>JAUMIR010000002.1:249360308-249985308 GCA_030847615.1 Gambelia wislizenii | reverse complement strand
GAATTAGTAATTGATGAAACTGTGCATTTCAAACAAAATGGGATGGCCCTCCCCTCTTCTCTTACTGCAAACCCAGACTTGAGCATGTATGCCTATGTGTTACCCTGCAAGTATTTATAGAGGAAAACACACACAGGCTCCACACCCCTCTACATTTTGGTTTCATCCTCCTCAGCAGGGTAGATGAACATCACTTTTTGCCATGCTGCTTCCTCCCTAGCCTGATGTAACTGGACCCTTTAAACAGATGCTGGATGGCCATCTGTAGGGATGCTTTGATCATGATTTCCTGCTTGGCAGGGGGCTGGACTGGATGGCCCTCATGGTCTCTTCCAACTCTACAATTCTATGATTCTGTGAGACTTGGGATTTTATCACACTACACTGTTAAAGTGCTATTATTCCACTTTAAATGCTATTTCTGCCTCCTGTGGAATTCTGGGGTTTGTAGGTTAGTGAGGCCTAAGAGCTCTCTGGCTGAGAGTTCTAAATGCCCCTCCCTAAACTGCAAATCCCAGGATTCCACAGGAGGCATCCAGAGCAATTATAGTGGAATAGAACACTATAACAGTATAGCATGATAATTTTACCCCAGTGACTCAGTCTGAGAGAAACCTTGAGTAATAATTTATTAAACAAGTGTAACTGCCAATAAAATGTCACCTGCTTCCTTCTCCTCTGAAATTCCTTTCCATTATAGGACGACCTTCTTCCATCTTCCTCTCCTTCCTGCTATGGTTGAATGTATGGGTGTATGTACCTTCAAGTTACCTGTTAATGGTGGCCCCATGGATTTTGTAGGGTTTTCTTAGGCAAATACTCAGAGGTGGTTTTACTCTGTGAAATATTACTTAATTCTAAGGTTTCCCTCTTTTTAATCCGTTCAGAGAATTTTCTGGATCTTGTCTCTTTCCCATTGTTAGATGAGCCACTGTGGTACCAGTTGGCCAGTGAAAAAGTTGTAGGTCTGCTTAGGTGAAGGGACTGGGCGGGGGACTTTTGGTTCTCCATATGTTTTCAACTATAATGCCCATACTCTGTTATGACGTGCCGTGGTCTTGGAGTTGAAATCCAAAACATCTGGAGGGCCGAGTGTTCCCTGTGCATTCCTTTCTTAGTGTGTATGAATGTTTGAAGGAGCAGCAACCAAGAAGATTGCAGAGCTCCTGATCATTCCCTAACATTTGGTTGATCTTATTTATGTAACTTGTATTCTTATTCATGTTCTCTAACTACTTGAGCTCTGCAATGCATTTATTGCTCAGATTATGAATGCTTCGGAGTCTACCAAGCAAACAGCACAGGCACTTTCTTTTTTCTTTTATATTATTGCCAGTATCCTTACTTCCAGAAAGTTCCAGACATTTATTTGGACACTTAAGTCATCTTGTTTCATGCATGTTTCCAAAGAAATCCAATTATTTAGTGCAAAACAATAAGTTATATTGTTAAAGGAGCTAATTAGTATCCATATTTGTTCAGGAAGTATGTGAATTACAGAATGGAAACTTGATTACAACTAATTATAAGCTCAATTACAAAATGGCCTACATCTTCCCATGGTTTACGATAAGTTCATTGAATCCTCCCCAGACCTCTTGTTCCTCAGTTTGTGTGATCTTTTCAGGGCAGGGACTGGGGAGGGGAGAAGCCGGTGGCCAATGCCACATTGTGTTCCCTAAGCTACTCTTTTCACTATGAGCACTATTCATAATTTTATAAACCTTCCTCATCTGTCAACACCCCTCTCCCCCCCCCCCAACAGAGCAATCCTACCTTCCAGGTGCAGGGAGCCAAAAGCAAAGGGATGAAATACTTAATCCAAAGCCCCCTGCCGAGAGAAGTGGTGTTTTTGTTTCTGTTTTACCTCCCTAGCCAGTGGGAGGGAATTAATTTCCATTGACTCCAGGGAAGATCCAGACCTGCTGCTGTGTTGGAGGTGTGTGAGAATCTAGGAAGGCTGATGATCCTGTAGAAACAGCCTCTCCTAGCATACAGCAAACTGACTGTGGAGGTTTCTATTGCATCTCTCTGTCTGCTCTCAGAGGAAGAGATTCAGTGTATCCCCTACCAGGGGCCATAAGGCTGCATCTTAAGTTTTCTTCTTATAAACTAAAAACTTGCAGGTGCTTCATTCTCTACCATGAAGCTGCTCCAGAGTATCACTCATTTGGGTAGCCCTTTTCTTTCGCCTTTCCTTCTCTGGCAGTATGTTGTGAGAAGAGACAAGCAATGTGGTATGTTGTATTATTAATATGGCCACACTGTAGATTTGTGTGAAGCCATCTGACTAGCTCAGATGGGTGCAGGATTAGTATAATTCTCTGAGCAGAACCCCACCAATGACTGCTGTCATGCAAGTCCAGACAAAACAAATGGGATTATACTGTAACAGTGAGCCATGCACTGAATTGGATACACACACACACACACACACATACACACACCAGGTTAAGTGGTGGGGGCTACTGACAGTAACGTCAGGAGAGCTTGGAGAGTCACCTGTCCCACCCCCCGGCAAAAAAAAGAAATGTTTGCCTCCAAATGCCCTCTATGAAAATTCTCAAATGTCCTCTGGGATCACTTCTTGTTTAAAAAAGGCTTCTTCTGCATCCAAAATGGTTTGAGCAGGGGAGGAGTAACAAAATTGTTCCAATCTCTCCATGTCATGGAAGCGATTCCACAGCCTCAATAATTTGGATATCCCTTTTCTTTCCCCTTTTGAATTTTTTTTTGAAAGTTTTATTTCCTCTTTCTGCGCGGTCTAAGGATCATCTTCGTGGTCTTTGTGAATCACACAGTTGGGTTTATTCCTGCGCCTGCGCAGTGCTTACGGAACCTTCTAGTATCGCTAGGCAGAATGTGCATAGATACATTTTTGGTTGTAACTCGGCCCACATTAACGGTCCCTTAAAAGGCTCTCCTGCCTAAATCCCCTCAGTTCCTTTTTTTCTGCCGTGCTAGCAGCTTGAAAGGAACCTTCATCACTTGCGACTCGGACTGATTTTTGACTTCGTCTCTTCCCTACCCTTTGGCTTTGGTTGTTGTTGATATTACTGGCTTGACTCGGATTTCTTGACTATGACCTTCGCGCTCCTTTGGCTGTGGTAACGCTCTCTGATTTCTGGTTTGACCTGCACTGCCCTGACTTCGTCTCCGATTATCCCTCATGGCTTCTAAATTAGGCTTTAAAAGATGTGTGGTGTGCCAGGCAAAATTGCCCAGCTCAGATGGCCACTCGTTGCCTTGTTTGTCTGGGCAAGTCCCACAACGTGGGTGCCTGTGTGCATTGTCGGGCCTTCACACCTCAGGCGAGAAAGCATCGCTCCTCTCGCCTGAAGTTGTTTCTCTATGAAAAGGCCCTTCCATCTGTGGTTTCTACTCCAGCTGTGGGACAGGGGACACCCCTTCAACAACAGGAGAGTTCCCCTTCATCCAAGTCTCATTCTCCACCTGCCAAGTGTCGCCGCTCTCGGAGCCCTACAGGCCGTCGTTCTGTGGCATCCGACCCTGAAGTTGTGCTGCATTCGCACAAGCATGTTGCTAGGTCGACCCCGGCCGGGGACCGACCTTCATCGGATTCGGCGGCTGTCCGGTCCAAGGATCTCCCTCGGGATTGAGCGGGCTCTAAGGATCGATCTAGGGACCGTGAACCATCGTCTTCCAAGGGCAAACTCCCTAAGAAAAAGAAGGCGAAACATGCCTATGGTGAGAAGCCAAGGGAACCACCTCGGGCTTGAGAGTCCTCTACATTGACTCCGCGGGGCCCTGCTGCTTCTCCACGCCAACCTACACCATGACCTTTGGAGTCACCCCGGGATCGGGTCATCGAAACCAAACAACTTCATGCCAAAGCTCCTACCCCAACTCCTTCGTTGGAGATAGTTGAGGTCGAAATCAGCTCAGCAGAAGAACCAGAGGGTTCCTTGCGGGATCGTAGCCCCTCTCCTGCACTGCTGGTCTTGAGGTCGGAGTTGCTACGTGATTTGGCTGCTGCCAAGGAACCACAGGATGAATCCCGGCCCTCCACCTCCAGGATTCAGGAGGATGAACCGGCCTATGGTTCATACAACCTGGCTAGGTCTGTTTTCACGGCCCCCTTGGCGGTACACTCAAGATCCGATGTGACTGGTGAGAGTGTATTCCATTTGACCACTGAGGCTGCAACACACCAAACCCTGCTTCTGTCTCCACCGCGCATTTCCTTCCATGGGATGGAAAAGGATGTCCTCTTATTCAGGGAGCCGTCGAGACCAGTGCTTAAGGACGCCTCCTGCTTCAAATCATCCGAACAGGCTATTGGATAGAGTTCGACATTGCCTCTGACGGGACGGGTTCGATCAACACCGCCCTCCCCTCCTTGAGGAGCTGCAGACCCTGTTGCAGGAAGGGGCCATTGAACCTGTCGACCCCGACCTTCACCACCTCTGCTTCTTCTCGAAGTACATTCTGGTGACCAAGAAGGATGGCGGTCTACGCCCGATTCTCGACCTCCATGGGGTGAACAAGTACATAGCCCCAAAGAAATTCAGAATGGTCACCGTGGCCTCCATCCTTCCGCTTCTGAAACAGAACAACTGATTCGTCTCCATAGACCTGAAGGATGCCTATTTTCACATCGGGATCCATCCGGCGCACAGTAGCTTCCTTGCGTTTCAGGTCGGGACCAAGGCCTTCTAATTCAGAGTACTTCCTTTTGGCCTCTCGACTCAACATCGAAAAGTGTCAGCTCCACCCAGCTCAAGTGATCCAATTCATTGGAGCTCATCTAGACTCTGCAACTGTAGTGGCATACCTACCTAAAGACTGATTCAATACCCTTCGCTCCCTGATCCACACTTGGCGTTGGTCCCAAAGGATTCCCACTCACTCAGTCCAAGTGCTTCTTGGTAACTTGGCAGCCATGACGTACGTGACCCGATTCGCCAGACTCTGCTTCCATCCTCTCCAACATTGATTCTTGCAGGTCTTCGACCCTCTCCGCAATCCTCCGAGCAGGATGCTCACAATGCCGTGAGCGGTCCAAAGGTCCCTGGATTGGTGGCTGATACCAGACAATGTCCTTTCGGGCATGCCGTTTGAGCTGCCTCAGCCGGACGTCTCTTTGACAACAGACATTTCACTGCAAGGATGGGGAGCCCACCTCGAGTCTTACGAGATTCGGGGCTCTTGGAACACGGAGGAGCAGGCTCTTCATATCAATGTCCTGGAACTCCTTGCAGTCCCGAAAGCTCTGCGAGCCTTCGAATCCTTGGTGAGAGGCAGGACTGTACTGGTACTGACAGACAACACCTCCATCATGTACTACCTAAACAAGCAGGGAGATATAAGGTCCCCTCAACTTCTGCAGCTTACACTGGACGTCTGGAATTGGTGTGTCCCCAGAAAGGCGTTTCTCCAATCCATCCATCTTCCAGGGGAGGAGAACACTTGCCGACGGGCTCAGCTGTTCGAGTCTCTCCATCCACGAGTGGCGTCTACACAGATCGGTCGCCTTAGACCTGTTTCGGACCTGGGGGTCCCCTCAAGTGGACCTCTTTGCGTCCCTCAAGAACTCTCAGTGTCCCCAGTTCTGTTCCAGGAGCCGTGCCCCGGGTTCGAGGGGAGATGCCTTCCTATTCCAATGGTCGGGCCCGCTACTCTATCTGTTCCCTCCATTCCCGCTACTGACAAGAGTAATTGCCAAGCTTCGTTGGGATCGAGCAAACACCATCCTCATCGCCCCGTGGTGGCCTTGACAGCCGTGGTTTACAACTCTGCTTCACATGTCCAAGCGCCTCTTCATCCGTCTGCCTTCCCGTCCAGATCTGCTCACCATTCACGAGGGCAGAGTCAGACATCCTGATCTGGACACTCTGCGTCTACAAGTGGAAAAGGTACGAAGCTTTCCTGGCCTCCCGGGAACCGAGGCCTGAACCGTTCTCCATCCCGACGGTACTGGAGTTTCTTCTCCAACTGTCTTCCGCGGGCCTGTCGCTTTCCTCGATCCGGTGCTACGTGGCATCTATCTCCGTTGAGTTCCAGGCGAGAGGTCGTCCGTCCCCCTTTGTGGATGCAATGGTAAAGAAATTTTTAAGAGGCTTCGCCAACCTGCACCCTCCGGTGACTGAACCGACCCCGGCTTGGAGCCTCAAATTGGTCCTCTCACAGCTGGTTCGTCGACCGTTTGAGCCTCTGGCTGCTACTGATTTGCGTCGTCTCTCCTGGAAGACTGCTTTCCTTGTGGCCATCACTTCGGCGCGTAGGGCTGGTGAGCTCTGTGCCCTGAGGTCCGATCCTCCATACACTGCTTTCCATAAGCACAAAGTGGTTCTCCGTCCCAACATCTCCTTCCTTCCGAAGGTGGTGTCCAGCTTTCATCTCAACCAATCCATCACTCTCCCTGCTTTGATGCAGGACCTGGAGGACGATTTCGAACGCACCCTTCATCTCATGGACGTTAGAAGGGCGCTTGCCTTCTACATTCAACGGACTGCGTCCCACAGGAAGTCACCCAGACTGTTTGTGTCTTATGCTGACTCGAAGCTCGGAGAGCCCATTTCTTCACAATGACTATCGATGTGGGTGACATTGACCATTGCTCTCTGCTACGAACTGGCAAAGAAGCCTCTGCCTTCATGGATTCGAGGACATTCTACGAGAGCTGTCTCCACTTCGACAGTCTTTCTCTCTGGAGTGCCTCTAGAGGACATTTGCAGAACTGCGACCTGATCATCACCTTTGACTTTTATTTCTCACTATAGACTTGACTCTCGTTCTAGGAACGAGGCGGCCTTTGGGAAGGCTGTACTGTTGTCTTCTATATAATGAGCGAGTGTTTATGTTGTCAGGTCACTGCTGTTATGTTTGTTTTGATTAGGTTATTCAAAAATGTGCTCTTAATGTTTCAATCTCAGATGTTATGTATATGTATTATATGTGGTGTAGGACATACCCACCTCCAAGAGTGAAACTTGCCAGTCTACACCCAACTGAGACCATGAAGAAGATGGACAGGTTGCTTACCAGTAACCATAAATCTTTGAGTGGTCTTCTATGAATTCACACAGACCCGCCCATCCTCCCCTCTATGTCCTATTACATCATATAAACATGCTTAATGTTCCTGATGCTGCAGATTGCGGCATCATTCAAGGAACTGAGGGGATTTAGGCGGGAAGCCATTATAAGGGGCCGTTAGGATGGGCTGAGTTACCGCCAAAAATGTATCAAAGCACATTCTGCCTAGCGATTCTAGAAAGTTCTGAAGCTCTGCGCAGGTGCAGGAGTAACCCAACTGTGTGAATTCACAGCAGACCACTCGAAGATCTATGGGTACAGATAAGCAACCTGTCCTTACAGGTAAGCAACCTGACTGTCACTAAGGAGGCACAAAAATTGTCCTAGGACCAAATGGGAGCCACAGGCTGTACTTTCCCCACCCCTGATTTATATCTTCCCTCTCAGCTCTCTTTCCCTTCTTTTCTGTCTTTGTTGGGGGGGCAGGGGATCACACGTTCCACTGTTGTCCATTCTCAAAGCTAAAATCAAAGGGAAAATCCTATTCCTGTGTAGACCCTTTCCCCTCCCATTTTTAATCACCCTGGTAGCCGCACGCCTAGGATTATTGCAGGCTTAGATAGAAGTTTCTTTGCTTTCTACCCCAATCCTTCTAAGGCTCATGGGAAACAACAGGCCAAAGACATAATTACTAATCTTAGAAAAGAAAGTTTCGAGTTGCAACCAGATAAAAAAGGCACAGATGGATTTAAAGTCTAAAGTTGAATATATAAATTCTACCCAGCCTCCTCAGACTTGTGATGCATCTGTGATGCACAGCTCATGCAGAGCCGGCAAAGAGATTAGTATATCATCCAAACGTCAGTCTTTTTTAAAAGGAGGGGGGAAACGATTCATCTGTCACACTGCCTTTAAGTTTTCTGTATTCGTCTCCTACAGCAATGGCTTGCAACTCCTAGACAAGGGTCATAAACTTACATGAGATTTACTTGGTCTTTTCTAGCCTGATCCATGCTGTGTCGGGCATCTCAAGGCAGCAAGTGCTTGTGAAGGCTTTCTTTGCTGAGTTCAGGCAGCATGGAGCTTGCCTCCCTGTTATTTTCTTTCTGTTAGTCCCCGGAACTCAAATGAGTTCCTGCAGAAGTGGTGCCCTTTTGTAGTAGTTAAAAACCTTGTTATTTTGAGCTGGGAGCTACAGGCTCCTGGATTTCATTAAATTTAGATGTTGCAAAGTACCATTTGTTTTATGGCCTGCTGCAGCTGATTAATAACTGCCTTCCTCCCAGTATTTCCCCCCATACTCCTACCTTTTGTTGCAAAAAAGATTACCAGCTTTGTTGGCCATGAGCTTCATCTGTACATCAATCTTGACTTGAGCTGATACTGGGTCCAGAAAAAGGACATGTGAGAGGGAAGAGGTCTGGGTTAGGGTCCAATATGGAGTACTGTATGAAGAGAGGCTTTCTGAAAGATCAGGACTCAGAAATTTCCATGTTGCAAAGAAAGGAAAATACAGGGAGCAGAAGTGGTCTCTGAACTGATAGTACTGTGGACCAACCTGGCGAGAACCTTTTCCTGCTTTTCTTTTGCTGCTGGGATCAAACTGATCCAGGCAGGCAAAGAGGGACTCACAACTCAAGACAAGAGGCTACCGTTAGAATAGAATACAGAGAAACATAATGGCTTCCAGTTGGCAAGGAGATCAGGCAAATCTGCATTTTATCACCCTAACTGTTTAACTTGTATGCTGAACATATCATATGTAAAGCAGGATTAGACTTGGAGGAAGAAGGCTTGAAAATGGAGGAAGGAACATCAACAATTTAAGATACACAGATGACATCATACTACTAGCAGAGAATAACAAAGACTTGGAACAATTACTGAAGCAAGTCAAGGAAGAAAATGCAAAGGCAGGTTTGCAGTTGAACATTAAGAAAATATTGACCACAGATGGTTTACTGATCTTTAAGTAGATGATGAAGACCTTGAAATAATTCAAGATTTTCCATACCTTGGCTCAATTATTAATCAGAAATGGAGACTGTAGTCAAGAAATCAGAAGAAGACTAGGACTTGGAAGGGCAGCTGAGAAGGAACTAGACAAGATCCTGAAGTGTAAAGATATATCACTGGATACTAAAGTTAGGATTGTCCCTGCCATTGTATTTCCAATTTTTATGTATGGTTGTGAAAGTTCGACAGTGAAGAAAGCTGATAGGAAGAAAATCAACTCATTTGAAATGTAGTGACAGAGGAGAGAGTTCTATGGATACTGTGGACTACTAAAAAAGACAAAGCAGTGGGTCCCAGAGCAAATCAAGCCTAAACTCTTTCTAGAAGCCAAGATGACTAAACTGAGACCGTCATACTTTGACCATATCATGAGAAGACATGACTTACTAGAAAAGACAATAATGCTTGAAAAGACAGGAGCAGTAGGAAAAGAGAAACACTGCATTATAGGTGGAGAGATTCAATCATGGAAGCCATGTCCCTGAGTCTGCAAGACCTGAGCAGGCTGTTGATGACAGCGTGAGGGTGACTTGGATGTCTCTCATTCATAGAGCTGCCATAATTCAACGTTGACTTGACAGCAGTTAACAACAACATCATAGATATATCGATGGTGTGGGAAATTTTCCATTGAAAAATGCAGCACAGGAAAGTTTCTAGAAAATGTTTTGTTTTCCACCCCACATCTCAGGGTATCCCACTGTATGTTGTCAATGCATCCTAACCTTTATTGCCAGTATAGTGCTAGGAATACTGTAGATTTTTTAAAAAAATCAATACCTTAGAAGAGGACATCTTGTTGCCATTAAATTAGCCTCTCTGTGTATGTGTGTGTGTATATCTATGTCTATGTGCCTTCAACTTGTCTACCATATATTCTGGCGTATAAGACAACCTTTGAGCCCTGAAAAATACCATCCAAAATCTGGGGTCGTCTTATACGCCAGATACACTTTGCTTCACCCCCGCCGTCCGATTTCCTGCCTCTTTGCTCCCATCGCAAACGGAGCAAAGAGGTAGGGGATCGGGGGGGGGTTGAGGCAAAGTGTATCCGGAGTATAAGACGACCCCCAATTTCCCCCCTGCCAGCATCCTTCTCAAGGTCTGGTTGCATTCTCTAGCCCAGTAGTTCTTAACTTGGGATCCGCAGTGTCTCACAGGGGTCCACAAAGACTTGAAGGCTGCTTGGCCCACCTCCTCCCTGTAGTGGAGTAGCCACGTGACAGGAACCAAGGCAAAGGCTGGCTGGCTTGGCCTGCACATTGCCATTCAATCCACTCTAGCCACAAACTTGCAGGAAGAAGCAAGAGTGCCTCTGAGGGAAAGTTTAATGGATGGTGTAATTGCATTGTTGTTGTTGTTGTTAGCTATTATTATTAGGGTTTTAAATCTTAAGTCTTGGGGCAACAAAAGATATTTAAAGGGGTCTCTGGTAATGAAAAAGTTAAGAACCACTGCTCTAGGCCAATGCCTCTCACATAACACTAATGGGATACTGGTGTTTTAGTGACAACAGTAAAACCATTGTTCCCAGTAATATTACTCCAAATTTTAATTTATATTCTTTATATTCTTCTGTTAAAAGAGCTAGAGTGTTGTAGAAGTTTCAACATTGCAATATGACTGTGGAGACCAGGGTTTGAATCCTTACTCAGCCATGAATGCCTACTGGGTGACCTTGGGCAAGTCACATTCTCTCAGCTTCAAAGGAAGGCAAAGGCAGACTCCCTTTGAACAAATCTTGCCTAGAAAACCCCATGGTAGGTTTGCCTTAGTTAGAAATGACTTGAAGGCACATGGGCAAACACACAAATTCCTTTTGCAGGCTGAACTCAGTTGGCAGCAAGGGGAGGAAGCTGAAGACCAAGGGGTGAAGGGAGGGAGGGGATTGACCCTAGGAAACCATTTTAAGAGCAGCTGGAAAGATGGGCTGGATCTATAGGGAAGGGAAGGGAAAGAAAGAAAGAAAGATCCTTTCTGAGGGAGACAACCCTCAAATTCCCTGTCTCTCTCACACACACTCACCCTCTCCGTGCCTCTCCCTCCAGCTTCTTGGCTGCTGTTTCTTTCGCTTTCTCTTTGGGTTTGTGAGATGCTGTTTTTTTTTTAAAAAAAAAAAAGCTAGCAGGAGGTTTTTGGAGGAGGAGGGTAGGAGGGGGCTCCTACTGGCTGTCTCCTGGCTGTCTCCTTTGTCAGATTAAGGAGGCTAGTGCGGGGCCCTCTCTTGACCTCGGGGCCCCCTGCCAATGCTGATTTGGCAGACAGGTTAAACCGGCCCTGAGTGGTGTAATCCCGCCTCATTTTATATCCTAATCAATGAGTTAACAAGAATGGTTGAAATGGGGAAGCAGAGCTGGAGCAGTAGTAGTTCAGGATTGTGCAGCTTCGAGTAAGTAGGAGTGTTCGATTTAGAAACTGGAGTGATAAAATGTACATCTAGTCTAGGTTTTCAACACGGCTCTCTTGTCTCATAAATGTTTGAGGATGGCTTAGAATGTACATTACAATGTGTTTTCCCCCCTCCTCTGTGCCAAAGAGTGCATTTGAGGTGGAAAAACTTAACAGTGGCACATTCTTGGTGCCAGGGAAGTGGCCAGGGGAGGGGGGGAATCTCAGGAGATCCCAACAGTAGAGAGTGTTTGCAGAAGTGTGTGTGTTATAGATGGAGTTTGGCCAAGAGATAAAACATGCTTATTTATCCAACAGTAAAGAATAGTGTGTAATTGTATGCCATTGCTGGTTAAGGTTATTTGCAAACTTCTGCACTCTTTAGGTCTGCTCCCCAGTAGATATTCAATGCAAATGAATGCACTTATGCACATACCCATTTAACCGCTGAGGTTGAAATCTTCTGCTATGGCCCTCTTTTCTCTTCTTACTGATGTGTCCAGTTGGATGCCTTTATGTGATTATTTATTTGTCATCATTTTCTTAACATTGCTCTGGATATTTTGAACCTGTGAGGACCAATTTGGGATGTTCCTGATTAGGTCCAAGGTTCTCTTGATATGAGGCCTGTTGCTCTCAGGCTGTGTTTAATTGAACTCTCTTCTTCTTCTCTCTGGCAGGTCAAATGCAGAAACCTTTTGAAGATGCCTCCTTTGCGCTGAGGACTGGCGAGATGAGTGGACCAGTATTCACAGATTCAGGGATCCATATCATCCTACGTACAGAGTGAAAGTGCCTTGGTTCGACGCGCTGGGAAAGGAAAGGGTGGTGGGAAACGAGGAACAAGAGAACCTTTATTCCAACCCTCTGTGCGCTCTCTGTCCCTGAACAAACTTCATATCTAGCATTTTAATTTTTATTCTATATTAAAGAAAAACCTTGTTTCATATCTCAGTTCCTTCCCTGATGCAATGCCCCCCCCCATAGAGATGCATGGCTAGTCGAGGCTGAAAACACAATCAAAAATGGAGACAGTAGTGTTTTTCTGGGGCACAGAGAGGAGGATGTTTTTAAGAAAAAATAAATCCACAGCCGCTTGAGTTTGATGCTGATGATTCCTCCAGTTCAGAAGATGTGTCTGTGCTTACAGGATCATTTGTCAATGCTTTAGCTCCCCATCCAACATACAGTAGAGTTATTTATTGCAGGGCTCCACTGATGGTGGCAAAATTTAGCTGTTTGTGTTTTAGATCAAATCAGGATCTCCACCGCTAGTGTCTGTCCTTATTTAGATTAAAAAGTACTATGTTCCCTTTCTGCCCCACCTCAGAGTTCAGTGGTGTTCAGGTTTCTGGTTGGCCAATTGCTGATAAATTGTGCTTGGATACATAACATAACAAGAACCATTCTTCTGCAAGATACCCTTCCTTTAAAGTAGCAACCTCAAATGTACAGTGTCCTAACTGAGCCATACTGGTGTGCAAATGGACGCCACTGGGCTTCCATAGAGAGGGAATTTCTATGCATCTAAATGAATGGTTACCCCCTTCTACTGTATTGTTGTCCCCCCAATACCCCCAATAGAAGCAAATAGGGAAGACCTGCTTCTGCAGGAACTCAGCATGGGCATCTGAGTATTAGCAGGACTCTGGATCCAGGCACTTGGTTTTTAACCTGCGATGTGTTCTCTTCCAGTATGCTTTCACATTGACTTAAGACTTGAAGATGCGTTTTTTAGGACAAGCAAAGATATTAACCATTGGTACTCTTCCCATACAGCTCTTTCTTCACTCCTCCCCAAGTTTAGATCCTTGTAAGATTGCATTAGGATAGACTATGTTAACCATTCCCATGTATGGTTCTTGATACTGAAATGCCATCCTATGGGAAGGCTGGTAGATGTAGGTTTCCAGGAGTTTGTTTGTTTGATATGTTATTTTTTTCTTTTCTTTTTTTTTAAAGAGGCAGGTCACGATCCATTTGTGGTTTAAGTAAACACTGTAAAGTCACTCTTTCAATTATGCTGCATTGCTTTCTGTTTAGTAAAATAAGATTTCCACCAAGTTCCTCGCTTTTGGTCTCATCCAAGCAAGCTTTGTGTATATATATATGTATAGAGAGAGTGTTCCCTTTCTCTTATGCAAGAAAAATAAAATAAAAAACCTCGCCAGTTAAGTATCACCAGAGTTTTGCCCTTGAGGTGTGGTTTTTTGAGAGGTTCTTTTTGTTTTGCTTTTTCTTTTGCCCTTGTACTTGATTGTATGTATCTTGTTTTGTTCTTTTTTCATCATAAAGCAAAACTTACCAGGTCCAAAAAGAACTTGTCTGACGTTATTAGAACAGTCCTGCACAGTTTTGTGAGCCACCAGGCTAAAAGCAGCTTGCCTAGCCAAGAACTGTGTGTGGCTTGGCACATGGCTGATCTTGCTGCCTGCTGCACCGTCTCCCTCTCTTTCCTCTACTTGCAGCTTGTCTAGTGGTGCCCAAAACAGACTTATCAAGGCTGTTGGATAAGTCACCACTTGTGGAGGTCAGCACTAATGGAAAAAATATTGGAAAGGAGAAGCTACACTTGAGGCTAAGTGTTATCTTGTGGAATGGGATTTTGTATTGACAGAGCTGGAATGTTTATTTCAAGTTTGAAGGAGCCATTTCACTGGAATTTTTTTGGGGGGGGGGATTAGGAATTTTTTATTGGAATAAGACCATTCTACTGAAAAATACATCCAACCGCAAAAGGCCGTAACAATAATGCAAAAATAATAATAATTGTTTTTCTCTTTTCTTACTAATACAAAAATAAAACGATCTATCCTAACACTAATACATTTTTCCTTTTAATCTAAATGCACTATAATCACATATTTACACTTTTCAAGTACACCTATTTGGAAAAGAAAAAATCAATAAAAGATTAATAAAAAATACAAAATAATACAAAAATACAACAACAACAACAACAATAATAAATATTTATCTAAAATATTTATGTTATTGCTGGGGTTGTCTCACTAAACCATGGCCAAAACTTTTTCCAATGATGGTTTGGCAATTTCTTTTTATCACTCAGAGCTAAATTTTCAATTACGTTCTTGACATAATAAGCAGTGCCTTTTACATCCTGCAGATTTTGACTTTTCACCTCCCTTTGTCTTTGGAAAACCTAACTCTAACATCACATAGAGGTTTACCAGGCGCACCATGGACCAGGGCACTTTCCAAAAACTCTCGGTCACGGAACCAGACTCCTTCCTCTTCCTCTTTTGGCCCACTGACTTTCTGGGTCCCCTGACACCCTCTGGAGGTTCAGTCCCTGAAAGCACTGTCTCCCAAGCCTACTGTGCCAAATCTGGCCATTCTCTGAGGGAGGGGTGATGCGGTTCCTTTACATCTGGGTTTCGTCAGTCACCGCCCAGGTGTAGCAGGAAGTTACATTAAGCCTCTTCATATTCAAATTTCTTTGTCTTCATCTCCTCCATCCTGGAGCCACGAGGCCAGTTCTAACTTCCTGCTTCGCCCAGTAGGTAGCTGAGAAATCTCCTCCGTTTGGAATTTCTATCTCCACCTTTATTCTTTTTACTTTCTTGTTCCTTTACCTACCTTTTTCCTTCTCCAGGCATTGCTGCTTTTCAGCCCTTGCCTTTCTCCTTTTGAATTTCCCGCCTATTTAAAAAAAAAAATCCTCTCCTCTCTCCGCGCGGCTGCTCAGTCGGCTCCAGCCTGCTCCTCCTCTCTCTCTTCCCCCCTCCCACCTCTCTCCTTACTGTTTTCTTTTCTCCGAGGCCATGCAGGCCCAGGAGATTCCCCAGCAGGCGGGGAAGGACTCCGGAGTGGCCGGGGATGCGATTCTCGACCGCGGCCACTCCGAGGACGCGGAGAGCGCTGCTGAGGGAGCCGCGGTCGCCATTGCTGCCGCTGCCGGCTCCCATGTGGGCGTCCCTCAGAGGGACGCGGCCCGGAAGGCACACCAGGCCATCGTGACTGGGAAAGCCTCCGATGGCCAAGCAGCAGCCAAGCCACGGAAGAGGCCAGCACAGCCCAGGAAGAAGCTGGCCTCCGATGCCTCCAGCGGGACCGCGATGGAACCTCCGGCCCTATGGAGTGCTTGGCACGCGCCAGGTGCCTGCTGCCAGGACTGGCCAGGGGCAGGAGCCCCTAGGAAGGTACAAGGGGCCCTTGGGGGGAGCGGGGACGAACTGCCCCTTCCCCCACGCATCGTGCCCTCCCTGCTTTTGGGGACGGCACGTATTCTACCCCCCTGGAGGCCAAACGGAGCGCAGGAGGGGGAAGGGGAGAGCGAGGACTCGCGCTCCCATGCGGAGCCCTCACCATCCACCGGGCCCCAAGCAACCGCCGCAGCTGCCTCGGGGGAGGGGGACACACCGCATGGGGAACCCCATTCGCTGTCTGACCCCACTCCAGGAAGCAGCCAGGCCCTACCCCAACCGAGCCAACCACCACAAAGCCTGGGCATGGAGGAGCAGGCCTTACAGGCCCCAACTCCTCAAGCACCCCCCCCACAGGCCCTGGCCTCCCAACCTCCACTCCTCCCGACCTTGCCTGCCCAGGTGCCACCCCAGCAACACCAGCTGCCCTTGGTGCTCCAACCAATGCCTCAGCAGGCAGTACCTATCCAGGCGCAGCAACCGTTGGTTTACCAGGCCCTGCCGCCACAGGGGCCGGTGAACCAGACCCTGGGCTTGGGTAACCAAAATCAGGTTTTCCTCCCACCAGTGGTCCAGCCTCAGCCTATGCAGGCGGTGGGTTTTCAGGCACAGCCCTACCAGGCCCCAGTCCTTCAGGCCCCGCCTCTCCAGGCACCCACGGGCCATACCAGCCAAAACCACCATGGCATCCCAGTGTTTTACGATCACTCTAGCGGGGAAGAGTCCGACATCGAGGGGTTGGCCGCTCACCCACCCAAGGCCAGGGGAGCTAGACCCACACAGCGGGGGGGTCGTAGAAAGCGTAAGGGCGCCATTAAGGCAGCCCTACAGCTACTCTCAAAGGCATTGCTCTCAGACGAGGATTCGTCAGAAGAGCCTGGCACGAGCGCCTCAACCTCGGGGGTTCCCCCTAAGGACCAGGCGAACAACGCGCAGTCCCAGCAGCCAGCAGGACCGGGCAAGGCAAAAGCTAAGTCCGCGTCCAAGGGCCCTAGGGACCCATTAAGAGGCACAGATGTCCTGGCCAAGAAGAGGAAGGATCCTCCCTCCACCCACTCTTCTGCAGAGTCCCTACCTCCCTCGGATGAGGAGCGCGCCCTCACCGACGTCGTCAGGGCGTCTGGGACCCACGACGATGTAATCCTAACCGACAAGGAAGAAGGAGAAATCTCTGATTCCGAGTTTGCAGACCAGGACCAATCGGATCGCCTTTTCCAAGGAGAGTGGTATGTTCCCCTCCTTACTAGGGTGATGGCAACACTAGAAATTACTCCTACAGACACAGACCAAGCTCCATCGACATCGTCGTCCAACGAGAAGGTCGCTGCAGTGATGCGCACCTCACGCCCAAAGAAGCCGGAGCTTCCCTTCCCAGAGGCCTTCTGGTCCCTGGTAACTGACGAATGGGAAAAACCCTCAATGGGAAGGCGGGGCACCACTGTGGCTCAGAAATATTACAACACCACTCAACGCTTTCTGGACCTCCTAAAGCCCCCAGTGGTCGACAATCCTGTCGCGTCCCTCGTCTCCAATTGTCTGGCTCCTAAGGAAGGAGAGGGCTCTCTCCGGGACCCAGACGAAAAAAGAACCGACGCAGCCATCAAGAAGGCCCACGACTCCGCGGCATGCGGGGTCAGATCCACGCTGGCAATATCGCTTTTTTCCAGAGCGGCGATAGTGTGGCTGCAAGAGCTCATGGAGATCCAGGAGCTCGATCCAAACGTGCTGCACAAGTCTCTGCTTAGATTCCTGCGTACCTTCTTCTTCATAGCCGACGCGGCACAGGACGCCATGATTTTTTCCGCCCGTGCGATCGGGGCCCTCACGCTGGCCAGGAGATCAGTCTGGCTAAAGCACTGGCAGGTGGATACTCCTACCAGGGCAGCATTGGCCTCAGCGGCCTTTAAGGGCCTTAAACTGTTTGGGGAAGAGGCCCTAAAAGGTATCCTAGTCGAGAC
The DNA here is from genome assembly GCA_030847615.1 of Gambelia wislizenii. Classification (NCBI taxonomy): domain Eukaryota; kingdom Metazoa; phylum Chordata; class Lepidosauria; order Squamata; family Crotaphytidae; genus Gambelia; species Gambelia wislizenii. Next base: position 249,967,781 of record JAUMIR010000002.1, on the reverse strand, counting down.
AAAGGACAAAAAGTTGGCCATGCCCTCCACACTCAAGAAGCCAGACAAGAAGAGCGGCAGACGACCCTTTCAGACTTCTCGTCCCTTTCGTTCCTTTCGGGGATTCGGGAAGCAGCGAAACTACAACTCCTTTCTCCCACCATGGGTTAAGCCAAACTACGTCATCAGACAGAACACTGGACCGCAGCCCAACAACAGCAGAAGGGGAGGCTCCAACGCCCAGCATGGAGGCTCGCGACAACAATCCTGACTCGGGGTCGCCCCCAGTGGGCGGCCGCCTCAGTCTGTTCCTGCAGCTTTGGTCGAACTCGACAACGGACAGGTGGGTCGTCTCAACAATCACCCACGGGTACAAAATCGAGTTCGACTCAAGGCCAAGGGGCAGATTTCTCCCAGCCCCAATACCCAAAGACCCAAAGAAGGCGAGAGACCTGACGACAGCCATATCTCACCTAAGACACATAGCAGCCATAGAAGAGGTACCACCCTCTCAGCGCTTCTTAGGCGTGTACTCCTTCTTCTTCATAGTACCAAAGAAGGATGGCAGCCAGAGGTCCATCCTGGACCTAAAATACACCAACAGACACATCACATACAGAAAGTTCCGGATGGAGACGCTTACATCCATAAGGGAGGCGCTCCAACCAGGAGACTTTCTAGCCTCACTCGATCTCTCCGATGCGTATATGCACATCATGATCCACGAGGACAGCAGACAATACCTCCGCTTTGCATTCGGGGATCAACACTTCCAGTTCAGGGCCCTTCCATTTGGTCTGGCCTCAGCACCAAGGGTCTTCACCAAGGTCCTGGTCACCCTAATCGCCAACCTGAGGGCACAGGGAATCCACCTGTACCCATATTTGGACGACATCTTACTGCGTGCGTCCTCTCTGAACAAAGCAGGGAGAGACCTGCAGACCACAATTCACTACCTGCAGGCCCATGGTTTTCTGGTGAACTTCAAAAAGAGCAGCCTGTCTCCTGCCCGCACCATCGTCCACCTGGGTGTGGAAATAGACACACAACGTTCCAAGATCACCCTGTCCAAGGAGCGACAGGAGGTCCTCCTACGGGAAGTTCGCACCGTTTGTTTACTAAGGAAGGTACCACTGTCCCTACTAGCCAGACTCCTCGGCCTTATGATATCAGCCTTTGGGGTTGTGCCTTGGGCAAGGTTCCACTCCAGACCCCTGCAGAACTTCCTGATGCCTTACCAAAAGGAGATCGCATTGAGGAAGTCCCCTCTCCTTCTCCTCCCACAGCATGTGAAGGATTCGCTGGCCTGGTGGTCTCAGATGAAGACAGTCAGCAAGGGTTCTCCGTTCACAGTACCCCAGGCGATCCTGGTCACCTCCGATGCGAGCCTACGGGGCTGGGGAGCACACTGTCAGGGACAAGTGACGCAAGGGATTTGGAGCCCACAGGAAAAGATGCACAGCATCAACTGGTTGGAGCTACGAGCGGCTCGCTTGGCCCTGCAACACTTCACCCCAGTCCTGAGGGGTCAACACGTCATGGTGATGACGGACAACACTACAGCCCGATCGTACATAGCGAAACAAGGAGGTTCGAGATCCCGGTCCCTGCAACAGGAAGCGGATCTCATCTTCCTCTGGGCCGAACGGACGGTGCAGTCCCTTGCGGCTCAGTACCTGCAGGGGGAACGCAATCAACAAGCGGACTACCTGAGCAGATACTCGGTTCTACCCGGAGAGTGGGAGCTAAACGACGACGTGTTCACTCAGGTCCAGGCCAGGTTCGGCCAGCTGGAGGTGGACATGTTCGCGACAAGATCAAACGCCAAGCTGGACAGGTTCTTCGCCAGGTTCTTTCACCACAACGCCGAAGGCACGGACGCCCTACGATCCCCTTGGCCGGCCGGTCTCCTATACCTGTTTCCCCCACTTCCCCTCATAGGGAAAGTCTGTCGGAAGATTCGCCAGGAGAAGGCACAAGTGGTCCTGATAGCGCCACATTGGCCGAGGCGCCCCTGGTTCTCCGAGTTGATGGACATGAGGGTTCAGAGCCAGTGGCGTCTACCTCAGAGACCCGACCTTCTTCATCAGGGTCCGATCCTCCACCCAGATCCAAGCTGGTTACAACTGACAGCCTGGAGATTGAGCGGCAAGCCCTAAGAGAACATGGATACGACGATTCAGTCATTAGTACCCTTCTTTCCTCTAGGCGCGTGTCCACCAGGAGGATCTATGAAGCTACATGGCGAGCCTTCAAGAGATGGTGTGCCCCTCGCCAATTGATCGCTGAAGAAGCTTCGGTGAAACACATCCTGGCATTCTTACAGAAAGGCCTCGAGGCGGGCTTACGACCAAATACCCTGAAGAGACAGGTGGCCGCTCTGTCGGCCTTCCTCACAGCACAGGACGGAAACCGCCTCTCATCGCACCCCCATATCAGGCGTTTCCTCAGGGGTGCCTCGATAGTTTCACCCCCGGTGCGGCACAGGTTTCCGTCGTGGAACCTCTCCCTAGTCCTCAGGCAACTCATGAAGCACCCGTTTGAACCGTTGCGCACAGTTTCCCTTAGAATTCTCACCATCAAGGTTGCCTTCCTAGTGGCCATCACCTCAGCGCGAAGAGTGTCGGAGTTGGCCTCTCTGTCAATTAGGGAACACCTGTGTTCCTTTACCAAGGATGTAGTGACCCTACACCCAGACCCGTCATTCAAACCAAAGGTAGTCTCCGAGTTCCATGTCTCGCAGCCCTTGATTCTGCCCTCCTTTTGCCCTGACCCTTCGCACCCGAAGGAGAAGCTCTGGCATAACTTGGACGTCAGGAGGGCCCTGAAGATCTACATTAGACGTACTGCCCCCATCAGACGTTGCGACGCCCTATTCGTCTCTTTCTCTCAGACAGCCATAGGGTCCAGAGCTTCGCAGAAGACCATTGCTTCCTGGATCAGGGCTTGTATCTTCGAGGCCTATGACTCAGCTAGGCTTCCCAGACCTTCAGGGGTCACGGCACATTCGACTAGGTCAGCCGCGACATCCGCGGTCTTCTCCACTAACGCTTCCCTGGTAGAAATCTGCAGGGCAGCAACCTGGAGCACACCGTCCACCTTCATTAGACACTATAAGGTGGATAAGTTCCGTTCCGCCGAGGCGAACTTCGGTCTGAGGGTGCTCCAGGAGGTGCTCAGAGACTGAGTCCGCCAATCCCGCAGTCACTCCCGCCCTATTAAGTCAGCTTGGGCACGTCCCAGATGTAAAGGAACCGCATCACCCCTCCCTCAGAGAATGCCACATTGGTTACTTACCGTGAAGGTGCATTCTTGAGGGAGTGGGGTGATGCGGGTCCTTTCCCCGCCCAGTGACTGCGTGCGTTTTTCCTTACATGGCGGTACCCTTATTATTTAGCGCTGCTTAATGTTATTTGACTTAAACGATTTCTTTAGTCCTTACAGGGCTTTGCTAGTCAGTGAACTGGCCTCGTGGCTCCAGGATGGAGGAGATGAAGACAAAGAAATTTGAATATGAAGAGGCTTAATGTAACTTCCTGCTACACCTGGGCGGTGACTGACGAAACCCAGATGTAAAGGACCCGCATCACCCCACTCCCTCAAGAATGCACCTTCACGGTAAGTAACCAATGTGGCAATCCAGGACCCGGGCCACCTCCTCCCATGTTTCCCGGGCACTCGGGCAGTTCTGGACAAAATGTCTAATCGTCGTCTCCTGTGCCACACCACTCAAAATCTCAGCCTTTTTCCATTTCAGATGAGGACAAGTCTGCTCATCCTTTGCGGTCCACGGTCTCCTTCCCCTCAGATTAAGAACCTGATGGTAGAGTCTCCACCTCAAATCCCACGACTTTTTGGGGACCCTTTTGTCTGTGAAATACTCAATTGGGTTCGTCTGGTGATTTAGGTACTCTGATGAATCTAGTTTGGCCTGACGTTTTTGCAAACATGGGTTAACATAAATCTCTTCCACTATTTTCCTGTACAAACCTCTCTTGAAGCTCTTGATGCTCTGACCTGGTCTGTCTTCCCCCTTCAATTCCTCAGCATGAATTCTATATTTCTTCATGTAAAAAACAAAGTCTCTCAAATAATCTGGTGCTTTCAATTTTTCAGGCAAAGAAAACCTAAAACTTAATGAGCCTTCCTCCCACCAAGTCTTTCCCCATCTAGTACCCATCCAGCACTCACAAAACAAAACTAGCCAAGTTTGAATCTGACCCTTTTGCCACAGAGAAACTTTCCCAAAATTTTGGGCAGAAAAGATGGCGATGAACTTAGGTCCCAGGGCTGAGAAGTTCAGGCCCCCTTGTTCTACCTGCCCATAAGCCACTGCCCTTGCCAGGGGGAATGTGGCCATTCCCCAAAGGAACTTGAAGAGAACTCGATCAGCTTCTTTAATCACTGAATCCAGAGGTGGGAAAACAGCAGCCAAGTTGGCTGCCACCGGAAGCAGGTAGGTATTTACAAAAGTGGCTCTCTGATAAATGGTCAGCTTCCATCTTTGCCAGAGGGCCACCCTCTCCTTCTCTTTTTCCAACCAGCAATACCAATTTTCTTTCCATCCCTCGGGAGCCACTGCAAAATTCAGCCCCAGGATCTTCACCCTATCCATTTTTGCCGCTTGCTCTGCTTGCCACCCTTCCTTTTCTTCAACTACATCCCTCAGAGGAATAGCTGCCATCTTGTCCTCTGCAGCAAAAATTCTGATCAAAAAACTCTTTTCCATGTTAAGTCGAGCACCAGAAACTCAACCGTAGGCCTCAAAAGCATCTTTAATCTTTCTAACTTCCATCCTGTCCTTAACCAAGAGGGACACATCATCAGCATGGGCAACAAATTTAACAAATTCACACCGAACCAACCTTGAACTGTCCAACGGACATGGGATTCGGATGCCCGAGATGCTCTTGTCTAAACTAATCTTACACAGAATAGCATCCAAAGCAATAGCATACAAGAGAGGGCTTAGTGGACAACCTTGCCTCACCCCAGAATTTAACTTAATCCTCTTTCCTCTATGACCATTGACTTGCAAAACCACCTCTGCATCCCTATAAAACAATTTAACTAAAGCAATAAATCTCTCTGGCACTCCTTTCCACTTGAGGGCTTCCCACAGGAACGTATGATCTACATTGTCAAAAGCTTTCATCTGGTCAACCTGTAGGATTTGACCAGTCCAAGCTCCTTCCTTGCTGAGTCGGAACACTTCCCGAAACAAAGATAGTCTACCATAGTCCTACCCGGCACAGCACTAGACTGTGCTTTCATCACAATCTTATCAGCCACCTTAGCCAACCGATTGTTCAGTATTTTTGCCAACATGCAGTAGTCTACGTTGGTCAGAGCTATGGGGCGCCAGTTTTTTGGGAGGGTAGGATCACCCTCCTTTGGGAAAAAAATCAAGACCCCTTGATAAAACGTCTCAGGGAGCTCATTATTATCCCACAAAAAATTAAACAAAGTGGTTAAAGGGGGGAAAATCCACTTCCTGTAAACTTTATAAAAATTCCAACTGAGGCCATCTGGGCCAGGTGCCGACTTACCCTTCCCCTGAACTATGACCTCATGAACTTCTTGCTCTTCTATAGGAGAGACCAACCTCTTCCTGTCATCTGGACTCAAACCCTTATAGAGGGTGCCCACCTGGTCCTCTGAAAAAACTTGGAAAAAAACCTTCATCTCTTCTATATCTATGTTCTTCCGAGCCTATAACTGCCTGTAATATGCCTCCATGATATTCAGCATCTCACTTGGTCTAAATGCAATAGGGCCTGACTCAGAGGCCCTCAAGCTGTTTAATTCGATAGGAGCCTTTGAACTCCGGGCGCGCCTGCCCACTCATCCACGTCGACCACACCACCTCGAGTCCAGGATTGGTCGTGGTTTGCACAGTGATGTAAATTGATTGGTGATGGGCTCTAGTTCTTGTCACGTCCCAAATGACGTTATAAGAAGTGCAATGAAACTAAACTTCAGAATAGTAATATTAGACTTATGCATTCCGAATCTGATGGTAATTCATGGGCTTTAACTTTCACCCAAATGGATTAAAAAAATAACTTGCTTTATGTCACTTCTTGAGTATTTCCTAATCCTATGGAGATTCCAGTGTATCTTAGTGGATAAAAATGCTGGACGCCCACTGGGTGTTTGTAGGTGCAGAATAAAGAGTATCCGCAATACCTAAACATCCAGAGCCAGAACATGCATGTTTGTATGAGGTGGAACACTTATTTGGAGTAGCTGACAAACCTTCATTTCTGCAACAAAGGTAAAACAGCATTTTTTCTGTGTCCTGAAATTCTGCCACTGTTATTTTTAGCTGGAGAGTAAAAACCCACATTTTGATGATAACCCTGCAAATTCACACAAATCTTAGCATTAATGTATTGTGAGGTAATGTTCTACCCCAAAATAAAATAGTTTCTGCTGAGGAAAATGTCAGCCATTTAAAGGTCATCCTTTATGGCAGCCACTCTACAAACCCACTTGCATGCTGCAGTGTCCTTGTACGCAAATTTTCCACATTTGGTGCACTTTCTGTTGGTTTTCTTACCTACTGCCCAATGCAGAACTACCTGTTTATTAATGATCGGGGAGGGTATAGTGCTTGAATGGTGGAACAACTAGGCCTTTGGTTGTCAGACCTCCTGTCAGTTTTAAGCTGGTGGGGGGAGGAAAGTCCCATTATATCTCATCTAGGGGATCTCGTAGCACCTTTGAGACTGAGAGAAAGAAATTGTAGCATAAGCTTTTATAGACTTGGTCTACTTCCACAGATGGCATCTGAGGAAGTAGACCAAGTCTACGAAAGCTTATACTAAAGTTCCTTTCTCTCAGTCATAAAGGTGCTTCGAGATCTCTTGCTTACTGATATTCCAGACTAACACAGCTATGTCTGAATTCTGTATCTCATCTAGTCTGGAAATATGGTTCCATGTATTATCGCCACAGTGTTACTAAACTCTGCTTCCCATGGTATATCCAGCTGCTTGCCGAAGTAAAGCTTTCTCTTTAGTGGATATTATGTCTTAGCATCCCAGCACCACAAAATTGTTCTGACACATTTTCCTGGTTTTCTTGACATACACTGCTGGGATGGACATTTAGCTCTGACTTCAGCCAGCTGTTTTATCAGTGGTTAGATCCATCCGTAGTGTGTACCATGTTTGAAACTGCTCGATAAACATAGTCCGCATGTTCTGAAAGGCAGCCAGTTTAAGCAGAGATTTTATGCACAGTCTAGTTTTCATATTCTTGGATCTCAAGCACCTTGGAAGTATGCAAAATCTTATCATTGCTCTGAAGTGGCAGCACCTTTAAGATTAGGTGCCAGATTTCTTCCAAGCTTCGTGTTGCTCATGATCCACCCCTACCAGGAACAGCAGGTCCATGTATTTATCTCCGTGATGTTGAGGGGCACTCACACTGTTGTAGAGTTCCTCTTTTTCTGTGCCTTAAGCTCGATCACTGTTTCTTGGATTATATGGTAAAGAGTGGTTTCTGAGAGAAGCAGTTTGAAGGTTTCTAGCATTGTGTTTTTGCATCCTTTGGCCATGGCTCTTTTCCAGCAGAGTGGGGAAGGACTCTTTGACTCTGGGTTGGCTCCTCCCAAGCTGCTTGACAGGCAGGGCCAGTTAACCAATTAAACAAAAATTGGTTTCATTCAAGGAGGAGAGTAGCCCAACCTCCCTAGTTCTGTTCTGCCTTGCTGACAATCGGTCAGGGTTTTCGACTCCAGTGATGCTGTTGGTCTGCTCTCCCTCTAAGGAGGATGGCTGGCTTAGGAGAAGCCAGTGTTCATAGCTCCAAACTCCTCAGATGAGGGCTCGGAGCAGCAAAACCATCTGGCCCCATCAGGCTGTGTGCAAGAAAGGGCCCTCTCAGTCATCTCCGAAGGCTCTGATGCAGGGCTGGCAGGCGCTTTCAGCCTGGCTGATCCGCATGATGGGGACCCGGTTCCCAGGTTGAACCATGCAGCTGCGAGGCATCTGAGGCTTTGGAGGCAGCGACAGTGGCAGCCGTGAGTAGTGGGAACCCCTCGCCTCCCTTTCCCCCTTGATTATAGACGAGAGCAAGCTTCCACTGTAACTGGCTGAGTGGATAGCGACTATAGCTGTTATAAGCAGCTCCGGAGAGAAAGAGAGGTGCCAGGATCATCCTTTTCATGCCAAATGATGGGGGTGGGCCCTCTGCCTCTTCCTGCTCTAACTGCTGCAGGCCTCTCGTAGAGAGCACGCAAGCACAGTTTATTGGAGGACATGCCTCAGGGCAGAAGGGACATTTCCCATGCTCTGGGCAAGTTTCGGCACCACCACGCAAAGCATGAAAGAAGTTATCTTTTCCCCTCTCTGCCTCTGGCAAAGGAAGAAGAGCTTTCCTCAGATGAGAAGACAACTTCTCCACAACAGTTTTCTCCCAGGCTGTTTGATGCCCAATTCTTCTCAGTTTTACTGAAAAAAGTGGGAAAGGCCTTGGGTTTGCAGTCTTTCATTAAAGCTTCTGAGGACAAGGAAGGGGGTGTTCCTGAGATCAGGACACTATCTAAGTCGGACCACTTGGTTCCCTTTCCTGAAATATTTTCAGAAGCTTTAGAAGGTGAATGGCTTTCCCCTGGGGCCACTTGCCCCACTCCTGCCTATGTAAATTTTTTTTATACTCTTACCCCTCAAGTGATGAATAAATTAAAACTGCCTTCCATTGATGCTTCTGTGTCCAGTTTGCTTTCGGGATCGCTATTTCCTCGGGATGGTGATGACAGTTTAAAGACAATTGAAGACAAAATGGTGGATAACAAAATGGACGCATGAGGCTTCTGCTCTGGCCATTAGGGCTTCAGCAGTTAATTCTCTCTTTGCCAGGGCCACCATTAGGTGGTCCAAGGATTTATTGGATGCTCTGATGAGGCAGGGTCTCAATAAGATCACTAAAGCAGCATCTTTTATGGCAGATGTCAGCCTGGATTCAATGCCGTTCTCTTCCAGGTCTTTTGCAGCCAAGGTCGCTGCCAGGTGTCACTTCTGGCTGAAGAGTTGGAATGCGGACATTAAATGTAAAGCTAATTTGACTGTCTGTCTCTTCAAGAGTTCTAAATTGTCTGGTGACTCTTTGGAGGAAGTCTTGGTGGAGACCAGAGATAAGAAGAAAGCTCTTTTGTCTTACCTAAGAAGGAGGACAGAAAGGGCTTCCATTCTGGTTCCCAGCAATTCTGCAATTTCAGGCCCCAGTATAAACAGTGGGACTTCGGTCCTTTCCATCCCACTTGGGGTGCTTCTAGGCAACAGTGGAAACCCCAATATGCAGGCTTCCACAAGAATAACACAAGCCAGGTTTCCAAACAGGTCGAAGCCTAATCGTCCCCTTTGATTGGACGATCGCTCCAGTGGGAGCACAACTATTTATGTTTGCCCATTGGTGGAGGAGTGTCTCCTCCAACTTCTGGGTGCTCAGAACAGTTTCTCAGGGGTACACTATAGATTTCATCAGAAGACCCCCCCACACCTTCATTCCATCAGTCGTGTACCTCCCATGTGATCCAGAAGCTTCAGCTTCTTCTGGAAGCTGTCACACATTTACTCCAGATATAAGCAGTGGAGCCTGTACCATCAGCACAGAAGTTCCAAGGGGGTTAAACTCATCTCTTCCTTGTCCCCAAGATGAATGACAGTTGGAGGTCTATTCTCAATCACAGGGAGTCAACTGTTGGGTAAAGAAGAAGTTCCACATGGAAACACTGTGGTCCATACTGAAATGCGTTCGGGAGGAGGACTTCATGGCCTCTCTGGATTTGCGGGAAGCCTATCTCCACATTCCCATTCATCCAGCCCATAGATGTTTCCTTTGGTTTGCCTTCCAGGAGGATCATTATCAATACAGGGCCCTCCCCTTTGGTCTTTCGGTGTCACCTTGCATATTCACAAAGGTTCTTGTAGCACTCGTGGCTCACTTTCATCAGTGGGAGGTTCAGGTCCACCCCTATTTGGATGATCTTTTGATCAGAGCCCCCTCCCTTCGGATAGCTCATCAGCATGTCCAGTCCACATTTGTTGTCTTGAGCGTTTCAGCTTCATGATAAACAAGGAAAAGAGCCACTGGGGACCAGTGCAAAGGCTCCAGCACCCTAATAGATACTCAACTTTACAGGGGTTTTCTCCCAGAGGACAGGAGGAGAAAACTCTGAGAACTAGTTCGTCAGGCCTAGCACAGATGTCTTCTTCTCTGTTGAGGCTAGCCAGACTGTTGGATCTTTTGGTGGCTTGCATTGATTCAGTACTCTGGGTTTCATCTTCAGGTGTTACAGTGCCTCCTTCTCCCCTTTCAGGATCAGATTGCCGTGAAGTCCAGAATTTGCCTGAAGGTTTCCCCAAGAGTGAGGCAGTCTCTTTCTCTTGGTGGCTGACGGAGGTTGTTATGGAGAGGTTGCCCATTCAGGATCCCAGAAGTATCTTGGTTACCATGGATGCCAGTTTGAGGGGGTAGGGGTCAGATACCCCAGAGCTTGTGGTCCTTGGAGGAGGCCACTCATAGTATTGATTGGCTGGAGTTGCGTGTGGTTTGGCTGGCACTCCTTCAATTCCATTACTTGGTACAGGGTCATCACGTCCTCGTCTGAACAGACAACATCTCAATGAAGTCCCATATAAACAGACAGGAGGGACCCAGTCCCGGACACTCATGTTAGAAACAACATGGCTTCTTTCTTGGGGGGAGTTACACCAGTTTTTGATACAGGCAATGTATCTGCAGGGTTCCCTGAATTCTCAGGCCAATTGGCTGAGCAGACAGACTGTGGATCAGGGTGGGTGGGGCTTGAACTCCCTTGTGTTTCACATAATAGTGCAACAGTTCAGTCAACCTTGGTTGGACCTATTTGCATCTCAGGAGAATCACAAGCTTCCTCGGTTTGTATCCATGTTTTTGGACACCGACTGCATTGGCTTACGATGCTCTTACAATAACTTGACTGAGGGTGTTGTACTATGCATTCCCTCCTTTAGTACTCCTTTCCAGGGTACTTTGCAAGATCAGGTTGGAAAGGGTGGAGGTGATTCTTGTAGCTCCAAGGTGGCCCCACATATCTTGGTTCCCCAATATAGTCAATCTGCAGGTGGGAGGGGCTTGGCCTCTTCCTCACTGGATGGACCTTCTTCATCAGAATGGAGTGTTGCACCCAGACCCAGGCTTGTTACAACTCCATACCTGGAGGTTGAGAAGAGGAAGCTGTTAGCGAAGGGATATGAGGAGGAGGTTGTCAGACTACTCTGGCTGTGAAATGTCTTTCTACCATTAGGTTGTACGAGTCCACTTGCCTGGCTTTCTGTCGGTGTTGGCATAAAGGGGTTTGACCAGAGAGGGCCTCGGTGGGGTCAGTGTTAGCCTTCTTGCAAGGGGGTCTCAACAAAGGTTTGGCCACCAATACAGTTAGGAGACAATGGTCAGCATTGGGATTCATCCTAAAGTGTACTATTAAGGGCACTTTGGCATCCTATCCACATTTGCAGAGTTTTCTTAAAGGGGTTTCTCAGTTAAAACCTCTGGTGGTTCATCATTTCCCCTCATGGGACCTCAGTATTGTTTTAAGGGCACTTGTTCAACCTCCATTCAAACCCTTGTGGGCAAACCCTTGAGGTGTGGTAGCCATTTGCATTCTAATGTCTATTTGCTGAATGCTGTTACTTACAATTACTATTTGGGGTCAGACTAGATAGCCCATGAGACTCTAGAAGTCTGCAAAGTCTTTTCAATGTTCCTTACTAATCAACCCTATGTTCCAGAAACATATGATAAGCTGAGGTAAACAAATTCTTTCTATAATAATGGTCAAACTGTACCTAAATGTTCCTAAGCTATTTTGCCTTGTACTTTCTGAACTATCAACAATTGTTGCAGAAAAATTGCTGACAACAAAGAGAAGGAGGAGGGAATTAAACTGTATAAAGGTTTTCTGTAGTCATGGCTCGGGGTCTGACTCTTTGGAAGATATTCCAGTCAGGCCCACCGGTGTAATAAAACTTACTTTCCAATCCGTGGGTCTGCTGTTCCATGATTTCTGCATCAGAGGTTCATAGAATTGTAGAGTTGGAAGAGACCACGAGGGCCATCCAGTCCAACCCCCTATCCAGTCTATGATCCCATGGTCAGGAATACTAAAAGAGAAGAGACCTCAAGACGGATGGGACTTTGTCAAAATGGAGATACTGAAGGCACAATTTCAAACAGTACCATTGAGGAAGAAAAATGGGAGGTGTCTCAAGAAACCAGGATGGATGACTAAAGAACTTTCAACGGAGCTAAGTTTTAAACGGAACATGTATAGGAAATGGAAAAAGGGGGAAATCACTAAAGAAGAATTCAAACAGATAGCGAATACGTGTAGGAGTAAAGTCAGAAAAGCTAAAGCGCAGAATGAGCTCAGGCTTGCTAGGGAGGTTAAGAACAATAGAAAGGGGGTTTTGGGGTATGTCCGCAGCAAAAGGAGGAAGAAGGAAATGATAGGGCCACTACGTGGAGAAGATGGCAAAATGCTAACGGGACAGAGAAAAGGCAGAATTACTCAACACCTTCTTTGCCTCAGTGTTTTCAGAAAAAAAGTTTATTTTCTTGATTGCCATTACTTCGGCTCAGAGGGTTTCAGAATTACGGGCTTTTTCAGTTAGGAAAGAACTTTGCATTTTCCACAAGGATTCTGTTACTCTTAGATTGGATCCTTCCTTTGTTCCCAAGGTGAACTTTGTTTCATAGGACGCAGGAGTTGGTCTTGCTGTCTTTTTGCCCTCAACCAACTTCTCTGTTGGAAAAGAGGTGGCACAGTTTAGATGTGTGCTGTGCACTGAAGTTTTATTTGGAGCAGACTAAAGATTTCCTAAAGTCAGAGGGTTTGTTTGTGTCCTTCTTGGAGGCTTCCAAGGGACGTAAGGTTTCCTCTTCTACTCTTGCTAGGTGGCTTCATCGGTGCATTCAGTTGGCATACACATATAGCGCTTTACTTGTACGTGAAGGGATCTTGGTGCATTCTACTTCTGCGACTTTTTCCACGTCAGCGTCTCTATTGGACATCTGCCGTGCCACCACTTGGGTTTCGATGTCTTCTGAGACACTACAGAATCAATAAGTTTGCTAAGGCATCCTTCAGAAGGAGGGTTCTTCAGCAGGTGGTGAAACACTGATTGTGGTCTACCCATCCCTTCTGGAGACCGCTTTTGTAGGTCCTCGAGCTAAGGACTCCCTCCCCACTCTGCTGGAAAATGGAACATTGGACTTACCACTGTGAAGGTTCCTTTTCAGCAGTAGTGGGGAGGGAATCCTCCCCCACTTCAGTTGTTACATTCTGTTTTATTGCAATGTTTTTGTTTTTTTTGCTGGAGTTCACTTTTCCATCACTGGGGAGGTTGGGCTGCTCTCCTCCTTGAAGCGGTGGGTGATATTTGGTTAATTGGTTAATTGGCCCTGTTTGTCAAGCAGCTTGGGAGGAGCCAACCCAGAGTCAAGGATTCCCTCCCCATTACTGTTGAAAGGGGGGGGGGAACCCTTCACGGTAAGTCCAATGTTCCATTCTACATCTTTGGCCCTATCTCTGTTCTACAGTGAACTGTGAATGGATGTCCTCACCAAGTCCTACCGCTCCCTGCCTCTTATGGCAGTACCTCCACTTGGTCCTTCTTGGACAGGATCAGGCATGGACTTGCTGCTCTCACATTTTCTAGGGGAAGGAGTTCTCATCCTAACACACCAGCATCCTTTCATGTTTCACCCAGAAAATGGCACTGGACATTTGTGTCCCATCACATTATAATGTGTAAGACATCCTTATCCTCCTCTTCATCATCATATACCCCAGTGGCTAAATGTAGCACATCTGTTGGGATAAATTTAATCCCAGCTCTTTTTTTGTCTATTAAAAAAAAGCTACGAATGGCATGTTGCTGCAACTTGGGGACTTTAGTTAAAACTTTTCAGAAAGCAATTTTGTAAAATGCTCAGGCAGCTGGGGCTGAGTTGGTGCTTAAAGTATTGAAAAAGCAATTGAAAATCTGGACATACACATCAGTGAAAGACGATCAAATGTCCAAAAAGATATCTGTAGGGAATTGATACAGACCACATCTTCAGATGTTGCGACCACCTCAATTCATTAAATAAATGGGAAGATACCCCCTATCTTTCCAATGTTACAGTATAACTGTACAACCACAGTAAAGGCGTGGAGAAACCACTTCAGCAGACCAGTACAGTAGGACCCCGGTATCTGCGGGGGATTGGTTCGGGGGGGGGGTAGATACCGAAAACCATGGATAACAGTGAGCACCTTTGAAAATAATGGGACTTGCGGTTTAAAATACCATAGAGCTGCCTTGGAGGACCTAGAAAACGTCTAGAGAATGCCTCTTTAGGCATTTTCTAGGAAGACTAAGGTAGGTGTGCTGTTTTGTGTCCCGTGGCTAACTGAATCAGTGGACAATGAATCAGCAGATACAGGTGTCCTACTGTATTTCATTTCCAAGAAATAAATAATATTATAACTTCACCAAAAGAAACTTCTACAGGGTAGGAAGATGCATAAGGTGAATTACAACACCAAAAATAAACTTGCACTGCAGTGAAAAGGCACTGCAGTGTCCAGTATACATGGAACTCATATTCCATGTCTCTTCAGCTCTATAAACACAACAGGCATGAAAATCAATACCACAGCCTGTGGATGAGGAAAAATGGGGCAACCCAGTTCTTCATGTAAATGTCTATATAATATTTATTCACAAGCAATATAACCAAATATTGTGTGGCTCCCCTCCCCCGTAATAATTCAATAAGCTGTTCCAAGACACTGAGATGCTGACATAGAGCTGTACGGCCCCCAACATCTCTGAAGGTGCACCTCCAGCTTGAGAACTGAGATCTCCACTACAGGACCAATGGTATATCCCACTAGCCCAAGTGATTAGGCTGGTGAGTACATGAGACAGGGCTTTTTCAGTGGCAGCACCTCAGTTGTGGAACTTCCTCCCAAGGGAAGTCAAGCTAGCTTGATCTTTTTGAATTAATAAGAAGCCAAGCCTGTGCTGTTTTGTATGGCTTTAGAATTGGGATTAAGTTTTGGACTGTTTTAATTATGTGTTTTAAAACTTGTTTCAAATATATTATTCTAATTCATTTTTAAAGAGTCTTTCCCCCTGGTTTTATATGTTGTACAGTACATCATCTTGGGACCATTGGCAGGCTGAGAAGCAATTAATATTTTAATAAAGAAATGGAACTCTGACTATTGACTGAGCTGCCAGGAGCTTATGAGAACTGTAGTCCCAAATCTTTGGAAGGCACTGAGTTGCCTTCCCCTGCATACTGCAAAGTAAGTGCTTTCATAGAGAGGCTGCTGTGTGTGTGAGATGGCCAAATTTGTGTGGATCCTTCCTGAGAATTAAGACTGCCTTTGCTTGATACAAAAAGCATTATGATGGGAAAAATTTGTCTGCATGAATGGAGGTCAGGCCTGTTCTGAGTCTGAAACAGCATTTGGATTGTAAATTGTAAGCAGAGGAAAGACCTCCGTTGTCATTCTCTTCATCATCATCAATCGCTTCTTGCTTTTGCTGTCTGGCAGGTGGTATTGATTGGAGTTTTGAACCATGAGTAACTCAGAATCTATCCAACAATCTAGGAATCAGTAGTCCAATTGTTGCTGTTGCTATTTACGCTGCCAGGTTACCGGAGGGATTCTAGAAGTTTCTAGTAGGTCAATAGTACTCCTGTTTTACAGGAGCAACTAATCCTGTGTGCACTTTGCCCTCAGGGCAGACAGTGATTTTGTTAGAGGCAAACCCATGTCTGTTCACTGCGTCAAAATGGCTCCTGCTCTGATGTACGTAAGAGGCACTGGGAATTCTTTGAGACATTGGATGGTAACCAAAAGCAAGGCAGGTGTTCTGCATTGTCCGTTTTTCACCTTGGCTATTTCTGTGGCCAGCCAAACTTGTGGAGAAAACAAAAGACCAACATATGTTGGGTGGCTGTTGGTCTCCATGGCAACACACAGACTTTTCTTTCTTCTTTTTAAAAAAATAAATTTCCCAGCTGTAGAATGACGAATGAAACTCTGTAGGAGGGGAGGAGGGAGAAGAGAGAAGGAAAATTACCTCAAATGACCACAATGTGACAAGAACAGGATGAAAGGAAAATGGAGGTAGCATCTTCATCAAAAACTGGTGAGCTTGCTGTGTTATAAAGTATTGGGAGATGGGTAATTTCCTGAAGTAGAGAGTGAGCATGACCTTTATTTTGGGAATGAGCTCACCTTTTTGGCTAATTTGAGGAAAGTTCTTCTGCCAGTGCTATTCAATGCATTGACCAAATCAGGAAAAATGCTTCCCTCAGGTCCAAAGGCTAACAGGTCAAACTTCCTGTGTTTATGTGCTTGAGGAAAGAGACCCAGTCATATAGTGCAGTCCCGTCTGAGATGGTGGTGAGAATCCCACTCAAAATGGCATAAAATGTTATGTCACCATCTCTTTGCAAATTGGTACATGCCAGTCTTATTCCCATCTGGGTTGCATACTGGATCCTTCCTGCTTAGTATGGAGAATGAACATGGTATAGTGTTTGGGAGTTTTGGTCTAGGAGTGTGGAGACCCGGGTTCAAATCTCCAGTCAACCATATACTGGGTGATCTTGGGTCAATCACTGTCTCTCATTCTAGCCTACCTTTTGTGAGAATAAGATGGGGGAAATGGGTGCTGCCTTGAGCAACATGAAAGAAAGGCAGGATATAATAGATACAACTAATAACCAGACCTTAGAAGTAATGAATTACAGGGTACATACTACCTGTAATGAGTTACTCTTGATACTGAGGATAAAGATCCCATATCAGACAGAATGTCATGGGAGCAGGAATGAAGTTGCTTTATTGGTGTAACAGGTAATGGTTTCTAGTTGCTTTAAAGGGTTGCTTTAAAGAGGGATTTTACAGGAAATTTTCATGTTTTATATATCACATTCTCTCTTCAATCCTCAGTCCCTCCCACAAAATAACTAAAAGCAATGCAAATCAATGCCCAGTGGAATAAACAACATAACCAGTTACTGGCTAAGTAACATCGAGTAATAGAAATGAATTCTTCTTGTTGTATTAATTTATATCCCACCTTTCTCCTGTCAATGGGACTCAAGACAGGTAACATCTTTAAAATAATACAAGTTAAAAACAATGCAGAAGTAGAAAAATAACAGTATACATATATTTTTTTAAAGAATTAAACAATATATAAGTTTAAAACATTAAAAATATAAAATTCATTTAAAAAACTATATGCAAACCCTTCACAATCTTAAAACCTGCACCTCAGTCTCAAAAGCCCAGCCCTCGTCAGTTGTAAAAACCTGATGGCACAGAATGTTTTAACCTTCCAAATATTACATCAAGCAACAGGGATGAATTACTTTTTAAAAGCAACTTTCCAGGTTCTGCTAATGAATAACATCTAGCAAGGCAACCACAAAAGGATGAGGGTTTGTTCAGCTGCTAGTAATCAGAACAGACAATATTGGGATGCACAGTCCCATGGTATAAGTATAAGGCAGCTTTTCTGTTCACAGTTCTCCACTGGTTATTAATAATCACATATCACACTAGAGACTAAAAAGCTCACCTCTACTGTAAACATCATTTCACAACCTAAAAGTAACTATCACATCTACAACCACTGCATTTTAGATTTAAAAACCTGACTTATTTTTGAATCAACATACAGTACCAGTCATTATATGTTTAGCTCCAGTGTAGCCTTCCTGACCTGTTTTGCATTTTTGGACATCAACTTTCCTATCAAATTTCAGACAGTATGGCCAATAGTAAAGAAATGGGAGTTGTAATCCTAATCACATGGAGTGTACAGGGTTGGAGAAAGTATGCTAGTATGCTCAATGGTACTCTATGACTACAGTCTGTTCTTGGCTGTAGAGTGGGCATGCGGCCTAATTTTAGGGCAGGACAAAATGGAAGATATTTTACTGTCTGTCTTCATGCAACCATGGGTGTGTCTATACGAGGCAATAAAATGTGGATTGATGCGCACTAACACCAATTTGCAACAGCTTTCATTTGTCTCCACTTTTAAAGATTGCAGGCATGTGAAGCTATCTGCGCTCATTGTTCAAACGGGCATGCCTGCGAATCAAGATGGCGGGCACAAGTGACTTACTTGTGTTTTTATTGTCACCGGCTGTTGCCACTGAACAGTATTTTTTTAAAGCAAGGTGCAGAAGTGTGATTTTCCATTTAAATAAATGGGGAGGGGGGAGAAAAAAGTCAGTTTAATCACCTGAGTGCACGACTGCTAGAGCAAAAATCCAATATGGTGGTTCTGGGCACTTGCCCTGTCAGCAAGCTCCACCCCCTGCGCACATCCAATCAATCAGTTTTCCACTTCGGCTCTTATCGGGAAAGTGCATCAAAGCAAATCAGTTGTCCCAACGAGTGGGAATGCACATTTCCTTTTTTTTTTTAAGTACGGGGAAAGCTGCAAAGGCTTTCCCCATGGAGTATTTGGAGATTTTGCCCCAACCTTCCTTCCAAATATGACAACAAGATGCAGGATCCCATTGGGATAAAAGATATTCTCAAATTCTATGAGGAGTATTTTTGCTAGATAGACAAGCTCCATGTTTCTGTTCCTTCTCAACTTGCTGTCAACTCTTCACAGTTCTTGTAGCGGGGTCCCCTCCTTGTAATGGAGCAGTGGGCATGGAAACCAAGTTGTTATTTCTGTTATACCACCACCCACTATTCTTTAGTTGGCATTTACCAGGAGGGCAATTTCAGCATGTCCCGGAAACCATCTCATTTCTTGTGCCATTATTTTTAGGTCGCTTCCATCAAAAAAGTGTCACTTTGCCAGCAGATCCTTATTGAACAAGGCTAGAAAATGCATGGATGCCACCTGGGAGTTATTAAATGAGTGGTGAATCTGTCCACAGAATTAAAAAAGATTACCTTTTGGGCTTTCATCTGCCATCTTATGAGGCGCCAAGGTCTTTTTTCTGGGAAAGTGGCATTTTCATTGGAGCTGAACATTTAGATGAACTGAAAGTACTGGCCTTTACCTAATAGAACTATGTTTGGAAGAAGTAATAATAGCAGACATTGGTATTAAGTCAAAGAGGGAGGGGTATAGGTGGGGGTGAATAAATCTGTTAATTTTGCTTTCTGTTTCTCATTTTGCAGTCCCCAAATTAATTACATCTTGTTTCTGCATCACTTTGCAATTTTTAAAAAGTACAAATATTCATATGGACATTTGAGCACATTTCTTCTAATTTTGTTTGCTGTTTTCTTTAATTTCTTTGTCTTTACCTGAACACATGCATGTTCTTGCAAGCAATTTTGCTTAATATAATGCATTTTTGGTGCTTTTCAGGCATTACACACCTTTTTGTGTTCACTTTCCCTTAATGTATTCATTTTTCTATGCTTTCCTTAAATTCAAAAATTCAGTCACATGAAATTTTTCTGCCAGCCCTAGCTGTACCTTGGTGGCAGATCATATGTTTTGAATACTGAAGGCTACAGGTTCAGTCCCTAGCTCATCCTTTTCCAACCAGATCCTCTCTAGATATTTTGTACTACAACCTCAGCAGTCCTGTCCATTGACCATGCAGGCTGGGCAGATGAGAGCTGGAAGCCTATAACATCTGGAGGACACCAGGTTTGGGGAAGCACAAAGAGTGCGAGTGACTGAGTGTAAGCAGCAGATGATATGGACAATATTGGTTTAGAGCAGAGATGAAGAACATGTTGCCCTTCAGGTAGTGTTGAACCACAATTACCATCAGCCCTAGGCAGGGTAGCCAGTGGTGAGGGGTCATGGGAGTTGTAGTCCAAAGACATCTGGAAGGTCACATATTCCCAGTCCTGGGCTAGGTGGATAAAAAGGAAGCTATCTTTGACAGATCTGGCCAGTTCCATTATAAATGTTCACATTGCAAGCTTTGCTCTCATGTTTGGTATTTTTATGATGGCTTCCTCCCAATCATTGTAATGGGTTCACCTGTAATGACTCTCCCAATGGCTGTAATAACTTTGTCTGATTCCAAGCCTCCAAAACTGTCTCTGTATAAAACTGGACTGGCCTGATTTGGTTTTGGGCCTTTCTACCTGCACTACGTAATTATGGCAGTCTGATGCTACTTAAATGTTGTGGCTGCATGCTGAGGAATCAAGGGTTTGTAATTTGGTCGGGTACATAGAATTCTCTGCTAGAGAGTTCTAGTTCACTCCCCTGAACTAGCTCATGGGAGCTCCCTAATAGAGAATTCTTAAGTACCTCATTGAGCTACAAATCCCAGAACTTTATAGGATGGAGCCACAGTGGTTGAACTGGTATCAAAGTGATATAAGTGTGCAGTGTGAATATGCTTTTCAAAAGCAGTACAGTAGGACCCCCAAGGGGCCACACAGATACCAAAAACTGTGGATAACAGTGAACACCACTGAAAATATGGTTTAAAATACCATAGAGCTGCCTTGGATGACCTAGAAAACATCTAGAGAGGATGCCTCTCCAGGTGTTTTCTATGAAGACTCTATGGTAGGTGTGCAGTTTTGTGTCCTGTGGATAACTGAAACCACAGATATTGGTTCTGCAGATACAGGGATCCTACTGTATAAGCAGTGGAAATAAATAGGTAATGCTTTTCATAGCATGGAAATAAATATTCTTCGTGGTCTCTGTGAATACACACATAAAGGATTAATCCTGAGCCTATGCAGAGCACCAGAAAGAGGTTAGGATTTTTACTTGAGTTTTGGCAGTAGCTCCGCCCACCCTCCCGTGACCTATATAAAGCCCCTTCTTGCCTGCCTCTTCAGTTCCTTTCTTTCTGCAGCAAAATCAGCACTGAGGAACTTCGTTAGGTTAGTGTTGGATTGTGGTAGACTTGGATTGTTTTTGGACTCCTCTTGGATTGCGTTTTTGGACTTGACTTGTTTGCACTCCTTTTTGGCTTTGACCTGGACTGGTTTTGGATTCTTCTCATTTCGCTGATCTCTGACACGGTACCATATTTCTCACCCTTCAGGAGAAGATGGCTTCGGCGTCTTCAGCGGGGTTCTTCAAACAGTGCTCAGTTTGCTCCGCAAAAATGCCAGAGTCTGACGGGCATTCAGAGTGCCTACTGTGTCTTGGAGAGGCTCATGACGTCCATTCCTGTAGACACTGTAAGGCATTTACACACCAAACTCATCGAAACAGAGACAAACGACTTAAAGCCCTCCTTTATGAGCACGCCTTATCGGCCTTGACTGTGGTACCGAAGGGACCGAAATCCACCGGGAATCCACCGGTATCGTGGGGTGACTGAGACCGCTCCTCATTGTCTTCAAAGTCTAAGCGGCCGAAAGAGCACTGTACCAAAGTCACTGCTAGTACCAAGCCCCAAGAACAGCTAAACACAAGGTGAAGGATCAGGCAGCTGGTACCGCCAACAGTAGCGCCTCGCAACCTACTAAAACACTGAGTGTGTCTGCTTCACCGAAGGATAAGCATAAGACAGTACAGCTTACTTCGCCCACCAGTTCCATGAGAAGCGCTGCGGCGGTACCCTTGGGATCTCCGCAGAAGAAAATGACTCTACAGGAGAAATCCCTAACTGAAAGAGCAGCTGAGGACCATGGAGATGATCGCCACACCCAATCTCCACCTCATGCTCGACAACATACTCCGACTATGGCAAAACCGCCTGTGGTGTCACCTCTGCAAATGAAGATCCCGACACGCAAGTCTAGCAACTCAGGAGATGATCCCTTACCAGGTCAACCGCATATGGTACTGGTTCTCTCTCGGAAGGTGAAGTCAGGGAGTCTTCCCTGGAGATCCGGGTCATCTAGCTCTCCTCAGAATCAGGGGGAAAGGAGCTTCGCTGATCCCGTTCACCCCCTTCTACGCTCTCGTTCCTGCTTGAGATCCCCGGTACCATCAATCACGGGCCATACATGTCAGTCCCGTTCGAGATCACCGACAAGGTCTCCAATGGTACAGAGAGGCATACGCAGTTCATGCTCTTGATCCTGTACACCGGTGAGATGACCTCGTTCAAATAGATAGTCCTGTTTGGCATCACCCAATACCGGTCTTCACCATGACCTTGGTCGCGAGATCGGTCCCGCTCGCCACATTCAGGAAGACAGTCCCGTTCATCACAGCGGTCCCGGTCAATGCTTTACTCTCAATCTCCTACTACTGGGTACGATCTCTATTCATCTGAGGACACCACTTCCGAGGACTATGATTGGTACTGGAAACACGAGGGACCTTACCACACCTACCATGGGTATCAATGGGAACCACAACATCGCTGGGACCCTTGGGACAGAGAGGCATGGTACCACTACTATACCAAACCCTCATTGGCCAGGCGCCGATACCGCCAAAGGGACGACCCATGGGACCGACGGGATCGGGAACGATACCGTTCTGATGACTTGGAAAGAAGAGAAAGCATGACCACTCACTAGCTAAAGAGAGGTCATCTTCGTGCCTTGTGACTAGTGATTGTGAGAAGGATGCCACATCACATAATTCTTCTTCGAGGTCCAAATCCCCAACCCTGACTCAAAAGAAGTCTCCGACACCAGATACCAGGACTCTACGAAAGTCCCGGACCTCACAGAGACGCTGACTGTCCCCCGCTGGCTCCCAAACAACAAGGAGGTCTTGGACACCGAAAGTTTCTCCAGCTGCTAAGCACCCTAAAAAACAGGGCCATGTTCACACATCAAGACCACAGACTGCGCCACATGAACGCATCAGAATCTGACAGCTGTCATCTACTTCACCTTCTGCCTCTGGTGAGAACTTGCGAATTAAGTCCCCTTCACCAAAGCTATCGCTGAAACCCAGGGGAGCAAATCCTGACCCACCATTGCCAACAGATTATGTGAAAGCCTTTGCAGATTTGATGAGGATGGCTGGAGCCTTGGGCATCCAAGTAGACCGTGATGAGAAGCACATTGACGATCCCATTTTCGAGGATCTTCAGCACTGTTCACCCACAATTCCATTGATGGCAATATCACCATACCTGTTGCAAATATTGAAAAGTTCCTGGAGCACTCCATCCTCTGTGCCTCCAACGTCTCGCTGACTGGATCACCTATATCGTGTGTCAACTCAAACAGCTCCTTGGCTTACATATCATCTGAAGCCAAACTTGGTGGTGGTAGACACTGCACAGATGAGTACCTCACAAAAGTTGTTATCCACACCCATGGATAAGGAAGGGAAAAAGTTGGGTGCTATAGGGCGAAAGTTTTGCTCGTCTGCAAAGGTTCTTGTGGGAGGCTCTGGCTCCACACCTTGTGAAGCTCTCAGAACAAGATCAAAGAATTGTGAACTCATTCAGAGAAGAAGGCCTATCATTAGCAGGCTAACAAAGGCAGGTAGCAAAACATCTTGAGATCTGTACTGACAAAACTGTGGCGAGCGTCATTGCTGTTCATCGTCATGCATGGTTAAGATTGTCTGGCCTATCGCATCCTGCCTGATCAATGATTGAAGACCTCCCATTCGATGAATTAGGTCTGTTCCACACAGACACTGACTCTAAACTAGAACATGCCCAGAACATGTGCACTACAGCAAGAAAATTTGGTCTTCCAGGCTTATACCAGATGCAGAGATCACGGTTTGTCAATAGGCAATTCCCTTCTTCATACAGGAAAAGGTTCAGTCCACCACCATCATGTTCCTGGGCTTCCACCTCAGCCTATCAAGCTCACAAGAAGTTTCAAACTTTGTTCTGCCCAAAGGCTCATTTTGGGAAAAAGAAAATTGATCCATCCAAACAGCGTGTTTGACCACGATCCTTTCTTACCAGCAACCACCATCTCACCAGCCGACCACCTCACTGCATCACTCACGTACTGGCGTCAAGTTATTTCACAGCGCTGTATCCTCAGCATTATAGAAAAAGGATATTTTATAGAGTTCAACAACCACCCACCACGAGGTATCTGCAGGAGAACCCCCTCATCAGCTGCTCTTATAGAAGAGGTAAACATGCTACTGCTCAAAGGGGCCATAGAGGCTGTTCATCCCTCACAGATTCGAAACACCTTTTCCTCCCAATATTTCCTGGTGGACAAAAAGGACGGAGGACTGCGTCCAATTCTAGACCTAGAGATGTCAAAACATACATTCGCCCAAAAAAATTTCAGATGGTGTCACTCTCTACGATCCTTCCTTTCTTTCAACAAAGAGATTGGTTTGCCACTCTGGACCTCAAGGATGCATACTTTCACATCCCTATAGCACCAGCCCATAGACGATACCTCGCTTTTGCCATCGGCCCTTATGCGTTCTGTTTCAAGGTCCTCCCTTTCAGACTTTGTACAGCCCCAAGAGTTTTTACAAAGTGCGTGGCCGTTGTAGTAGCATGGCTCTGGCAAAGAGGCGTCGTGGACTTCCCATACTTAGACCACTGGCTTTTCTCGGCCCACTCAGCCAAAAAACTTACATACGACCTTCAGATCACTCTATCACTGTTGGATGCTCTCAGCTTCACAATAAAGAGGAATTCCATTTAGAACCCTGCCGTATGGTACGCTTCATTGGGGCGAGCATAGACTCAATCACAGGTGGCGCCTATCTTCCAGACAACAGGTTCAAGTCTCTATACACCATGGTCGATCATTGTGTAAATTATCGCCATGCCTCAGTACATACCATCCAACGTACCTTGGGTCACATGGCCTCGACAACCACCGTGACACCGCTTATCAGACTGAAGATATGGCCCTTACAGGCGTGGTTCATTGCACACTTCCACCCCTTCCGGGACAGCCCCAAGAAGATGTTGACAATTCCACAGGCCATCCGTACTGCCCTCAGATGGTGGACAGATCCAAGGACGGTCCAAGCGGGGCTGCCATTTCAACAGAGACAACCCACGAGATTGATCACAACAGACGCATCCCTATCAGGCTGGGGAGCTCATTTCCAAGACTTATAGATCAAGGGCCACTGGTTGTCAACTGAGAGAACCTCACATATCAACAAGCTGGAACTCCTTGCAGTGTTCTAGGCCCTGAAAGCCTTCGAACCCTCACTGAGAGATCACCCGGTACAGATAACCTCAGACAATACCTTGAGGGTGTTTTATATCAACAAGCAAGGTGGCACCAGGTCTCTGACACTTCTGAACATGACACTGCAGATATGGGACTGGTGCATAAGTCAAGATATTTCCCTGACAGCCATACACCTACTGGGGGATCAGGACTTCATCGCAGATGCCATGAGCAGGACTCAAACCTCCAATCATGAATGGTTGCTGAATCAAACCATCCTTCGCAGTCTGTTCAAGACATGGGGGAGCCCCTCCATAGACCTGTTCGCCTCCAAAGAAAATGCCAAGTGCCCAGCATTTTGCTCCAGGGGACATCCCAATCAAGGGGGACTGGGGGACGCCTTCCTTTTCAAATGGGAAGGTCCTCTACTGTATGCCTTTCCCCCATTTCCCCTCTTACCGAGAGTGGTCTCCAAGCTCCAACAGGACAGGAGCCAATGCATCCTAATCACACCATGGTGGCCGAGGCAAGTGTGGTTTGCACCCCTCCTCCTAATGTCGAAATGATGCTTCATTCGCCTTCCAGCTCGCCCAGACCTGCTAACACTTCACAACAGACTGGTCAATCCATTATATACGCAGTGCAATGCCCTACAACACTAAAGGCTTACAAATATAAATGGCAGAGGTTCCAGTCCTTCTTAACTGAATGCACTTCACAGGCAGTCACGCCAGGCATACCAGACTTACTGGACTTTCTAGCTTCTCTCTCTTTAAAAGGCCTTTCAGCCTCTTCAATAAGAGGCTACGTAGTGGCTATATCATGGCACTTCCAGCAGGAAGGGAAACCCTCCTGCTTCAAAGACCCGCTAGTACAAAACTTCCTTAAAGGTTAGAAAAATCTGCACCCACCCATTAAAGGACCAATACCGGCTTGGAACCTAGAGTTGGTACTTGCCTGTCTCGCAAACTCCCCCTTTGAGCATATGGCATCTTGCAAGTTATACTTATTGTCCATAAAAACTGCATTTCTAGTGGCAATCACTTCAGCTCAACAGGCAAATGAATTATGCGCCCTCCACATGGATCCCCCATACATCCAATTCCATCGTGACAAAGTAGTGCTACGGCCAGATGTAACCTTCCTGCCCAACGTTATTTCTTCCTTTCATCTCAACCAGGACATAGTCCTCCCAGCTCTCTTTCAAAATCCTACATTGGCCCTAGAGCGCCGTTTACACGCTTTAGATGTGTGACGTGCATTGGCATTCTACATAGACATATCTGCTCCATTCCGCAAATCCACCCAACTATTCATTTGCTATGGGGGTCATCGCAAGGGCGAGCCTGTGTCCTCCCAGCGATTTTTGAAATGGGTAGCCTCTGCGATCCGATTGACCTATCAACCATTGGGGAAGAATACACCTCAGACGATCCATAGTCACTCTACGAGACCAACCTCCACCTCAACAGCCTTTTTGAGTGGAGTCCCCATACAGGACATATATTGAGTGGCAACCTGGGCAACGCCCCTAACTTTTGTACAAGCTTACTAATTGCCATTATGTCTTGGACAGATGTTGTACTAGGAAGGAGCTTGCTAGTCTACCCTTTATGTGTGTATTCACAAAGACCACGAAGAAGAAGGACAGGTTGCTTACCTGTAACTGTGGTTCTTTGAGTGGTCACCTGTGAATTCACACTATCCCGCCCATCCTCCCCACTACTGCCCTGACCTCATTTATTTAAGATACATGCTGCTTTCTAGCAGCTATTAGGAACTGAAGAGGCACGCAGGGAGGGGCTTTATATAGGTCATGGGAGGGTGGGCGGAGCTACCGCCAAAACTCAAGTAAAAATCCTAATGTCCGAAGTGATCTGCGCAGGCGCAGGATTAACTCTTTATGTGTGAATTCACAGATGACCACTCGAAGAACTACAGTTACAGGTAAGCAACCTGTCCTTTTCTGCTGTTGCAGGATTGTGTAGGATTCCAGATGTTGTTGGACTCTTAATGCTTATAAGTCCTAACTAGCATGACCAGTGGTCAGGGATGCTGGCAGCTGTAATCCAGGAACATCTGGAAGGCCAGAGGTTCCTCCATTCCTATACTACTGTCAGCAGACCATGGAGCTGTTGGGAGCTCAGGAGCAGGGGCCAGGAACTAAGCTGGCAAACAGAAATATCCAAGTGGGAAGGCTTCCACAGGAAAACTGATGAGGTTTTTATGCCAGGCAGTTTGCTCTGGTGATTGAAGGCATAGGTTCTTAAGTGTTTCATAAAGCCTTTATATATCTTTAAAACCACACAAGTCAGTGCTCAGGTTATCAATTTGTTTGTCTGCTTGGCTACAAGAAACATATTGGACTAGTTATCTAGGAGAGAAATGATTAAACACAGAGGAAAGAAACAACAAAACAACATGCTGCTTTGAAGAAAGTCCCAGAAAAGTATTTTTAACCACCAGAAAGAATAGTTGTAGGGGAATGAAACAATTTCACATTGTTTCCCATACAAATAGGCAATATGTGGCCTAAGGAAGAAGTCCCCAAACCATGTGTACTAAGAGGGCTTTCAGTGTGTGCCTTTAAATAATTAAAGCTTCCTGTGTGCCCAAAGTATCTCCCACTGCATGATCTCGCCTCCTTCCAATCTGGCTCGGCTGGAGATGGGACAAGCCAACTGTGTTCAGCCCCTGCATTGGATACCATTTCATCTGTTCCTCTTGACCTAATGATTGGGTTGGTAGGTTGAAAACTGGAGAGGTCTCCTGTACAGTAGAGGGAATTTTAACACGCACCCAAGTAACAAGCAACACTGGTTGAAATTCCTTCTTCTAAACAAATTAAAGATATAGGAGCCATCTCCAGATTTCAGTCTGGCAACCCTACCCAAAGATGCAGCAAACTAACCAACTCTCAGAGGAGGTTTTCTGTGTTAAACGACTGCATGAGTGATAGGAAGTGTGCCCAGGACACTGGGCACCCTCAGAGGGTTTTCTTGGCAAGATGTCTCTTCAGAGAGAGTTTGCCCTTGCCTTCCTCTTGCTCCCAAAGTCACCCAGTGGGCTTCCATGGCCCAAGGATTCAAACCCTGGTCTCTCAGAGTCCTAGCCCGAGACTCAAACCACTACACCATACAGGCTCTCAAAGACGCTCTTCACATTTTGAAGGTGGTAAATTTTGGATACCTTTTCATTGTTTGGGGACAGTGGGAAAGATGTATGCATTGGTGGAGGGGGGATGTTCAACACAGGAGGAGGAGGAGGAACGGCAGGAGCAGTTTCTCCCTTCCTTTTAATTAACATTAAATTTAATTCCCTTTTAATTAACTAAATTTAATTTAATTAATTAAATTAAAATTTAATTCCCTTTTAATTAACATGGCGAAGCAAGTATTCTTCAGATGATGTTGGTCTCCAGCTCCTATCTGCCCCAGAAAGCACAGCTCAGTGGTCAGGAATGATGGGAATTATAACACAGTGGCATCAGTTTCCCAACCCTGCTTTAAAAGCTGCCACTTTTGTGGTAGCAGTATCCCTCTCCTCTCCCTTTCATGTGAGCTAAAACAGTGGTAGCCAGAGCAAGAACTTTGTCTGACATGGACTTTCCTCATGGCTCCTCTATCCAGGGTCTTTCAAGGAATGGGTGAACTTGTTCTTTCTACAGCCTTCACCAAGACTTATTTCAATGGGGGAGGGGGGAGAGGAGAAGGAAGAGGGAGAAAGCCTGCAGCATTCAAGCAAGCTTTCAAAGATTTAAAGGGATGAGAGGAAGGAGGCTGTCACTATGGTGAGCACCATCCTCCAACTGAGCAAATCAGTACATGTTCTCACCTTTCAAAGGCACACCCCAGTTTTGTGAAACCTTTTCTCCTTTAGGAAATTGTAAACCACATAATTGGACAGTTCAACCTCCATCCTTCCCTTTAAAATAACGTAAAAGAGTGATCCTTTGGTCCATATGATAAAAGATCATTGTTCCTTCAGTTTTAATACGGGGGGAAAAATGTGTCTGCTATCAGAAGATGGAAAAATGCTGGCCTAAGGAAATATTTCAGTTTCTTCACGACAATAGCTTTTACAAGACCGGCAAGAATAATCTCTTTTATTAAAATATCATCCCCCGCCTAAAAATGATTTTTAGTAAAATATCATCACAGGGGGTGGGGAACATGTGGATGTCCAGCTCTTGTTTGTATGACAATGTTCCTTCAACCCTACCACTGGTCATATTGGCTGGGTCTGATGGGAGTTGCAGTCCATGAACATTTGGTGGGCCATAGGTTCCCACCCTGTCTTAGGACCTTGAAACAAAGTTTAGACTTCCAAGGTCTTCTAAACTTAGTTCTTGCAAGCTCTGGCATAATAACTGAGCCATTAACTCCGCCAAGCTTTAGGTCAACCGGCATCACAGACTTTAATATAAATCATGATCTGCATATTTGGCATAAGGAGGCAAATCCAGATTCATAACGGGTAAATCCTCCTCAGGATCACAGGGGTTATTAATTGCATCCTTTTGATCCCTATAACCCTCAAAGGTGCACCACCTGTGATCTTTCTGTTTTTGTCAATTGTGTGCTGGCAAAAGAAGGCAGCCACTTAAAACCCTGAATAATGGAACATAAAAGCACAGGAAGAAATGGAATAATTTGTGCTGTGGTTGGGCAACATTTTCTAGACTGCAAACACATTCTCGGGGATTTTCATTTCTTTGCTGCAAAGGAAATCACTGGGCTTTTGGTCACCATCTATACAATCAAAGAAACACCAGTCTATTGCTATTATGGCCAGGGTCACAGAGACAGTACAACTTAGTAGTCTATATGAAAAGAGCGTTATGGGGTAAAGCAAGTGGTGCTGGTTTCAAATATTCTTAGGAACTTTCTGGTTGTCTTAGGTCATAGCAGAGAACCCATGGCTCTCCAGATATTGGTGGACTCTCACTTCCACCATCCCTAATCATTGGTCACCCTGACTTGCCTTGATGTGAGTTGGAGGCCCACTACATCAATACACAGCCTCTCCTCCCTGTCTTGGGCAAACTGGTCTTTCATGGCCGCTGAAATATAGTGGTGGTAGTACTAGTCTAGTTGTTGTGGTGTGCCTTCAAGTTGTTTCTGTCTTATGGCGACACAAAGGTGAACCTATCTTGGGGTTTTCTTGGCAAGATTTATTTAGAGCAGTTTTTTGCCTTTTGCCTTCCTCTGAAGCTGAGAGAGTGTGACTTGCCCAGGGTCACTTGGTGGCTTTCATGGATTCAAACGGTGTTCTCCAGAGTCATAGTCCAATGCTCAAACCACTACACCATGCTGGCCCTTCACTCTTGAAAGGCAGTGTGGTATAGTGGTTTGAGTGTTGGATTTAGGACTCTAGTAGACCAGGGTGCAAATGCTTGCTTAGCGGTGGAAACCCATTGGGTAGCATGGGCAAGTCACACTCACTCAGCCTCAAAGGAAACCAATGGCAACCCCCCTTTGAACAAATCTTGCCAATAAAACCATGTGATAGGCTTGTTTAGGGTTGCTTTAAGTCAGAAATGACTTTAAGGCAAACAGCAACAAAGTACCAATCTATTTTAAAGGGTGTTTTAAAGGACTAACTTGGATAATTCTTGTGAAACATATTGAGCCCTCTAAAAAAGGGATGAGGAATGTGCAGCCTTCCAAATGCTGTTGGACTCCAACTCCCATCAGCCCCAGCCCACACTGCCCCCAAATCAGTGATGATGGGAACTGGAATCCAGTCAAATCTGGAAGGCCACAGGTTCCCTACTCACCCTCACTATAAAGTGCTTCAGAAATTCTTCATGATGGTGCAGCTTCAATATTGTTATTGTATCTTTCCTGTATAATGGTGAACAGTTTCTCAGAGTTGGGAAGGAAGTGCTTCCCCTGAATTTGAGCAGGAGATGCCAAGGTGGCCATCACCACCACCAACAACTGTTGCTGCAGTAACGCCTGTGGCTCTCTGAGGTCCAGGAGGCACGTAGAATTCTTTCCCCCACCAATGTAAGGGGTGCCAGATTGAAAACTGGAGAGGGCTTTGGTACCTTTAATAATTATGGAGAAGAGAGAATTTCAGTAGGTGTTGCTTGTTACTGGTTGCATGACAAGGGACACCTGCCTAAAATTCCCTCTTCTACACAACTATTAAAGGTACAGGAGCCCTTTCCAGGTTTTCGTCTGGAACCTTATCCGCCATAGAGTCCTGCAAAGCAGAGTGTCTCATTCCCTTCAGAAAGGGAAAGGAGGGCTGAGAAGGCCAGTGTCAGCAATCCTATGAGCGTGAATGACAGTGGCAGCAGCAAACAGGAACAGCAAAGGCTGCAAAATAACCAGGGGTACTGCATGTCCCCCACTCCTGCCATCAGTGGTGGCTGGTGGTTTCCTGCTGAGTCCACTCCTTATTTTAGTCCAAACTTTAAACAATGCAAAACCCTGTCCCCCAAATAGGTTCAGCACATTGGATAGCTCCTTTGAAGTTTGGATTCAAATCCACAGTGGCTTCACTACACCACAGGCATAAAAGCCTTCAACTGTTCCTGTTTGCTATACATCAAGACATAAAATTGTCCAGCAGATGGGCTCTAAAGAACTACTCTAGGTGCCTTCAAGAATTGGCATGCACCTTGTGCTGTGATAGAAGGGCTTTCTTTACCTGACTTACTGCCTGCCACTTCCCCCCTTTGAATTCCACTGTCATGACTTCCCCCATTTTACTCTTCACTGTGGGCCATTGAAATTCAGCCTGTTGTGCCAGCAGTAAAAGATATCTCACATTTCCCCCATGGCTATTTAAAAAAAAAAAAAAAGACTATACATCTTAAAAGAAAATTGTCTGCTCTGTTATATCCATCCCTGGGAAAAGCCGTTTACCTCCTTGAGGTTGAAACATCCATGGTCACACAAGTCACTGAGGGATGGATGCTCTATACACTTTTGAGGCCAAACCTTTTCCGGGAAAGTTTCTGGTAGGGGTAAAATGAATACTGTCTCCAATTCCTTCTCGCAACTAGTTCAGACTTTATAGCTGCAGAGATATCTCAGGATCAAGAATTATGCAAACAACAGAATGGCCTGGATTAGAAGATGCTAGTGGTGGGGAAAGAGGCAATTGGAGAAAATCTATTCCTAACCCCCATCTCTGCTTCTAGCAGGAATAGGGTTACTAGTTCAGGATCATCCAAGGCCTTGAGGTTTCTGGACTGAAACATGAAGCTCTGGACAGTGGAATCCGTGGATACCAAATCCATGGATACAGAGGGCCAGCTGTATTTGTTTCTAGCCAGAAGGTGGATGCAGAGCAGAGAGTGAGCCCTGGCACAACAAGGACTCAAAGGGAAGAAGGAAGCTAACTATGTAAATAATCCATGGAGAGTCTTTGTAAGTTGCAGTGTTCAATCAATGAAGCCTCGGCAAACCAGCAATATGCTGGCCTACTAACTGAGCTGCAGATTTGCACACAGCCCTTTCCTCTTTCCTGGAGCTGAACCCCTCAAAACTCGGAAATGTGCAGCCTTTTCTCCCACCTGGAGATGACCCACAAAAACTGTAGACTCAGGGCCAACCCTAAGTAGGAAGCCTCTATAGAGTTTGTTTGTTTGTTGTATATCCTGCCATTCTCCCAGCAGGAGATTCAAGGCAGCCTGGCCTACCTCACATAGTTGTTGTGAGGATCAAACAGTTTTGGGGAGAAGAGCTGTGTATGCTCCCTTGATTTTATTAGAGAAAAAGTGGGATATACATGTAACTAATAAATAAGCAGACCTTCTATTCATAGAGGAGCCAGTATGAATCACAACAGTATGTTTGGATTTCCATAATCTTAACAGATCTTTATTTTTCAACATGAAAAGTACCCATAGCTTATAAGGGATTTGTCCACAACAATGAGGACTAGGAACCTTCACTATTTTTTTAAAATTACACAGTGATTTTTCATGTGGATCATTTCTTTAAAATGATTCAGCAGCACAGTCACGACTGTAGAGTCGTCAAGATCCTCTGACTCTGGAATTAATATGGTTAAAAGATGAGAAGATGTTCAGTCAATGCAGATGTCCAAATTTCTGGGATCCAAGCCCATGTTCTCACGAAGATGTGAGCCAAGGTCTTGCTCTTCACCAAGCGAGAGTTTTCTTTCCTAATGGCTTGTGACCAGCTACAGCCCTGTGATTGATCTCTCCGGATGTGACAGTCTGTTCCTGGGGGGGCTTGGATAAAAACCAGAAGAAATTCTGTAAATGATCCTTCCAGAGAAGTGAAGGCTCTGGACATGATGTGGTCAGGATGCGTTACTATCACTGTCAACAAATTGAATTCAGGGGCTGTTTGTGAGTCCAGCTCCAGCCTGTGATCTCTACTCTTCAGAGCCCCATAACTCTGCAAAGCCTGGCTGTGGCAAAGGGAAGTAGCCCAAAGACCAGCCCAGAGCATGTGCGGCCATCTTGATCCAGGGAGCAGTGGGCAGCCTTTTTTAAAATAAATGAACCCTGATTTGGTGCTTTGCTGTTTGCCTTTGTGTCCAAATTGATCTGAGCAGACGGGGCCCAGAGCCAGGGCCGATGCGGAAATATCTGGCAAATTTTGTTTTTGGCATTCGGCTTGTTTCCAAAATAATTAATGCAGCAAAAATCCAATGTTCTTCCAAGGTCATTTTAAAAAAATCTTGCTTTGGTGGGAACACAGGAGAGCCCACAAAAGGAAATAATTTTTTTGCATTTAAAATTTATTCATCAAAGCCCATATAGGCCATAAAAAGCAAATGAATGCCATGGTATAAGTAATATATGTAAAATAGAAACCAACAAAAGAACTAGTATAAAATACAGTAGGATCCTGGTATCCACTGATTCAGTTATCCACAGGACACAACATAGCACGCCTACCATAGTCTTCCTAGAAAATGTGTCCTCAAGCCATTTTGTAGGTCCTCCAAGGCAACTCTATGGTATTTTAAACTAGAAGTCACATTATTATCAATGGTGTTCGCTATTATCCACAGTTTTTGATATCCACAGCCCCCCCCCCCCCGAACCAATCCCTAGCAGATATGGGGGTCCTACTGTAGCACTACTTTTTTGGGGGGGGGGAAATGTGTTGGCAATCATCTTTGCCTGGCATAAAGGCTTCTTAAATGTTGGGGACTTTACAATGATATTATTAGATCTCAGTAATAGTTTTGCATGTCCTTCCTAACAGGTAATCCGTTATCTACCCAACAGGGAACCCTGGAATCTTATCTAGGAATAGTTGGAATAAAGAATTCTAAAGAGTTTATACATGGGGGCAACTGAGAAGAAAATAAGTGAAGTCCTCTGTGAATCCTGATGCTCATAGGCAGAGATGTTGCTGGTAGCATACCCTCTAAACATTTCACGGATGGAAACAGGGACATGTGTTGCCAAGCAGCATCCAAGTGTGGTGAAGTTGGCAAAGTTTATTAATAAAAAAGATCACGTAAGCTAGGTGAGGCTGCAGCTGTTTGCTTTTGCCTGAATCTACTCAGAGGGACAAGATTCTGCTTCCTCTCCCCTCAACTAGAGTACAAAATATTTCTGTACTTTGAAATCAGTTTGCAGCAACTGAAGAAAGCTGAGGAAAAGGGGAAAAGAAAGAGGAGGAGGAAGAGGAGAGAGAAACTTGGGGGTGCATCTACACTGTAGAAATACTTCAGTTTGATACCACCTGGCAGAATCCCAGAATCCTGGGATTTGTAGTTTTACAAAGTCTTTAGCCTTCTTTGTCAAAGAGTGCTGGTGCCTCACAAAACTACAAGTCCCAGGATTCTGTAGGATGGAGCCAAGGCAGTTAAAGTGGTGTTAAAGTGCATTATTTCTACAGTGTAGATGTACCCTGGGACATTTTAAAAACAGCTGAAAAAGTGGAAGGATTAATTGGGGTTCTTCCAGCCAACTTGGGACAGTTGAAGGGTATGATTTTGCTTCATGAAGCAAAGGACAGTTGGTTAGCATATGTGGTAGGTAGTCCAATAATTTCAAGCCCCTAGCTGGCTCTGACAAAAAAAAGTTTGCCATAAAAGCCTTGCTGCGATGTGAAGTTAATGTAAACAAACCAAAATAAGAAAGTGCGGAAAGTCAAGCTCAAGAGAGTGTGCCAAGAAGACGAGCCTGGTTTTCCTGGTTGCAGATTCTCAGAGTGCAAATATTCAGCCAAGACTGGCCCTACCATTAGGGAAGGTGAAACCACTTCCTTAAGTAGCAGTCTGCTCACGTCACAAAAGGGAAGCAAATATTCTGTAGCTTACCTTTAAAAAAATGGTTGTATTACTGCTGACAGATACACTTTGGAGATTTGAAGTCAAAATAATCATGTGCCAAAATAATGTGTCTGAGTTTGGGCATTTAGCATCTGGACTTGAAGAAGATGTGGGGAGGAGTGCCTTCTGCTGCTCTGCCTCTGGCAGAAAATACGTTGGGTCAACCATGTCTTTGGTCCACACTGTCAGGGTAGGGTGGGGGGAAATTAATCCCCCTTAAAATTGGGTTAATCTTTGAAGATAGAAGAAATCTAACATATTTTGATTGCAGGGTTAGCTACCCTCATCCTTCTCATATTAAACAATAACATGAAAAATGGTTTCCTTTTATTGATTTTATTAATGTGCACAGCTCCACAATACAACTTCTATCTTCACACTTAAATTTATGATCTGATGTCATACAATCCAAGTACAAAATGAATGCTGCTAGGCCATTGGGGAGTAGTCAAAGCAGCCCTTGAAAGTGTTGGCAAAGCTTTTATTGTTTTAAAAACAAAATGGCTACCCTCCCAAAATTTATTTGAATTTGTCCACCACCACCTCCATCACTTTGCTCATATTCCCTCCCCCACTTGTAGGGTGTGTGTGTGTGTGAATTTTCCTGTTGAAAAGTATGTGTTTGGAGGTGAGTATTCAGCCCTTCTGTACCTGAGCCCTACCTAGCCTAGGGGGGAAATATCCTCAGGCTGAACAAATGTCTTTCTGAATATCCACTTAGATGACTTGTTTCCTATAGCCTGTGTAGCCAAAGATTTAAGTACAAGAGACGTTGGTCTTGAACATCTTCTGCAAACAATGTCCAGAGTTGATGCCATTTAAACCAACGGTTCACACAGGAAAAAGGCGATCTTTCTAGATATTGTTCTCCTATCAGTCTCTGGCTTCATAAAGGCTCCAGGAGTCCGCTTTCTTTACTTTTTGCTTCTTTTTTTTTAAAGAAAAAAAAAGTAAAGACAGTGGTGCCATCATGCCATCCATACAGTTGTGATGTGACACAGCAGCCCGTTATGTTGCCCTTCTCTCATCATCATGTCACATTGCGTCGTTCAGATTTGAGATCTGCACGACTGGCTGGATTGTGCATGGGTGGATATAAACAAGGAATAAGTCTTTTGACTGAGAAGTGTCTGGCTCTCAAATGGGCACACTCCACTCTGGTTAAGAAAACACCTGATGATGGAGTATACACTTTCACAGGCCACCTAGGAAGCTGCCTGCAGCCAGGCAGAGATTGGAAACATTACTTTTTTGGCCTGCAGTTCCCACAGTCCTGTAGCTAAGAGGGTCACTGACCTTGTGGGATTCTGCATACCCTCCAACTGTCCCAATTTGGCAGTAACAGTCCTGATTAATACTCTACTATCCCACTTTTTCAGCTGCTTTTAAAATTTCCCAATTTCTCTCTCCTCCTCCCCCTTTTCTCTTTCATTCTCTGCTTACTTCAGTTGCTGCAGACTGAGTTTAAAGTCTGAGTTCAAGGCTGGACTTTTGCAATGCATTGTACATTGGGCTACCTCTGTACCAAGTTCAGAAACTTCAATTGGTTCAAAACATGACAGTCAGATTAGTCACTGGTACATCCAGGAGTGATCATAGAATTGTAGAGTTGGAAGAGACCACGAGGGCCTTCCAGTCCAACCCCCTGCCACGCAGGAAATCTTGATCAAAGCATCCCCGACAGATGGCCATCCAGCCTCTGTTTAAAGACCTCCAAGGAAGGAGACCCCACCACGCTCCAAGGGAGTGTGTTCGACTGCCGAACAGCTCTTACTGTCAAAAAGTTCCTCCTAATGTTGAGGTGGAATCTCTGTTCCTGGAGCTTGTATCCATTGCTCCGTGTTCCAGTCTCTGGAGCAGCAGAAAACAAGCCTGCTCCATCCTCAACGTGACACCCCTTCAAATACTTAAACAGGGCTATCATATCGCCCCTTAATGGTCTTTTTTTTTTCAGGCTAAACATACCCAGCTCCCTAAGTCTCTCCTCATAGGCATCGTTTCCAGACCTTTCACCATTTTAGTTGCCCTTCTCTGGACATGCTCCAATTTGTCAATATCCTTTTTGAATTGTGGTGCCCAGAACTGGACACAGTATTCTAAGTGAGGTCTGACCAAGGCAGAATAGAGCAGCACTATTACTTCCCTTGATCTAGATACTATACTTCTATTGATACAGCCCAAAATCGCATTGGCCTTTTTACCTGCCGCATCACACTGTTGATTCATGTACAACTTGTGGTCTACTAGGATTCCTAGATCCCTTTCACATGTAGTCTCGTTCAACCAGGTCTCCCCATCCTATATCTATGCATTTCATTTTTCTGCCCTAAGTGCAGTACCTTACATTTCTCCGTATTGAATTTCATTTTGTTAGCTTTGGCCCAGCTCTCCAGTGTATCCAGGTCATTTTGAATTTTGATCCTGTCCTCTAGGGTATTAGCTACTCCTCCTAATTTGGTGTCATCTGCAAATTTGATAAGTATGCCTCTAATTCCCTCATCCAAGTCATTGATAAAGATGTTGAATAGCACTGGGCCCAGGACAGAACCCTGTGGCACCCCACTGGTCACATCTTTCCAAGATGAAGAGGAACCACTGCTGAGCACCCTTTGGGTTCGGCTGGTCAAACAATTGCAAATCCATTTAACAGTTGACTTGTCAAGCTTGTTTGCAAGAATGTCATGGGGAACCTTGTCAAAGGCCTTACTGAAATCAAGGCATGCGATATCCACAATGTTCCCTTCATCTACCAAGCTGGTAATTTTATCAAAAAAAGAAATCAGATTAGTCTGGCATGACTTATTTCTGTAAAACCCATGTTGACTTTTTGTGATTATGGCATTGCCTTCTTAAATGTTCACAGACTCTCTGTTTAATTATCTGCTCTAGAATCTTCCCTGATATTGATGTCAGACTAACTGAACGATAATTGTTGGGATCCTCTTTTTTCCCCTTTTTGAATATGGGGACAACATTTGCCCTCCTCCAGTCTGCTGGGACTTCTGTTCTCCAAGAGTTCTGAAAGATTATTGCCAATGGCTCTGAGATTACATTTGCCATTTCTTTTAATACTCTTGGATGTAGTTCATCTGGTCCTGGAGATTTAAATTCATTTAGATTAAGAAGGTATTCCTGTACTACCTCTTTCCTTATTCTGTGTGGATTTCCCCTATTGTGTCCTCTGTTCCATTATCCTCAAGTTGGTCACCCTTTTCCTTTTCTGAAAACACTGAGGCAAAGAAGGTGTTGAGTAAATCTGCCTTTTCTCTGTCCCCTGTTAGCATTTTTCCATCTTCTCCACATAGTGGCCCTACCATTTCCTTCTTCTTCCTTTTGCTGCGGACATACCCCCCCCCCAAAACCCTTTTTATTGTTCTTAACCTCTCTAGCAAGCCTGAGCTCACTCTGCACTTTAGCTTTTCTGACTTTACTCCTACATGTGTTCATTATCTGTTTGAATTCTTCTTTGGGGGTTTCCCCCTTTTCCCATTTCCTATACATGTTCCATTTAAAACTTAGCTCCGTTGAAAGTTCTTTAGTCACATCAATATTAAAATCACTCCACTGGCTGCCAGTTAGTTCTGGGCAAGGTACAAAGTGTTGGTTATTACCTTTAAAGCCCCACATGGTTTGGGTCCAGGTTACCTATGACATTGTCTTCTCCTGTATAATCCACCCTGTACACTCAGGTCCTCTTGGGGACATTTGCTCCAGCCAGCTAGGACTAGGTTGGCAACTGTCACCCAGAAGTTTCTTTAGCCGTCCCTAGACTGTGGAATGGCCTGCCAGAAAAGATAAAACAGCTGAATATGCTGTTGGAATTTAAAGCAGCATTAAAGACCAGTCTCTTCTGGCAGGCCTACCCAGATGATTTTAAATTATGAATTTTAAACTTTGTATTGGTTGTTTTAAAAGGCCTTGGTCTTACCTGTTACAGGTGGATGTTACAGAATCTTTAGTTACAGGTGCAGAATGCTTGGATGAAATAGTGGAGTCATTTCACGCAGTTGCTTTTATTTCATGCAGCCAATATTTTTTAACAGCAACTATCCCCCTTTAAATTTATGTTTAGCCTGGAGAAGAGAAGTTTAAGAAGGGACATGATAATCATGTTTAAATATTTGAAGAGATGTCATACTGAGGATGGAGAATGCTTGTTTTCTGCTGCTCCAGAGACTAGGACACAGAGCAATGGGTTCAAACTACAGGAAAAGAGATTCCACCTCAACATTAGGAAGGACTTCCTGACAGTAAGAGCCGTGCGAAAGTGGAATACACTACTTTGTAGTGTGGTGGAGTCTCCTTCTTTGGAGGTTTTTAAACAGAGGCTGGATGGCCATCTGTTGGGTGATTTGATTGTGTATTCCTGCATGGCAGGGGGTTGAACTGGATAGCCCTTGTGGTCTCTTCCAACTCTATGATTCTATGATTCTCTATATGTTTTTAACTGATATGTGTTTTTTTAAACTAACATTATATTTATATGTTAATTTGTTGTTACCCACAGGGAGAGTTGGGTAATAAATAAATAAATAATAGCATCATCTCAGAGTAGTTTGCAGTCAGTTAACTTAGCAAGGAGGAGAGGAGAGGGCAGAATCTTGCTCTTCCCAGTAGATTCAAGCAAAAACACACTGCTGGAGCCTCTTCTTGCTTGCCATTTGTTCCTTTAATAACTTTTGCCATTTTTACCACACTCTGATGTTGGTTGGCTACATACGTACTGGCTTTCACTGGAAAAAAATGTTGGAGAGTATTTTCTGGGAGCTTCAATCCCAAATAGTAGCATTTCCAAACTTTGATCCCTGGTCAGACTATTTATCCCTGTGCCTTGTCTTGCTAATGACTATTCTGATAGTGCAAGGATGTGGCTCTCCAGATGTTGTTGGATTACAATTCCCAGCAATCTTCACCTTTGGCTATGCTGGCTAGGGCTGCTGGGGTTTGTAGTCCAATCACATCTGGGAGTTTGCATGATTCCCATCCCTCCTCTTAGTTGGTCTGTCAAGGATGAAATCTTTCCATCATTGCAATCATGTCCTAGGGCTGATTCTCCCATTAGGCAGGAAGTGGACATGTCAGGCAGTAGATGCTGCATGGTGTGGAAGGGGCAGCATTGGCAACCACTTGGCCACTCCTGTCTTTTGGAGGACAGAGACTGACATTCAGGCAACTGGTCCAGCATGCCTTATGCTAGTCGTCTGTCTTTGAGCAGGGAATGGGGGAGATGCTGTTTCATCACCAGTATTAAAAGCAGTCAGCTTCTATAGGTGGATGCACCATGTTGTCCTTTGCCTTACGAAGCAAAATTGTAGCTTCCAACTGTCCCAATTTGGCAGGGACAGTCCCAATTAATCTTCTATCCTCCTTCTTTGTCAGCTGTTTTAAAAATGTCCTAGTTTCTCTCTCCTTCTCCCACTTTCCCCCTTTGTTCTCACCTTACTTCAGTTGCTGGAAACTGAATTCAAAGTGCAAGAGCAGTTTACACTCAGTTAACTTGGAAGGAGAGGAGAAAGAGGAGGCAGAATCTTGCCCTTCCCTGTAGACTCGAGCAAAAGCAAACTGCTGCAGCCTCTCTTAACTTGCGTGTTCGTCCCCATTAGTAAGTTATGTCAGATTGACCACACTCTGATATTGTTTGGCCTCACATGTCCTGGGTTTTATCTATGAAATTTCAGAGGTTCTGCAAAATGTCACTTGCTGGCTCTGTTGTGGGAAAGTGTGAGGAACCGAATTTGGGAAATCTACGTCAGTCCAGTTACAATAGTTCTTTGCAGAATAGTTTTCCAGAAAAATAAGAGTCTTTCTTCAGTTAATGGGGCAGCCTTTTTGGTCCTCTTGCTTCTGCTTTACATGCCCACACTTATTGTGATGCCACTGTTAAGCCCCCTGCACAGTAACAGATATGTACAAATCTTTTGTTAGAGTAGGTGCTCTGTTTGCCAGCATTGTCAGTACAAGCGCCCACTAACTTCATTCCAAATGCCTGGTAGTTAATGGAGCCATTGTCATCTTAAATGAACAACTTAAGATGCACTTTGAGGTTATTATTTCTTTAACTCTCAGTCAGCAGCACTAGCACTAGGCATGGGGAATTTATGACATCCAATTAATTCCTTTTAAGTTTAGATGCAGGAGATGCAAACCATCAAAATATTGCTGGATTATGTACCAGAATTTACTGGCTGATAGAAAAGAAAAATAAAGCCTGTTAATAATTGCTTATCTCTTTTCGAAGCAGAGAAGGATCAAAGAACTGCCAAGTGCCCAGGAAGAAAGAAAGAAACACTGAAAACAAAACATAAAGATACACAGCTAGATTGGGGGTATACAACCTTTTCAGCCTAGAGAGCCAAATCCAGTGTCATCCTGGGGCAGCATACACAGAAATGCATGTATTATCACCTTACGTACACAACTCAGCCTACTCATCCTTTCTCTGCCCACATATTCATCTCAGTACCCTCCAATCCTCATTGAACACACTCTTTTTAAAAATATCTAAGAATCTAAATTGTCATAAATTTCATTCTTGCAGGCAAAAATGCATAATTTTACCATTTTGGGGGCTTCACTTGAGAAATTTTGTCAAACACTGCAGTTTTCAAAGACTGTTCATAGTTTGGGACCTTATTCTATGCAATAAACTAAACTAAACTAAAATATTGCACTTTTTTGCACATAAAACAAGTTTTCTACACAGAAAACAGCATTTTCTGTACAGAAATATATATATTTTTTGCACAGAAAATTCTGTTTTTTTCCATAGGGAACTTGTCTTCTATGTGTAAAATGTTTCCTGTGCAAAAAAGAGAGAACTACAGTTGGTCCGCTGTATCCACGGATTTGGTATCCACGGATTTAAGTATTCACAGCTCGAAAATATTCTTAATAAAATAATAATCCAAAAAGCAAACCTTGATTTTGCGATCTTATATAGGGGACATCATTTTGCTATGCCATTGCATAGCAGTTCACCTACCTGGGAAGCATCATCTCCTCAGATGCCAAGGTTGACAAAAAGATCTATTACAGATTAGCAAAGGCATGTAGCGCATTTGGAAGACTTTACAAAAGAGTCTGGAGTAATAAACACCTGAGGTGAAGCACAAAAATCAGTGTGTATAGAGCCATTGTACTGTCTATTCTCCTTTATGGGTCTGAAACATGGGTCACCTATCGCCACCACTTATGACTCCTCGAACGCTTCCATCAGTGCTGTATACGCACAATCCTAAATATACACTTGACTGACTATGTGATGAATGTTGCTGTCCTTGAGCAAGCAGGGATCACCAGCATTGAGGCCATGATATTGAGAACACAGCTGCGCTGGGCAGGGCACGTTTCTAGGATGGAGGACCATTGCCTCCCCAAAATAGTACTCTATGGTGAACTCGCCACGGATCAGCGTAAGAGGAGCGCTCCAAAAAAGCGATACAAGGACTCCCTGAAACAACACCTCAGGCTTGGCCAAATTGATCACCAAAAATGGTCCGCCCTGGCCTCACATCCGGAGGCCTGGAGATGCACTATGCACAATGCTGCAGCCTTATTTGAGAACTCACGCTGAACAAGTCTTGAAGAGAAACGACAACACAGAAAGAATCACAACCCAGAAACATCACTCAAGGAGACCTTCTGCTGTGCTTTTTGCAACCGGACTTGTTTATCTCGGATTGGCCTTTTTAGTCATCAGCGCACTTGCAGAAAGTGCGGGATGAGTCCTTCCTGAATCTTCATTTGCAAAGAAAAGCCAGAGAGAGAGGGCATATAATGGGGCTTGAATATTCACGGATTTTGGTATCCACGGGGGAATCCTGGAACCAAACCCCAGAGAATATGAAGGGACAACTGTACATGCATTTTTCACACAGAATAAATCCTGAACTGCAAAGATTGTTACTCATCTATGATTCTCCTCATCAGGGTTTCCTGACACTTCAGAAGCCTGATTTCAACCCTTTTTGAGGAATATTCATGAACATTCTTTCCATCTCTATTTGTCAATACTAGGAGTAGATAAGTAACTATCTCAGAAGTCAGGGAACAGCATCTTTTTCCTAATCAGCAGGGCTGTGGAGATAAGTGGATTGGGCTCTGACTGCTCTGAGGCCCACATGTGAAGCAGCAGGGGGGCACATTTAGCTCCCAAGGAAACAAGTTGTGTACCCCAACCTAGATTTTTTTAGATATAGCCAGAGGTGATATCATAGTGCAATAGTAATGCATGCATACAGAGTCTTACATACAGAGAGTCTTAGGAGATTATCAGACACGGCTAAAGTGGTGCCATAATGACACCAGTGGAACGCAAAAGGACACCAATATCACACAATGTTGTCCTTTTGTGTTCTGCTGTTGTTATGCTGGCGTTTCTTTTTTTCTTTCTTTTTTGATAGGCTGGAGCTGTCAGTGGAACATCCGTCCCATTCTGGTGCCGGCATTGCCAACGTCTGAAACCTCACACCATTTTTGACTCATGCTTTCAGCATTAATGGATGGTCCTGCCAGAACACTTTTTGTACCCTCCCCAGGTTACTTGTTATTTTTTTAGTGTGTGCATGTGCTTTTGTTAACTTTTTTGTGTGTATTTTTCTTTTTCTTTTTGAATTTCCCGTGCTCATGT
Source organism: Gambelia wislizenii (assembly GCA_030847615.1). Taxonomy (NCBI): domain Eukaryota; kingdom Metazoa; phylum Chordata; class Lepidosauria; order Squamata; family Crotaphytidae; genus Gambelia; species Gambelia wislizenii. Next base: position 249,923,829 of record JAUMIR010000002.1, on the reverse strand, counting down.
CTTCTTGCGAGAATGGGTGGGATTTCAGTCCGTTAGAGCTCTGTTCATTCCTGGGCTGCCTTTAGACAGAAGATAAGGTAAGTCTGATGTGGAGGGTTATTGTGTCGGGACAGGGATGGGTCTGGAAATTGTGGGACAGGAATGTTTTTTGCATTCCTGTCTGATAATCTCCTTGGATTCAATTCTAGGCATCTCCTATTCAAAAAGGAGTCAGAACTGTGTAGTCCTCTGGAGGCTATTGGACTACAACTCCCAGCAGCCATAGGCAATGTAGCCAAAGAAGAATAAGAGGCAGTTCAACAACATTTGGAAGGCCACAAGCTTCCCACCCCTGTGTTAGATGGATCAAGTAGCAAGAACAGAAGACCTTTGCTAGAGTTCGCGGAAAGCCATTTTCAATCAAAATAAGCAATAGCAGATAAGATGGACCAGTGGTCTGCCACTGTGGTAGTTTAGGATGATGTTATCTTTCAGGCCTAGGAGCCAAGGTGGTGCAGTGGTTTGAGTGTTGGATTAGGAGTCAAAGATGAGGGTTTGAATGCTCGCTCAGTCACTGGGTGACCTTGGGCATGGCACACTCTTTCAGCCTCATAGGAAGGCAATGGCAAACTTCATCTGAAAAAATATTGCTGCGAAATCCCCTTAGGGTTGCCATAAGTTTGCCTCAGGGTCATCATAAGACTCTTGTCTCCACATTCCTGCAGGAGAGTTGCAGCCCTGAGCTTGTGGCACCCCCTCCCCTGTTACCTGCCCTTCCGTTGTGACAACAGGGGGTATCATCACACCTGCAAGCTGTGTGCAAAATGGCACTTCTCTTCCCCATGCTGGTTGCATTTTCTGAGGCCAGGAACAAAGCCTGGCTGTGATCACATGGCTGGATGCCTCATGGTGACCTCAGCAGATGTGACATGCATAACCCAGCCAGGACATGGCTGTGTGCCAGGCATTGCACTGACTGCATGTGCAGACACCCCATCACCATTGTGGTAACGGAACTTACCATTTTCTCTGGAAAATCCACAGCAAACCACAGAGGTCCCCCCCCCATGTGTCCTCTCCCTTTTAAGTGGTATTTGCCTGGATTCTCACTGGAACTGCCTGGATGTTGTCTGGACAGTTCAGACTAGAAACAGGGCAACCCCCCTGCATTGTCCAGACTGCTGGGCATTGGAATGGTGGGAGGCCATTTCATTTGGCTTGTCTAGAAAAGGCCATAGAAATGATTTGAAGGCACATAATGGCAGCCTTTCAGGCCAGTTATCCAAACAGCAGTCTCCACCCCACCCTTCAGTAAGTCTTGCCTTGTGCACATTTGATCAGGGGTGAGAAGAATGTAAAATGGGATCCCCATGCAGATCTTTTGTAGTTATTAAACAATTGGGTGTCATGAAGCCTTGGAAATTTGTAGTAAATCACATAAGGGTCTTCTTCCCAATAACAGCCAACGGTAACAACATAAACATTTCTTCTCCCCCTTCTCAATTAGGTTGGTGGGAAGGAAGAAAGACTGAAGGGGTGAGGGGTGGGGAGAAACAAGTAGTAAATTTGAACTGTGAGAGGAGAAGGCGGCATATCATTGAAATGCTTCATGTCTGGGCCTAGAATGTTCCCTGCTGCTATTGTTTCTCCACGACCCAGGCTCTGGTGATGGTAGAAGCTAAAAGGGATGTGCCAAAACAGAGATGGAGGCAGGTTGAATGAGACTACGTGCAAAAGGGATCTAGGAGTCCTAGTAGACCACAAGTTGAATATGAGTCAACAGTGTGATGTGGCAGCTAAAAAGGCCAATGCAATTTTAGGCTGCATCAATAGAAGTATAGTGTCTAGATTAAGGAAAGTAATAGTGCCTTGGTCAGGCCTCACCTAGAATACTATGTCCAGTTCTGGGCACCGCAATTCAAAAAGGATATTGACAAATTGGAGCGTATCCAGAGAAGGGCGACTAAAATGGTGAAAGGTCTGGAAACCATGCCTTATGAGGAAAGACTTAGGGAGCTGGGTATGTTTAGCCTGAAAAAAAGATGGTTATATGATAGTCCTGTTTAAGTATTTGAAGGAGTGTCACATTGAGGATGGAGCAAACTTGTTTTCTGCTGCTCCAGAGACTAGAGCAATGGATGCAAGCTCCAGGAACAGGAATTCCACCTCAACATTAGGAGGAACTTTCTGACAGTAAGAGCTGTTTGGCAGTGGAACACACTCCCTCAGAGTGTGGTGGGATCTCCTTCCTTGGAGGTCTTTAAACAGACCCTGGATGGCCATCTCTTAGGGATGCTTTAATTGTGATTTCCTGCATGGCAGGGGGTTGGACTGGATGGCCCTTGTGGTCTCTTCCAACTCTACAGTTCTATGATTCTATGATTCTAGGTCTTGGATCTGCTGGTTTTCAAGTCCTTCCATCCTTCTAACATGTCCTCTTCCCACTCTGCTAAAAATGACCATGTCAGCCCCTGAACTGGCAAGGTTATTTTCCCTCTCATTAGAAGCAAACAGAGGGGACATGACACATGTCAGCCATGGGCCATGCAAAGGTGAAGACGAAACCAGATCACATTCCCAGATTTTGCCCCAGCTGATGCAAGGCCATGAAGGCTTTGGTTAGCAGAGCATTATGGGTTCTTTCTGTCAGCCATTATGGGTTCTTTCTCTCTCACTTGCATTGGATTACTCTGTTATAAGAGGGCTGGAAAAAACAGAACTTTTAAAATGAACAGGAAATGGCTGAAGCAACTTTCCTACTCTAGCAGCTTCAGAAGCTGGTGCAAGATGGTTCAGAATTGCCCCATTGATAGTTTTTTTAGCAGTGATCCTTGATGGGGCTGACTATCATTAGGCAGAATGAGGCAGCCACTTCAGCTGGTGTATACAGGGTGAGGGGTCAGCAAGATGCTGTGTGCACGCCATATGGCTTGCCTTGAACCCCCTAAGCTATTCTGTTGGGCAGTAAAAGATGCTGTCCCATCAGCAGCACTGAAGTAAAATTCAACTGGCAGTCTGGTGAGCTTTAGCTCCTGGAATGGAAGTGTCATACTCTCCAAATTTCATAGATGAAAACTGAGACACACGTGGCCAAGTAACATCAGAATGTGATCAAGATGGCAAAAGTTAGTCATGAGGAAGAACAAGCTAGGAGAGGTTGCAACAGCTTGCTTTTGCCCGAGACTACCAGGAAGGGCAAAATTCTCATCTCTCTTGTCTTCTCTTCCTTGCTGAATTAATTGAGTACAAACTACTCAGTTTTTGAGCTCAGCTTTCAGCAACTGAAGTAAGCCAAGGGCAACCAGGGAAAATGGAAGAGGGGAAGAGAAACTGGGACATTTTAAAAAGCAGCTTAAAAGTGGGCTGACACAGGATTAAATGGGAGCCTTCCTGCCAAATTGGTACAGTTGGAGGGCATGAAGTGGCCACCATCTTGTCTTTTTTCTTAGGCAGTGAAATGTCTTGTGCCAACTCTGGCCTTTGGTATGAGGATCTGGGTGGCACTCTGCATTCATTTGGAAGGTATAGTGATGTCATCAATTGAGGGGTGTGTGTGCAGTTTAGCCCTGACATCCCTGTCAGGGCCAGGGACCCCAGTGACAGGGTTAACAGTTTGTATCCTGCTTGTAAGTAATATACAGGGTGAGTCACGTGGGCATATTTCCTGAGCAATTCCCTCATTATTTGTGTGCCACCTGCCACCCGCCCACTTGATTGTCTTTCCTGGAGGAGGTCTGAGTTCACCCTGGCAGGAAGCCACCTGTCCTGCAAAGACGTACTGTGGTTTCAGGATCATAATTCCAGACCATAATCATAAAGTCTTTTTCAGCTGTGCCACTGCTTCCTACTGGGGAGGCTGTGTGTGCAGACCAGCCTCTACAGGGAGATCCTCCAGGCCTGAGTCATCGTAGTAGCAGGTGGAATATTGCTATTGTGAGCAAATGGGGCTCCTGGGGGCATAAACACCAGGTTGAGTCACCTCAGTGCCCAGCCATGCAATCAGCTTTATAGTTCTCTCGCAGTCTTCCTGCCCATCATTTCCCCAAGTGCTCTTGGAGACTGCAGAACAGGCAAGAAGAGAAAGAAAGCAGGGGCACAGGCAGGGGTGGAAGAGGGAAGCTGAAATCACAGCCTCACCATTACGAACATTTTCTCTATAGCCCTGTTTACACGGAAAAATATTCCCTTAAATAAATTGCTAAGATTCCTAATTGTTCCTACACATCATGCCACAGTATCACCTCATTCAGAAGGGGGGGGGACCTCAAAAACTCAAAAGTAGTGTGATAGGGGATTTCGCTACTTTTCCCTTTTTTTTTTAAAGTAGCGCGTCTTAGTGCATTATTGATTGTGTGAATTACCATTTCAGAAAAGTCTGTGTGAACTACCAGCAATCTTTCTGATACAGTCACAGCAGAGCTATGCTGTGATTGGTTGGGCTGTCCAAGGAGGGGGTGGGCTTGAGATGGAGGAGCCTGAAATGAAAAGATCAAGCCCCTGTTGTTTTCAGCCACGGAAAAAATCCAGCAAGCTGTCTGCAACTTGCTTGGCTGTGTGTGTGAGAGAGGGGGGGAGGAGGGAGGGAGATAGAGTAGCAATGGGCTCATCCAGATGTTCACTTGCTCACACTCCTCTGATCACATTTGTGTGAAGGGGGATTGATGGGGGGGATAGCTCCTCTGTGGCTGAAAAGGCTTTTGGAATAAGAGGCATGAAAACTAGCAGGCATTCCTCAGAGGAGGGAAAGATCCAAGCATTTTCTCTCTCTCTCTCTTTCTCTCTCTCTTTCCCTCCCTCTGTCTCATCTTCCCCCAGATGTGCTTGGGAGGCCACACACCCCACCTTTGCCTGTTTGAACCAGAAAGTGAAAAAATAAACAGAGCAACCGATTTCCCCATAAATCATCTAAACTACCCGGCACTGGTGTGAAAAAGCTCTAAAGTGCAAACTATCGCAATAAAAACTGCCGTATAACTGAGCCAATAGTCTCACAGAGCATCCCTGCTTCTGTAGGTGATGCTGCACCCAGATGCCCTGACAGGCAATTAAATTTTGATTTGTTCTGGAACAAAATAACCTTCTCTCCAAGCATGAACATGGCTGCCTTCAAGATCAGGGAAGGCAGATGAGCTGGGAATCCCACCTTCCCTGCATTCTCTTTAGCTGAAGGGATGCTGTATTGAGTAGTCCATGTAAGGCAGGGATGGGCAAGGTGCAACCCTCCACATGCGATTGGGCTTCAAGTCCCAGCTGCCAAAGTGAAGCCTTGCAATCTGCAATCCCCATTTCCCCTGACTCTGGCTGAGGACAATGGGAGGTGCAGTCCAATGTATCTGAAGGGACCAAAGAGAGGAAAGGCAGCTCTGTGTTGTTGGTTCTATGGTATGCCTAGGTTGTGTGTGTGTAAGTGTGCACGCGCCTTCATGTTGCTTGTTGGCTTATGATGACTCCATGAATTTCATAGGGTTTTCCTAGCAAGTAATATTTAGAAGTGGTTTTGCCAGTTCCTTCCTCTGAAATGTAGCCTCCAGCACCTGGTATTCATTGGTGGCCTCCCATCCCCCCACTAATCTGGTCTCTGGAGCTCGGCATACAGGAGCGAGGTGAACAGGGGAGACGACAACAGGGGTGTTTGGCGTTGGTGTGGTGGAAGAGACAGCATAAGTTAAGCTTGTGGCTGTTGAATTAAACTTCTTCAGCCCCAGAGGGTTTGTTGGGCTAAGGCTAGTGTGCTTGCTTGGGTCAAGGCTGTTTGTTTGTGTGGGTGGAGTGTAGGCTTCCCTGGAGGAGGGGCTCATTAGCATTTGTTTGTTGAGATGCTTCTCCTGAAAGCAAGTAAGTCATAGAGACTGCTGAAAGGAAGTAGGTAAGTACGTCAGAGGCAGAGGCAGAGGGAGGAGCCAGCAGCCAGTAGCTCTCTCTCTCTCTCTCTCTCTCAAGCTGCAGCTTCAGTCTCTGGAGCTTGGTGAACAGGAGAGAGGACAACAGGGGTGTTTGGTGTGGGAGTTTAGTGTGGCAGTTTGAGAGGGAGGCACAGACTTCTGTTCTGAGGAGGAAGGGCTTCTGCTGAGCTGTCTTGGGGTGGAGTTAGCAGCCACTAGTTCTATATAACTGCTTCTCCAATCTTTCCAGGTTAATCTTAGAAAATCAGTGGCAAGTGCCTTGTGGCATGCGCAGTTCTAACATAACAGGGGTGTAGGAGCTCTTCTGAGAAACAAGATCAACAGGCATTGGGTGGAGGGGGGATACTAGAGGAGTTTGGACAGGGAAGCCCAAAGTTCACTTTCAGTGACTACTTAAGACTGAATATGGCCAGAGAGGGAGCTGCTGCAGTGAACTGCAACACCTGTGGGATGTATGTCTTCTTGCCAGAGGAGGTGGGGAGCTATATCTGCAGCAAGTGCAAGTTGGTAGCCCTTCTGGAAGAGAAGGTCAAGCATCTTGAGGACAGGGTATACACTCTTCTGAATATCAGGGAGTGAGATTTTTTTCTTGGAAAGAGTGGAGAAGACCATCCAGGAAGCGGAACACAACAGGGAGGTGTCTATGCAGGAGGCTATTACCCATACACAGGAAATAAACACTTGGAGGAATGTGACACAGAGAAATAGAAAGGCCAGGGCTCCTTCGACCAGCTTGAAACTACAGAATCGATTTGAAGCTCTCTCTCTTTCCAAAAAAGAAGAGGAAGAGCAGCAGTGCCAGGCCTCAGGGAACATACAGGAAACCTTGGTAAATCCAGCACATGAAGTGGCCTCTGCCAAGATTCGGAGAAGGAGGAAGGTGGTGGTGGTAGGGTAGTCCTGTTGTGAGGAACAGAAGCAGTAGTCTGCAGGCCTGACAAAATGTCTCGGGAGGTATGCTGTCTACCTGGGGCAAAAATTCAGGCTGTAACAGAGAGGCTGACAAGACTCATCAAGCCTTCTGACCATTATCCATTCCTTTTGGTCCATGTGGGAACCAATGATACTGCGAGGCATAGCCTCCAGAAGATCACAAGGGATTATGAGGCTTTGGGTAGGAAGCTGAAGAACCTGGATACACAGATAATCATTTCATCTGTCCTTCCAGTGGAAGGGTATGGCCCAGGAAGGAAGCAAAAAATAGTGGAGGTGAACAACTGGCTACACAGATGGTGCTGCTGGAAACAATTTGGCTTCCTGGACCACAGGATGAGGTTTCAGGGAAGTGGACTTCTGGCAAGAGATGGGCTGCACCTCACAGCAGATGGCAGGAATGTTTTTGTGAAGAGTCTGAAAGAACTCATCAGGAGGGTTTTAAACTGAGTTGTATCAGGGAGGGAGACAGTACTCTTGAAGGCAGGAGTTTATCGAGTGCTAGAGATAATAGCCCAAATGTTATACAGAGAACAAGGCAAATAACACAACAATCCAACAATGGGAGGAATAAATCCTTTAAAAGGCAGATAGGGGAAATGGCCCATGGTCTCAGATGTCTCTATATGAATGCACAGAGCATGGGAAATAAACAGGATGAACTTAAACTCTTAGCATAGCAAAACAAATATGATATCATAGGCATCACTGAAACCTGGTGGGATGAGTCTCATGATTGGAATGTACTAATATAGGGTATAGCCTATTTCAGAAAAATAGACCAAACAGGAAGGGTGGTGGAGTACCATTATATATTAAGGATGTGTACAACTGTGAACAGATCCATGACTTAAATCCTGGGAGCCAGGTTGAGAGCATCTGGGTAAAAATTAGAGGAGAGAGAAACAGCAGGGATATCATTCTGGGGGTCTACTACAGGCCTCCAAGCCAAACTGCGGACTTGGATGATGCCTTCCTGGAACAGATGACTACACATTCAGAAAGGAGAGATGTAGTAGTAATGGGGATTTCAACTATCCTGACATTTGTTGGAAGTCCAACTCTGCCAAGAATTTAAGGTCCAACAAATTCCTCGCTTGCCTTGCAGACAATTTCATTGTACAGAAGGTGGAAGAGGCAACAAAGGGATCAGCTATTTTAGATCTGATCCTAACCAATGAGGATGACCTGGTTAATGGTGTGGGAGTGGCTGGATCCCTGGGGGGAGTGAACATGTTCTCCTGGAGTTTGTTATACAGAGAAAAGGGGAAGCCAAGCATACTAGACATGCATTCTAGACTTTAAGAAAGCTGATTTCAGAAAACTTAGGGAATTACTGGGGGTGATTCCAAGGTCAGAAATACTAAAACATAAAGGAGTTCATGAAGGATCAGAGTTTCTAAAAAGTGAGATATTGAGGGCACAACTTCAAACAGTTCCAACGAGGAGGAAAAGGGGAAGGTGTCTAAAGAAGCCAGGATGGAGGTTGAAAAAAACTCTCAACTGAGCTAAAACATAAAAAGGATATATATAAGAAATGGAAAAAGGGGGGAATCACCAAAGAAGAATTCAAACAAATAGCCAGCTCATGTAGGGGGAAAGTCAGAAAAGCCAAAGCCGGCATCCGTAGATTTTCCTTGGTTTTTTTCCAGGCTGTAAGGCCGTGTTCTGGAAGAGTTTATGTCTGACATTTTGCCAGCATCTGTGTCTAGCATCTTCAGATAATTATTGGGTAAGAGTGTGTGTGGGGTTTATAAACTGTGAACCCCTGAATGGCCATCTGTCAGGAATGATTTGATTGTGTATTCCTGCATCACAGGGGGTTGGACTGGATGGCCCTTGTGGTCTCTGCCAACTCTATGATTCTATAATTCTATAATCAGAGCTGACCATGCTTACCTTCCAAGATCAGACAGGATCTTGTGTCTTTAGGGTATTTAGGCCTTTGTATGCTTAGTTTAGCTAAATGGAACTTCACCAGATTGTTCCAACCATCAAGACTGTTGATGAGGCATGGGATAATTCTTTCCTGATAATGCTTGCAAAGAAAGAATACACTATGGCTTTATGATGTTTCAAATATTTAACTCTTCAGAATCAAGTTTATTTTATTGTACACCACTCTGGGATCTTTAGAGAGTGGGATATAAATATTTAAATAAATAAATAAACAAACAAATGATGGCATTGGGCAGCTTCATGCTGACAATGCCCATGAATGTTCTTAAAAAAACCTTTATTTTAATTTTTAAAATATGTTAACAGTTATTAATAAAACTGTATCATAAATGCTCCCAACCCGAATCCCAACAGTTATTGCATAACATTTCCATTAAGACATTCTTAATTTCCATTAAGAAAAATATGTTGTTATGCCTGTGTTAAAATTTGTTTTGCTAGAAGCTCAGCGGGTGTTCCAGGGGTCTTTGTGATGATTTGAAATCCAAAAGGAATAAAACCAAGTTGTTTCAAATTTGCCTTCTTCTCTCTCACCTTTTGCCAATCTAGAGGAATATTCAAGCTATTGAAACTGTATACCCCACTTAGATTGCATTCTAGATGGGTGATGGAAACAGCATTTCACCAAGTGCAAATCTCATACTTGTGTGCATCCAACACTGCGGGAAGTGCATCATGCAGTCCTAGCCCAACAAACCAGGAAGTGAAAGACCACCTTGCTCTCTTGCCCAATGGAAGGGAAAATTTGGTAGCCCAAAGATGCCCTTTCTGGACACCATTTGGAGTACTCTCCACGCAAGAACCCTTGGTAGATTTTAGTGCCTCTGCAAACAGTGTCTTAATTGGATCATAAGCTGGGTCTAATTTACTGAGTTGGCTTCTCCCTGTGTGGTTCATTAAGGACTGTGCCTAAATCAGCCAGCTGGCTTGGAGAGAACCAGGCTCATCTGTAATGAACTTGGTTGCTAATTGTTTTGTATCTGTAGTTTTGTTTTCCTTCCTTCACACCAGTTTAGCCTTTGTTACGCTCCTGAATTGAGAATGGTGGTGGGTCACTGCTCTTTCTGCAGAGGTGTTGGAGATGAGGGAAGATATGGGACTCAGGAGAATAAATACAGGAGGTAGCAGAATTAACATGAGAAAAGGCTGGCTGTTGTATCTCTGCATGAGTTCAGGGCTGACTTTCTTTCAGTCAAGGTTACAAAGCAGGTTTACTCCTAGGGTTTGTTTACACAGCAAAATTAATCCTCTAAGAATTCGCAAAGAGTCCTAATAGGTCCCACATCTTTTGGATCAAAGTCACCATATTCAGAAGGAGGGGGCAACCCCCCCATAAGTCACACAGTATCAGCTTTCGCTATTTTCCCTGACTTTTTTGATAAAGTTTGCAAAAATGCGCACAATCGGTTGTGTGAACTACCAATGCACAAAAGGCTGTGGGAACTACCAGCTATCTTCCCAAAACAACCACAGCAGAGCTGAGCCGTGATTGGTTGGACCAACTGTAGAGAGGGCAGACTTGCAAGAGATGTGAGGAACCTCAAATGAAAAGATCCAGCCACGGTTGTTATACCAGTGCTATCGCCTTCCCAATCGCCCAGCTGTCTGCCTCTCAGCTTGCTTGGCTGCTGCGGCTGAGGGATCCCCACTTAGCCATAATTACTGTTCCTCTGTGTGTGTGAGAGAGGAGAGAGAGAGTAGTGAGCTGCTCCTCCGGCCGTTCACTCTCTCTCCCTGCTGTGATCGCATTTGTGTGTGTGTGTGTGTGTGTGAGAGAGAGAGAGAGAGAGAGAGAGAGAGTAGCAGTCTGCTCCACTGGCCATTAAACGTCACAGTGAGTGAGGGGAAGGGGGGGTTGAGGGAAGCAGGGTGAAGGGGGAGCCTGTGACTCCATTGCTTCTGGAGGCTGGGTGATCACACACCCCCCAACAAGACCATGCTCCACCTGGGAATCTAGGCTGCTTTCCTTGCCTCCTTTTGTCATTATTCCTCTCCCCCCCCGTAGTCTCCCTTCTCTCCCTTCGCACATTTCTCGCCCCCCCAAGTGATTGGGGTGCTCCGGTGGCCATGCCCCAACCTTTGCCTATGTGAACTACAAAGCAGAAAACTTACCAGATCAACCAGTTTCACACTAAATAATTTAAAGTATGCGGCACTGGTGTGAAAATGCGCTAATGTGCAAACTATCACAATAAAAACTGCTGTGTAACTGAGCCCCTAATCTTGAAGGACTGTCTTCTTCCTATTTGAGCCTGTTGGAACTCTGAGATCTTCAGAAAAAGACCTTCTCTCCACCCCATTACCTTTCCAGTATGTTTAGTGGGAACAAGGAAAAGGACTGCCTTGGTGGCTTCTCCCAGACTTTGGAACTTCCTCCTTAGAGAGGCTGGGATGGCTCCTTCCTTCCTCTCCTTCTGCCAGCAAGTGAAAGATTTTGTTTTCAGTCAGGATTTTAGGAATTGATTGGGATGGGCTTTTCCATGTGTACTGTTTTGTTGATTAAAAAAAAATTCTGTCCTTTAATGATTTTTCAATGGTTTTAATTCAACAAATTGTTTCAAAATAATGTATATACTGATGTTTCTACATGCTTTAACCTGCACTGGTTATAATAATCTGTATCCCATCTTGAGTTCCATTATTGGGGAAAAGATGGGATAATATGTATTTCATCATCATCATCATCATCATCTCCTCATCTTCCACACTCTAACATAGCCTTTGCCAACTGGGCTTCATGTAGGAGGAATGAGTCTAAAAATAAAAATATATTAAAAAGGCCAGGGATCTAGCCCTTTTTTAAAAAGGAATAAAAATATCTTCTTTAAAAGGAGTTAAAATCATTTACTTTCAGATTCATGCAGAGTGGCTTAAGAATGCTGAGACAAGCTCAATTAACATTTAAAAGTTTATTCTGAGGTCTGTGGTCTGATCTGATCACCCAGTGAATTAGATTCATTACAAAAACAAAGGAGTCAGTTTAAAAATGCAAATCAAAAGTTTACTGAAGGTATATCAATCTCAATCTACATACTAAAACAAACTTTAAAAAGGGTTCCTAACTAACTAGGATGATTTAGGGTAGAATGACTCACCCAGCCTTTAGCGGTAGAGTGACTTGAAAAGCTGCATGGTAGAGTGACTTGAAAAGCTGCATGGTAGAGTGACTTGAAAAGCTGCATGGTGACTTGATAAGGCAAAGCATCATAGCATGGCTTCATAGCAGCAGCATGGCTAAGACATCATGGCTAGACTACAGCCACATGGAGAATCTAACTCCAAAAAGAGACTCACAAAGAGCAATACAATTTAAATTAGGTCATGTGTTGAATGACCCATCACTCCAGTTGGCTGGAAGTGCCCAGTGAAATAAGAGAAAGGGAGTTTGGGAGAACAGAAGCATGCAGGGAAAATTCCTAGACTTATCTTAGGATGTGAATGGGGTACACAAGATTGCTTTTACATTACAATAATTATTTCCCCACATACTACGTGTCACCAGAAGTTGGTGGACTACAACCCCTGTCATCACTGACCACAGGCCATTTTGGGTGGGATGGCTGAAATCACAATCCAACAGCATCTGTGAACCCAGACTTGAGGAAGGTTTCTCTAAAAATAACTTTTTTTGCGGGGTGTGTGTGTAAGATTGAAGTGTGGCTCTAGTTTTAATTCTGAGGGAGTGGACTCCTCAGCTCTCAAAAATCTCTGAAATTCTAGCCTAGTTCATCCTCCCTCTCCTAGATGACAGACAGCTAGGAACCATATGGCACTAGCTACTTATTGAAGTGGGTTGGAAGGAAGTATGATCACAGCAGGTAGTCATGAAGGGGCAGCAGGCAGGCCCTTTCTAGTGCTTTGAGCTCAACCGAGAAATTTTGATTCTATAGTAAGTTCATTTAGCACCCAACACTAGCAGTCCCCTAGTGGTACATCAATGTGCCCCCAACACAGAGTGGTGAGTAATACAATTAGGCACACTTGTTGCACTAAAAATTAGTGGGGTTTCCCTTTGATTGGCCATCAACCTTCTCTCTGCACTGAAGGGTCTGGATGGAGAAAAAAAATTGAATATTGGAGACATGAGCAGAGCAGGGACAGAAGCTGTCAGCCGCAGCGTCCGAAAGCTTGCTACTGACTGCTGCCTTGAAATTTTAATTAGTAACCAATGAATTAAGCTAGTGTGGAGAACCATGAGTACACTGCAACACCAGGATAGCAGTGCCCTAAATTCAAGGTCACCTTATCAGCCTCACTCCCTGCTTGCCTTTAAAGGACCCTTCACTGTGCATTGCTGCCTGAATGCTGGGTTGCTGTCTGTGCAGACTGGTGGCTTTGTTGATCATGGTACAGGTAGGAAGAAGCAGGCTGGTAGTCTCTGGATTCATATTGCCTTTCATGCTAGGAGGGGCAGATAGGTGGCTTTATTCATATACTTGTTTCTTCTCTTCTCTTCTCAAGCCCAGGTGGAAGTCATTTGCTGCTCTTGGGATGTGGTGACCAGCAGAGCTTGGAAGTAACGTTACAAATGCTGAGTTACTTGCACTGAGATCTGGTGGCTTTCGAGTCAGTGGGATGGTGAAGCCACCCTGGGTTCTCATCTGTGCTGAACCCCTATTCCCAAAATAAATTCAGCACATTGGATAGCACTGTTAAAGTTCAGACTAAAACCTAGAGCAGATTAACTGCCACCACTATGGAAGCCACCATTTGCTAATGCTTTTTCATTGGAACAATGAATGCAGTTGTAGTGATTTTTGCAATAACTAAGGAGATTATCAGATGAGCCGTCTGATAGTGTCCCTGTCTCACCACCACCCACCCATCCCACTCCCATTCCTGTTCTATTAATTTTTTCCCCCAGACACCTACCTTATGCCGGTATAAGAACTTCTCCCTTTCCTCTCGGCCCTCCAGGAGTGAATGCAGCTATTGTAAAGCTGCATTCATGTCCCGTAAAACAAATCCTGCCCATTCTCGCAAGAGAACGACTTCATGGGAAAATTCAAAATAAAAGTAAAAATAAAAGTTTAAAAAAACCCCAAGCCCCCAAACACACTTTAAAAAGAACAAGTAACCCAGGGAGGAGAGGGGAAAGGGTGCCACTTACCTCCTCATCCCGACTGCACCCGGAAGTGTCCAGCAGGGACCTCCCACTGTGGCTGACATAGCGCCAGCATAACGGGGTGATCTATTGACGGCTTAATCTGTCAATAGAACAGAATGCAACTGGAACGGAGGGGGCACAGGAGCAAAACTAAACAGGGACAACGTCATCCGAAAAGAGAGCCCTTTGGCACTCTCCTGTCGTCCCTGTAGTGGATTTAACAGGTCGTCTGATAATCTCCTAAGATACAGGGGGTGGGGGTGGGGGTGGGGAGAGGCAAAGGATTCTTTTTGGACTACAACTCCCATAATCCTGACTAGGAGATTCTGGATCTCTAGCCCAACCTTTTTTGAAGCTCTGCTAAAGCTTAATTTACATTAAGAGTGTAGCTCGAAAAGAGATGTCTTTACTGGTTTTGTGGCATAACTACCACTTTTAAAAGTTACCTTCATTGTCACAGAGGTGTGCATAGCCTCACTGCTTAAATATATCTTTTAGTGCAGGCCAGCAGCTTGTAGTATTCTGATGTATTTTTATTATTACTGTACTTTTAAACCATTTTTGTTAGTCATGATAAATGTGAAACTAAAGACTTATGCCAGCATTCTATATCAGCTGCTTAGTTAAGTATACTTAACTAAGTAACCTCCGATGGGTTGTCTAGTTGATTGCTGCACATAAATGCAAAATTGCAGCAGTGTTCATTTGTCTCCACAGTCCTTTGGCTAAATCACTGGTATGCAAAGCTATCTGTGTTTGAGGTTCACACACAACCACACCTGTGAATCAACATGGGGTCTGAGAGTGAAAACTCATATTATTATTCTCAATACGTTGTTGTCGCTGCACAGTTTTTTTAAAAAACTGCAAATCAAAGGTACACAAGTGTGCCTTCTGCTTCAAAAAGATGTTTGGTTGCCTCAGCAGAGCAAAAAAGTGCATGATCGGCAACCTGAAACTCCAAAATGGTGCTTGTGGCTACTTCATTGCTGGCAAGCTTGCTCCCTGTACACATCCAAACAATCAGCTTTCCACTTCTACCCTCACCAAGAATGCTCTGCACTGCAAATCAGTTGTCCAAACGAACAGTAGTAAGCATTTCCATGTGTTATTTTAAAAACCTCGGAAAAAGCCACCAAGGCTTTCCCCTGCATGTTTGGGAGTTTTTGCCCCCCTTCTTCTGAATAAGGTGAATCACCGCAGGATCTTGCTGTGACAAAAGGTATTCTCCTTACATTCTATGAGGAGTATTTTCACCATCTAGAAAACCCATGATTCACCTGTGCTGCCACTACTAGCAGAATGGACTTCCATTTCCCAAAGCAGCTCATGCCCAGTAAAATGGGGGGGGGAGTGGGGGGAAGTCAAAATCATGGCAACAGTGTCACAATCTAGAATTGTGACTAAGAAGTGATCATGAATATGGAACAGTTATGAATGAGTACATCTGGGTAACTTTATACTTAACTAAACAGCTGATACAGAAAACTGGCCTTACTTCTTAAAAACTACAATCATAATAGTGACTAATTGCTTTTTTTGCAGGGTGGGGGAGCTTAGAACTGTAACTTTAACATTTCACTTTTAATAAGTAATTTCCCAAGCTTTGGGGGTCCAGCGAGAAAGTTCAGCTTACACCTGAGGCGAAGCACAAAAATCAGTGTGTATAAAGCCATTGTACTGTCTATTCTCCTTTATGGGTCTGAAACATGGGTCACCTATCGTCACCAGTTACGACTCATCGAATGCTTTCATCAGCGCTGTATACACACAATCCTAAATACACACTGGACTGACTATGTGACGAATGAGCAAGCAGGGATCACCAGCATTGAGGTCATTATACTGAGAACGCAGCTGTGCTGGGCAGGGCATCGCCTCCCCAAAATAGTATTTTATGGTGAACTCACCATGGGTCAGCGTAAGAGGGGCGCTCCAAAAAAGTGATACAAAGACTCCATGAAACAACACCTCAGGCTCGGCCAAATTGATCACCAACAATGGTCCGCCCTGGCCTCACATTGGGAGGCATGGAGACGCACTATCCACAATGCTGCAGCCTTATTTGAGAACTCATGCTGAACAAGTCTTGAAGAGAAATGACAACGCAGAAAAAATCATAACTCAGAAACCTCACCCAAGGAGACCTGCTGTGCTTTAAACAACTGGATTTGTTTATCTCGGATTGGCCTTTTTAGTCATCAGCACACTTGCAGAAAGCTCGGGATGAGTCCTTCCTGAATCTTCGTTTGCGAAGAAAAGCCAGAGAGAGAGATCTATTAAATTAACATTGCACTTTTCTGCCCAAAATTTGATGTTCAAATAGTAAATGTCAAATAAAAACAAATACTATATGTAAACAGAAGAAGAAGGTTAAAAACAATTAAAACTATCATTAAAAAACAACAATCACACAGCCCCCTTTCATTTTGACCTGGCTTAGTTGCCCAGGGATTGATTCCATATCCTCCAGGTTTAACCTCAAAATGTAAAATATAATCTCCTGTGCCTTCTTTAGATGACTGCAGAGTAAGCGACAGCAGAATCCAAAACAGTGTGTCACGCCTGTTTATGAAACAGTCTTCTTGACAGTTGCACTGCTGAATCATGAATGAGCAGGTAAGCTCAGGGCCTCAATACGGTAAGGGCACCAGATCCCATCTGATCTTGGAAGTTAAGCAGGGTCAGCCCTGGTCAGAACTTGGATGGGAGACTACCAACAAATACCAGGTGCTGTAGGCTATATTTCAGAGGAAGGAACTGGCAAAACCAGCTCTGACTACTCCTTGCCTAAGAAAACCCTATGAAATTCATGGGGTCACCATAAGTCAACAGGCAACTTAAAGGCACATACAGACACAGAATAATTGGCCTTCAGTAGACTTGCTCTCCGTCTTCTTCCCATCTCTACAGGTGGCCAGACTATTTCTTCTTGTCAATGGCTACTCTTCAGCTAGTCTTGGTCTCTTTAATAACACAGAGAGAAGTCCATTGTGGTTGCCTTGCCACTGTAAACTCTGCTTCAACAAACCACCCCTTCCAGTTGCTTAGCAACATCAGAGGGCTTCATATCTTCCCCTGGAACCAGAGTCAGTGGGAATAAAGCCACAGACCTCCAGTGTTGAATCACATCAGGCAAGGATAAATAGATAAAATATATTATTGTCCCTTTCAGGTGTCAGTATGACCCCACCCCAAGACAACACAGTTATTTTCCCTGGGAAAAAGGTCTGTGTGCGGTTGGTTGCTGGGATCAAAAGAGATGAAGAAGCAGGTTGCGTACTCGTACACATTGATGTACTCATGCAAGTTAGACAATAGAAGGAAGATATTTAAGACAGTATGAGACGCTGCTTCCCTCAGCAGTTATCTCAGCACACATAGACAACAGAAAATTTGACACTCCCCCATTCCATGTCCAGATTGAACTAGCCTAGTGGTTGAATTTCAGTGGTGACAGGACTTTATCCTTCACCACACTTGAGATAGCAGGCTGGTTTGGGGCTCTCAGACCAGACTGTGTTGCACATGAAGCTCTGTCCTCCAACTGTTAGGAACTACTCATGGCTCAGGACAGGGGAAATAACTAGGCAGATGCTTCTATCACCCCCTGGGGAGCTGTTGAATGTCTTGTCTTTCATCAGATAGGCAGCCATCAAATGGGATCCCAAAGCCAGGGCTCAGAGCCCAGGGGTCCAGTAAAGAGGTATCTTTGAGGAGTCAGCAGCATCTCAGAGCTTAAACCTGAGACTAGGAGACAGGCCCTCGTAATGTTATAGAAAAGCCTCCTTCTAATAGCACAGAAGCAGAGCAGGCGAGAGTTGGGAGGCATAGTGGAACTGCTTCTGGGCCAGGAAATTACAGAAATGGGCTTGTGGGGGACCTGGCAAGACCTGACTAACCAGGTAATATGGTCCTGCTCAGCAGGTCTTGCAAACTCAAGGATGTAGTTCCCTTTATTGTGAATTCACTTATAACTGGATGAATTCTCCTTTCATACTACCTTCAACCTTTCCCAGCATTATTGTCTTTTCCATGGCATGATAGCCTCGATTTAGTCATTTAGGCTTCAAGTAATAGCTCAGGCTTGATTTACCCTCAGGCTCAATTATTTGTCATTTTGGTAGTCTGTGGTATCTGTAGAACTCTCTTCCAGCATTCCAAGTACTACAATTAGCTAATCCCAAAATGCAATGACTGTAGTTTAACAATTTCTCTGACACTTGCCTTCCTCTCATTGATACTGATTCATCTCTGAGCCATTGTGATTTACTGTCAAGCAAGGTGTTAATACAGCAACCAACAAGCATTTTGCCACAGAGGGGAAACTTTAAGAAGAAGGAGATAATGGACTGGGACCTAACTCTTTGAGGTGTTTATCTCCAACAAAACTAGAACTACAATTTGGACTACAATGGGCAAGTTTCACCTATACAGCACCTAAAAGATGTCACGGTACAGAGGCTAATTGAGAAACTCGGTGTTTTGTGAGTATGGGCTTGACTACATGGTGGGGTGGTGGTGTAGGTGTAAAAATCCAGATGAGATCTGGACTACTTTGGCCTGGAGCTGCAACACATGAAATTCGGAATACTCTGGCCTGGATTTCAGCACCAAACCTGCCAAAGCCCGAAGTTGTGTTGGGTTTTTATTGGCTTCCTGTTATTCATGCTTGACTCTGAGCTTGGGGGAAATGAAAGCCCCAGAGGTAGTTGCACTGTCTGAAGTGAGAACAGGCAGTTTACTCATGATGGCGGGGTGAGTGCCTGTTCTGCCTTCAGAGAGGGTAAATACTGCTGATGCTTTGCTTTCCCCAGGGGATTGTGCACTGGAAAATCAAAACCCGTGGTAGTTGCCCTCTCTGAAGCCACAACCGGTGGCTAGACCCACAATGGGGTTCTGGCCTTAGAGAAAGTGGCTACCACTGGGGCTCTGCCTTTGAAATGAGAAGTTGGTGCCAAGGAGGGAGGAAATGGCAGTGCTTGTCCTTGTTTTCTTCCTCACCTCCCTGAATCCAGTGTGGATGGATTGTTCACATGGCAGTTTTCTTTGGAGTTTCCAGCAAACTCTGGAGAAATTGTGAGTTTTCTAAATGCTGGATTAAAAGAGTATTCCTTGAGTCTGGTGTATACAGGGCTATACAGCATGTGTCACTATCGCACCAGTTTTGGTGAAAAGGCTACACATTGTGTGGCATTATCAGGTTGGATTCAGGGGAGATTCAGAGCTTATCAATGGTGTGGATAAGCTCTAAGAGAGGGCCAGTAGCCTCCGGAGGAGACGTACAACTTGGATCTCAAGGGGAGTTACTTTTCTGTTGCTAATGGAGTTGAAATTTGATTACCTGGATTTTAATGCTCTTTGTTGCCCAGTCCCCACGTAGCCAAAAAAGGGGAGTGGCCTCTGCCTGCTTTGATATCCCTCTCTAGACCATCTTAAATGACAACAGAAGACCATCTTAAGACAAAATTGTCAGGGAATGATAGGACATGCAATCCCCAGCAAAAGCCTCAAAACTGTCTCAGTAGACTCAGTAGCAACCCGCTCCCAAGAATACTCACACACAGAGTGTTTGATGTCCAAATAAGCAGGAGGCACTTTTATTTTCAAACTCAAACAGTTGCAATATGGACAAATATTTACAATTCAGGAAGAAACTGCTTCACCAGGCCTCAGCATTCACAGGAAGAAGGAGAGTGAGCTCTGCTCTGAGCTCTCTTATATACACAAGGCATTGGCTTACTCAATCACATGATCTTACACACCAATAAGAACCCTCCTTCTGTAGTTAAGGCAGACTAGGCAGTTCATGGAGTCAGCCATTTTGACTAGGCATGACTGCAGTTTGTTTGGCCATTTTATAATGGAGTTAAGTTTCTAACTCCTGACAAAAAAGTAGGCCTGTTACTCTAGGGTACCCTGATGGTGCAGTGGTTAAATGCTGGTACTGCAAGCTACAACGTTATGAGTTCAATCCCAGAGGGCTCCAAGGTTGACTCAGCCTTCCATCCTTCCATAGGTCAGTAAAATGTGTACCCAACTTACTGGGGGCAATTAGCTAATACACTGTAAACTGCTTAGGGAGTGCTTTGGCATTGATAAGCAGTATAGAAATATCAATGCCATTGCAATGCTATTTATTACTCTAACGTCAATTTTTCTTGCTGCTGCAGTCACTCTCCTAAATTTGCCATTGTGCCATCAGATTTTGGGTGGTGCAGAAGTCCATCCCCATTTCCTTTGAAAACAAGGCATTTGGGCAGCATGCACTGTGTTTTAAAGCAGAATCCTACTTCTGGGAGTGTGATTCTACTTTTTTTGGGGGGGGGAAAGGTGTATGTTTCTCATTTTGAAAGAAAGTTGCAGCTTGCTTGCTGCTGCTGTTGTTACTCCACTGCTAAAAATGTGGCACCACAAGGGCAAAAAATATGCAAATGTGTATGTAAGCTGCATCTGGCCCACCTCTGAGGCCCTTTCACACTACAGAATTATTGTCATAGTAACGCACTGGTACCTCTGAGCATATCAAGAGGACCCAGGCAGTAAAAGTTCTTGTAGCAGAGTTGCAACCATCAGGCTGAAGAAATGAGCACACAGACACAAGATTGTGTCTAAACTATTTCCCTTTACTAAAACATGTTGGAGCAATATTTACAATGAGTCTGAGACTCCTAGCACACAGACTACACAACACAGCAGAATGCACAGTACAATCTTGCACTGTACAGCCTAGACTGAATGTGCACAGTCTAAGGGCAAAAGCCAAGTACAGAGACAATGTGTGGGATCATCTAATTATACAGATACAGTACAGTCATGGGTTATACAGTTTGTGTTTCACATACACATGGGTTACACAACATTTTCCCATACAGAGAAGAGTTAACTCCTCATGTTTAGCCAGCTCACTGCTAGCCCCTGCAGGCTGTAACTCATTATACCATACCAGCTCTTTACAGTATAAATTTCCAGTGACTGCATGTCCCATCACCTTGACAGTTATGACACTATGATTCCACTTTAACTACCATGGTTCTATCCTATGGAATCCCAGGATAGGCAGTTGTAGGGAGGGGGCTTTGAATTCTCAGCTTGGGAGCTTCTCCTTTGGTGCCTCTGACCAAACTACAAATCTCAGTATTCTATAGGAGGCAGCCAGGGCGGTTAAAATGGAATAATAGTGCTATGTTTGTGGAGATTATAAGACAGGCCCTTAAAACCTGTCCCTGTCCCTATCCTGGTACCTCCCCACCTGCCCCACTCCTATCCCTGTTCCACTTTAAACCAAAACTTTTCATACACTTACCCTAATCCCTATATAAGAACTGTTCCCCCTCCCCTCGGCTGGCTGGGAGTGAATGCAGCCATCGCAAAGCGGCATTCACATCCCATAGAGCAAATCCCACTCGTTCTTGTGAGAGAATGATGCATGGGAAATTTAAAAAGAAAAAGAAATGTCAAAAGTAAAAAACAAACCCCCAAACACCCCCCCCAATCCTAAGTAACCCGGAGAGGGTTAAAAAAAAGGGTGTCACTTACCTCCTTGTCCCGATCGCACCTGGAAGTGTTCTCCAGGGACCTCCAGTGACATCACAGTGATGCTGGCATTGTGCCAGCAGAACGGGGCTCTGTTTCAGACACCCATGATTCCATTACTGAAACAGAATGGGCTTCCTATTAATGGCTTTTCCCTGTGAATGAGAAAACACGGGGGCAGAATGGGGCAGAACAGGGGGAGACTGGGAGAGGGACGATGCCATCTGAAAGTAAATCCTTTCACGACCCTGTTGCATCCCTGTCCTAGATGATAAAGCCAGTCTGATAATCTCCTGTGTAGTACGAAAGGGCCCCTGCTGTATTGGGAATGCCATGGAGTAGTGTGTTCTATCGGTCCTGCTGTAGTGGCTGCAATGGAACAGCCAGGATGTGTGTGTGAGAGAGAAATTGTGCAGGGGGAGAACCTGACAACTCAGAAAAATAAGTTGGAAACTAAAACTGTTGTAGATACATACTTTCATTATATATCCCTTCTTTATCAATTAAAAAATGGCTCAAAAGCTGATCAAGCAGGTAACATTTTGGGTAGGTAAGGATGGTTTTATGTAGCAATTTTTAATCTTTCTTTTTCTAGAACTGGAGTCACTCTGATCACTTACAGCAGAGCTGGGCAAAATGCATGTATGGGGCCACATACACCCCTGATCCTACTTTTGTGGCCTCTGAAGCCCCTCACTTCTTCAAAGCCCCCTGTAACAGCCCTGTCTCTTGCTTTTAAGTAGGAGAGGGTACTCCCAAAGATCATATAGCTGTCACCACCCACTGATTTACCCCACATGACTCAATAACCTAGTGGGAGTTACTGAGGGGCTTAACTCGCACTTTCCCCACCTCTGACTCTGCACAAGCTTTCCCTCCCCCTCCTGTGGGAAATGAGAATCCTATATGCATACATGTACACACACCGAGCAAAGGCATGCGAAGAGAGCATGGAAAAGAGGAGATATTTAAAGGAAAGCTATTTTTCTAAGCAAGCAATCTTACATTAGTAAAAAGGGTATATTGTACATGAAGGCACTTTCCTTCAGGCATTACTTGGGAATAGTTATAAAGTCACAAAAACAGCCTAAAAGTCATATCCACCCAAGGTTAGAAGAAACATAAGCCCTCACATGACTAGCTGACCACTCTTATTGTACTCACAAGACAGAGGGTGTTCTGGGTCTCTGGTGTTCATGGGAATCTGGGAATCTGGACTTCTTTGCCCTGCCTATGACCAAGCTCCCCTAGGAAAGGTGAGGAAGGCTGCACCTCCCCACCTCTCCATCAGTCCCGAAGTCTCTGTTGGTCACTCTCTTTGTCCCTCTCCATGCTTCATGGCACCCCAAGTTTTATAACCTTTCACTTGGAAGCATCTCAGAGCTTTGGCACTTCTTTCCAACTGGTCATCCTCACTGGGCAATTGTGATTTGTGATCTCTGTTACTCTTCCATGATGATGACTCCCAATAAATGCAACTTAAAGCCAATGCATCATTAACCCTTTGTTTACCTGCAGGGGAGACTATACCCCTCAGCTGTGTTGCCCAGATAATGGGAGAGCCCATTATCACATCACCAACACCCTGTATTACCTTTTTTAAGAAAACGTTGGATGTGATTTTCAGTCATTTCCCCCCCTGAAAACATGTGAAAACCCCCAAAGGCATGAAAATACCCCCTTAAACCTCCCACAAGCACTCCAAAACCCTGGACTACCCCCCCCCACAAATATCTCTGTTTTCTTTTGCAGTCCCTCTCAAAATGGGAAGTGGTGAGATAACTTCAGCAGCAATCCTTCTTGCTTCCTGTTGATTTTGAGAGAAAATGCAGAGGAAAATGGGGAGATTTGGGTTAACTGTGTGTGTGTGTGTGGCCTGTAGGATTGGGGTGATGGCATTGGCCTCTGCTCTCACACAGTTGCCGAGCCCTGACTTAGAGTAAAGGCGGTAGATGAACACATTCTCTCCTTCCCATGGTCTCTATTCTTTTGTCCCATTATATATGAAGCAGATATGGGTTTTAAAATGCCATAGTGCAGTGCAAGGAGGCTGAAGTTAGGGAGGGAAAGGATTAACACTTCTTGGCTGGAAACCGGTCGTTCAGTTCTAAATAGAGTAGACCAGTGGTTCTTAACCTTTTCTTTAGGTAGGACCTCCTTTAAATATCTTTTGTTGCCATGGACCCCAAAAACCTAATTCAAGTTTTAAAACCCTAAAATAATAACAATAAATAAATAAATAAATAAATAAATAATACAATTACACCATCTATTAAACCTTCCCTCAGAGGTACTGGAGAGGAAAGGAAGACTTTTCTCCTGCTTCTTCCTGCAAGTTTGTGGCTGGAGCAGATTGAACAGCAATGCACAGGCCAAGCCAGCTAGCCTTTGTCTTGGCTCCTGTCATGTGGACTGAGCAGCTTTCAGTCCTTTGCAGACCCCCTGTGAGGACATTGCGGACCTCTGGGGGTCTGCGAACCACAAGTTAAGAACCACTAGAGTAGACCCATTGGAGCAATTGTTGAATGGTAGGTCAACACATAGATAACTCTAAATGATGCAGTGGGTTTAGTCTAGCAAGGAGTGACCATTTTAGCCCTTGTGTACTACAAGCCCGTTATACTGGCATCACTTCCCCAACTTGGGGGCTTTGCACCAGTTCTGGGCTTGAAAAAGAAGGCTACTTTATTAATGACAGCAGATAGAAAAGCAAATAGGCATACTCTCATCATTCAAACAGACACAGAAAGCAAGAAGATACATACATGAACCGGCTACGCAGAGTTGCACGCTGCTGCGAAGCGAAGCCTTTTATCATGCCCTCACTTTATATGTGTTCCTCTTACTGAATCTTTGAACTATCAAAAAACTAAAATCATGGCATTCGCTAAAAGGCCTAAGAACTACAACTGGAATATAGATGGCCACAAGATTGAGCAGGTCTCTTGCTTCAAATACCTGGAGGTAATTTTTCAAGCCACTGGTAGTAGGAAAGCACATGGGGAGTATGCTGCTTGCAATGCGCAGAGAAGTACAACAACCATTCTCAAATTTCTTAAGACAAGAGGAGGCCACTATTTACCTGCAGCGCTCAAACTCTTTGAAGCCAAACCAGTAGCACAACTGCTTTATGGATCCCAATTGGGACCCTTCCCCAACCCTGCTCCATTAGAACTTGTCCAATCCAAATTCTTAAGATCAGCTTTCCAAACTCCAAAATGTGTCTCTAACGCAGCTCTGAGACTGGAGTCAGGATTTATGAAAATGGAGGCCAGAGTGTGGGTGACCATACTCAACTACTGGCTCAGACTATCCCTCTTTCCCACTGGCCTTGCTCCACTAACCTTAAGTGATGATTTCCAATCCAGCTGGAAACAGACAGTGATGACTAAAATTTCAATGCTGGGCCTTTCTCCAGATCTTCTGCTAAAAGCCTGGGATATGATAGGGCGAAAGCAACTATCAAACAATGGGTAGCAGATATAGAGCGACAACTGGATCTAGCCAGTACTCCAACCTTCATTGCTAGTGACTCCAATAGATATCTGGCCTCTCCTTTGGCATACTTAGCAACACTTGAAATACCTAAACATCGAAGGGCCTTTACTCTTGCACGGTGTCGTGCCCTCCCTTCAGCTGTCCTTGAAGGCCGATACAAGAAGATCCCCTTCTCAGACAGACTGTGCCCCTGCAACTCAGGCCAAATAGAAACAACAGAGCATGTATTACTCCAGTGCTCATACTACAGGGACATACGTCTCAGACTTATTTCACCCCTGTTGCATAAATATCAAGGGCACACTGGACAATTCTACATAAACTTGTTGCTTTCAGACACCAACCCAGGAACAACTTATAATGTTGCCAGATTCTGCACAGCTGCGGTTAAAATTCGACAGACAATGTCCTCAGCAATGTCCTCAGCAGTAGAATAGTGTCAGCCTAGTCTTGTTATACTGGAGCTAACATTTTAAATACTGCTTTTAGCCTGTTTTTATCCTGTGTTTTTAACTTTATTCTGTATCCCCTTTTTACCTGTGCTGGTCTATGACTGTAATAAAGAGTCTATTCTATTCTATTCTATTCTACTGAATCTTTGAAAACATGGTGGAGAGAAAGGAAAACTTTCCCAAGCCAATTAAAAAGAAGAAATTTTCTCATGCCTATTATTGTACCAGGTGCCAGGATGTATTGAAACATTTTTATCTCCTTGGCTGTAGGATGGCATTCTCATCCCCTCCTGCTCCCTCCAGTGGAAAGGAACCTCTCCTTGACCCATTCTACTATAGGTAAACAGGGCCTAGTGTGTCAAATGCAGCCTGAACCAATATTTTGCTAGGCCATGAACTCAGGGCCTAACAATGCCCCTAAAAATTGGCCCTCTAGAAATTATTTTTAGGCCTAATTGCACTCCCCACCCCCATATATAAATGATTGTGTGCTATATGTGTTCTTATGAACACATGTGTAAGAATGGGGCTGTATGTGCATGTTTATGGTGAGAATCTTTGTCTCTGTGCAATGTACGGGTATGTATGAATGGCTGTGTTATCTGTGAGAAATGTGTGCACATGTGAATGTGGTTGTGTCTTAAGAGAATGTGCATATGCAGTATGTGTGTGTAGATTATGACAGAGAATGGGGCAGCCTGTAGTATGTGGGGAAATTATCATTGTAATGTAAAAGCAATCTTGTGTACCTCATTCACATCCTAAGATAAGTCTAGGGTTTTTCCCTGCATGCTTTTGTTCTCCCAAATTCCCTTTCTCTTATTTCACTGGGCAGTTCCAGCCAACTGGAGTGCTGGGTCATTCTACACATGACCTAATTTAAATTTTATTGCTGTGTGTAAGTTCTCTTTTAAGTTTGAGTCTCCATGAGGCTGGAGCCATCTTAAGCCATCTTTAGCCATCCCAATCTTAAACCATCTTTCTTGCAACAATGCCATGATGTTTTACCATCTAGCCTTCTACTGCTGTAGGCTGGTGAGTTTTCCTACCCTAAATACCCTTAGCCAGTTAGGAACCTCTTTTTAAAGTTTGTTTTAGTATGTAGGTTGAGATTGATATACCTTCAGTAAACTTTTGATTTGTATTTTAAACTAACTCCTTTGTTTTGTAATGAGTCTAATAAAACTGAGAGATCTCAGACCTCTGAATACACTTTTTAAGTGTTAATTGAGCTTTATCAGTCTTAGCATTCTTAAGTGCACTCTGCATGAAGTTAAAAGTAAATGAATGATTTTTTAAACTCTTTTTAAAGGAAGACAATTTTTGTTGCTTTTTAAAAGGACTAGATCCTGGAATTTTTTAATACAATTTTATTTTTAGACTCATTACTCCTACACAGCCCCACCCACTTCTAGCTACAGCCTCCATGAAGGAATGCAATCCTTCATGGAAAATTTCCCTAGCCACAACTTAGAGACCCCTTGCAGCTGCCAGCTGGGCTTGAATTCTTCAGTTCATAATCAGTGAAAGGAGGAAGATGAAAACTGTTTGATACAACAGGGGAAAAAATCTCCATGTGGAAATAAGGGAACAGCTGTGTCAACTCCAATGTAGAGCCTTTCTGAGTTTGTTTGAATGCTTGAAAAGCATTTCTGGAAAAGGAGTGAGCCAGGTGGCCAGGAAAGGCCAATGGCTATTGTTGACTGAGATGTGTTACTTGGTAACTCAACAAAGAAGGGGAAAAAATGGTTTGCTTAGAACACAGGAGCCACCTGTGATGTAATACAGGCATTCTTATCAAGTTTGCAGATGACACCAAATTAGGAGGGGAAGCTAATACCCCAAAGGAAGGATCAGAATTCAAAATGACCGTAACAGATTAGAGAGCTGGGCCAAAACTAACAAAATGAATTTCAACAGGGAGAAATGCAGAGTACTACACTTGGGAAGTAAAAATGAAATGCACAAAATATAGGATGAGTGACAACTGGCTTGATGGCAGTACATGCAAAAGGGATCTAGGAGTCTTAGTGGACCACAAACTGAACATGAGTTGGCAGTGTGATGTGGCAGCCAGAAAAGCCAAAGCAATTCTAGGCTGCATCAATAGGAGTATAGTGTCTAGATCAAGGGCAGTAATAGTGCCACTCTATTCTGCTTTGGTCAGACCTCGCGTTGAATACTGTGCCCAGTTCTGGGCACCACAATTCAAGAAGGATGTTGACAAGCTGGAGTGTTTCCAGAGGAGAGTGACCAAAATGGTGGGAGGTCTAGAATCCATGTGCTATAAGGAGTGGCTTAGGGAGCTGGGTATCTTTAGCCTAGAGAAGAAAAGGTTAAGAGAGGACATGATAGCCATGTTTAAATACTTGAAGGGATGTCATATTTAGGATGGAGTACACTTGTTTTCTGCTGCTCCAGAGACTAGGACATGGACCAATGGATTCAAACTACAGGAAAAGAGATTCCACCTAAACATTAGGAATAACTTCCTGACTGTAAGAGCTATATGACAGTGGATCACGCTGCCTTGGAGTGTGGTGGAGTTTCCTTTTCTAGAGGTTTTTAAACAGAGGCTGGATGGCTGTCTGTAGGGAATGCGTTGATTGTGTATTCCTGCAGGACAGGCAGGGGGTTGGACTAGATGGCCCTTGTGGTCTCTTCCAACTCTGTGATTCTATGATTTGTACCATAGCCTCAGGGGCAGAGTAGCACAGTTTATAACTCTTCAAGGAGATGTAGAAGAAGCAGCTGCAGCAGCTAAACCTCTTCTGATGAGTCTCTTATTTAGGTGAGAACTGAAGGTGGCTGGCCAGCATGAAGAAAAAAAAGGGGTCAGTTGTGTGTGTGTGTGTGCGTGCATGTTTTAAGAATGTCAAATCAGTCTGAAGACCATGATGCAATTATTTAGAGAGGGAACTAATGGAAGCGGTAGTTAAGGCAATTGCCACTCAAAATAAATTGGACATTTAAAGCTGTATGGTAACCCTGCCTAAATTAAGGAAGATTCAAAAAGTTTATGATTGTGAAGAGAATACTGCCACAGAGCTGCCTGTTATCTTGTTTAACAATTCTCTGGGAGCAAAAGAAAATGGTCAAGGCATATCATTATAGCCTAAGCATAGTAAGACACGCATTCTAGACTTTAAGAAAGCCGATTTTAGTAAACTTAGGGAAATTCTGGGGGTGATCCCATGGTCAGGAATACTAAAAGAGAAGGGAGTTCATGGTGGATGGGAGTTTCTTAAAAGTGGGATATTGAAGACAAAACTTCAAACAGTTCCAATGAGAAGGAAAAATGGCAGGTGTCTAAAGAAACCAGGATGGATGTCGAAAGAACTCTCAACTGACCTAAGACATAAAAGGAACATGTACAAGAAATGTAAAAAGGGAGGAATCACCAAAGAAGAATTCAAACAAATAGCCAGCTCATGTAGAGAGAAAGTCAGAAAAGCTAAAACACAGAAAGAGCTCAGGTTTGCTAGAGAAGTTAAAAACAATAAAAAGGACTTTTTGGTTATATCTGTAGCAAAAGGAAGAACAAGGAAGTGGTAGGGCTGCTGCATGCAGAAGATGGCAAAATGCTAAGAGGGGACAGAGAAAAGGCAGAACTACTCCACACCTCCTTTACCTCAGACTTCTCCCAAAAGGAGAACAGTGCTCAACCTGTGGAAAATGGAGCAGATGATGCAGTAGGGGAAATGCAGCACATAATAGGTAAAGAGGTAGTTCAGGAATACCTGGCCAGTATAAATGAGTTTAAGTCTCCAGGGCCAGATGAACTATATCCAAGGGTATTAAAAGAAATGGCAGAAGTCATCTCAGAACCATTGTCAATAAATTTTGAGAATTCATGTAGAACAGGAAAGGTCCCAGCAGACTAGAGGAGGGCAAATGTTGTCCCCATCTTTAAAAAGAGGGGGAAAAGTAGACCCAAATAGTTACCGCCCAAATAGCTTGACATCAATATTAGGAAAGATTCTAGAGCAGGTCATTAAACAGACAGTTTGTAAGTACTTAAAAAGGAATGCCATGATCACTAAAAGCCAACATCAGTTTCTCAAAAACAAGTCATGCCAGACTAATCTCATCTCTTTTTTTGATACAAGTTACAAACTTGATAGATGAAGGGAACGCAGTGGATGTAGTGTATCTTGATTTCAGTAAGGCTTTTGACAAAGTCCCCCATGTTATTCTTGCAAAAATGTTAGTAACATGCAGGCTAGACAATGAGACTGTTAGGTGCATTTGTAATTATTGGATGGACCGAACCCAGAGGGTGCTCACCAGTGGCTCCTCTTCATCCTGGAGAGACGTGACCAGTGGGGTCCCACAGGTTTCTGTCCTGGGCCCAATGCTATTCAACATCTTTATCAATGACTTGGATGAGGGAATAGAGGGTATGCTTATCAACTTTGCAGATGACACCAAATTAGGAGGGGTAGCTAATATCCCAGAGGACAGGGTCAGCATTCAAAATGACCTTAGCAGATTAGAAAGCTGGGCCAAAAGTAACAAAATGAATTTCAGCAGGGAGAAATGTAGGATACTACACTTGGGCACTAAAAATGAAAAGCACAGATTAAGATGGATGACACGTAGGTTGATGGCAGTACATGTGAAAGGGATCTAGGAGTCTTAGTGGACCACAAGCTGAACATGAGTTGGCAGTGTGATGTGGTAGCCAGAAAAGCCAATGCAATTCTAGGCTGCATTAACAAGGAGTACAGTTTTCCCTTCATATTAACTGGGGTTTGGTTCCAGGATCCCCTGAGGATACCAAAATCCGTAAATACTCAAGTCCCATTATATGCAATGGCATAGCAAAATGGTGTCCCTTATATAAGATGGCAAAATCAAGGTTTGCTTTTTGGATTATTATTTTTTTAAAGAATATTTTCAAGTTGTGAATACTTAAGTCTGTGGATATCAAATCCACGGATACAGTGGGACAACTGTATAGTGTCTGACAGTAAGAGCTGTTCAGTACTGGAATGCACTACCTCAGAGTGTGGTGGAGTGTCCTTCTTTGGAGGTCTTTAAACAGATGCTAGATGGCCATCTGTTGGGTGTGTTTTGACTTGGTGTTCCTGCATGGCAGGGGGTTGGACTCAATGGCCCTTGTGGTCTCTTCCAGTTCTATGATTCTATGGCCCATGGATTTGAGACAAAATGTAAAGTTTCCTTCAAAGTCCATGGCAAGAGTCCACTTTAAAGTATGAATCCCCCATGGTACAAAGGGAGCCAGAGCAGGCCCAAGATATTCTGCTGTCAGCGGCAAGGAATAAGATGGTGTCTGCTCCCTTTCCATGTGAGAAAGCTAACTGGACTGGCAGTCTTCAACTGGCTATGAGACAGTATCCTCACCCCCCCCAAACCAGTTCTAGAGATGCTTAAGTCTTTCCTTCATTATCTTGCTGTTGCCTCACAGCATTTGTGACCTGAGGCAACCACCTCATTCTTCCTCATGGTAAGGATGGCTGAACAGGACTGGGGAAAACCAAGAAGGGTAAATTGGAGGTCACAATGATCTGGATGTGTTTTAGAAATATTGTGGCAAGAAAGCCCATATTAGGATTGTTCGGAAGCCCCTTAGTAAACACAGTCGTTACGGAGGTATGTGCTAATCCTTTCCCCCCAGCCTTGGGCACCTCAGCAATGACTCATTCAATCCAACAATTAAGTGACCATTCCCAAATCTACTCCTATGGAAGTTTCCCCTATACCCGCTCCTGTCCAACCTTGCAAGGTTGTCATAAATCCATCTATTCCTATCTTCCAGCCATTAATGCAATCAGCTGAGTTTCGGTTTCCTCTATCTGGTGGGAAATCCATCCAGGCTTTGTCCTAACCAGAGTACCCCTTCAGGATATGAAATAGGCTATAAATATTAGTCCCCTGACAATAGAAAGGTGTGCCATGGTGGACGAACCCAGCCACTCTCTTTCTCAGTGTGCCCCCAAATCATTGAAATCTCCTGTGCCACTGTCAGATGCCTGTCTGAGTATTTTTGCTGCACAAAACTCTGCTCTTCAAGACTGGTAAATACCACCCTATATTGCTGGATCTCTCCTTCTATCCAATATCTTTGCCTTACTCCTCTACAGCCTTGAATGGTTCTTAGGAACATGTGTGTGTGAGCTCATTTTGTGTTATTTCCAATTAAAAAAAATATTTCACTTTAAACTGGAGTGCTTTCTACAATTAGTATTGGTATACACAGGTGAAAAGATTTCCCCAAGTTACTCTCCTCTCACAGGCTTCCATTTGAGCTAATAATTCTCCCAAATAATAAAAAAGATTTATTCCCCCCCCCACATCTTAGAATAACAACTTTTAAAGTATGGATGATCACTCATCAAAAGAGAGCCTGCTTCTGAAAGAGTTCACTAGGAAAGAGAGGAGAAAGCAAGATAAGTCACAAAGAGGTGCAGAGGTTGCTGCTCTTAAGGAAGCCACTGAAAGAATTGATTTGAAAAGGTGGAGAGCAGTGGTAGTGAAAACAAACATGCGAAACATCTACAAATTAGAATTCAAAGACATAGCCAAGCTAGTGTGGATCAGTATGCAAAGGGATCTTATGTAAGGCATCTTTAAGACTCACTGAGAGAAAGAAGTTGGTAGCATAAGCTTTTGTAGACTAAGTCTGCTGCCACACTGCAGAAATAATGTAGTTTGATACTCCTTTAACTGCCATGGCTTACTGCTGTGGAATTCTGGGATTTGTAGTTTTGTGAGATGTTTAGCATTCTCTACCAAAGTGTTCAGTGCTACAACAAACTACAAATCCCAGGATTCCATAGGATGGAGCCATGATGGTTAAAGCAGTGTCAAACTACATTGTTTCTGCAGTGTGGCAGCAGCCACAGTCTACTTCATCAGATATATCTACAAATCATCTACAGATCAGGGGCATGTAATGAAAGGGACAGGAGGGATAATGCTGATTACAAGACAATTCAGGAGTTTATGGTAAATCATTGCCTACTGGCACTTGTATTACTACATGTTAACTAATACAATGGAGAAGAGTGGTGCTCCTTGAATGGTATAGAGACTGTATGGGACACTGGGTGATAGGTATGCAGAATGCCAAGGCAATGCTTGAACACCCACCTTCTGGAGATATCAATAAAGACTAGGATAGCAGTACCCAGCGTAACATATGACATTATAGAAGATTGTAAAGGTTATAAATTAATAACTCATTTTATATATTTATTCATATATTTCATAAATTGTTTTACATGCTTTTTCTCAGAATCCTTTCACATGGTTCAGCTACATGGTATTGTTTTACATGTGGGTGGTGAGTGGCTGAGGGAGTGAGAAAAGGGAGAGGCCCTTGTGAGGCTGGGGTGGAGATGCAGGTTGAGTGGCAGGAGCAGATTGTGAGGTGGGAGGGAATTTGCATGTGGGTGGTAAATGGCTGAGGGAGTGAGAGGAGGGAGGGGCCCTTGTGAGGCTGGGGGTGGAGATCCAGGTTGTGTCACAGGAGTGGATTGTGAGGTGGAGAGGGTATTTGCATGTGGGTGGTAATTGGCTGAGGGAGTGAGAGGAGTGAGAGGATTGGTTGGGTATGTTTCCTAGTGGCCAATCAGCACACTTGGAAAGGAAACATACACAAGCATTATTTACACACACAGTTGTCCCTCTGTATCCATGTATTTGGTATCCACAGATTTAAGTATTCACGGCTTGAAAATATTCTTAAAAAAATAATAATCCAAAAAGCAAACCCTGATTTTGCCATCTTATATAAGGGACACCATTTTGCTATGCCACTGCATATAATGGGACTTGAGTATTTATGGATTTTGGTATCCACGGCGGGTCCTGGAACCAAACCCCAGTGAATATGAAGGGACAACTATACTTTATAATGCTTATTCCATTTGTTGGGCAAGATCAACGTTTAGAGCAGGTTGTGGCATCCTCTGTCCTTTGGGTAAATGTACTCAAGTTCAGTTATGGGCCAGTACTCACTGGTTCCATGTTGTTCACTACAAGGAGATGGAAAATCCTATAATTGGATAGGTTTTTGAGACTGAGATTGTTAAGCAGTGAGGCAGTGAATCTGCTCCAGACTTTAATTCACGTATTAAGTGAGATATCCAAGGTTCCTCCAAATAGGTTCAGCACATTGGATAGCTCCTTTAAAGTTCAGGCAGAATCCCAAAATAAAGCCCACTGTCCCACTGACACGAAAGCCACCAGCTGCCAGAGTCATTCAGCGGTATGGCCAGAGGAAACTGACAAATTATTTTCCCCCCCAGTCATTTATTACCTGGCAGTAGCCTTCACTGATATCCATAATAAGAGAATTCATGCATTCAGTACAGTTTGTTCAGACAAAATAAACAAACATGCACAAAAACTAATGTAATGAAAGCAGGAAAGCCTGGAGGTCTTTACTAAATGGTGACGTGTGATACAACTGAAAAGTCAATCATGCCTGAAAAATCTCAACACGGGCATTTGGGCTTCTTTTGAGCCTGAGGCGCAGAAGTATGTAGATACCAGAGCTACTGGAGATGGAGTAGTCTCTTCTCAAATTCCTTCTGGGTTTGCTCAGTGCTTGGAAATGTTTTCCCCAACTAATTAGTTGCCATTATTTTTCATAGTGTTTGGAAAGTAATCCATTGTCATTTTTTTTTTTTTGGTGGGGGGAAGAATGGGGAGGAGGTAGACATATTAAACTGCTGCACTTTAAAGATGATCAAGTTTTCTTGGGCACAAACTTCCATGAGCTCCAGCCTGCTTGCATCTGATGAAATTGTTGTTTTTAATCCATTGTCATTATTCATTATGGTGTTAATAAACACCTGAGGCGAAACACAAAAATCAATGTGTATAGAGCCATTGTACTGTCTATTCTTCTTTACGGGTTTGAAACATGGATCACCTATCGCCACCAGTTACAACTCCTCGAACGCTTTCATCAGCGCTGTATGCGCACAATCCTAAATATACACTGGACTGACTATGTGACAAATGTTGCTGTCCTTGAGCAAGCAGGGATCACCAGCATTGAGGTCATGATATTGAGAACACAGCTGCGCTGGGCAGGGCACATTTCTAGGATGGAGGACCATCGCCTCCCCAAAATAGTACTCTACGGTGAACTCGCCATGGGTCAGCATAAGAAGGGTGTTCCAAAAAAGTGATACAAGGACTCCCTGAAACAACATCTCAGGCTTGGTCAAATTAAAAAAAAACAAACCCACTAGAATTGATGAGAATGACACAAAAATATTTTAAAAATATTTTTTAAAATATTTTTTAAAATGGTCAAAAAGTATCTAAAATTTCCCTTTCTAATCACTTTTAACAGTAACAAGAAGCCACAACTGGTTACACCAATCCAGTTAACTTATACCATTCATTACATTGCTTTAGAAATGTAATGTTATATGCCCTTATTCCCTAAAAAAGGTGGTTTGATACAGGAAACTTGTGACTCATTATTTCCAGGTTCTGGACTTGCAAAACATGTTAGTATGTTTGCTTGGTAACTTAGTTCTGCCTCATATAGCTCTTACTCTTTACACTGTTCTGAAACAGGTATAGCTTATATTTTTAAAGACACCAGATCAAGTACTGAATAAGAACTACTGAACAGTGAAAGAGTTGTTGTGAGATTCTGGCAGGAAAACAGGCTACCTTGGATATTCCAAGTAGAATTTCATTAATTCACACCAGACTAGCATCAAATTGCCAAACAACATTATAAGAGGAGCCAGGAGCATTTACCAAGAAGTCCAGTACAGAGAGTCCCCATGACCATTCTATAAGGTGATTAAAGCCTAATCATAGGGCTTAAAGTGTAGTAAGTTTGCCACTAAATTCCATTTATCCTGTTTATTATTAGTGGTCTGTGTAAGGAAAAGAAGAATGGTAGCTTGTCTTTGTATTGACTATTGTGAAATGAGCCAAAGTATTGTGCCAGATTATTAACACCTTTCTGTCTATGATGTGTTTAATGT
Source organism: Gambelia wislizenii (assembly GCA_030847615.1). Taxonomy (NCBI): domain Eukaryota; kingdom Metazoa; phylum Chordata; class Lepidosauria; order Squamata; family Crotaphytidae; genus Gambelia; species Gambelia wislizenii. Next base: position 249,888,476 of record JAUMIR010000002.1, on the reverse strand, counting down.
AGGAATCCATGACTCTCTGTTTTTAGATGAGATTAAGACATATCAGGGGTTCATGAATGCCCCAAGGTAACCTCCCTGTGCTTTTTTTTTTTTTAAAGCAGCTTGTGGGCTCCATTTATTAGGATTCTGTTTGGCCTCAAAAATGCTTCTGACACATTTCAAAGATGACATGGAAAATAGTCTGGAAGGGCCAAGAGATAATATCTGAGGGATAATCTCTGTGGTAGAACCTTTAATGAATGTGTGGAATATAAGAGATTTCCCAGAAGTTTCAGAAACAGAAAATTGGAAGCAGTAACATGCATGATTACTTTTTCTTGTGCCAGTCACTTTAAAAAACAAAACAAAACACAGGCTGAACTGACAATAAAACAACATCATTCTAACAGCTCTGGTTGCAGTTTTTCAGCTATCAACTTTCCCCTTGCTTAACTGCCCATATTATTTTGACTTGTCTATACGAGACTATAAAATGTGGATTGATGTGCATTAATGCCAATTTTCAGCAGCTTTCATTTGTCTCAACAATTTTTGGGCAAGATTGCAGGCATGCAAAGCTATACGTGTTCATTGTTCAAATGGGACTGCCTCCAAATCAAGATAGTGGGAGTGAGTGAATTACCTACGTTTTTATTCCCACCAGTTGCTGCTGCTGAATAGTATTTTTAAAAAAGCATATCTAAGGTGCGGAAGTGCAATATTCTGCTTAAATAAATGGGGGGGGGGAGGAGGGAAAGTCTGTTTCATCTCCTCAGCACATGGATGCTACGGCGAAAATCCAGCATGGTGGCTCGGGACATTTGCCTTATCAGCAAGCTCCGTCCCCTGTGCACATACGACCAATTAGCTTCCTACTTCCATTCTTATCAGGAATTTGCAAATCACTTGTCCCAATGAATGGGAATTCACATTTCCTTTGGAGTTTTTTTTTTTTTTTTAAATACAGGAAAAGCTGCAAAGACTTTTCCTGCTGAGTGTCTGGCATTTTTGCCCCCCACTCCTTCTGAATACGGCAGATTGATGCAGGATCACATTAAGACAACCCGTATTCTCCTTGAGTTCTATGAGGAGTATTTTTGCCATATAGACATCCCCTTAGATTCCAGCCATTACAGCAGAGTTAACAGTGGAGCATACCATTCTACAGCTCTTTGTCTACAAAGGCACTTAGAGCAGGTGCTCAGAGAATCCTTTCAGGATAGGGGCTTGTGGGAAGCTGGAAATTTGCCCATGCAAGGCTTTGAATGCCATCAAAGACTATGAATGCAGCTTAGAAACACTGTGGGAACAACAAAGATGGAAAAATACTGATGTCATATGTCTGTAATGCCAAGTGCTAGTCAGCATTCTTGTTGCCGTTTTCAATGCCCATTGAAATTTCTAGACCATTTCCCAAGTCATCTCCACATACCTTTACCCAAATTTCATGGGGTCTCTGGGGATCCTCTGATATCCTAATATTAGATTGGGAAATTTAGCTACTCAACTTGGCATGCAAGAGGGTGCACAATGGCAGGACCTTTTGCCCTATGTATACTGTAATAATGGAGCAGACTCTAAGCCAAAGGGTACAATTAAATGATTTTTATTGAAAATCAACATTACTCACACAAACACTCAGGCTTCAGACACTCACACAAGGCTATCTAAAGCAGTTGGAAGTATTTGGATAGAGGAATAAAGAAAGGGGATAGTGTGTTATACTGTACCAATCATGCAGAGCCAAGAACACGAAGTAAACCAACAGTGAGGAGGTCCAGATGAAAGACTGGCTACACAGTGTGATGTGGAGCTGAAAGGAAGTGGAACTGTGTGAACTTTGGTGGTGTTTTAGGGTGATATTTATATGAAACAATTCCCCTGAAGGGATAGGATTTTGAATGAAATACAATGTTTTTGGAGGTTCTCATGACTAAACAAAGGGTGCTCCAGAAAAGTTAACAAGTGTTAATGGTCAGTGCTTTTAGAATTGAATAGGAAACAGGCAAGGTCTTTTGTTGAGGGGAGAAGGAGAGGAAGGACCCATTTTACGTGCATTAAGGCCTCTTGCTATGATTGAGAGGATTAGCAAATGACTCAGCTCCAGGTTTTAAGTCCTGATCTGAGTATTTGTTTTGGGGAATTTCCAAAGGCTCTTCCCTTAGTCTTGCATGAATCCCACCTTGGTATTTGGGGGCTCCCAGTTTATCTGTAACCACGTGGATGGCCACCTTAAGCCAAATTATTAAATATAGCCAATTATTAGATATTGCAAGATGGGGGCTATCAGGATAGGTAACAATACAATGCATTACACTAATCCAGACAGGAAATGATGCTATCTTTATTTTACAAAAGTAGTCTAAACTGGTAGAACATGCTATGAGTCACCAAGGTCACCTGTGCCTCTAGTGACAATGATGTGTGAATGATTCCTTACAGCAGGGATGAGGAACATTTAACCCTTCAAATGTTGTTGGACTGCAACTCCCATCAGCCTTAGCCAACATAGTTAAGAGGGCTAAAATATAAAATGGAAAGCTATCTGCTTAAGCATGAGCTGCAAATGTTGTATAAGCCTGAGATTTTTTGTTTTTTTAAAAAACTCAGAGTAGGGATAGCTAGTGAAAAATGCCCAAGTGGCTAGCTCCATTCTGTTTTGGCTCTTTTATTCTTTCCATTTCTTTTCTGTCTGCAGAGCAATCTTAGCATCAAGTGAACCGGGAATATTCATGTGCCAAGAAAAACAACATTTTAGTCCCCTGTGCTTGGCCAAGGTAGGCTATATGACTCCTTCATTTACAGATAACTAAGTTGCAATGTCTCCTGGCTTCCTGCAGATCCTTCTACTGGGCCCTTCCTGACGTTTCCGAAAGCAGCAAGCGCTATGATTAATAGCCATTCATGCCTCAAATCATCTTTTGCTGTCAGCTCTGGCAAATTGATAAGAATGATGGGGCCCAACACTGCAACCCAGCCTGCTTTTGCTTTCCGCTAAACCAATTAGCGCCTCTCCTTATAAGTTTTCAATTGGCCCATTAAACCTGCTGCTTTCAAACAAATAATTCAGCATCAGATATGACAGCAGCTTATCAGGAAAAGGGGCCCCATGCCCCTTCTGGCTGGCTACAAATAAATATGTATTCTTAGAGATCAGGGAAATATCATCAGCAGGGAGGGCTGGAATGTGTTTACTTACTTGACATGATTACTAAGATAGCAATGTATTTCAAGCAAACCCCACCAGATAGGACGGTTGGAATTAAGTCAGGGAAACCAATTTCTTGGATCAAGGGGGTGATCAGTAGGAAATAATTTATGCAACCAGACCCAGCCTGAAGGTCCCCCTTCCCTCTTATTACAACTCACCGTATATTGGAATAATATGTCTTCGTTGTTGTCAACTGTTTTCATGAGTGTCTATTTATTTCTTTTTTGCCCTGTAAATTAAAGTTCTGTTTATGCACTGTTTCTCTCGATAGAATAAATATTTTAAAGTAGCAAGCTACTAAATTATAGGTCTTAAAGAAACAAACAGCAGTGAAAGATATGTATGCTGTACGTTTAGCTTGGCGTTGAGAGGACTGAGAGGTGATATGTTAGCCATCTTCAAATATTTGAAGGACTGTCACCCAGAAGACAGAACAAGCTTGTTCTCTCCCACCCCAGAGGGTGAGACCTGAACCAGTAGATTCAGATTACAAGAAAGGAGATTTTAACAAAATATTATGAAGAAATTCTTGATAAGAAGAACTGTTTGACAGTGGAATGGATTGCTTTTCAGTATGATGGGTTCTCCTTTGTTGAAGGTTTAAGAAAGACAGGCTGGATGGTCAGGGAAACTTTAGCTTTAGATGGCACACTTGGAGTTTGGAAATCATTTTTTGGGGTAGCAGTTACCAGATTTCTCCACCTAGCATGGTCAGTGTCTATACTGATGAAGGGTTTTTGGAAACTAGTCCGAAGAGTTAATTTGCTGAAGCTCTGAGTGTGATCTTCACGTTTACCTGCCAGCCACTGCAGGGTGCAAATAGGCATTCACGTGAGTCAAATGCCAATTCAGCCATCTGAATATTCCTCCACATGTTCTTGGCTGCTGAAGATTTGGGTTGTAGTCCAACATAGCTGAAGTGCACAAGGTTGGGAAGGCTGCTCCACTTCCTGGACCATAGGGGTCACTGGTTGTAGGAGGAACTGCAAGCAGACCTGATAGGGCTGCTAACGCCATGGAGAAGACTCTTCTGGGTCCCAGGAGTCTCATGACCCAATCTATGCCATGACTTGGTGTACACCACCAAGGCCTTTTGTACACCCTAAGCCTTGTCAACTTGTTGTTCAGAGAGGCCCCAAGGCCATGCTTCTGCCACGGCTGGATTATGACATGCCGAGACTCTGAGCCTTGTCAAGTTTATGAGGCCCCATGGCATTACTGTTGGAGATATAGCATTCTTCCTGCACCCCCCCCAATAGCAAATATTGGGGAACTCCTGTCTCCTTTGCATGCTTAAGTTCCTCCCCTTCTCCTCAAACTACCTTAGCCATTTTGTAGGTATGGGGTGACGGCTGAGTCATTCATCACATTACCTCATGATTTAAATGTTCTATTACCCTTTGTGCTGTTCTCTTCTTACAGAAGCCTCAACACGAGGTTCATTCACTTCCTTCCTCTCTTACACACACTTCATTCAGCACGTACGAAGATGGGAGTTAAGCTCTCATTTACCCACATTCACCTTTTCTGAAGAATAAATGAATATGGATGCTACTGCAAGTAATACTTAGGAATCCTATCTTGTTTATCCTATCCTAACCTGAATTTCACTGGATTGGGTGAGTTCTACCCTGAAATCCTTTAGTTAGTTATATACTACCTTTGCCTTTGAATATTTAGATTGAAAAACCTGTTAGTAAATGCTTTGGTATTCTTTTTAAAGCAAAGTTTTCCTTGTTTTTATTTTCTTTAAGTGGCCTTAATGACTGAGTGATTTACAGTACTCACCAATGCTAATTGAGTCTGCTCCACTTTGTGTCTTTGCCTAACTCTGCTCTACAGTAAACTTTTATTTTTCAGGGCTTGGTCCCTGAAATCTTTAATAATTTTTTTTTATTTTTTATGCTCATACACCCCCACAATTACTATAAAATAAAATAAAATAAAAATGAAACATGTGTACAGGTTGAGTATCCCTTATTAGGAATGCCAAAATCTGAAATACTCCAAAATCCAACATTATCCGTATGAGTGGCTGAGATAGTGACAACTTTGCTTTCTGATGGTTCAAAGTACAGAAACTTTGTTTCACGCACAAAATTATTAAAAAATATTGTGTATAAAATTACATTCAGGCTATGAGTATAAGGTATATGTGAAACTGTAATGATGGACTGACCAGCCCATCATGGAGAGTTCATCTCAAAAACCTACAGGTCACAGCACTGGAAAATTCCACTTTCTGGTTTCCATAGCAGCAGGTATGATAAGGGGGTGGGAACCTTATTTCCTAAACATGACATCACATCATCTGACTAAAGAGCCAATCCAAACCTGGAAAGGCAGAACCAATCACATTTGACAAAAAGACTTCTGAATTTCTTTGTTCTATGCCACATGGCTTGGGCCAGATGGAAAGACACATGCCTTTGTTGTGAGCCACATGCTTGGAACCCATCCTTGGGCCTCATGCTGGAGCCACATGGCTTAGGCCACATGGTGAGAGCCACATGCTGAAACCAGACATGATAACTGAGGTTGGGGGAAGCCGACCTCCCTCATGGGCCTGATAACATCAAAGAGCCCCAAGGGATATCTGAAGTCTCAGGAGGTGACTTCCATTTAAAATAACTCTGAATTCCATCTCAGGAGACTGAACTAGGCTGGCTGTGAGGAGCCTGGCCTAGCCATCCCAACTGGGACATGGACTGATTACATGGACATCATAAATGTGAGTTATTATTTTCTTAGCTTAGGGACTATCTAGCCAGCATGCATTAGTTTTATGATTTATTTGCATACTATGACTGAATGTATTTTTTTGTAAATCTAAGCTGAAATCCTGGAGGCGTGATTTCCCTCCATGCTAAGACTTAAGCATTTGGAACTAAAATAAAGTCTTCTTTCTTTTTCTCTACCAACTTGCCTCACACGCCTGTCGGTCAGCTATCTTGTCTTTTCTCTGGGGGAATAGAGAAAGGGGGTTGGGAAACCCCAACAGAGTGAGTGGTTCACTGGTTAGCCAGAGAATTGTCCCAGTTCCCACTGACTGGGGTTCAAGAACTTTCTAACAGTGGGTGGTGGCAGTCTACTGTTCAGTCTCCAGGGACTTCTAGACTACAGGAGCCCTGGGAGAGTGTGTCTTCAGATTTGTACAAAAAGGCTGGGAGCCTTCCCTTCCTTCTTTGTGAAATTGGGTTGCACCTAGAGGAAGGGAGGGGCCCACCTACCACATGGATGGCAGCGAGTTTTGAACCTATAGTGGCAAGGGAGGAAAAGTGAGTGAAACAGATTCTCTGCTTGTGGTGTTGGGAGATTTCTGTGACTTTCCTTAGTTCCAGTGGCTGAAAGTGCTGTTTCAAGCTATTGTGTCTCAGGAAGGCTTTTGGGCTCTCACTGCTCCACTCTTCCTTCCTGCCCTGATGGCGTGTGCCCTGAGGTGTGTGACTTGAGTCCTATCTCCAAGATACAATATGACCCCTGTATCTGCAGTTCTGATACCTGTATTTTACTTACCCATGTCTGAAAAAAATATGTCCTCTCTAGGCATTTTCTAGGTCCTCCAGTGTGATTCTATGGCATGCTTCCACCAGAAGTTGACCATTTCAGCATCACCACACTTTAATCGAAACAAAACAACAGGCTGCAAAATACAAATTCAAATCAGGTAAAACTAATCCTCTTTCCTTTGCCTCTTGTAATAACTTACACCAAACTCGAGGTTTCTTCCCATGCCAAATAAATGTTTGTCATTGCTTAAAAGGTGCATCAGTTGTCAAAATCAGTATTGTCTGGAATGGAAACATCATTTTATCACATTCTTATTTATGTATTTATACACCGCTCTTCAGCTTCAAGGCTACCAGAGCAGCTTACAAATTGTTTTAAGCAATAGCTATTTACACGTCTACACTGCGTTAAGCAGTTTCCAATGTGTGTTAGCTAATTGCCCCCCACAAGCTGGGAACTCATTTTACCGACCTATGAAAGGATAGAAGGCTGAGTGAACCTTGGAGCCCGCTGGAATCGAACTTGCAACGTGGTGACTTGCAGTACTGGCATTTAACCACTGCGCCACCAGGGCTCCATTCTCCCCAACAATGACTATTTTAATTTCTTCCATTGTAACAGATCCTTCTTAATTTCATTCCATGCCTTAACATAATTATTTTGAAATAACATACAATTCAAGTTCATCATAGTAATGCCTAAGTATTTAGCTTTCTAGCTTTCTTCTCAGTCTTAAAACCAGTTTTTCGATCAATTGTAATTGTATTTCTGTACTCGTATTTTTCACCAACATGTTTGTCTTTTGATTATTGATGTTACAACATGCCTACCCACCAAAGACCTTTAATTTGCTCATTAATGCTTCTATGCTCTCCAAAAGGGTTTTCCAAAAGTATCACTAAATCATCAGCAAATGCCCTTAATCTATAAATTTCTTACAAAACTAGCATATTTGAAAACAGATGCAAGTATTTGTTTGCTTTCAATGGGTCATAGTGGTCTGTTCACAAGCTTGAGTGTAAATTGCTGAAAATCATTTGAAGAAACCAAAATGCATGTTTTAAATTGCCTCCCCCCCAACCAGGTTGCCTTTGCAATTCAGCAGCATGCATGGTGGTGGGAACCTTCCTTGTGGGTCCAGTGGAGAGCAAAATTGGTCCCCAGACTCACTTAACTAGTCCAGCCTGTCTTGGAAACAAGAGCTACAGAGTTTAGTGGGTTAGTTTGGGAGTAGAACTGAAGCCTCAAGGATAGACAAATAGTCTGTCTTTATGAGGTACTGCATATTTTGATCTGAGGCTGAATATAGATTGGTGGGGCCATCCCACAACATTATTCTTCCTGAGGGAAAGGATAAGACAGTGGCCCCTCTCTCCATTTCATGTCTAGAAGTCAAGTGGACTGGCATTTGCCTTTTACTTTGAATCACGATTGGCAACAGAGAAGAGCATCTTCCATTTCACCTGAGACATCCCGCAGAATTATCTGTTTGGGGATGAAGTGTGGCAAGTAAACATGGCCAAAAAGGACGACTGGCTGGCTGATGCATTCTGCCCTGTGCAGGTATAGCACCCTGGATGAAAATGGTTTGAGAGTAGGGTGGGCAGCCCATGCTCATTTGTAGAAGCACAGACACAACCAATGTGTTATTCTGTGTAGTCTACCAATATGCAATTTTAGTTTTCAGTTCTAATGTTTAGTTTTCAATGCCAGCTTAATCAAAGCTGTCAAGACTTCTCTCAGTGCCAAGTCCCATATAAAAAGAAACCAAATCAAATTATGGCCTCATCTTATGTTTCATTATGACTGGACTAAATGGCCCCTGAGTAGTGGCGCAAGCAATTAAATTTGAACAGTGATCAAGTTGCTAAATCCACCAATTACCATGTGAGTCTTTAAGTCTTTGGAAGGGAGACAGTAATGCTGAACTCCCACTAATATCCCATGAGGCAAAGAAAACAAAAAGGCTACACCCTTCATTGGCTTCCTGGCCAGTGTGGTGGCACAGCCACTCTGCGTTTCAGTCTGAACTTTATGGAGCCATCCAAGGTGCTCCTCAAAATAGATTCAGCACCTCAGACAACTCTTTTAAAATCAGAACGGAACCTGGCACAAATTCTTTGACCCTGCGACATGGAAGCCACTGGCTGTATATTTGCTTTTTAATTTATTTATTTTTTAAAAAAACCTTACATGGTACATTTCATTCTGCTTGAACAACAGATTTGTTTGTAGTACTTCTGACATTTGCCTTGTCTGTTCACAGTCCATATCACCCCAGGGAAATGTGCAACATTGGGCAATCGGACCAGAATCAAATCGACATATTAACAATGACAAAAAAGAAGGCATCTGAGGAGTGGGTGGCTGGGTGAATAGGGCACACCAGTAAGTGAATCACAAAAGAAGCATGACAGTAGGAATTTTGCGGGGAGTGGGGTGGGGAAGGAGACTAAGCTTTATTGATAACAACTGGATGGCTGGTTCAGTAGTTGTGAGATTGTAAACAGGACTTACAATCTCATGATTTTGGGGGGTTCATGTTTATGGTAACCCCCAAAACTTACCTTTTAAGCAAAGAAGAACCCCAACCAAAGGGTTTCTGAGGTGTTGCAGATCAGGGTGCTGGGAAATGACATCAAGAAAACATTTTCCTGGTTGCAGGGTGCATTGAGAGAAGCAGTTGTGGCATGACCCCCAAGTGGTCTCCCCAGCTGCCTGTTCTCAATGTCTCCTTATGGCCAGGAGAATTGCAGGTATCATTTCTCAGCGCCCCAGTCTGCAGCACCTTGGACTCCCTTTGGCTGGGGAAATGCTTGGGTTGAAAAGGTATGGGTTTTTTGGGTGTTGGTGGTGGAGGCTTCATCAGATATAGCTGCAATGACAGAGCTCCGTTGTAATAGTAGGTAGTTACATTTACTGATGCAAGATCTCAGCTGATAATTTTATGAGTGAATCTTGCTTATTTGTAAGTGGGAAAAAACTATTGTGGTTTAGTACATTTGGAAAAATATTTTTGAGCTTTTGGGGTTCAGTCATTGTTTTGTATCTCCCACCACCACCAGACATATGCACAAACCTATACAGGTTCTCTCTGTGTGTGGATTTTTCAACATTGCCACTGTCATTAGTGTATTATAATGTATGTGTTACACAGTGGCAGCTAGTGGCTCCGATCCCAGTGGGGTGGTGAATCTGATCCACAATCTAGCCTGAATTTTAAAGAAGCCATCTAAGGAGCTGAATTCTACCTCCCCATAGGTTGAGCACCTTGGATAATTCTTTAAAAGTTCAGACTAAATGCCAGAGTAAATTAACTGCTCCACTAATATAATAGCCATGAGCTTCTATTGATATTACATCCATACTATAATTGAAAGTGTTTGCTGTACAAATCCACTTGGTTGATCAGCAGACTTGATGTGTTATATAGCGGGATAAAAACAAAGAGGATATTAAGGTTTGGGGCCGTAATTAGTTTGAGTGCCTCTTGAATAAGCCCTTCAAGAACCTTTAAATTTTAGCTCTAGAATGCACATTTATGAATCAGTTTTGATTTAGATTTAGTTTGAGATCCTGAACATTTTTGTGGAATTTTAGGACCAATAGGCAAACTTTTGCTTCTCCCCCAGAAAATTATTGGCTTTGGTGCATTTTGCTTGGCACTTAGTGTGAAACAATTTTTAAAAGTATTTTAAATATTATCACTCAGACTTTTAAACTTTGTTTTCATTTAAATCATAAGCAAAATCATCAACCTCAATCTGGCCAACACCAGATAAATTTCCTATATATATCCTATATATCTCCAACATGAATATAAATATATTTCATCCATGCATATATATATATATATATATATATATATTCATTTGGATATTCATGGACTCACATTTGTTGTTTTTGAAAACACCCACTACCTTTATTGGAACCATTCAGAGACATTCTGCTCAGTCTTGGGTCCTGAGTCAAGTTTTAGATTGTGGAGGGTTTATGTGTCTCATTGGATATAATGGAAAATTCAAACATGGCTATAACTTTTCTTCTCTTTGAAAGAATTGGATGAAATCGTAAGGCATACTACCCCTTTATGAGAAGGTTTGTCTGCCAAACTACAGTGAAATAAGGATGTAGAGGAAAGGGGTTGCCTGTGCTATGTACATTTAAATGTTTTTAAAATGGAATTTCCAATAAATTTTATTAATTTCTTGGCAGAACTGGAAGAGATTTGCAGGACACAATTGCCTCTTCTCATAGCATCATGGCCAAAAAGTTTATGGTGAATCAGGGAAATGATTCTTGTGCAAAGTTTCAGAAGGAAAACTGTGGTGGTTCACACCTAAGTGGAGTCCTAAGAAATGGATGGGGAAAGTATTTGTTCTGCTTCTCTCCCACTCTACTTTTTGGGGGAAATTGTATGAAAATGGCACACATCACAGAGATGATTATAGGCTGAAAAGGTACAGAGTTTCAAAAGGATATATGCTGGGGTTAGGGAGCTAGGAACTTGAAAGCAAGCTGAAGGCTTCTTTTAAAAAAATAGTGGGAAATGGTAGCATGAATGAGCAACTGTCAAAGCAAGAGCCCTTCATAAAACATGTCCAAGGACGAAAAGGTGGAGCTACCAGTTATTTACTCTTTCCTACCATTTCTTTTCCCTGTGTCTTTCACAGAAAATATGCAGTTTCTCTTTTATCTCTTCCCTGTCTTTCCAAAGACTAGACAAAGCTATTCAGGTCCACTTTAGTTTGATTGACAGCAACTGAAGAAGGCAGAAGCTGAAAAACCTTGCTATGCGCTTTCTGTTTTCTTAGTCACTATACACTCATTCTCTCTCTTCAACTTTGTATTGAATTGTGACCCCATAAATTCTTTTATGTTAAGAATTAAGTCTAGTCCATACATGGAGCAGTAAGAGGTTGTGATATGCCCTGACACCCCAACTCTTCTGACACCCCAACTCTTCCAATAATTCATCAATTGGCTATTATTTCAGCCATTAACAACCATTAATGAAACTGCAGCTTCCATTGTCTTAACTGTGGGAAACTCACTCTAACATTGTCTCCCACTCATGACATGCCTTAAGGGTAAATATTGAATATAAATATTACCCCCAAACACAGCCAAAATGCACACAGCCTTCATACCTCCTGCCACTCTGTCAGCCTGCTGTGTGACCCTCAGAGCTCCGCCCGAGTATCTTCTGCTACACAAATCTCTGATTGTTGGACAGGTACAGTATAGCCCATCATCCCAAACTCTATCCCTCTATCCCAATACTTCCTTCTATCTTTCCTTAGCCTTGTGTGACTGCTTGAAGCTTTAGTACATGTGTGAGTGGTTCTGTGATTATTTTTCAATAAAAAACATTTTATTTTACTTCCTGGCTTGGAGTCTTGTCAGTGAGAACCAGTATACATAGGTCAAAAGATCCCATAGTTTCCCAGCCAATTGCTGCCATATTGAGCTAATTAAAATTCCCCATAGTAATATCTTGACACAAGTGTGCTCTTCACAGACCCCACACAATTCAGGTAACAAGGTGATCACATCCTGAGAATGTAGGAGACATGAATTTTGAATATTCCTGCATGAAAATGAAAAGCTTACAAGTAAAATGCCCTACAAGAAGTCCAACAAGTAGCACAGCAGAAAGAATCTCACCTGGCCTAGTTTCATTGCTACTTGCAAAGAATCTTTACTACTCTTTGTTACTTGCAAATATGTTTTTCAATATGTGGATTCATAGATTTTAGTGGAGCATTAAAAATGTTTCACTCTTTCCCCACCATTTACAGTGGTCCCATCTCTTCCTCCAATATCTATGGTTGGCCATATCATTGCCCCCTGATTCCTCTGCAAGTGTAGAGCAGCCATCCATGGCATTCAGAAACAGTGAAAGGCACACAGTGAAACAGTTCTGTGATTATTTTTCCCCACTGTCAGATGAAAACAATTTGACCTACATTTGCTCTGCCATTTTCATAGATTTTTTTTTTAAAGCATTGAATCATACAACTTGGCAAAGATTTTGAATCAAACACCCATCGCTAGTCAAGAGGTTGGGTTCTAGTAAGTAATAACTGAAGTTAAAAGAGGACAAGAGAAGTTAAGAAGCAGTTTTATTGCTTCTAAACATGCAGAGGGTGGAAGGAAACAGCCTGAGTAGGAAGGGAGGAAAGAAGGAATCGTAAGGGGTCATAGAAGACACATGAACAAAAGACAAAGGAGGAGATGGTGACATTAGCAAAGTTGGTACACAATAGTGATGTTTTGTCTTGTGGATTGAGTTCCTCTTGAAGATAAAGCATTCTTCCTGCACTGCCTCCACTTGCTAAGGGATAGAGTTATGCAAGTTCTTAATAAGATTAGGGAACTCCTTTGCATGCTAAATGTTCCTCCCCTTCTCCTCAAACTACCTTAGTTATTTGTAGGCTTGGCTAAGTAGCTCTGCTCTACCAAGCTATATGATATGGGGTGACCTATTGAGTCATTAATTTCATGACTTCATGATTTAAAAGGTTTATGGTCCTTTGTCCTGCTCTCTTCTGAGAGAAGCCTCACACAAGGCACACACATACCTAACTCAGCACGCATGAAGATTGGAGCCATGCTCTCACTTACTCGCATTCATCTTTTCTGAAGAATAAAGAAACATGGATGCTGGTGCAAGCAAAATTTAGGGAAATCCAGCGTTGTTTACCTTATCTTACCTGAATTCACTGGATGGGTGAGTGCTACCCTGAAATCCTTTAGTTAGTTAAGGATGCTAGCTTTGGCTTGAATATGTAGATTGCAAGAGCTATTAGTAAATGCTTAAGTATTCTTTTTAAGAGAAGTTGTTTTGTCTTTCTTTTGTTTTTAAGCAGTGTTAATGGCTGAGTGCTTCACAGTACTTAACTCATTTAGTCTGTTTCACCTTTGCTAACTCTGCTCTGCAGTAAAAGTCTTATTTTTCTCAAGAAGATATTTCAAAAGAGCTTGCTCCCTGGAATCTTTAATAATTTTTTAATTTTTATGCTCATACACCCCAACAGTTCCCCTCTGAATATAAGAATGTTTGGAAAGCTTGTTTTCCTTGGAATGACTCTGAGTTTGCTTCTTAGGAAGCTAATCTTGATTAAAAGAAATGCATTTGAGATAGAAAAGCAGGAGAAATCCCTAGTTCCAACTAACTAGCTGGGCTAAAAAGGTAGAAGGACCATGACTGGCCCCTGCTTTTGGGAATAAAATGAAGGTGTCGTCACTACCTCAGAGGACTGAGAAGAACTTGAGAAGAAGCATGAACAGTGAGGCCCATGACCCCTGCTAGTCTAGGTCAGTAAGAAGGCCAGCATAGGCTGGGCAGAGAAAGGATAGTCTAAGAATCAAAAGTAGGTTTCGTCTTAACTCTCTCCTCCTAACCAACACTTGCCCCTTGAGTGGAAACTGAGTTGCATCTCTGTCACCTGCAACAGATAAAACTATCTGGAAGTTGACAGGAGGAAAGTCATATCAGGACCAAAGCAGATATGATGTCATTCATCTTGTTTGGCTTTGTGTGGTTGCTGTTTTTACCACAAACAGGAGTTGTGCAGCAGTGGCGTAAGGGTAGATTGAGAAGTGCCAGCCCTCTTCACAACAACTCTCATAGCCAGGCTCCCAAAAGGAGGGCAAACATGTTCGCAGTTGTGTTGATTCATGCCTACAAGATAGCTTTCATAGATTTTCTTTGGTTTTTTTCTGGGCTGTGAGGGTGTTCTGGAAGAGTTTCTTTTTGACGTTTCACCTGCATCTGTGGCTGGCATCTTCAGAGAATTGTTGGGTAGGAGTGTGTGTGGGGTTTATATACTGTGAACCCCTGTTGGAGATGATATGTAAATTTGTATATTTGAATGGCTAGTTTCTGGGTGGAGGTGTGCAAGGAGGATTAGTGACTGTTTGGCTAATGGTTGGCTAATGGTCCATTGTCTGCTGGGAATCCCCCTATCCCTGGGTGGAGTTCATTTGCATGTGTTGACTTTTCATTTTAGTGTTTTTCAGAACTTGCAGCCAGGTTTTATTTACTTTTAGAGTTTCTTCTTTCCTGTTGAAGTTGTCCAAGTGTTTGTGGATTTCAATAGCTTCTCTATGCATTCTGACATGATAGTTGTTGGCCTGGTCCAGAATTTCAGTGTTTTCAAATAACGTTTTGTGTCCAGGTTGATTTATAACATGTTCTGCTACTGTTGATTTTTCTCGCTGGCCCAGTCTGCAGTGTCTCTCATGTTCCTTGATTCATGTTTGCACACTGCGTTTCGTGGTCCCTATGTAAACTTGTCCACAGCTGCATGGTATGCAGTAAACTCCTGCAGCTGTGAGAGGGTCTCTTTTGTCCTTCACTGAGCGTAGCATTTCTTGGATTTTTCTGGTTGGTCTATAGATTATTTGGAGGTTGTGTTTCCTCATCAGTTTTCCTATTCTGTCTGTGACTCCTTTGATGTATGGTCAAAATACCTTCCCTTTGGGTGGCTGTTTTTCTTCATTCCTGTGGTTTTTTTCTGGGTCTGGCTGCTCTTGTGATGTCTGATCTGTAGTAACCATTAGCCTGTAGGGCCCAGTTTAGGTGCCTGAGTTCGTCCTCCATGTAGTGGGGTTTGCAGATCCTTTTTGCAATGTTTTTATTGTGCTTCTTTTTTGTTCTGGGTGATGATTGGAGTTCTTGTGTAGGTATCTGTCTCTGTGTGTGGGTTTTCTGTATAATTTGTGGCCTAACTGTTAGTTTGGTTTGTGGATGACTGGGACATCAAAGAATGGTAGTGTTCCTTCCTTTTCTTTTTCCATTGTGAATTGGATATTTGGGTGGATGCTGTTCAGGTGGTTCAGAAATGAGACCAAATCTTCTTCGTGGCTCCAAATGGTGAAAGTGTTGTCCACATATCGGAACCATGTGGTGGGCTTTGTTTGGTGCTGTTTCCAGGGCTTGCTTTTCAAAATGTTCCATGTAAAAGTTTGCTATCATGGGGCTCAGGGGGCTGCCCATGGCTACCCCATCTATCTGTTCATAGAATTTGTTATCCCACTGGAAGTAGCTTGTGGTGAGACAATGTTTGAACATCACAACCCAAAGAAAATCCATGGATGCCGGCTGTGAAATCTTTCGACTTCACATGACAGCTTTCATTTACAACAAGAGCAGTTCTTTTGTTAAGCTAATGGATCTTCATTGTCAGTTCATAAACAAGCCAACCAAAAATACTTTGCATTACATAGGGATTGATCACTACACTATATTCCTGTGGGGAACCCCCCCCTACTCCCACCATGAGGATTACTTCTAATCTCAGATGAAACAGGGAAGCCTGGGGTTTTCAGGTGACATAATTTTCCTTGTTAATACAAAAAATTCTGGGACGCCAACCCTACATGCCCTGGTTCCACTACAACATTACTGGGGAATGACATCTGTTGTGAACAGCAGACATGCAGGGAAGATTATGACTTGGGTCACATTGGAGGGGAAGGATTAAAACTCTCCGTCTCCCACACGATGTCCTTGATCCTTCTTCTCACTTATTATTATTATTATCTTTTATTTCTATAGTGCCATCAATGTACATGGCACTTTACAAGAAAAAGAACAACAAAACAGTTCCCTGCCCTCAAGCTTACAGTCTAATGAAGACATAGCAGTAGGGGAAGGGATTAAGTCTAGCATTCCCTTCTCTTCCTCCTTGGCCAGGGCAGTGGCAGTTGGGATGGAGGGAGGGCTGCTTTGCTTCCCCTTCCTTTGGCTGTTTGCTGAAAGAAACAAACCACCACCCGTAACAACCATGTCAGGGTGAATGTCATCATTAGCTAGAGCAACAGGGAGAAGGGAGAAGAACAGATAGGAGACAGAAACTAAGGGTGGGAGAGAAATTTGTTTGGTTTGCATTTTAGTGCAAATTCCCCTAATCTGCACTTTCCGAATTGAAATGCAGTATATGCATCTTTCCAAATGCTATGATATTAAGTCTCTCAGCAGAAAAAATTAGTCCCCAAATCCATATATTAGGAGAAAATGCAGGCAAAAACCTCATACATTTTTGTGAAAATAACATACAAAGATGTTTTCTGTTAATGGAAATGGTTAACAGAAATGGCTATGCAATCCATACCTCTGTTAAAATGCATGTAATAGAAGAGATGAATAGATGTATACAGGATTTTTGTGTAGACATTTTAAACAAAATCAAACTGATGCTAAAGTGTAGCAGATTAAATTTAAGGCTGGAGAAAGATAAAAATGGTAGAAAGCAAAAATTATAGATTTGTCCATCCTTAGAGGAACTGGTTGTCTTGAGAAAACATTGGTCCTGCTGATTTTTTATTCAGCTGTTGGGTTGTGACTTCTTTCTGGATTTGTTCTGGATGTTAAGGGACCTATCCAAGGTGCTGAATCTGTTTTGACTGTAATAGGAGTCAGCACCTCGAATAGCTCCTTTAAAGTCCAGAATAAAATCCAGAGTGGATTCACTGACTCACTGATGTGGAAATCATCAGTTGCCACTACATTTGGGCTTGTCTGATGCTTTCGGTGTGGTAGCTACCTTTTGTTGTTGTTGTGCACCTTCTAGTCATTTCTGACTTATGGCAACCCTATCACAGGGTTTTCTGAGGCTGAGAGTGTGTGACTTGTTCAAGGTCACCCAGTGGATTGTAGTCCAACACTCAAACCACTACACCATGCTACCTTTACTGGAATAGAAATCCATATGGCTAAAGACAGTTAGTGATGCACAAACTATTCTTGATGGTAATCTATTTTGCTCATGATCTGTTATATTATTTGAAGTACCTGCCCTAGAGAGAAATCATGTCTATGAACTTCTCACAGGCTGCCTTCCAGACACTTACCTGCTAAGCATCCTGTTTAAACTATTACTTTGGTATTCAGATGTCAAGAGGCTTGATAGTAGTCTTGTCTATAAAAAGAAATTGTTTTAAAACATAGAACAAAATCTCACTCGTTCTTATTGAGATGGAATTGCTTGTTCTTGTTGGTTTTGGTCATTGCTGGTATATGATGTGTGTAGCCTTTTTTTTTTTTTTTTTGCCTTGTCAGCCTTTTGTTTTGTTATAGTCATTAATTCAGCAAGTGCAACCCTAGCAGAAGGAAATGCATTAAAAAAAATCAACAAACCCAGGAGGTAATGTCAGTGCCAACTTAGCTGACGTTTGAGAACAAAGAAGTAGCAGATGGTATGGTTCTGGTAACCCACACTCAGTAGGTGAGGGTCCAGTAGCAGATGTGTAACAGAGGCCCATGTTAGTAATGGTTAGTGTGTATCTCTGTGTTGGTGGGACATAGGCTACTGTATAGTATTTTTTTTCTTTTCCAAGTAGAGTACTGTATGTCATATTCCTTCTAAGCATCTCACATTGATTCACACCTCTATTGACTCTTTCACGTGAACAAATGATGAAGCTATTTTGTGTTATAAGAATTGGAGCGGGGGCGGGGAAGATGCCCATCTCGTCTGGCACTCTGCTTCCAGTTCTATCAATCACAAGCCTGTTGGGAGTCTTGTACTCTGAGCATGATAACCTTTCCCTGGTGTCTGAGTGGCATCCAGACATCAAGGGACAAAATGTTGCAGTGTGGACTGCCAGTGTGCTACCGTTTATGATTCTGGGGTTGTTGTTTTATTTCCCTTCCCAACCAGGTTTCTCTGCCTCACACAAACAGTCAGCCAGCATTCTGTGGCCACTGATAACAAGTAGACCTCACTAGGCTGTTTGTGTTGGGATATATATTAGCAATCCAATATGCTGGTTTGTTTACTGCTGAAAGAGTTAATGCTTGAGTGTAAACAGAAAGGATGAGATGTAATTTCTTATAACCTGAGTGCCTTCCGGAAGAAGGAGGTTCCTTAAGCCCCTCTTTGTTCTGGAAGACACGCAAGGAGAGAATTCGCCATTGAGATGTCCTAGAGGCAGGCAGCCTCAGGACATGCTCCTGCTTGTTTTGTTTTAGAGATGTAGCTATCAAGATATATTTTGTTATTCTTGTCTGTCTCAAGTTTGCTTTCTGTGTACTGAGAAATACACAAGATGGTCGTGAATAAAGATATTTTATATGATTTTATACTATTTTGAGTACTTTGATTGTTTGAGCTGGACATAGTTTGAAAGGGAGGGAAACAAGGGTGAATGGCTGTTTATGGTCTGTGTGTCTGGAGTTGCTATGTTTTGCTGCATGTGTTTCAAACAGAGACTTTGTTAAGTTTGCTCGCTAAGGGGATTAAAGCCAACTGTTTCTTTGGTGTCAATTTTAAAGGTTTCCCCAGTACAGCACAGTAATAATATCATATCCCCATAAGTTTGGACCCCAACCCTCGCTTAAGATTTTTTTTAAAAAAATACTTCAAACCTAATGGTTTCCTGAAATTCGCCTCTGTCTTGCACATAGGCTGGGCTGTTTGGGCTACCTGAACAACAGGATTTGCCACTTGAACATCAGAAATAGAAGGAATGATGCTATTTCTGGATGCAGAAGTTCCATTTTACAATCACAGCTCGTAACTCCTGATAGACCTGTCTTTTATGAATTTGTATAACCCACCCAGAGGCAAATTCACAGTGGGGCAGGGCAGGCATGTTGCCTTTCCCCCAGACCCCGAACTATGCATCTCAGCATTTGATGTTTCCAGTGTTTTTCTACCCAAAGTGACACTCAAGGAGGCTTTCAAATAGTAAAAGAAAATAAATGCATTTAAAACATAAAACAGATTAAAAGGGAATGCCAGATGTTTAAGCTGGGTTCAGAAAAGGAAGAGGCACTAGAGATCATATTGCAAACCTAGCTTGGCTAATGAAGTGCACCAAATAATTACAGAAAATAATCAACCTGTGTTTTGTAGATGTAGATCATGAAAAATTATAGATCACTCTGACAGAAATGGGTTTGCCACAATGATTTTGAATTGGCAAGTGGGGGGTCAGACAAGGCTTCATTTTATCATCCTAGCTGTTTAACTTATATGCAGAACATATCACAGAAAAATTGGGATTAGATTGGATTGGATAAAGGAGGTATTAAAAACTAGGGGAAGGAGCACCAACAATTTGAGATATGCAGATGATACCATATTAGTAACAGGAAGCAGCAAAAACTTAGAATGACTACTGATGAGATTTAAGGAAGAAAATCTAAAAGCAGAGTTAAAGCTGAATATTAAGAAAACAAAAATTATCACCACAGATGATCATAATTATGCAACTTCAAAGTGGGTAATAAAGTCCTTGAAATAGTTAAAGATTTTCTATACCTCAGCTTAGTCATCACTGGAAATGGAAACTATATTCAAGAAATCAGAAGAAGACTATGACGGGCAGCTATGAAGGAGCTAGATAATATCTTTATGTGTGATGACATATCATTAATTACCAAAGTCAGAATAGTCTGTGATGTAGTATTTCCAGTTTGTATGTATGGTGGACTGTCATGATGGAGTTCCCATCATCCTGCCTGCAGGGTGATTCACTCCCATCATTCTGGAAAGACTACATTTCCCATTATTTGCAAACACTATTGCCTTGTCAGCATGGCATCAGGTAAGGAAAGGGTTAACTGGAGGGGAGGGTCTAAAACACCACCTCCACAGAATCTCCTGATACAGCATCATCAATGACATCACATCACCAGCCCAGAACTGGTCAATCGCAACTCTGAAACCGGGAAGGTATAACTGCTTTGTGTAAGCACATGGCTTGAGTCAGACCATGAGGTTTGAGAGACAAAGGAAGGTCTGGGACGCAGACACCAGACCCAGAGCTTAACGATGGAAGAGGCTGTTGAGCCAGTGTGGAACATCTACTGGCTCCAGCCTTCCATCTGAATCCAAAAGACTGCATATTGTGAGTAGAATCTTCAGGGACTTAATGCAGGCTTATGACCTGCACTTACTGGAAATTCCTCATTCATGGGGAATAATTGCAATCCCCGATCCCCATCACAAATGGGGTTCAACGGGTTACCCACACCTGTCAGCATAGGGTAGACACACGCTGAGCCAGTCAATGTAGCACGCATGCAGTCCCTGACATCTAAGGGCATCACAGACCTGTTATAGCTCAATCTCGGGTGGCTGAACTCCACTTGTTCCTCTAAGAAGTTGGATGCTGACTGCTCGGGGGTCGCATAGCTAGTTAGCATGCCAGAGTCAGAGATTTGTTATCAGATTTAACTAGACAAATTGCTCTACCAACTAAGAACAGCCATGCACCACCACCCATAGAATCGAGAAAGAGCTATCGATCTGTCAATCAGTGAAAGCTGGACAGTGTATCAGAAAGCATCATCCAGTATGGAATTCAGGGTAAGTTAGATCACAGTGTAGCTGTGTGAATTCTGGGATCAGCCATAGTTTTCCAAGCAGAACTTTTACATGCTCATCCATGAAGGAGCTGCCAGAAGGTTTTCAATGTTTTGACATTTTGCACAAATATTATATATTCTCCTATCTGCACCCTGGCAAAAAGGATCAAAACTAAATAGAGAGGAGAAAAAACAGGCTTGCAGGTACAATAACAATGTGCGTTCTTGAACACCATGAATTTCAGAGTATCAATAGAGCCAAGGTATGAAATAGTCCTATGCAATAATATGGGACTTGCCAAAATGTTCAGCCAGGATTTGTGGAGTTGGGGCAGACACTCCCTCTAGGTGGGAGGTGGAGAAGTGGAAGCAGCCTCAGTTGGAAAATAAAGAGAACATATTCCAGAACTATAGGTAGAACAGTGGTCAGAAATAGTGGTACCTGACTAGGTGGGGGTCTATGGGTGACTCCCTCATGACACTAAAACTACGTTATTAATTGGAGGAATTAATACAGCTCAAATGGGTAGCTGCAAGAGGTCAGGTAATTTGTGGGACCTTTGCACTTGTGTATACTTTTACTCACTGTAGAGACTCCAAGATAAAGTAAAATAAAATGTTTTTTATTGGAAAATAACATGGAAGCATTCACACATGCACTCATGCAACAAGAATCACACAAGGATGACAAAGACTTAAGGTGGAAAGGTTGGATAGAGGAATATATTGGGGAAGTATGGATGATAATTATCAGTCCCAAAGAGCAGAGTTTCGGGTAGCAAAGAAGACTCAGCCTTGATCTGAGGGTGGTATAGCGATCTGGCAGAGTGTCAGTGTCCAACTGGAGCACACATTGCTATTGTTTGGGACTAATATTTTTGCCCAATTCTGTGTCCTGAGGGGGTGTTTGGGTGCGGAACAATGCTTAGATGAGTTTCCCACCATTACACAAAGGAAACAGCGACTTCGTTAATTACTGTTAATTGCTGAGATATTAGAATTGATGGGTTTATGACAACTTCCTGATTGTGGGATAGAAGAGGTGTGAGGAGAGGCTTTTCTGGAGATAATGGGTGTTCCAGTCACTATTTGTTTGTGATGCAGGACTCATCGCTGATGTTTCCAAGAGGGGATTAGCACATTCCACCTTTGCTTAATCCTGTCTTGGGCATATCTGCCAGTAGTTTTCCATGACACCTTCATTGAGATCCTGATGACCTTCACCTGATCCCACTTTTAGTCCACTCTGGTCTACTTAGACCTCGTGAAGTGTCTCATATTGCCAAATTATGAAATATTATAGGGACGGGGTGTTGTTGGAAATGAAGAAGCATCAATGCTTGTTTACAGTTCTCTCTATGTGTCACTGGTCTGTGTTTTCAAGGTTTTACTTCCTACTTGCATGGAAAGGTCACTTCTGTACAAGAAATTTTAGTGTCTCAGAAGCCTGAAGCCATCAGACATGAGGCAGCTCTGCCTCAATATGCCTTACACACACTCATGAGAGTCAGACTTAGGGATTCTTCCATCCAAGTTAGGTAACTCTTTTCTATCTATCTACTTTTCTTATCTAAGATGTATTCTCTGCCACAAATCCATTGTTTTATCCAACCTAGACAGCTTTAACCAATTTAGCAAATTTTGTTTAATCTCCTTCCATATTTTCTCATAATTGTTTTTAGGAAAGTCAATATTGTTTTTTGTTAATATTACACCTAAATATTTAATTTTCTTTTCAAAATGATATTCTGATTTTGATGAGATCTCCAGTTTCTCCTCTTTAGACAGATTAAATGAAAACATTGATGTTTTATCTTTATTCACCTTAAGCCCCAACACTAATCCAAATTCATTTAACAAGCTGGTCACTTTCACAATACTATCCTGTGGATTTTCCACAATTAACATTAAAAAAAAAGAAGGGGTTTGCCTTTGCCTTCCTCTGAGGCTGAGAGAGTGTGACTTGCCCAAGGTCATCCAGTGGGTTTTCATGCCTGAGTGGGGATTTAAATCCTGGTCTCCAGAGTCCTAGACCAATACTCAAACCACTACACCACACTGGCTCTCACTCATACTATCCCTTCACATTCAGTCAACCTGTTATTCAGATAACAGACTGTAGAGAGTCCCTACCCTATGCACAGCAAAGGTTGTGCAAAATGGAGTTACACAATTCTTTGAAATTTATTGAATATCAGTTTGGGTGGCTTTTCCAGGAAAAGCACAGTTAAGCAGGGGTGTCCACAAGGAACATTTCTCTGTGCACCATTGTCGTTCATCTGTGCCTTCAGGTTGACTCAAACTAATGGCAACTCTATCCTAAAGTGGTCTTGGTATGATTTATTCAGAGAAGGTTTGCCACCACTTCCTTCCTCTGAGGCTAAGTGTGTGTGACTTGCCCAAGGTCATGTAGTGGGTTTCCATAGCTCAGTGGGAATTCAAACATTGTCTCCTGGAGTTCTAGTCCAACATGCAAACTGCTTCACCACACTTGTTCTCTTCTATGCACCATACACAAAGAAAAGAGCACCATGGATAAAGTCCTCCAAACATGTGCCTTTCCCCAACTGGTTGGGCTTTCTTCTGCTCTCCCATGACAGTTCTTGCTATCTGACTGTTCAGTTTCCTGAAGGACAATTGCCACTTTTGCTTTCTGTGTCCGACAGCATCTCTGTCTCCCCCCTCCCCTGACCCCCATTTCCTCCCTAATTGGTGAGAGGACAAATGATCCGGAACCACCACTCAGAAGAAAATAGCATGCAATTAGCTCCTGCAGATGAAGAGATGGTGTTCTTTGTTGTAAACTGTGGAGCTGGCATTGAGGGGGAGCTTCACAGCAGCCACCTGGCACAGTGCATTTGGAGCCTCCTTTCTGGCTGATTAGACCTCAAAGGCAAATGCGGCGACTGGTTTCAGCAAACACAGTGCAGTGCTGAGCCTGTTGGGTGCCACCATGATTAATCAAGACCTATTTATGGCAACCTATTCATCAGGAGAGAAGGAAGTCTCTCTGCAGTGTAAGGTCATGGCCTCCTAATCAGTAGAGGATGGATCTGGGACCAATGGAGCCACTTCTATGGCTGTGACCTTGTTGGATCAGTTTAATGCTGGCTGCTCATGAAAAAGAGCAATGCTCAGAGCCCAATTCAAAGCAGAAGTTGCCTCCCCCCCCCCTCTGGCCATACTAGCTAGGGGGAAATCCAAATAAGTAATTTTTGACAAACTCTGATTCTGGGCCATTCAAATTGGGAGCTGAGCTCTTGATTTTGAAGTCTGGAGCTAGTTTTTGGCTCCAAGGGCCAAGTTGCTCCATTCATCCATTTGGAATGCCTTGTTGTTCCCATGAGAGAAAGAGAATGAACAGCTCAAGGAATATGATGAAATACCATTTGTGAGAGCCAGTGTGGTGGAGCAGGCTACTACAATCTGGTGCCTTTTGGATGGTTTGGGCTACAACTTTCACAGTCCCCAAACAGCACAGTTGATGGTTAAAGAGGGTGGGAGTTGGTTAAGAAGGGTGCTAGCTTGCCTTCTCCTGGAGTAGCCAGACTGTTGGGTTAGGCCTGTATGGCAGGGATATTTGTTCACACATTTATATGTATTCATGTACACATGGCCAACACAGGAATACTGGAATCAAGGCCTCATGATATGAAGGTTAAGTTTGAAATGTTCAGGTTTTATTGCACAATGAAAGTTTGTAGAAAGAAAAACACTGATTGCAGGTGGGAGGAAGCTCTCCAAGACTGGATGGGCAGAACATTCCTAATAATAGTGACACAGCAGGAAAAGTCAGAGATAGGGAGTCTTGGCATGGGAAGGGCTCTAGGGTAATGGCAAAAAGGGTACTTGGAGCCCCAAGCACAGTGGAATACATGGCAATTTAGTGGTGCAAAGAGAGGGGTATGAGGAGTAGAATGGCTAGATGTAGAGAAATAACAAGAGAAACAAAGGAAAATAAATCCAATCTGGCTATCTATCTATCAGCTCGTTTCAGAGAAAGTGAACTCTTGCGGCCTAGCTAGGCTTTATTTGTGGGCCTAGCAATGATAGACCAGCCTGAGGTGCAGGGAGTCAAGAAAATAGAACCCATACATGGAAGGGAAAGGCCACAATTTTATTATATACAACTGACATAGTATTAGTATGGCCTGAAGCACAGATCCAGGTATTTGATAATCCACCTGTCAACTGATTGACCCACTCCCTGCTGCCTCAGTGCAAATAACTGATTTTGTGAAACTCCTTCTGGGTATCCAATGCAGTGAATCCACTCTGGTATTCAAAGAAGCAAAGTTGTAGTATGTGGGGAAATAATCATTGTAATGTAAAAGCAATCTTGTGTACCTCATTCACATCCTTAGATAAGCCTAGGGTTTTTCCCTGCATGCTTTTGTTCTCCCAAAATCCCCTTTCTCTTATTTCACTGGGTACTTCCAGCCAACTGGAGTGCTGGGTCATTCAACACATGACCTAATTTAAATTTTATTGCTCTGCATAAGTTCTCTTTTAAGTTTGAGTCTCCATGAGGCTGTAGCCATCTTAAGCCATCTTAAGCCATCTTAAGCTATACCATCTTGCCTGCAACCATGCCATGATGTTTACCATGCAGTCTATTAGGCTGTGTGAGTTTTCCTACACTAAATACTCTTAGTCAGTTAGGAACCTCTTTTTAAAGTTTGTTTTAGTATGTAGATTGAGATTGATATACCTTCAGTAAACTTTGATTTGCATTTTAAACTGACTCCTTTGTTTTGTAATGAGTCTAATTTAACTGAGTCATCTCAGACCTCTGAATACACTTTTTAAATGTTAATTGAGCTTTAGTCAGCATTCCTAAGTTGCACTCTGCATGAAGTTAAAAGTAAATGAATGATTTTTAAACTCTTTTTTAAAGAAGATAATTCTTGTTGCTTTTTAAAGGACTAGATCCTGGAATTTTTAAATACAGTTTTATTTTTTTAGACTCACTACTCCTACATGGAAGGATTTTGGTTTCCAGTTTGAAGACTTAAAATCTCAATTTAATTTTTGTTTTTGCAAAAGTTTTGTTTTTCTTTTTATCTGATCACCTCAGAGTTGTTGTTTTTGGTCTCTCTCAGCTTGAAGACAAAGACCATGAAGCAATAAAAAGCAATTATGGCTGAGGCTAGCCTCTCTGCCTTTTTTGAGCCTGGAGAAGCTGAATGGTCCGAATTATAGAAAATGGGCATTTTCTTTTGAAACATACCTGAAGGCCATGGGACTTATTGATGTTTTACACAATCCCAGACCTCCTCAGGGAAGAGAGAGGAATGCTTTTGATAGGAATGATCAAAAAGTATTAGCATACATAATTCTAACAACTAATGAAGGATTAATTCCTGAAATCAAAGATAAGAGAACAGCAAAAGCTGCTTGGGACACTTTGAAAGATTTATGTGATGTTCCATCCATGGCAAATAAAATTGCATTGATGATGAAATTTGTGAACATGAAATTATCAAATTCAAGATGTCTAGATGAACACATTAATGATTTCAGAGCTACATTAGCAGAATTGCAATCTCCTAGAGAAGAGATTCCAAAGGCTATGCAAGCTGGGATTTTCTTAGCAAGCTTACCAAAGTATTACAATCCCATCATAAACACTTTGCAATTGAAAAATGATTTAACCCTACCAGAAGCCTATATTCAAATAAGAGAATTTCAACATAAGCAAAACTTAATGCACAATGACAAGGTTGAATCCAGAAATTCTAACTTTAACCAGCAAGTAAATTTGGCTGGAAAAGAAGAGGAGCATTTTAAAAGGAATGCTACCCACTCCAAGCCCCCTTCCTCTACTGAGCCAAAAGGGGTGCAATTTAAGGCTTCAAAGGGAAACAGGCAGTCATTCTCACAGCAAGAGATGACTGGCCAGAGGCAAGAGAATGCAAAAGGCCATAGAGATAGAGAAGCTGATGCTAAACAGAAATTCCACATTGGATTGGCTTATGAAAAAGTAATGCAAGCTTCTGGAAATGAATATAAAAATTCCTTGATTGTAGAATCCGGAGCTAGCAACACATTTGTTAATAAAAGGGAATATTTCCATGATTTTAATGAAGAATTAAAATTCCCTGTGTTTCTTGCCAATGGAGATTCTGTTATGGTGCAAGGAATTGGGACTGTATATCTTCCTATGAAATTGGGAGCTAGGACAGAAATATTTGAAAATTATGGACGCAGTCTATGCCCCCAAGCTCAAGAGCTCCCTCTATTCAGTCAAAATGAGCACATATAGAGGCAACAGAGTAGTTTTCAAAAAGAATGCATGTTATGGTCTTCATGGCAAACAGTTGATTTTTAAAGGCACTCTAAAGGATGATGGCCTTTATCACATGGAGATCAGTGATTCAAATGCCAATGTTGCCACACAGTGTAAACACAAAGACTGCATAAATTCATGGCATAAAAGGTTTGCTCATTGAAATGTTGAATGCATAAAGAAATTGGCTAATCAAGAGGTAGCAAAAGACTTTCATTTCAAGAACTGTTGTGTGAATGAAAGGTGTGTGGAATGCATTAAAGTTAAGGCTACTGCACCTTCACACAAGCCTCTCACAGAAAGACAATCTACTAAACCTCTTGAATTGATACACTCTGATCTCTGTGGGCTATTTAGACAGAAATCAGTGGGTGGAAACCTCTATGACCCTCACAGATGATTTGAGCAGGTACACCCATTGCTACCTCCTAAGGGAGAAAAGTCAAGCTTTTGAAAAGTTCAAAAGTACTTTAATTATGTCACTAATAAATTTAATTATAAAATTCAAAATTTGAGGACGGATAATGGGACTGAATTTGTCAATACTCAATTTGATGAGTTCTTAAAGGAACATGACATCAGACGCCAGACTTCTGGGATTTATAGTCCTCAACAAAATGGTTTATTGGAGAGAATGAACTGAACCTTAAAGGAAATGGCAGTTGCAATGCTTTTGCAGGCTAACATGTCTAAAGCTTATTGGTCTGAGGCAATTCTCACCGCCACATACTTATACAATAGACTTCCAACCAGATCCAGAGATGTTACTCCATTTGAATTGTGGCATGGTGTGAAACCCAGACTCAACCATCTCAGGGTTTTTGGATCAAAAGCTTATACATACATTCCCAAACAGAAAAGAGACAAACTGGACTGCAGAAGTAAAGAGGGAATTTTTATTGGCTATGCCAAAGGTGCTTACAAAATCCTAAACCCTGATGGACGCACAATGAGAATAACAAGTGCTGTTTATGTTGATGAAATACCTCAATTTAATTATAATCCAAACAAAGATTTCTATTCAGATGTGTTTGCAGTGGAAGAAGGCCCTGACCCTGATTCTCAACGGCAGCCACAGCGTGTGCAGCTCTTTCACCCTCCTGCAAGTGCTTTGCATCCAGAAGGGGCTCCCTTAGCCCATGACTTACCAGAGGATGGAGGACCAGACGGTGTGCCATGGGCAGAGCCAGGAACTCAAGTCCAGGTGAGACAATCTGCGAGGGGTAACAGGGGAGTGCCTCCTTTGAGATTCTCCTATCTAGCCACAGGGGAAAGCCTTCTGGAACCCTCTGACTGGCAGAAGATCAAGGGACTGCCAAACTCTGATTCTGAGAAATGGGTGAAAGCAGAAGTAGAGGAAATGGAATCCTTATATAAAAATAAAACTTGGACTTTGGCAGAATTGCCAAAAGGCAAGAAGGCAATTGGCTGCAGATGGGTCTTTACAACAAAGCAAAATGCAAATGGGGAGATTGAAAGATATAAAGCCAGACATGTAGCTAAAGGTTACAATCTGCAATTTGGAAAAGATTCTCATGAGACTTTCTCCCCAGTAGTTACACACACAACTATTAGAACTTTATTGGCTGTTGCAGCTTCCAAGAAAATGCATGTACAACATCTAGATGTGAAAATAGCATTTCTTTATGGAGATCTAGATGAGGAACTGTACATGGAACAGCCTTCAGGATTCCAAGTACCTGGAAAGGAGCATCTAGTATGTAAACTTGAGAAAAGCTTGTATGGATTAAAACAAGCAGCCAAGAAATGGCATGAAAAGTTAAACCAGCTTCTTATCAAAGAAGGATTTACTCCAGGCACTGTTGACTGTTGTGTTTACAAAAGATTCAGAAACAATAGATGGACTTACATTGCAAGTTATGTTGATGATTTGATTCTGTGCAGTCAAGACAAAGCAGATAGTCAAGAGATACTCCTGAATCTCCAGAAAGAAACAGATATTAAAAGTTTGGGAGATATCTCACACTATCTTGGAGTACAAATTGAAAGAAACCATGATGGAAGCTTCTTTCTTAATCAAAAGCAAAAGATTATAGATCTTTTGGACTGTCTTGGTTTAAAAGATGCAAAGGATGCCCAAACGCCAATGGAAGTAGGTTTCTTAAAGAACAATGAGGCATCTGAACCTTTGAGAGACAGTGAAAAGTACAGAACTGCAATTGGAAAACTTCTGTACATAGCTAATTTCACTAGACCTGATATTGCAAATGCTGTTGGCATCTTATATGTAGAATGGTTAATTCTCCTACTCTTTGAGATTTTACTGCAGTGAAGCGAATTTCAAGATATTTAAAAGTGACTGCTGACTTCAAACTGATGCTGCCAGCATGTGACAAGCCACGACTGATTGCCTATGCAGATGCCGATTGGGGCAGTGATCCGGTGGAGAGAAAATCAACCAGTGGAAACATCATCTTTTACGGTGGTGGAGCAGTAAGTTGGACAAGTCAGAAGCAGAGTACAGTGGCAGATAGTTCCATATGTGCCGAGCACGTCTCAGTGAAAACAGTTTGTGATGAAATCAAATGGCTGCAGAATTTGCTTCTGGATCTTGGGATAGAGGAACCCAAGCCAACCATTTTGATGCAAGACAATCAAAGCTGTATCAAGATTTCTCAGAGTGACAAGCCTCTGAAGAAGAACATTGACATTGCTTTCCACAAGGTGAGAGAAATGTGCCAGAGTCAACTTGTTCAACTGGAGTACTGCAACTCAGAAGAAATGGTAGCTGATATTTTAACTAAGCCTCTTTCTAAGGACAGTTTCCTTAGACTACAAGAAGAAATGAAGATTGTTCATGGTGTACCTGCAACTGAGAAACTCCTTCTGGGTATCCAATGCAGTGAATCCACTCTGGTATTCAAAGAAGCAAAGTTGTAGTATGTGGGGAAATAATCATTGTAATGTAAAAGTAATCTTGTGTACCTCATTCACATCCTTAGATAAGCCTAGGGTTTTTCCCTGCATGCATTTGTTCTCCCAAAATTCCCTTTCTCTTATTTCACTGGGCACTTCCAGCCAACTGGAGTGCTGGGTCATTCAACACATGACCTAATTTAAATTTTATTGCTCTGTGTAAGTTCTCTTTTAAGTTTGAGTCTCCATGAGGCTGTAGCCATCTTTAGCCATCTTAAGCCATCTTAAGCTATACCATCTTGCCTGCAACCATGCCATGATGTTTACCATGCAGTCTATTAGGCTGTGTGAGTTTTCCTACACTAAATACTCTTAGTCAGTTAGGAACCTCTTTTTAAAGTTTGTTTTAGTATTTAGATTGAGATTGATATACCTTCAGTAAACTTTGATTTGCATTTTAAACTGACTCCTTTGTTTTGTAATGAGTCTAATTTAACTGAGTCATCTCAGACCTCTGAATACACTTTTTAAATGTTAATTGAGCTTTAGTCAGCATTCCTAAGTTGCACTCTGCATGAAGTTAAAAGTAAATGAATGATTTTTAAACTCTTTTTAAAAGAAGATAATTCTTGTTGCTTTTTAAAGGACTAGATCCTGGAATTTTTTAATACAGTTTTATTTTTTTAGACTCATTACTCCTACAAAGGTGGTACAAATGAAGAGGAGAGAAATCTGGCCCTATAAATAAGGATTTCAGGAAAGTATACAGGAGAGACAATTATGTTGGGATGGATCACAGGGAATAGGCAGGAAAACTGTGAGAAGATCTCAGAGCCATGGAATCCAATACATGCAATACTGAATTCCGTGGATGGTCTCCCTGATTCCCTCACATATAATTTGCACTCAAGGATAGTAATAATAAGAATTCAGATGAAGAACACAAGGGATGCCCTGATGCAGCTAAAGGGTTTGGTAGCTTTTTCTAGTCAATGAAATACACATGTAAAAGCCAGCTTCTCCAACTTGTTGTTGAGCTTCTCAGTAACAAATGGGGACACTCCAAATTAAACCCCCACTTAGCCATCAGAATCACCGATAGTATGAGAATTTCTAAAAGACATGGGCCTAAATCCACCAACCAACCAATCAATATATGGTGTACTTCTGCTAGGAGGTAATTTCAGAGTCTGGGGCCCATCAACCAGAAGGCCCTGTTACCAGTAGAATGGAAAATCTGACTTAGAAGTGGACTAAATGTGCTGTGGGTAGTTTTACTATATGAGGCTTTGCTCATTTAGGCCAGGGTTTGAATGTCTATCTTATTCACAGGCAGCCTTATCAACAGGAGAGGTAAAACAGTCCTTTTAGGGGGCATAGTTGGGACATCAGTAAAAGATGGCGGTGTGGAGGCACATCCGATTCATTTGCACAGTTTGCTGGGCATTTATCCAGAAGTCTTGTTGGAATAATGGTGCTCTTATGTGCCCCTCTCATTCCCACTTGGATGGGGTTTGTGCTGGAGCAATACCCACTGGGGAGGTTCTGCTGTTGCTGCTAAAATTTGGAAGCAGCCATCAATTTTGCTGCTGCTGCTACCTCCAAAATTCAGTAGCAATGGAGGTGGCTCTCTGTGCTTCAGGAGGTGCCAGAGTGTTCCTTGAACCATACAACTGTCTGTTTGAAGAAGCATCAATGCTTGTTTACAGTTCTCTCTCTGTGTGTGACTGGTCTGTGTTTTCAAGGTTTTACTTCTTGCTTGCATGTAGAGGTCACTCCCCCACTTTACTCTAAGAGGTTTTAGTGTTTTGCAACTCTTTGTTTCAGAAGCCTGAAGGTAGAGGCTAGAAGGCATCAGACATGAGGCAGCTCTGCCACAATATGCCTTACACACACTCATGAGAGTCAGACTTAGGGACTCTTCCATCCAAGTTAGGTAACACCTATCTATCTATCTATCTATCTATCTATCTCTACTTCTAAGATGTATTCTCTACTACAATAAACATAAGTTCACTGGAGCATCCTGCATGTATTTATCCTGTTTTATTCCAGAGCTCATTTCACACTGGGGCTACACTGCATTCTGCTTAATATAAATATCAATATTCACAACACTCTCCTACTTTGCATTGCAGGGCAGATACTGGTGGTGGCTTTTTATGGTACAGGAGGTGCCAGAGTGCTCCCTGTATGGTAGAGCCTTTCTACTGTGCAGGGCAGGCAATCTCCTTTTCTTCCAAATGGGTAGGAAGATGGTAAGGATCCCCCCCACCAGTGGCACAATTTGGTGGGCAGTGGGAGGGTATGCACAATAATGAGCAGGCAGAGGGTGGCACAAGAAGGCAGTGGGTAGAGCACATGCAACCCACTGTGTTTTGCCCATTGATGTGCCAGACAATTTCTTGTTGGATTTGTGCACAAGGAAGAGCCATCTAAACATAAAGGCACTTCCCTGCCTTGATTTCTCACTGTTTGTTGATTTTATAAAATACTAAGGAGAAGGCCCTCCAACTGTTTCCAAATAAAATTATACCCAAACATGAAGGTTTCCAAGTGGGAGCAGTTGGCATAAAAAGAAGCATTTATTTTAAAAACCCTTCTTTTATTGCTGCAAACAGTGGCAAGCATGAAGCAGGTATTCTGTCTCTGGGGAGAGCTTAATTTGCACAAAATTACTTGTAGTTTGGGGGAAGGGAGGCGGGGGAAAGCAGTGAATTGCTGGAGACTTTGGATCCAAAGCCAGCTACACTGCTACAGGGAAAGGCTTTGAAATACAGCAGAAGGTTGGAGCAGGAGGTCAGACAGAGCCCTTGTGATGCGCCTTAGGATGACTTGGCTGTTCTTTATATTTGCCCTGATGTATCCCAGATTACAACATCTTTATCTGATCTTTACCAATGCTTCCTTCACTTGCCTGTCCTTCACACCTAGGCAACTAGCTGGATCATCTGTTCCTCTTGCCAAATCCTGATCAACAGCATCATGATAGTGCTGCTCTCTGCATCCTAACACAGAGTCCCAGCTATGAGGAGAAGGCTAGCTAGGAGACTTAGCATTTATGTTGTGTTTTAATCTATGCCAATGGATTTTGAATGCTTTGGCTCGGTCATTCTTTCAACAACTGGCTTTTAAAGGGGTTAGATAAATTCATAGAGGTGAGGGCCCATATCAGTGGCTGAAGGGGATTGAATAAGGTGATAGAGGTTAGAACCATATCAGTGCCTTTTAGTCAGGATGGCTATACATCACCTCAGCATCAGAGGCAGAAGCATGCCTCTTGGTACATCAGTTCTGGAGACAGTGAAAGTGCTCTTCCACTAATGGGCTCAGGTCCTTTCACATCACACAGCTATAGCAGTTTGATGCAACTTTAACTCTCATGATTCTATCCTATGGAATCCTAGGATTTTCAGCTGAGAGAGGGGCTTTCAGAATCCTCAGCCAGAGAGCTCCTCTAGTGCAGGGCTTCTTAAACTCTTCCCGCTCACTACCCCTTTTTGCCTGAGAAATTCTTCCATGACCCCGGGTATATAGGTATATAAAATAGGGATACAGAAACCTTTTACTCTTGCCAATTTTTTTTTTTTTGTGAGCCCGACATTCAGTTACGCGACCACATATGGGATCATGACCCACAATTTAAGGAGAATAAAGTATTCCTGTCCCACAATTTCCAGACCTTTCCCTGTCCCAGTGTAATAACCCTCCCCATCACACTTACCTTTACACACACACTTACACACACTTATGAGCATGATAAATTCAAAAAAAGAAAAAGAAAAGAAAAACACATAAAAAAGTTCACAAAAGCACATACACACACTAAAAAAATAAGAAGTTACCCGGGGAGGGTACAAAAAAAGAGGGTAGCCTACCTGGTTCTCACGATCCCACCTGGAAGTATTCTGGTGGGACTGCCCATTGATGCTGGAATCACACCATCAGAATGGGGCACATTTTCACACATATGAAAATCTGGAACACAAACACTACAGGAAATCAATTTTCAACTTCTCCCTGATGATAAAAAAGAACTCCCTTGCAACAGCAGCAGAATGCTTGCAGAACATAGGCATGACATTGTCTGATAAGAAAGCCCTTTTGTGGTCTCATGGCGTCATTATAACACTGTTTTTTACATGTCTGATAATCTCCCAAGAAGCTTTGCTCTAGTGCCTCATCAGGATTCCATAGGATGTTGCCATGGCAGCTAAAATGGAACCATAGCACTATAATTGTCTACTGTAAAAGGGCCTATTTGTATGCAACTAGCTGGCCACTGTAAGAAGCAGGATGTGCAGCTAGACAGGCGTTTGATCTAGTGTAGCATAGATCATCTTTTATTCTTGACCCTGTAAGAGAGGTCAGACAGATTCAGCACATTCTGCAGGTGGGAGCCTATGTCTGGGAGAGAAAGAATAAAATGAAGAATGGGGAAATCAATGAAGGAAGTTGCAGGCAGGAGAGGCAGAGACAGAGGCACAACAGTAGAGAACAAGAAATGTGAATACAGGAGAGAGGTTATTGCTGTGAACAGAAGAAGTGTCAGTTCCTGGAAGACTCAGAGATCTCAGTCAGGCCTGAATGAATGGGGGAAGGGGGACTTAAGGGGTTGTCTTCTAAAGGGATGCTTCGTAGGGGTGAGTTGGTGGGGGGGGTAGGGGAGAGAAGGGGAAATGGACTACAGCACTATGATGTAAAATGTTGGTTCATGACCACAATTGTGAATGTGTTACCTAAAATTAAACATTCATGACTGGTTTGTATTCACTACCCTTAGGTATTCAACAGTGTAGGAAATAAGTTGTTCTTGTGTGTCTTCAAGTTGTTTCCAAATTATGGTGACTCTAACGTGAACCTGTCATGGGGTTTTCTTAGACAGATTTGTTCAGAGGGGTTTGCCTTTGTCTTCCTCTGAGGCTAAGAGAGTGTGACTTGCCCAAGGTCACCCACTGGGTTTCCATGACTGAGTGGGGAGTTGAACCCTGGTCTCCAGAGTTGTAGTCCAATGCTCAAACTACTACATCATATAGAGGGATCATGAAATAAGTAAGGATCATACAAGTGTCCCAGTTTGGCCAGGACAACTCCAATTAATCCTTCATCCCCTCACTTTTTCAGCTGCTTTCCAAATGTCCTGGCTTCTTTCCTCTTCTCCTTTGCCCTCAGCTTTCTTCAGTTGCTGCAAACTGAATTCAAAGTGCAAAAATAGTTTGCTCTCAAGTAACTCAGCAGAGATTAGAGGAAGGGAGGAGTTTTGCCCTTCCCAGTAGGCTCAGGCAAAAGCAAACTGCTGCAGCCTCTCCCATCTTGTCTTTCCTTCCTCACTAATAACTTTGGCCATCTTGACCACACTCTGATGTGCTTGGCCACACGTGTCCGAATTTTCATCTGAGAAATATTTGAGGGTATATCCTAGGAAACTTGGCGCCTGCTTGACCATTTCCCATGTGGGCCGTGTAACAGGTTCTTCTTCCCTCCAACATTTGTTGTCTTCACAGCCACCGTGGCCTTGTGGCACCATTGCTGCTTTCTCTGGGTAGTAAGGGAACGCATAGTGGTTGCATAGCAACCATCAGATGTCATTCTATTGTGTTTCTAAGAGAAGCATCATGGGTGGGGAGCTGGAATCAGCACCAGTAGCTCAGCCAGTAAAAGAGGCCAATTAGTTGTAGTGGAAAATGTAGCCAACTACTCCAGTCCTGAAACAGCGGGCTCAGACTTGAGACTGAATTAGAATGGATAGAATGTGAGGTACGAGGCCTTTTATTTGTTATCACCTAAATCTGAGTGTGTGCAAAGGGTATGTACAAGCACAGTGGTATAAGAACTGCTAAGATAGTTTTGCTGATGTTTTACCCCTCCATACTTCTGTTTTAACTTTGACCTCTTGCAAAACAAAACACAATTGTGCAGGGTTTTGGGGGTTTGTTTGGTTTACGTCCATGGGCAGCTATTTGAAAAAAACTGCTTGTGGAAGTCTTTGGTAATAGCTTAAGGACCAGCCCCCTCATATACATGCCCCCAGGGCTGGCCTACCTTTAGGCAAAATGGCTGGGTGGGTGAAGAGGGAAGAGAAGCATCTTGTCTTCTACTTCAGGCAGCAAAACGTGTTGGGCTGGTCCTGCACAAAATAATAAAGTAATGTATATATATTTTTTTTAATGGAGGACTGTTAAGGTTCTCTTCTGGTCACAAGTACAGTGACTGGGTTGGCACATGGGGCAGAAGGCCTTCTCAGCAATGGGGCCTGAATTCTGGCTTCCTTCAAAGACCAATTTGGCTTTGTCTCAGCTCTCTATTTCTTGAAGGATTTGGTTCTTTCGTTTGACAACCCTTCAGGTTTAATCATGTCTCATGTTATGGCAGTGATGGTAGTGATAGTGATCTGGCTGCTGAAAATCTGGTAATCTTATGCATTTATCCTGTTTTGGTCTTGGGTTTCTTAATTTATCTGGTTGTATAATTGTCTTTATATTGTTAACTTTCTTTGGGGTCTACTCAAATGAAAGGTAGAATAGAAGTCTCCTCATAAGTAAAAAATAAATAATGGAATTTGTGAGGTCTTGGACTTGTTTTGCCCCATGGCCAGAATAGATTTGCAACTCACTTGAAAAGAAAGGTTCTGGTTTTGAAAAAATGAAATGAATTTAAATAAGGGGAAGTTTTGAAATAAACAAACAGACAGACATGCAGTGTCTAAAACATTGAAAATGCAATCAATCTGCTTAAAGCAAGGCAGACAGTTGAACCTCTGATTTGCTAGTGTGCGCACTTTTGCCATACAAGTAATGGAGCTGGGAGGAAGCTGGATATATATCACAAAGAAAGAACCTACTGTGACATCTCTTTCAATATTATGTCTGTCTTCATACAGTACTGCACCTGCCAAAGCTGGGATGAAGAACCTGTGGCACTCCAGATGTTGTGCGACCCCATCTCTTATCAGTCCCAACCAGCTAGGCAAGTTATTGTCCATTAACACCTGGAGAGTTTCCTCATCCCCATTCTAGAGCTTCCTAATACTGCAGACCTATACTGTCTGGAAATTCATATCCATTCTGGTTCCCTTCAGATGTTCTGGAATTAAATTCCCATCACGTACACATCCTGCAAATGGTGAGATGTTATGAGAGGTGACATTCAAAAGCTCTGAAGGACACCAGGTTGAGAGGAGCTGAACTAGACTGAACCCTTGAACTGAAGCAGGACTGTCTGTTTTGTGTGCCCAATTTTTAAAAAAAGTCACACAAAGATTACACTGTCAGAAACAGAAAGCAAGATGCACTGAGCTGAACATGCTTGCAGTAGGACACTCATCCAGGAGGCTGTCTGGCTGTGCCACAGGGATGGGGTATGTGTGGTCCTCCACTTGTTTTGGGGCTGTGACTCTCAGCCAGTGGGTGCTCATAGCTCCCATGCCAGTGGGGTTGGTAAATCCCTTCCAGTTTTCTGTCTGAATTTTAAAGGAGCTATCCAATGTTCTGAACCTATTTTCAGGATTGGGCTCACATCTTGGACCATTTCTTTAAAGTTAGGACTAAAATCCAAATCAGATTTCACACACACACACACACACACACACACAAAACACATTCACTGAGATGGAAACCACCACTGCCATCCACCTTGTGTGGTGAAGCCAAAGGAGAAGGATTATGCAATATTTTTTTGGGCTACATATTCCTCCTCCCTGCTGTGCTTGTTGCCGGTATACTAACATTTTAAATTTGATAAAAATAGGAGTTGCAAATAGGAATTTGTAAGAGTTCAGAATTGGGAACTGATGGTTCAGGGAGAGAAAAACCTCAAGCCTTCTTCAAGCCCAATTCAGTTTAATTTAAACTGATGGACCATTTGTTCAGGCCCCTCAGAGAACCCTTCCATCCATCCTGAGTTTCTATGGGATGTGTTGTACACATGGAGAAGGGCAAGGGAACACGGCCCTAAGGCAGGGTTGGTTAGATCTAGGTGCAAACCCCTAGGACTGAGTCTGGAGAACCTGATGCTACTTGCTTTCAGGGCCAGCCCACAATATTCTGCTGCCTGAGACAAAGGACAAGATGGCTCCTTCCCATTCCAATTACAGAAGCCAACTGTAGATGACTTTTATTTCAATACTGCTTATGGGACAGTGTTCTCTCACATGTCTAGGGCAGCAGGCTTGCTTAGGGGGCACAAAACAAGCCACATGATACGCGGAACAGAGGAAATGACCAGGGAGGCCAGGAGAAAAGGCCAGGAGGCTTTTCTTGCAGCTACCACATCTGTTGGCTGAGGCGGTTGTTCCACTCTGCTTAATAGTAAGGCCAGCCTTGGTACCTTAAAAACAAAACAGGATAGTACAACCATTTAGATATGTAGTACTTCCCAATATATCTGATCCAGGAAACAGCAGCTGACACCTTATTTGTTCCCATTGGCTATAATTATTCCCCCCCCCGAAAACTGACCAGAAGCCTGTGGCTCAGGAACTGGCACCGGTCCAGGGGTTACCACTTTAAGTAGCAGAGGGGTAATGGATCTTTAAGTTAGACCAAAAACAAGAAGAACACGTATTTCCTGAGCCTAAAGAAAGGTGCACAAATAACTAGGGATACTTTTCTGGCATCTAGTCAAACTGCTATGGTTGAGATAGTACTTTGAAAATGTATATTTTGAAATCCATATTTCCAAATACATTTGTCATGGCCATTTCAAAATAAATACATAAATGGCATGCCACTAGCCTGGGGTGGGCAACTCTGCAGGGATGAGGAGCCAATCTTACCCACCCCCCACAGGGCTGCACTTCATTGGAGTGCACCAACATATCTTAGAATCATAGAGTTGGAAGAGACCACAAGGGCCATCCAGTCCAACCCCCTGCCATATAGGAATAAATAATCAAATCATTCCCAACAGATGGCCATCCAGCCTCTGTTTAAAAACCTCCGAAGAAGGACACCCCACCACACTCCCAGGCAGTGTATTCCACTTCCAAACAGCTCTTACTGTCAGGAAGTTCTTCCTAATGTTTAAGTGGAATCTCTTTCCCTGTAGTTTGAATCCATTGTTCAGTGTCCTTGTCTCTGGAGCCACAGAAAACAAGCTTGCTCCATCCTAAGTATGACATCCCTTCAAATATTTAAACATGGCTGTCATGTCCCCTCCTTTCTTTTCCCCAGGCTAAACATATCCAGCTCGCTAAGCCACTACTCATAAGGCATGGCTACCAGACCTCCCACCATTTTGGTTGTCTTCCTCTGGACATGTTCCAGCTTGTCAATATCCTTCCTGAATTGTGGTGCCCAGAACTGGACACAGTATTCCAGGTGAGGCCTGACTAAAGCACAAGAGAGTGGCACAATTACTTCCCTTGATCTAGACACTATACTCCTATTGATGCAGCCTAGAATCACTTTGGCTTTTTAAGCTGCCACATCACACTGCTGACTCATATTCAGTTTGTGGTCCACTAAGTCTCCTAGATCCCTTTTGAATGTACTACCATCAAGCCAGGTGTCACCCATCCTATATCTGTGCTTTTCATTTTTACTTCCCAAGTGTAGTATCCTACATTTCTCCCTGTTGAAATTCATTTTGTTAGTATTGGCCCAGCTTTTTAATCTGTTAACATCATTTTGAATTCTGATCCTCTCCTCTGAGGTATTAGCAGCACCTCCTAATTTGGTGTGATCTGCAAACTTGATAAGCATACTCTCTATTCCCTCATCCAAGTCATTGATAAAGATGTTGAATAGCACTGGGCCCAAGACAGAACCCTGTGGCACTCCACTAGTCATTTCTCTCCATGATGAAGAGGAGCCATTGGTGACTACCCTTTGGGTTTGGTCAGCCCGGCAATTACAAATCCACCTAACAGTCACATTGTCTAGCCCACATGTTACTAACTTTTTTGCAAGGATATTGTGGGGGACCTTGTCAAAGGCCTTACTGAAATCAAGATACACTACATCCACTGCGTTCCCTTCATCTATCAAGTTTGTAACTCTATTAAAAAAAAATAAGATTAGTCTGGCACAACTTGTTTTTGAGAAATCCATGTTGACTTTTAGTGATCATGGCATTCCTTTCTAAAGTGCTTACAGACTGTTTAATGATCTGCTCTAGAATCTTTCCTAGTATTGATGTCAGGCTGACTGGGCGATAGTTAGTTGGGTCTTCTCCCCCCCCTTTTAAAGATGGGGGCAACATTTGCCCTCCTCCAGTCTGCTGGGACCTCTCCTGTTCTCCAGGATTTCTCACAGATTATTGCCAGTGGTTCTGAGATTACTTCTGCCAGTTCTTTTAGCACCTTTAGTACCCTTGTTTCCCTTCTGTTTCACCTTCAAAATGGTGACAGGCAAGGATTTTTTTTTTTTGCATGTTTGCACACATGGGGTGGCACTTTGGGTGTGATTTTTGGTCTACCATTTCCCATAAATCAGACTGAATTTTTCAAGGTTTTTTGGGGAGGGGGTATTGGGGACTTTGGGGGACTATTGGGGGTATTCAGGGACCTCAAAAGTGGGGTCCAGGAGCCACACTTTCTCTGCCAGAGAACATGTGAACATTGCACATAGGGATGGTTTGCTATCAGATAGCACAGGGTGTGATACAGAAGCAAGCAGGCCAAAAGAGCAGGGCCTGTCTGGTCCTGGAAGTAGGTGTAGTTCCAGGCCTCCCCAAGAGTCCTGTAGGACCAAAGATTGATACACATTACTGCTATAGCATAAGCTTTATTGATGGTAAATGATACAGCAGATGGGACACAGCAGAGAAGCATTCCAGCCCTTTTGCTGATGGGGTCCAGCACCCCTTCACAACCAATGGTAGAACTGGGCCCCCAAACAAATTCTACCCAGACTATCCCTTGGCTGGCAATCAGACTCCCCATTGTTATATAGATGGGAAGCCTGAGATGGGGTGTCACAGCCCCCTCTCCCAGGCCAAGGTCCATGGAATATGGACTCCTGGACTTCCAGGTGATGATAATGCCAGACGGATGTCCCTTCATGGAGATCTGTGAATGAGAAAGCTGCATCAGTGATGATCACCAGCACGGAGTTAAGTTCTGGCTGGTGATTCTCTCCCTGGAGAAAGGAAGAGCACAGAGATTTCCCACATGGGTCTGAGAACCTTGCCAACCTTGTGGGGACCATAGTAGTCTATCATGAGTGAAGTGGGGGGGGCACAGGATTACATGCCACTGTCCACAAGCCTCTAAAGGACACTGAGACTGCAGCCACACTTTCTTTTTTTAATTCCTTCTTTAAAAAGAGATGGATTTGTTTGAGAAAAAGGAATATTCATCCAAGTGGTGATACCAATACCTTGGTGAGTTTCCTGCTTTCCGTACTAATATGAGAGACTTTAAGGACTATTTTAAATAATTTTAAGATTGCATTTTGAAACAAGAAAGTTGAATAAAATTGTTGTTTTTAAAAAGTTCTCAAATGGACAAACCGCATAGCAATATGAAAAGTTGGAAGCAATTTTTTGAAGTTGGAAGATTGGTTGTTTTTGTAAACATTTTGCAAGTAAAATGGACCAAGAAAAGAGATTGGTTTGTTATGGGAAAATGGATTTGTTTTGGCTGGGAGAGGTATCCTACTGAAAGCAATCTGAATAACAAGAAAAGCTAAACAGCCAGGTTGTGCCATTGCTACACTGTGTCTGGGGAGTCACTGTGGAGACAAAAGTATTAACTCTTTATAGGCCAAGTTTTTGTTTAAGAGAAAAGTGGCAAACAG
The DNA here is from genome assembly GCA_030847615.1 of Gambelia wislizenii. Taxonomy (NCBI): domain Eukaryota; kingdom Metazoa; phylum Chordata; class Lepidosauria; order Squamata; family Crotaphytidae; genus Gambelia; species Gambelia wislizenii. Next base: position 249,846,549 of record JAUMIR010000002.1, on the reverse strand, counting down.
ATAACTCCCAGAAGATGTATGTGGCTCAGTGATTTGGCAGGAGGTACTGGAGGAATTTGAATTGTCGAAAAATTACTTTAAGAACTTTATATTAAAGGACTCCCAAGGATGATATTGTGTGGAAGCAAACAAAGAAAATCAAAGTGCACAAACATGGCCCATTTCCCTCCATCCCAATAGCTATGAGAATTATGCAAAAAGGTTAACAACAGAGAAAAATTCACTCCCTCATATTTTCACTCTGCCTTCATATCTTTTCCCAGCCTCAAATGGCAAAATATCCAACAAGATCCCTAATATAAATACTGTAGACTCTTTCATGCCACTGGGCAGCTGTTAATGTTTGGGAATGATGCTAACAAAGACTCTAAAACCCATCAGTCTGGTGGCAGAGACCCAGCTCACTACAGGGCCTGAGAAGGACTAGGAACAAGAAGCAAAAGATCCTGGAGGTGTTTCCCCATCCCCACTTCAGTCTTCTGGACTGAAGCCATGAAATTCCCTGGGTGATTTTGTTCCAGACACCTTCTTACAGACTATAACCTGCTTGTATTGCTAAGATGAAATGGAGAAGGGAAAAGCCATGCATCCTACCCATAGCTCTCTGGAGAAAAAAAGGCAGGATACAAATAAAGGAAAGTTAATAATATTGTTAAGTGAAATTATTTACTGTACATGTAGTGCTCTGGCTAGAATGCTGGGTTTTGCCATGAGAGATCCAGATATAAATTCTCCCCAGCACTGAAGACTATTGGATATCTTGGGCCATATCACCATCTCTCTGCATTACACCAACCTTCTACAACCTGGAACCTTCCATATGAGTTGGGGGCTACTCCCATCTTCTCCAGATCTTGTGGCCTTTAGTCATGCTGGCAGAGAAGGATAGGAGCAGAAGCCCAATGCATTTGGAGGGCACCAACCAGTGGCAGGCAGTGGGTTTCATGTCATTGTGGTGATCAATCGGCTCTGGGTTTGACTCCATATTTAAAGGTGATATTCAAGATGCTGAACCCTGTCCCCCAAATAGACTCCCACTCCTATAGTATAAACATGTTTTCTTCTCAGTTCACTCAGTGGGTGGGTTAGTTAGCCTCTCTCAAGCATTAGTGGTTCCATGTCAGTGAGTGAGGAATCCATTCCAGGTTTTGGATAGTTTTAAAGGGACAATCCAAGTGCTGAACCTATTTAGGATTAGGGCACAGCACCTGAGAGCATTCCTTTAAATCCTGAATTAAAACTTGGATTCACCCAAATTCACGGAGATGGGGGTAACCAGCCACCTCTACTCTCAAGGAGCTGGCTTTGGACCCTGAGTGGCTAGCCCCAAGGGCTAAACGGTGAGCTTCTCAAAGGATATCCAGGTTGTACCTGTAATCTAATATGTCATTCTTGCCTTACTGTATTTCAAGGGGAGAAAGTACACATTCCCACTGAATAGTGAAGGGGCTTCGGTCTTGTCTGATGAATGCCAACAGCAGATGGAAATAAATTCTTTTGGGGGCTTCTTAGCTTTCTGCCTCCATAGGTCCTTTCTTTTCTTTGGGTCTTTGTGACCTTTTTGTCTTATTTTCTTCCTGCCTCCCATCCATGCCTTCCCTCAGTGCAAAGTGTGGGTGTAGATGTGTGTTCAGGGAAGAGAAGGAGATTGAGACACACCGCTAACAATGAAGGGCTACGTTACATCCTTTTCTCCTGGTGTCAACCGGAGAGCCTTTCCTTTCAAAGCCAAGTGATTAAACATTAATGAAATGTTCAAAGATGTGCCTGGATTCCTAGAAGGCCTCTATTAATTATGAGCTCCTGTTTGAGAAAAGTTCATAGCCATTTCATATGGGTGGAAATTGAGAGGTAACAGCTGCCACTGCCAGATATACAACACACACAATGTCTGCAGCACAGCCAAATTTGTATGAGGGGGAAAACATACACACACAGACACACACACACAGACACAGACACACACACACACAATCTGGCCTTTGAAGGGCTCAAGTAAGTCCTCAGTAGAGTCTGTCACTGGACTGATTCCCTGAAGGTGAATGAATGGGGTTGACCCCACTCCCTCCTGCTGCTCTTCCGCTTTCTGAATACCAGACTCCCAATGCTGCTTTTCATTTTAAAAACACCACCACAGCAATCAGTTTGGGGAGGGGAAGGAATATTACAGGCATCTGCTCCTTTTTCTGAAACTGTTTGCAACCCAAGGATGGGAGAGAGTCGCCAAGAGAAGGCTTTTCTACTGACTCCTGTCACAACATAATAGCTTCTTTATTCAGGACAAGGACAAGGTGGTGGTCCTTTTCCTCATTCCATATATAGAAGCCAACTAATTGGACACTGCTATCCTACTTGCAATGGAAGACTCCATGTTACATTAGTCTAGGTGCATCAGGTGAGTTTAGGGGGCCCAGGGCAATTTGTATAGGAGGAGAAAATAGCCACAGAGTCCAGGAGGACCAGCTAACAAGCTCCCATCACTGACGCCAAGCATGTGTCACCTGACACAGTTGCTTTACTCTAAGGGTAGGTCAGGGCACTGTGGGAAATTCAAATGGGGATGTTGTATGGAGGCAACATGCAAAGCACCACTCTGTAACCTGGAACTGACTCTCCAATGACCCATCTCATCTTTCTTTTCAGAGTTTAGAAACAATATTTTAGACAAGTATGGCTGGGAAGTTTTGAAAGATGTATTTATATAAAGAAAGTAACTTTCCCAGACAATGGATCATTCAACTGCTAGCAAAATGATAAAAATAAGCTCTGCCCAATCTCACGTAGCATTAAGCTAAAGCTAAGCCCATTGAGATCCTATGCATAGGATCAGGCTGGTTTAATGTGAGGAGCTCCTTGTATTTGCATCTTTAAAACCCCCTCTCTTTTTAAAAGAATAATTTTCTCCACCTCCTGAGTGTTTTTCTGATCCCAAGCCCACCCAATGCTGACTTAGCTACCTTGTTCAGCAGTGCTGATTCCATGTTTAGATGATTCCTCCCACAAGATGTCCTCAAATGCAGGGCAGCATGAGCACTCTCCATCAGAGAGTGTTTATCCTCCTCACTGCTCCTGCTGATTTCCAAATCTTGGAAAAGTGACCTTTTTGGACAACAAATTTCAGAGTACCTGAGCTGGCAGGCCAGGTTTCATTTTGGCTGGAGAATTCTTGGAGATGTAATCGCCAAACCTAACATGTCCAAGCTTGGCTGTTGACTGTCTCCTTGCTTGCTAGTAGTGGGGTGAGCTAGTGGATAATCAAAGGGCAGTAGCTACTGGCATGCCAAGGGTTGGCCCTGCATTAGGCAGAGTGAAGCAAAAGTTTCAGGTGGCAGAAATCAGGGGACAGCAGTGAGTGGCAGTCCTCCAGCCAGTCTTCTCTGCTAGAAGATAAAATTGTGTACATTTCCATAAGCACGACTTCTGACCTCAGGTGGGGCGAAGGATACTGTCCTGTCCCCAGTGTGGAAATTACATTCAACTGTCACTCTAGTTCCCTTCTGTAGTTGAAATGCGACTGGATCCTCAATTGGTGGTGGCAATTCCTATGTCAATGAGGTGGTGAATCTGCTTTGGGTTATAGACTGAACTTTTAAGGAGCTATCCAAGCTATCCAAAGGGATGAACCTGTTTACAGTATAGGATTCAGCTCCTTGTAAAGTTGGGACTAAAAGCTGGAGTAGACTCATCACCCCTGTTGATGTCAGAACACCCACTGGCTGCGACTTCATCTTGGCTCTCGCTAGCCTTGCATTTGCTGTTCCTCTTCCTTTCTTCTGCAGCCTTCTGGGTGGGGGGCAATGAAGAAGGAGCCACCAGTATCACCAGTTCCTGCTGGGGGACCCCTTTCCATGCCTTGGGCCTTTGCAGGTACCCATCCATCCTGATTCTCAGTCTTTGACTGCCAGCACTGCTATGCTTATTTCATCTGGGTGCCAGGCATACAGCTAGTGCAAATATAATGATACATTAATGACTAATGCAATTTCAAGTTAATTAGGAGGCAACTAATTTTCTCAGTAGGAAAGCCCCTGGAAGATAGTGCTAGATTAGTAATGGCACCAGTGAATCTTCTTTCATTATGTTATATTTTTCTGGACAGCATGATATTGTTCCATTAATCTGTTTGCTCAAATTGGAAGAATGAGAGAGATGGAAGCGAGGAAAGGCCAGGCAGAGGACTACAGCGTGCTGAAGTGAATGAGTACAGGCTATGAAACATAGCCTGCTGTTACCTGATGCATGAGATTTGAGAAAGTCTGATTGTGTGCAGGAGGAGGGCATAGAAAAATGCATATGTAAGTTTGTGATGGGTTGTGTACTTAAGGTAGGATGGGAAATGTGTGGCCCTCCAGATCTTCTTGGATTGCAGTACCCATGATCCTTCACCATTGGCTAGGGCTGGTGGGAGTTACATTTGAACAACATCCAGAGGGTGACACATCTTGTAGGCACATAATCACACAAAAACTCACATACAGTAAATGGAGTGTTGGCTGTGGTTGCCAACTGACTGGCCAAAACCAATCTGGCCTGTTCCTATGCTTCAGTCTGCAGATAGCTTCAGGTACCAATTTTCCATGGCATGAAAATAAGCAGGACCATCTCCCCAATATCTATTGACTTGCTTCTGCACCGGCTAGGCGAACAGGTTAGGCTAGCACCATGGGGAGGCATTGTTGGGCCCATGATTAGGCCTGTGTTGTCCTATTTTGCTCTTGGCAGCAATGCGGGCTCTCAGAGAGTGGGTTCAAAGTTCCAGGAAGAGGCAGTAAATCACAGTTCTTACCCACAATGTGGTGAGATGTTGATACAGTCCAATTTGTTAGCCAAATAATCCAAACACAGCCCAAGGGGAAATCTTGAAGCAGAGTCAAAAGAGAAAGCAGTGTTCAAGTCACAGGAAAACATTCATGGAACCAGCATAGATTTCACCAAGAAGGTTGGTTGTCAGCCATGATCCTCCAGAGGAGGTGCTGGGTTATTTATAGTCTAGCTGAGTCTCACAGGTGGTCTCTAATTGCTTTGTGCTTCTTATTGCTTGAGGGTTTCCTTTTCTTGTTGACACTGAGTGAGGCTAGGTAAGTCTACATTTTGTTGCTCAGAGAATTCAGGTTGCTGGACACTCTGTTTTGCATAGGTTTGTGGATGCTGGGAACTCTGTTCCCTGGCCCTAGCTCTGGCATGCTCTCTGGGCTTTCAGGCTCCTCATCACTGTCCCCTGAGAGGCAGGACATGACATATATTTCAGGAGGGGCCTACTCCAGACTACCAGAGCCCCTGGGCCTTCTGATGCTCCTTTTGCCATTGCCACCCAATCTCTTTCTGGTCCTAAGGGAGGCTAAATGAACAACTGATGGGAAAGAGAAATGGCCACAGTTGCCTGTGCCATCTTACTTGCTTCCCTGTCTGTCTTGGTGAAGGCAGGAACTGGGCATGGAGGAAGAAGGAATGTGAGTGAGTGAGGATAGTGAGGACCAAGCAAAGGGCATTTTGACATAATCAGGCCCAAGCTCTCCTACAAAAAGATGGGGAAGGGGAGCAGATGACCATCCAAAAGATGAGTAAAGGGAACAGATGATAGGATTGAAGTGTGAAGAGACAAAAGAAGCCACAGGGGCTGCCTTGTGTTCTGCTGGACAGATAGATTTACTGCACTGGTGGGCAACCTAAAGCAGAGGCTTCAAATGCAACCTGAAGTGGGTGCCAAAGCTCGTGAATTGTCCTGCCTTTAAGAAAACCCATTGCTCAATTGTTCTTTAGGCTCAGGGGTGGGTGGGATGGTGACAGGGAAGACAAAATGCAGGTATAAACCTCTCCATGTGCCATCCTCTCCATCATAACTGCTCTACATGGCAGAGCGCCATGCTGATGGGGAGGATAGCACAGGGGAGAGTCTTCCCCACACATAAGGATGTAAGAGGAGCCACCCTTGGTCAAACCAATGGCTTCTCTAGTCCAGCATTCTCTTTCCTATGGCGACCCAGTCGGAGACCCCAGTGGGAAGCCCTCTGCAGGATGTAAACACAGAAGCACATACATCCCCCACTTGACATTCCTTAGCAACTGATGCGGAGAGGTACACTGTTCAAAGATACAGCCATGTTAGTTGGTATCAGTGCAATTTTTTTTTTTAAAAAGGAATACTATAGCACCTGGGAGAAAAATATTTCTAATATAAGCTCTCATGGACTCCAGTCCACTTCATCACCTGCATACAGTACACAGCAGTATATTGCTTCTGATACTACAAGTTAAAAATCTCTCTCTTTCTCTATGTGTACCCTGGCTAAGGGCCATCAGTAGTAGGGGTTGCCAGACTTCAGGGCCTGGCCCCAGTTCTCCAAGCCCTGAGCTCTGGCAAATCCTGCTGTTGATGGCTCCTAGTTATGAGGGGAAGAAGTTTAGGGAGAAAGCAGTGACTTGATAATAAATGATCCCCCCCCCTTAAAAATACCGCCTTTGTTCTGCTGGTCTCCCACTGCTTCTGCCTGCTCAGCTGCTATAGACTCTCTGGAAATCTTCTTCAAACAGAGGAAAAAACTCCGAGGAGGTTGGGAGAAGAATGGGGCTGTTGCGCTTACACAGCCCCGTTTCAGATGACGCCATCCTCCTCTGTCCTCCTCCTGATCTCTTCCCGACCTTCCCCTGTGCTGCGGGCACCGCTTTTTATTGACAGAAAACCTGTTCTCCTGACCTCCTCAGGGGTTCCCCCCCCATTTGGAAAAGCCGTATGTGTGTGCTAGTATATATGTTTGGGAGTAAAGGGCAAGGCTATATGTAAGAGACAGGGGGAGGTCATGCTGCCCCAAATGTCCTGATTTGGCAGGAACACTCCGGATTAATCCTCTTTTTTTCAGCTGCTTTAAAAATGTCCAGTTTCTCTCTCTTCTCCTCCTTTCCCTGTTCACATTCAGCTTGCTTCAGTTGCTGCAAACAGAGTTCTAATGCAAAAGTACAGTTCTCCTTCCCAATCTATGGATTTAAACATTCACGGTTTGAAAATATTCTTTAAAAAAATAATAATCCAAAAAGCCAACCTTGATTTTTGTAGTATGTGGGGAAATAATCATTGTAATGTAAAAGCAATCTTGTGTACCTCATTCACAATCTTAGATAAGTCTAGGGTTTTTCCCTGCATGCATTTTGTTCTCCCAAAATTCCCTTTCTCTTATTTCACTGGGCACTTCCAGCCAACTGGAGTGCTGGGTCATCCACACATGACCTAATTTGAATTTTATTGCTTTTGTGTAAGTTGCCCTTCTGAATCTGACTCTCCATGAGGATGGATGTATCTTAAGCTTTCCTGTAACCATGCCATGATGCATCGGAACCCAGCCCACGGCTGTAGGCTGAGTGAGTTTTTATTACCTAAATACCTTTAGTTAGGGACCTTTTCTTAAGTTTGTTTTAGTATGTAGACTGAGATTGATATACCTTCAGTAAACTTTGTTTTGCATTTTAAACTGACTCCTTTGCTTTGTAATGAGTCTAATTTAACTGGGAGGATCCCAGATCTCTTGAATACACTTTTAAATGATAATTGAGCTTACAAGTCTGCATCTTAAGCGCACTCTGCATGAAGCATGAAGTCAAAAGTGACTGAATGATTTTTAACTTTTTAAAAGAAATAATTCTTGTTGTTTTTAAAGGACTAGATCCTGGAATTTTTTAAATACAATTTTATTTTTTAGACTCATTACCTTCCTACAATTTTGCCATCTTATATAAGGGACACCATTTTGCTACGCCATTGCATAGAATGGGACTTGAGTATTCATGGATTTTGGTATCCATGGGGGGGTGGGGTCCTGGAACCAAACCCCAGCTAATATGAAGGGACAACTGTAGTTTGCACTCAGTTAATCCAAAAGGGGAAAGGGAAGAGGAGGGAGCAGAATCTTACTCTTTCCAGAAGTCTCAGGCAAAAGCAAAGTGCTGCAGCCTCTCCCAGATAGTCTGGTCTTCAATATTAATAACTTTGGCCATTTTGACCACACTCTGATGTTGCTTTGTCACATGTGTCCCAGTTTTTAACTGTGCAATGTTGGAAGGATGAGATGTTTTTACTTGGCCCCACTCACTGTTTCCTTCAGCTGGGCCTACCTCCTATGGTTGCAAATGGTCCTGAGGGGCTGAAAAATGGTGCCCAAGCCCCAATTTTGTGGTCTATGCCCAGTAAAACACACTTGCCATTGTTCTTCTGTAAATCATTGGCTCATCTGTTGTGATGTCATAGAATATTTGTGATAATTCTAAACTGCTGCCAGAGAAGGAGGCTGTTTTTAACAGAACTTTTGACAAAACTGTTTGTGAAAGAAGGAAGCAGTATTCCCCTCTTTAAAAAAAAAATCAGGATCAGAATCAAAAGAGTCAAAATGACCTACCGTTCTCTATTGGAGCTCAGCTGACATAGCAATTAGAGTCAGGAAAATATGCCTCCCTCCAGAATCCAGTGCCTGAAGAGACTGCTTACCATTGAACTGAATCGAACTCTTTCTTGTTATGTCGAGCCAATCTTGAGGTCCACGTGGGCTAGGAAAGAAAAACTGGAAAGAATGATATGTGATGGTGAATCAGAAAGGGAGGCTGAAGGAAGTAGCAGCCAAGGCCTAAGAAGAAAACTGGAGGTGGTCTAGTGGCAGATAGGAGCTATATACTTTCAGCAAGAAAGCAACTGGCGGCCAAGAGGGCTTTGTGGGCTGAGTAAAGGGCTTTTATGTTTACCTCTAAAAAAACAATTAGCTAACATAGCTATAGTTCCAAGCATCCAAAAAGCTAGCTGGCTATCTAGTTTCAAGGTTTTTTTTTAAATAACTATTTAATCTCCCATTTCTCAAAAGTAACTAAATCATTAATTACTTTTATTTACTTATAAAAAATCTGAATGCTACAAGCCACTGGCCTCAGGTGCAAAAGAAACTCTCCTCCTGTTCACCTTGTTGTCTCCTCAGTACCCACAACTCCACACAAAGCAGGTCATGGAAATCCTGTGTTATTCCTCTTCTAAATTTCAGTGAGGCCATGCGTCTGTAATTATTTTTAAAAGACTTTAAAAGTTACAGTTGAAATATTTGATCCCAATGGTTGTCTCTATACACATCTCTTTCATTGTTTTTTCAAAACAATACTGGCTTCCCTTTTTAAAAAAATATTTTTTCACAATACTTTTTTTTAAAGTTTTGTAAAATAAGATGTTAACTTCATCTTGTTTTAAATGACTATAAGCCACCTTGGATCCCACCCCAGGAGAAAGGCAGAGTGCAAATTCAAATAAATAAATGCGTAAGTAAATACATAAATGCAGTCTGCCCTCCACATTTGCAGATTTTATTATTCGTGGATTAATTGGTGAAACTTCTACTGCTGACCTATGGCATGTTTAATAAGGGTTGCAAGCTCTGTGAGACTGAGATAACTGCAAACACACTGCAAGGCTTGTAAGTCCCTAATAAAAATGATGTAGGGCAACAGCGGAGGCAACAGCAAGCCTCACCAGCTACTCCCTTCTGCCTTGCAAAGGAACCCAACTTTATTGAAGGCATCAGTGACGGGCTGAATCTGCAGATTATACTTTTTTTGTGTATTATATATGTTTTTTTAAAGGTGGGTAGAGAAATGTATGGGTTTTCCACTTTTGTGGGGGTCCTGCGCCCTTAACCCCAGCAAATGTGGAGAGCCAAGTGTACTGATTTACCCTCTGGTATTGTGTGTTTGCCTTATTGAGTTTTGGGGCCATCAACCTGCCACTCCTTTGGCTATACCTCTTGCTTTATCTCAAGGGTGGCTCTCCAGGTGTTGTTGGGCTCCCATTCCTGCCAGCCCCTGCCAGTATGAACAGTGTTCAGGGATGTTGAGAGCTGTTATCCTACAACCTCAGGAGGGCCACCTTTTGCCCACCCTTGCCTTCTTGGCACTGCAGTAGTACAGCTGCCTCCAACACCATAAGCCAGAGTGATGAGCCACTTCGAAATCTGCTAAGGGGGCGGGAGGTGAAATTGTAGGGACAGCTGCTAAGAAAGGAAGTAGAGGCAAAATGCCATTCGTGTCAGGAAAAATCAAACAACAATAAGACAAGCTCCTCTACATTTGCTGTTCTGACTTTTCTGCATCTAATCCATCAGTTGCCTATCTAATTCAAAATTTAGGATTTCCAGCACAGTGTGTTATAAGCACTGAGGCTTAAGATTTTGTTTTGTTTTGTTTTTCAAAAAAAATCTGAAGTGGATGTAGCAGAGGCTTTTGTACTCAGGCAATGACAGCCCTGTACAGCTCATTATCTGCAGATCTGGAGTTAATTGCCTGGTGGGAGTGGGGAGGAAGGTGACTCATTCCAAATCTGTTTATTACTCATTCAACTAGCACTAAGCAGGGATCCCCAGTGAAGGAGAAGGGATAAAAAATGTCAGTGTCTAGGGAATTGCAAGCAGAGGTGTTGAGAGGGTCTTACAGGCTTGCAGGGATGGGAAATCATCATGCAGTCCTCCAGAGGTTGTTGAACTGCAGTTCCCAGCATTCCTCACCATTGCCTACACTGGTTTATACTGAGAGTTGCAGTCCAACATCTTCTGGAGAGCTGTATTATTCCTGCCACTCTCGTACAGGGAGAAATAAAGAGGCATCACTCAATGGAACAGGCCTTCTTGTCTATTGGACAGATGGGATATTTGTCCCAGCATAGAAAGGGATTTTGTCTTGTGGCTGTTCGCTGTCACAGCGGATGCCTCTTCTTGCAATTGTACTACACCATCCATGTTAGTCTCTATTTGGACCAGTGCAACTGTGGGAGGCCTTTTAAGACAGCGACAGCCAGCATTCCTGGGGAGAGTGTTTAATTTCAAATATTCTTCCCTTGCCCAAAAGGATGGCCAATGAGGTGGAGCTAGGGTAGGTTGGATCCAGATAGAATTTGGTAAGTAAGTGGTGGAAGTGGAACAAAACTCAATGGAAGGGGGTAGCTAGAACATAGCAGGGCCAAGAAATGTTACTTTTTGAATGACACAACCCAGAACTATGGGCCATGCTGGCTGGGGGCTGTAGGATTTGCAATCCAAAAGTGGGCTCTTTTGATGGGTCATGGGGCAGTGAACTCAAGCAGAACTCTAGAGTCCTGCTACTGGCTACATGAAGGAACTAGGGTTATAAAGAATATTCAAAGATATTCTATAAATGGCCAAAAATGGGTTTCACAAATGTTGGGAAACCCTGACAAGAAGAACCCTAGGCAGGTGAGCATTTATTTTTATTTTATTTTTGCAGTTTGGTGCTTATGCTGCATAGAAATAACAATTTTTGTGCAGAATATATACTTTTTCTCCCTTTACTGGAATCTTGTTTTCTGAGAAGAAACGTTGTTTTCTATGCAAGAAACTTATTTTCTGATCAGAAAATCCCGTGTTCTGTGCCAAAACCACTAAGTGTATTTATTTATTGTTTTTGCATGAAATAAATCTCAAATTGTGAATAATCTTCAAAAACTCTGCAGTTTTCAACAACTTTCTCCCAGGCAAGGAAAAAGATGGTAAAATTTTCACTTGTGCATTGGAGAACTGAAATTTATGGAGATTCACATCTCTGGAAGGACCACAAGATTACTGGCTAGAAAGATAAAATTACAGAGTTTGGGGGTTAGGACCCTAGTGGTCAAACAGGAAAAAGACCGCCAAGGATGCAGGCTGAGGCTCAGTCAACATGATCTCCAGGAAACATGGGATCAGAGCATACATTGCCTCCACCCTGGGAACACCACTAAAAATAGCATCCCTGTGGCACACACTGACATGCATACTGACTGACACACAGAAACACAATGGAAGAAAAGCAACAAACTTTCACTCTCCTCCCATGCTACCTCAAATCATGGATAACATTTATAGGCCCTTTATGTACCCGAACTTCCACCCCCAAGTAAACACTACTGCATAATTCCACTAGCCACTGTAGGTAGCCCCTGCATCACACATTACTCATGGTGTGGAAAAGCTGCAAAGAAAAGAGCTGGGATTTATAGTCCAAATGTCTTTGATAGGTTTTGATAGCAGAGTCTACAAATAGCATATTTGCAACATAGCCTTATGTACAGTTAGACCATCTTTATTAATCTAGTCCAGTTGATACGGGATATTTGGGGGAAAGAATTATGATTGTGTTTAGTGGGCTTGGTCCCAGATGAGTCAGACATCTAGGATTCCACTTTTATAAACACAATGGATGGAATTCACTTGGGGACTTACATCTTTATAAGTGGACTTACACCTGTGGGAAATAAATTGAGTAGTTTTATGATGTCTGTATTCAGCAAGGAGCGGCTATTAAGTTGCTACTTAGGGGAGTCCACACAGTGACTGTTGCACTTCAGGACTGATGGACAATGGGACAGAGAGATAACAGGACAAAGGCACATCAGGACTCTGGCTAGGGAGTGCCGATCTGCATCGGTAGAGGCCAATGAGCATTGGGACACTCTTGTTAGTGAATTTTACAATTCACTAACAGGGTTTCTTAGTGCCTCCTGCTATAATATGTTCAGTATGCATAAAGTTACACAACATAGACAGCAATAGAGAATTTCAGCTAATGTAACTTGCAGATAGGATTCCATCCTTAGAAGTAAAGCAGGGGTGGGAAACTTAGAAAAACAGAAGGAAAGAAAAGCATAACTACATGGTTGCTAGGGTCATAACAATAAATAAAACAGTCAACGTGAACATAACAACTTAGACTCACTGTGGAAAGGAAGCCAACTTGTCCCAACCTGGGTCTCTAAAGAAGGGGTGGGAATCATGGAGTCCTCCAGATGCTACTGGACTCCCACTCCCACTGTCTCTTGACCAGCATGAAGAATACTGGGAGCGGCAGTCCAATAACTTCTGGCAGCCCTGCAAAAGTTTTGGCAAAAAGGAGCTACAGTATTTCTGTTCTTTGAAACCTCCAGGGATGACAATTTTTCCTTAAAGACAGGTCTGGTGGTGGTGGTGGTGATCCACTTCCTAGTTTTGCATTCACCCCTCCACCCCTCATTACCCTCTCTCTGGCATTTCTTCGCAAACGAAGATTCAGGAAGGACTCATCCCGCGCTTTCTGCAAGTGCGCTGATCACTAAAAAGGCCAATCCGAGATAAACAAGTACGGTTGCAGAAAGCACAGCAGAAGGTCTCCTTGGGTGATGTTTTTGGGTTGTGATTCTTTCTGCGTTGTCGTTTCTCTTCAAGACTTGTTCGTCGTGAGTTCTCAAATAAGGCTGCAGCATTGTGGATAGTGCGTCTCCATGCCTCCCGATGTGAGGCCAGGGCGGACCACTGTTGGTGATCAATTTGGCCGAGCCTGAGATGTTGTTTCAGGGAGTCTTTGTATCGCTTTTTTGGAGCACCCCTCTTACACTGACCCGTGGCGAGTTCACCGTAGAGTACTATTTTTGGGAGGCGATGGTCCTCCATCCTAGAAATGTGCCCTGCCCAGCGCAGCTGCGTTCTCAATATCATGGCCTCAATGCTGGTGATCCCTGCTTGCTCAAGGACAGCAACATTCGTCACATAGTCAGTCCAGTGTATATTTAGGATTGTGCGTAGACAGCGCTGATGAAAGCGCTCGAGGAGTCGTAGGTGGTGGTGATAGGTGACCCATGTTTCAGACCCATAAAGGAGGATAGACAGTACAATGGCTCTATACACACTGATTTTTGTGCTTTGCCTCAGGTGTTTATTGCTCCAGACTCTTTTGTGACCCCTCATTACTAAAGCGTATGGAATTGGAAGTGGACTTTGGGACATTTTCAGTTTCAGGTTTTGGAACTTGTGCGGCTCATAGTTTGTCTTGGGGGCTGAGAATTGGTCCCCAGATCTTTGGAGCTTGCTGATTGCTGATTTCCTGAGCTGTACCTCTGTAACAATAAAGTAACAAAAAATGACAGTTACACTGAAGATTGGGTAAAGTTATCCCAAGTGAAGTTAAATTACGCTGTTTTAGTTATACCTTCATTATTGAGGAATGTAGTCAACTTGATATAAAATGTTATGTGTAACCAGTTACATCTAAATTGGAGATGGTTACTATCCTTCTGTGAGGATGAGAGAGCATGTATGAAGTGTTGACCTAGACAAATCACCTTTAACTAGGATTGCCAGTCAATTCAACAACTTTTAGTGGATTAACTATTTTCATTGAAGAATGTTTAATGTACTGATTAAATTTGCATTTATTTGCATATGACCTGAGACCCTCAACACAGGCAGCCTACATATTGAAGTCTGAGAGAATTTACCATTTCATAGACAAGAAATGCTACACATTGTGACAGATGGGAAGGTCATCTTAAATGTTTTCTTTTTTCTTCTCCCTTTTATTAAATACAGCCAGAACCAAAATAGCTTCAAAAGTGTGTAAAACAAAAACTGCCCTCACTGATTAAAATTGCAACCCATACCAATCAATCAACTCAGGCTTAGATCGCTAACCTACCAATTAAACTGATTAAAGCCAGCAGTGTCACATCAAATGCCAAGTAAAAGTCAAAGAAGTGGGAGTAGGAATGTTCAAGTTTGTGCTGCTGGTTGAAACAGAGCTCCCCATTCTCCTCCCACAAACCGAAAGCGCAACAAATAAAACCTTGCCTTTTGAAGGCTCTGCTTTCAACATCTAGGGTGGAATACCACAGATGAAAACTATGGCTGGAATCCTGTTGGGGACTTACATCAGTGGGAATTAGAATTGGGCAGTGATATAACATCAGTATCAGTAAAGGGCTGCTGTTATGTAGGGGAGCCAGCGAAGTGACTGATGTACAATGAGGCTGATGCACAACCAGACCATAGAACATCAGGACTGGTGCACATCAGGGACTTCTGGGTGAGAAATGACAGTGAATTGATGTCCCTGTGAGATGCTCACAGCAGCGGAAGCTTAGGAGGCATAATTGCCAGCCAGCGGTGTTAGAGGATTCTAGCCAATCCTGGGAAACTTTGGCAAAGCAAATGTGGCATCAAATGCCAGCCAAGTACAGTAAGACCCCTTCATCCGTGGGGGATAGATTCCAAGACTTCCCATGGATGCCAGAAAGCACAGATAGTACTGAACCCTATAGTTTAAAGGGGGCTATATTTTAAAGTGTCCCCCCCCCCCGCTCACCTGCTGCCATGCGGAGAGTGGGGACACCGATCTACTCCCAACTGTCCTCCAGAGATGCTTGCACAGCAGGAGGAAGGTGGCAGGTCAACCTCCGGTCCTAGAACTAACATAGAATTGCACTGGAGGACCGAGAAATGCCCCAAAACACTTTCACTGGTGACTGCAGGTAACTGAAACCATGGAAAGCAGTCCCACAGATAAGGGATTCTTATTGTGAAGGGAGAACATTGGGGCTCATTGCAGCAAAGAAACAAGATGGACAGGTTTGAGTCATATTTATTATTTCATCTATTTTTAAAATGCATAACCCTTTGACACTAAAAAATAGAAAAGAATAAAGAAAAGAAAGCCCTGTGTGCTATATAGCACATGAAATTCATTAAGTAATATAAAGTGCACAGGGATCCAAATATTAATAGAGTCCTACTTTAGGAAATTTCTACACCAAATGTCCTACCCCAAAAAGTCTGAAGTGAGCAAATGTCCAATCCTTGGTGACAGTGGCATGGAGGAAGGGAACATGAGACCCTGGCTGGCTCTACCATTGGGCAGAGTGAGGCAAGGGCCACAGGTGGCAGATGCCAGAACAGCAGTGGTGGCAGACAGACATTCCTCCTGATGCCCCTGACCAGTACCCTCTTTTAAAGGACAGGCCTCCATGTACCACAGATCCCATCTTGCACCCCCTAAGCTAACCTGTTGGCTTTAGATACAGTGAACTATGCTATTGTGTTGCCATTGTTGAAGTAAGATAGAACTGTTGGCTCTGTCAGCTTCTGTCTGTGGAATGGAGTGTGGTTGTGTGAGAGAGTGTGATTGTGTGTGAGAAAGACACCCTGGCCTTTGCCTCAGGCAGAAAAATATCTTGGGACAACCCTGCGTGAGGCAGTATAAAATGTGGTTACCCTAATAATAGCACCAAATACGAAGTTACCTAAAAGGCAATCTGTCCAAGAAAGGAGCAGTTAGCTTTGCACAAGACAGGACAACCTGGATTTACAAGGGAAGTTACTTTTCTGTTGCTAATAGAGTTTAAATTTTATTACCCATCTTTTATTGCTCCTTTTCCTTGGTCCACAACATGGTCAAGAAAGAGGGGCTTCTGTCTGCAGTGAAATCCCTCAATACCATTTTAACTGACAGCAGAGTAACATCTGAGACAGAATGCAGCCCTGTGACTTTAACAGCTTCACCTTTTTTTGTTGTCCTGTATAATTTTTAACATATTTGCCTGATTAAGAAGCCAGTGAAGCCATGGAGCAAGCTTGTTTTTGGCTGCTCCGGAGACTAGGACACGGAGCAATGGACTCAAACTACAGAAATAGAGATTCCGCCTAAACATTAGGAAGAACTTGCTGACAGTAAGAGCTGTTCAGCAGTGGAATACACTGTCTCAAAGTGTGTGGACTCTCCTTCTTTAGAGGTTTTTAAACAGAAGCTGGATGGCCATCTGTCAGGAATGCTTTGATTGTGTATTCCTGCATGGCAAGGGTTTGGACTGGATGGCCTTTATGTCTCTTCCAACTCTATGATTCTAAGCGTCTAAGCAAGGTGACCCAGAATACCTTGATTCCAGTAGTTTAAAGATTTTGATACACATAAGCTTAAACTTGGCTAATTAACATACTGTCAGCCAGTGCCATTGTCTTATCCAGGAGCACCTCCTGACTAAGCATCTGTTGTTTCCAAGGGAGGGCAAAGCCACCCAGAACAGGTGGCAGAACTATTTCTTGAATGGGACACCATTTGCTTGCATGGCTTCCATCTTTCTAGGATTCAAATTACATTTATTATTGCCCATACTACTGTGTGGTGGTCAGTGGCTTTGATGTTAGATGTGTGGTGAATCAGCTCTGCTTTTGATTAACCTATCCAGGTTCAGCACCTTGGAGAGTTCCTTTAAGATCTGTAATACCGTCCAGAGTACATATCATGGAAACCACTGGCTACCACTATATTGCCATGCTGCATGACAACACCAACAGTTGCCCAGCTTGTAGGCCTGCTTCTGGAGACTGCCCCAAGACATCTTATTTCCAGAGACAAAGGATAAGGCAGCAACCCTGGTTCCTCCATTTAATGGAGAGAAGCCAAGTGGATTTGCAATTAGATCTTCTACAATGCCATGGTTTGGCATCTTCCACCACACCTGAGAAGAGCCAGGTAGTTTGGCAGTGGTGATGGGGGGACAGGACAGGGATAGGAACTGCCCTTCCTGTCCCCAGCATCTACTACCAAAGGTAGCTGCCTCAATTTACCTAATGCTAGGGCTGGTCCTGCCCCTGCTAGTGTATGGGCCACTATGTTGCAAAGCTTTGATGCCATTTTTAAAGAAAATGGGCTGGGTAATTTTTGCAGCTGGTAATTCATTTATTCTAACATTTGTTTCCTGAAGGTCTAGCTCAACTGCAGGCTTTCAAAAGCAACTTCTAGTATCAAATCAATGCAATAATAAAATCAAGCCAAAACATCACCATGAACATCATGCTAAAGCATAGTGGCTGAGAGCAGCAGATGAAGCAGCAAGCATGGCAGGGCTTCTAGATATTCCAGTGGATCAAAGGGTTTTCTTTAAAAAGCCATTCCTGACAAGGATAACCTTGCTACAGCTGCAGCATTACTAAGGCCAGTGTCACCACGCCCTCCGTGTCACCTGGTCTGGTTTGGCCTCTTCACATCCTTCTAGTGCTGCCATTGAACTACAGTGGTTCATGCACTGGTAACTTGCCAATTAGACTGCTGTAACATGCTGTACTTGGTTGCCCTTGAAGATGATGTGGAAGCTACAACTGCAAAATATAGCAGCAAAATTGTAGACCAGAGTACCATTTAGATACCAAATAACACCATTCTTCAAGGAACTGGCCTGGCTGCCAAAACATGTTTTGGAGCTTGAAAAAATATTTTTTTTCCCTTCCCTTCCCTTCCCTTTCCTTTCCTTTCCTTTCCTTTCCTTTCCTTTCCTTTCCTTTCCTTTCCTTTCCTTTCCTCTCCTCTCCTCTCTTCCTCTTCCTTGACTGCAGTCTTAAAATCACACAACCAGCATGGCTACTGCTCATATTTGCTGGGGGATTTTCAGAGCTGCAATCCAAAGAAAAAGTAACTTTCCTAATCTCTAATTCTTTTTCAAGTTTGCTTGCCCTTATTTACTTCCATGTAGTGCTCTACTTTATTGTTCCAGCATCCTCTCTTGCTGTTCTTGACCAAAGCTGAATTTTGAAGAGACTTGATGTAAACTGTCAGACTTCCACTTAAATCCATGGCAACTGTTTTTACTCTCTGAGACCCTCCACTGCCACAGCCAGATACAGGAAGTTAGCTGAGGGGGCACAGGGCAAGCTGCATGGATGGCACACAGCTGGATCCCCCAACACCTTCCTGCAGCCTCACAGGGTGCCACGATCTTTCAGGGTAGAACACAGCACCAATGAAAATGTCTTCCCTTCATGCTTAGGATTCTTTATTGAAGTGTTTAACCCAGGTATAAATCTGTTATGAACACACTCCTACAAAACTCACAAACAAAATGTTGGCAGTTGAAAAAAGAAAGAGCTGGATGAGTTATAAGCAAGAGAGTTCATACTACAGGGGGAAATGGGAAGGGGCTTATTGACTGTCGTGTGTGTGTGTGTGTGTGTGTGTGAGAGAGAGAGAGAGAGAGAGAATTAAACTTCACAAGAAGTGTCCCTGAAGAAAGAATTTGAGATTTTGACTCACAGTCACCAGTGACTGGTGACTCCTATGTCAGTTGGGCTGTGAATCCACTGAGTTTTGAGCTGAACTTTGAAAGAGCTACCCAAGCTGCTGAATTCAGTATTTTGGATAGATCAAACTAAAACTTGGAGTGGCTTCACCACCACACTGACATGACCACCACTGTTCATTGTCTCAGTATCACCCAATAGCCACAAGGAAAAGCTAGACTTGGAATAGACCTTAAGGACAGCTTTGGAAACTCATGATTGGCCAGGGCAGACCAGTGCTGCATTACAGCAAACTTCAGAAGGCCAACTGAGGCATAAGAAAGATAAATCAAGCTTTCTGGGAACTGTCTGTGAAGCTGGAGAATAACCCTAAAATGTTGGATGATGATACTTCATCCAATGTTGGATCCATCCAAAATGTTGGATGAGGGTCCTTCATACTGAGGGGCTAAAGAGGAACCTCCTTAAGGAAGAGGGTAATGATGATGGCCATGATGGTCAAATTTGGGCTTAGTGTTTTGCCACTTGCCCTCTAGTGGCTGCCTCAGGATGAAGCACCATAGAAATACAATGAAACCAATGATGCAAAGACATGCTAAAACACTGAGGATAATAAAAATCCATTTGCCTTCATAACACAATGGTCTTGTCTATACAGTCAAAATAATATGAATGGGATACAAACGTACAGTGATCCGTTCATATGGACATATGCATAAATACATGCCATTTGGAAGAGGGGCAGCTAAATCCACTGCAAAGTCCATATGTGTTGTGTCTGAGGTTTCATCTGGATTTTTTAAAAAGCTCCATATGACATGAAAATGTGTGATCGTTTGAATACTTGCATTCACACAGATATGAACAGGCAGTGTAATCTGATTGGCTGGACAAGCATGGGGGTGGGGCTAGCAAACAGGGAAAGCACCTCCAGCCACCATGTTGGATTTTCAGCTAAGTGATGGTCTGTTAAGTTGATAAAACGGCAATCTTATACTCTTCTTTTTTTTGGTAAATACAAACTATCGCCTGTGCGCACCTTGGGAAACTTTTTTTTTTAAAAAAATGGCTGAGGCAGATTTAAAATTGTGAGTAAATCACTTGCAGCTGCCATCTTGGCTAGGGGTCATGCGGAGTTTAGAGCAGGTTGCATCATTGTGAATGCCTACTTTTTCAGACATGTTCGTATTCTCCCCTCCCCCGTGTAGGCAAGACCAATCAATGTTTTCTAGACAACTGCTTCTCCAGAAGTAACTCTTCCTTCTTGAGTCTCCAGCAGGATCTCCATCAATGTCCCTTGTTATCTGAAATGTTGTCCTCCTTCAACGGGGTAACAACCCCCTTTAAAGGAGGATGCTGCCTTAATGCTCAGTGTAATCTCTCTTTGGAGTCCTAAAGGGGAAAATCCTATCTTACACAGCACTGTATATAGCCTGCTCTAAGGTAACCCTGGCACCCCCCTAGGGGAAGAATTCCACAGCAATAATAAAATAATCTGTGTTCATTAAGCCCTTTAAATGTTATTACGGAGGCCTCAGTCATTCCTGGTATTTAGTAACCTTTGACTACACCACATACTGGAATGATGATCATTAAATTTATATTGATGAAGGTGGCAAACTACAGAAAGGAAAGTCTTGGGGTAGGCTGAGCTGGGGGACCTTCTCTTCATCCCATTTACTACTCTCTGCCCCTTCTCTGAACAACACACTTTGCTGCCACTTTTGGCTTCCATAATAATAAAAATGGAGACTGCAGTCAAGAAATCAGAAGAAAACTAGGGTTTTAGAGGGCAGCTATGAAGGAAGTAGACAAGATCCTCAAATGTAAAGATGTATCATTGAATACAAAGGTCAGGATTATCCATACCATTATATTTCCAATTTCTATGTATGGTTGTGAAAGCTTGACAGTGAAGAAAGAAGATAGGAAGAAAATCCACTTATTTGAAATGTGGTGCTGGAGGAGAGTTTTGTGGATATTGCGGACTGCTAAAAAGATAAATCAGTGGGTCCTAGAGCAAATCAAGCCTGAACTCTTTCTAGAAGTCAAGATGACTAAACTGTCATGCTTTGGCCATATCATGAGAGAAGACATGACTCACTAGAAAAGACAGTAAGGCTTGGAAAGACAGAAGGCACTAGGAAAAGAGAAAGACTGCATTATAGGTGGATAGACTTAATCAAGGAAGCCATGTCCTTGAGTCTGCAAGACCTGAGCAGGGCTGTTGGTGACAGGGTGGCTTGGAGATCTCTCATTCACAGGGTTGCCATACGTTGAAGTTGACTTGCTTACAGTTAACAACAACAAAATAATCACCTCTGGGATCTCTCACTTAAGCCAAGCTGCACCCTATATGAACACACCAAAATGATAAACTGGAGTGGAGTGGAGTGGAGTGGAGTGGAGAGTGGAGTGGAGTGGGGTGGAGTGGAGTGGAGTGTGCTCTGAATTTTTATAAACTCTGTGTGTGTGTGTGTGTTTTAGGAACTATGAATCGCATCATTTCTGGATATTAGCCATGTTAATGAGGACTGATGGAATTTGGAGCACAACAACATTGGAAGGACCACAAGTACCCCACCTCTAGTGTTACCCCTTCAGTATCAGTTGTGAAGGAAGGGCAGGACATGGGAGAAGAACTGTTGTGTAATGAGGGCCCAGTGATGGACACAATACCAGCAGTCATGGATTTAGTTGCTCACCCTTTGCTATCCAGTCTGTGGGCCACAGCAGGCACCAGAGCAGAGGTGGTGTGCGTTTGGAGTAGTGCACTAGAATTGGGATGACCCACTTTCATACCTTCACTCAGCAGAACAACTCCCTTAATGACCTTTAGGGCATCACACAGTTTAACCTATTTTGCTGGGTTCTTGTGAATATAAGAATATGCTGGTGTGGAAAAACCATGCATGCTGCTTTGAGCTTCTTAAAGGATAAGTGGGATCTAAAGGTAATAAATAAGCCAAATGATTCCCAAAGGATGCTGCTAGCTTATCAACAGCAGCTAATCTAGCAGGCCCCACACGTCTGACACCTCAAGATACTTACTGGTCAGGGTTTTCTGTATAATTGCTCCCAGGACAGGGTTGAGAATCCTACAACCATCTGCAGCTGTTGTTGGACTATAAGCCCATGTTAATAGATGATGGCAGTTGTAGTCTTGCAATAGTTGGAGGACAGCATGATCTCCACCCCTGCCCTAGGGGAAGTGAAGCTGAGAGAGACCAGTTTGGCATGTACAGGGTCCCGGGTTCAGTCCCCGATCCCTTTAGGTATGGTTGGGAAAGGATCCTGCCTGAAACCTTAGTGAGCCTGAGCCTCTGCTAGTCAATGTAGACATGTTTAACCCAAACCTCTGTCTTTCTGATGTCTTGGGCTACAACCTCTATCATGGCTATGCTGGCTGGAGATGACAGGACCTATAGTGTGGCATTTTTCAAGGGCACCAGCAGTTGGGGGTGGGCAGGCTTGGACCATACTGGCCTAGACGAGCCAATCCAGACATAAGGCAGCTTCCTATATCACCAGGACATTTTGTACTCCAACTTCCCACCCTGAAAATCATGGTTCATATTATTCCCAAGTCTAATTGAGGTTATTTGGGCAGCATCTTAAGCACGGAGTCCTACAAGCACTTCTTTCTATTGCCCTGGGAAGAACCATAACAACGATAGATCCATCACTAACCATTTACTGCCTTTTTCCTGACAACCCCAGATCTGCTGATAGAGGCCATTACCTCAGTTTGCTGAATGGTAGAGCCAATCCTATATGTTGGTCATCACTCAGCTCATTTCCTCAACATGAGTTATCTAGAGAGGTGGCAGGCGAGGCCTCCTTCTCTGGATGTCTTCAAAAAGAGGCTGGACAGCTACCTGCCAGAGATGCTTTAGATGGAGATCCTACTTTGAGCAGGAGGTTGGTTGTGATGGCCCATGAAGCCCCTTCCAACTCTGTGATTCTATGATTCTTCCTTTGTGTATGAGTATGTTTGAGAAAGATTGAGAGAGAAAGAGAAATCCTGTTTGCCTTCTCTCTGAGAATCCTTGTTTTGCAACTCTACTATGGACTTTTCTACATGCCAAACATGTGTTCTAGCATGACATGTTATGGGGCTCTCCTATTGCTGCTTGGCCAGGTGTTTTCTTCCCCCCTCTGCTTTCCTGTAACCCCTCCCCAATGCCTCAGCACTAGTCAATGAGCCATTTATAGATGTGCAAAATATTGAAATCAGTGCAGGCAAATGGAAAATACCTGCTTTTCAGGGAAAGGGAGGAGGTAAGCCCTAGGATCAGAGGCATAAAACATCTCTGTCCCTTATTTCCTGGGGAAGGAAGTGATGGCAGGAAGCTTCTATGAACCATGGGAGGAGGATGAAGATTATCAGAAGAAAGTATCACCAAAGAGATTGCTTGGCAGGGAATGAATTAAGGGGAAATTGGCAGTTTGAGTGCCTTTTCACAAGCTCCTGTGAAACAGGCTATTGAAACCGTTTAGCTACCTTCTTAATCAAGTCACTTAACAAGCCTTGAAGATGAAGTTTCCAGATGGTGGCAGAAGGAGAATAAAAGCTGGACAGTTCTTGTGATGAGCGCCAGCAGTTGACAATCTGGGAAAGAAAAGGCAGTGGGTGAGGATGGGTGGGTGGGGAGGCAAAGGGGGGTGGACAGGAGGGGGGGAGTGAAGAGAAGATTCTCAACAAGAGCATTATCATCACCTCAGTCTTGATGGATTCATTACCAAAACCACAGTGTGGGCTGCTGCCATTCAGGGCCTTGACAAAAGGCAATGAAGATAATCAGGACCCAATGTGTTGAGCAAGCCTGCTCAAAGCCATCAGCCCTTTTTGGAAGATGAAAGAACAATTTGCACAACAAAGAGATGTCACTGCTTTTGTCTGATAAGGGCCCCTGGATAGCCATTTAGCCTCTAATGAGCATAACTAAAGTGCCAGGGAAAGGCAATTCAGAAGAAAAGCCAGCAGGTGGGGAGATGCTGGCTCACCAGCCACTTTGCACAGACAGCTGCAAGAGGAGCATTAGCATTACTGAGATTTCTCTAGAGAGGGGTGTACATCTGGTGCTTGGGTCAACCAGGGTCAACATATAGGAGATTATCAGACACATTAAAAGTGGTGTTACAGGAATGCTAGGAGATCGCAAAAGGGCTCCCTTTTCAGATAACATTGTTCCCCCCTTGTTATGCACCCATTCTGCTGCCATTCCACTGGGGCTGCCTTTTATTGATGGGAGAAGCTGTCAATACATCCCCCATTCCGTTCCTATCACAGATGTTCCTGCATGTGACAAGGTGCCCTGTTATGCTGGTGAGAACCCAGCGTCAATGGGCGGCCCCTGCCATAACACTTCTGAGTGAGATCCAAGTAAGTGACTTTTTATGATCCTCCCCAAGTTACTTCTACCTTTAAAACTGTGTTTTTGTGCGTACTGTAATTTTTTGTGTTCTTTTTATTTTTATTTTTTAATTTTCCACGCTCGCATCTTCTCATGAGAATCCTTGCGATTTTGATCAAGGAAGTGAAGGGAGCTCCGTTAGAGCTCCATTCACTCCTGGGCTGCCGGAATGATGGGAGAGGAGGTAAATGTTGTTGGGAGGGTGATTGTGGCATGACAGGGAAGGGAGAGGGGCAGGAGTGGAGACTGTGGGACAGGAATGCTTTTTTCCACTCCTGTCTGATAATTTCCATAGCCCAAGACTTTCAGCTGCTTCATAACATTGCATTTTTATGATGTTCTGCATCCATGGGCTTTGAAAACATATATACACCTGAACATGTAATGCATAGATATAAGAAAGAATTTTTGGAAAACGCATACAGCTGCAACTTCAGTGGTGGCATTTATGTCAGTGGAGTGAAGGCCAAACTTTAAATGAGGTGTCCAAGGTTCTGAACATATTTGAAGGATAGTGTTCAGCACTTTGGGCAGTTCAGACTAAGATGTAGAGTTGTTTCGCCCACAGGGAAGCCACCAGCTACTATTATGGGGCTTCACACAATTGTAGATAGCTAGGATTGGTTGCAAATCCCTGTTGGGTAAATAGAAGAGTCTTCCTGATGTGAAGTCAAACCACAGTTTCATTTAATCCAGTGCTATCTACTCTAACTCAGGCGGGGAAGCAAAATCTCCCACTGGACACCAGAGTGGATTTTTGCCAACTGATCCACAAGATCAGTACCTGTACTGTTATCTCCAGTCAGTGAGCAGAAATAAGAGACTAACTGGCTATTTAACACATGGGAAAATGTTGCATGGGTCTGAGTTTTGCTCTGCAATTTGTGAAGTTGTACCATGGAACTGAGTTAAAATCTGGTATGGGCATCAAGCTAACATCAAACAGAGATGCTACAACTCTCCCAAACATTGGCTTCTGACTGGGATGTCGCTGGGATGGTGAATCTTCCTGGAATTTAGTGTATTTATACCTTAAAAGGTCCATCTAAGGTACTTCCTCTGATGCAAACTCAAGGGGATGTTCAAAGGCTTTTGCTTGTGTTCTAGTCAACTGCAGTTTGCCATGTTGGTTGGCCCTAGCAAATGGAGTTTAATCTCAGGGCTGTCCCAAGACAATTTGCCATTTGAGGAGAATGACAAGAACTCTCCTCCCATCACATGTAGAGAAGCTAAATGGACTAGCAGTTCAATATCACTTTAGCATCAGTGATAAAACCACACCCCCATCACACTTAACCCCAACAGGCCAGTCTAGGAGTTCAGGCAGAGCTTGGAAAAGTTACTTTCTTGGGCTATAACTCACAGAATTCTCTTCTGTGCACAACTGTGCATGTGCAAAAGTGCATGTTAGGGCATGTTATATGCAGACTCCCTTACACTGACTGCTAAAGCTGGCATAGAAACACTCAGATTTCCTGGTTCCAGTCCCTCACCTACAAAATGTTTCTGTTTTTCCATTGCCTATGTAGGATGGATGGGCAGTCCTTCATGGAGGGATTGGTTTTCCATCTCCTAGCTCTGGATTTCCTGTATGGAGCCCAAGGCTGATTTAGATATCCTACAACAGTGCATCTTAAGCTATCTAATGTGTGGGACAAGTATTTCCCCCCAATGTGCCAGGGACTGGCACCATTTTTGTGCTTGTTGGCCATAGTTTTTTTTTTCCTTGCTGGAAACTCACCAGGGCCAGCAGCCAATGGCTCAGGGATCAGTGCCTGCTCATGGACCACCACTTTGAGAAGCATTCGAAGTGCCCTCCTCATCCCTCCAGATCTACAGCTATGGACCCATTATGGTACAGTGGTCACAGCACTGGACTAAGATTGAGCTGAGTGGATAACTTGAGACCAGTCTTGCAAACTCAACTTAACCTGCCTCACAGGTAGGTTAAGGCCAAAGGGAATGTCATTGGTGCCTTAAGGTCGTTTGTATAAATAGGACTGTGTGTTGTATAGTAGGACCCCCATATCCGCGGATCCAATATCTGTGGTTTCAGTTATCTGTGGACACAAAACAGAATACATACCATAGAGTCTACCCAGAAAATGCCTAGAGAGGCATCCTCTCTAGACATATTCTAGGTCCTCCAAGGCTACTCTGTGGTACTTTAAACCAGAAGTCCCATTATTTTCAATTGCATTCGCTGTTATCCACGGTTTCCAGTATCTGTGGTAAGTCCGGGAACCAAACCCCCATGCATACGGGGGTTCTACTGTAGTTGCTGGGAGGTGGGGAGAAATCCCAATAGATTACCACATTGTTTCCCATGATCCCTTAGTGACTTGAGGGGAAAGTTGTCCTGTTGCTGTACCTCATTTCTTGTCTCCATGGAAATGAGTGTATTCATTATTTTTCAATAAAGGATAGCATTTGTTTTTCATATTCTCTAAATTCATCTCTCCCCCCCTTCTTCTTCCCCAAGTCTTCTTTGGCTTCTTGCAGAGATTTTTCATTATAAACAATATGCTCATCCCCACCCTTGATGGTTTCTTCGGTTTATTGGGTCTCGTGTGTTTTCTCTCTTTTACAAACAAGGAATGTTCCTCATTTTGAAAGATCACCCTCCCTGCTGCTTTCCCAGAACATCACAATGACCAGAGGAAATAGTAGGTGTTTCTTTTCAGAACACTGTAACCCCCTAGATTTCTTTTTTTTTTTTAAGAGAGAGATTCTTTATTAATTTTAACACAAATATATTGATCACACTTAAGCCAAAGTGGTGGCTTCAGAAGCTGGAGAAAGAAGATGAACATCATTTGGGGCAGAAAAGGGAGACCTTGAGAAAGTTGCTTTGTAGACTATAACTCCTAGAATCTCCTGGCCAGCATAGCCACTGGCCATGCTGGCTGGGGGATTAGAGCAGAACAAGCAATTTTTGTAGGCTTTGGAGAAAGGAAAAATCTTAGTCCAGGTTCATGGAACTGTAGAGCAACAAGGAACCCTGGAGGTCCCTCTAGTTAATGCCTCTGCTTGGTTACAGATCGTTTCAGCACCATTTTGTATCCTTTGCAGTAACTTTCCAAAACTCTGCCCCATCCTGAGATGGCACAGTTCTTTCCCCTTCCAGTCAGTATCAATGGGAGGTATTAAAAAAACAAAATCAAACCAACTCCAGGGAATAAAAGAAGAAGAAAAACGCCCCATGTTGGTGGCAGTGAGCTGGCAGGGTATGGGCAGGGATGGTTCCTCCACTATGAAAATGTCCCTCTACCCCACATTTGGGGTTGCTCTGTAATTGGTTCTTCCTACCAACCCCCCTCTTTAAAGTATCTAAGGCATTGTTTCCTTCTGCAATCTTTTAAATGAGGTGAAGGCCCAGATAATTCAGGGCAAGAAGGTCTGACTCCTTGTTAATTGCTAAAGTGGCAAAGCCGCTTCCTGTGCATGTTATAAATTTTAGGAAGGCAGATGTTAACTAGGCAAATGGATGCTGGGATAAGATGGAACTTTAAAAAAAATTATTTAAAGGTGAAGGAGTAAGCTGCACATAATTTTATAGTCAGAATACCAAAGTTGATGGCGGTGGTGGTAGAAATAATGATGATTTCCATTTCTTGGGATATTTTCTTTAAAAGACTATAGGCATCTTCTTGAAAAAGGGTGAGTTCCTACATTGTCAGACATAGCTATGACCAACAGAGCTCAGTCATCATAGTGACATTTACTGATGACACACACACATCCTTGCAGCCTGGTGGCACCCTGACTGAAGGCATTTGAAGTGCTGCAGATCATTGGGGAATGATTCTAGGCTGTATTAATATGAGTATAGTGTCTAGATCAAGGGAAGTAATAGTGCCACTCTATTCGGCTTTGGTAAGATGTCACCTGGAATACTGTGTCCAGTTCTGGGCATCACAATTCAAGAAGGATATGGACAAGCTGGAATGTGTCCAGAGGAGGGTGACCAGGATGGTGGGAGGTCTGGAAGCCATGCTCTATGAGGAGCAGCTTAGGGAGCTGGGCATGTTTAGTCTGGAGAAGAGAAGGTTGAGAGGGGACATGATAGACATGTTTAAATATTTAAAGGGATGTCATAATGAGGATGGAGCAAGCTTGTTTTCTGCTGCTCCAGAGACTAGGACACAGAGCAATGGGTTTAAACTACAGGAAAGGAGATTCCACCTAAACATTAGGAAGAATTTCCTGACAGTAAGAGCTGTTTGGAAGTGGAATACACTGCCTCATAGTGTGGTAGAGTCTCCTTCTTTAGAGGTTTTTAAACAGAGGCTGGATGGCCTCTGTTGGGAATGACTTGACTGTGTATTCCTGCATGACAGGGGATGGACTGGATGGCCTTTGAGGTCTCTTCCAACTCTATGATTCTATGATGCCTGCAATGCTCTCCCAGTTGTATGGCCCACTGAGTACCGGCAGCTGGAAAGACTCCTTGGGGCCCAGGCACAACTGCTTGTCTCAAGGTGCCCTGTGATCAGGAGACTGCTGCAGATATCATTCCTCAGTGCCCTGATTTCCAGTGCATTGGAAATGCTTTGGTTAGGGTGCTGCTGGGCTGCAAAGGTAGGTTTGAAGGGTTATGTTTGGTTGTTCACAACTGTAAATGTGAATCCCCAGCAGTTATGAGATTGTAAGTCCAGTTTACTATCTAGTGACTGCTGCGTAGGATACCAGGCACTATATTTAAATGATAAAAACATATTGGCTGAGATCCTACATCATCTCAGCATGGTAGAATTATGTCATGCTAGCCCAATGCACTCCCGTACTGAATACCAACACAGTACAATGTATCAGAATGAGTGAATGTGTATAACCATCACTTCATTGCACAATGTGTCATGCACAAAGGCAGCATGCAGTGTAGAATGCACATTGACACACTAGTCTGTTACCCAAAGAGGTGGGGGATCCATGGGGGGCCATCTGTGATGCCAAAATCTCAGTTATTAATTGGGGGAATTATTAGCTCAAATGGATGGCTACAAGAGGTCAGGTAACGTTCAGGACCTTGTGCACCTATGTATATCAGTACTCACTGCAGAGTCCTCCAGTTAAAGTAAAATAAATGGTTTTTATTGGAAAATTACTCAAAAAGCACTCACACACACCACACGTGTTTACAAGAACCACCCAAGGCTAACAAAGAGTTTGTGGCAGAAAAGTTGAACAGAGGAGTATATTTGAGAGATAGGGCAATAATTTACCAGTCCTGAAGAGGGGAATGAAGTACTCAAAGAGAAGTCTGAGGGTGGCACTGAAGTCTGGTGCAGAAACATGTATCTTCCACAATGGCACAGTGGCACACTTTGCTATTGTTTGGGGACTAATATTTATACTGTATTTCATGTCCAGAAGGGGTATTAGAACAATGCATAGATGGGTTTCCCACCATTTACACAAAGGAAACTGAAACTCTGCTGATTGCTCTTAATGGCTGAGATACAGACATTGTTGGGTTTATGACAACCTCTGTATTGTATGATAGCATTTGAGGAATACTTCCTGGAGACTAGGGTTGTTTTGGTCACTTGATTGTTTTTGATGTGTGACTCATCATTGAGGGTGCCCAAGAGGCGATTAGCACATACCACCTTAATGGCTCTGTTTACTAGGGCTTTGCTTAATTGTATCTTTGGTGTGTCTGCTAGTATTTTTTCACAACACCTTCTTTGGATCCTTGTGACCTCCATTTAATTTCACCTATCTGGTCTGTCCTGGTCCACTAGACCCCATGAAGTGTCTTAATATGCAAATTATGCAATATTATAGGGAGGAGGTATAAGGCATAGGCACAACTCTAGGTGCATTATTGTGCATTTGCAATGGTTCCATAGGTGGAACTCCACTTCTTCCAACTGGAGAGCTGGGGCAAAGCTAACAAAATGAAATTCAATACGGAGAAATGTAAAGTACTGCACTTAGGGCGGAAAAATGAAATGCATAGATATAGGATGGGAGAGACCTGGCTGAACGAGACTACATGCGAAAGGGATCTAGGAGTCCTAGTAGACCACAAATTGAACATGAGTCAACAGTGTGATGCGGCAGCTAAAAAGGCCAATGCGATTTTGGGCTGTATCAATAGAAGTATAGTATCTAGATCAAGGGAAGTAATAGTGCCGCTCTATTCTGCCTTGGTCAGACCTCACCTAGAATACTGTGTCCAGTTCTGGGCACCACAATTCAAAAAGGATATTGACAAATTGGAGCATGTCCAGAGAAGGGCAACTAAAATGGTGAAAGGTCTGGAAACGATGCCTTATGAGGAGAGACTTAGGGAGCTGGGTATGTGTAGCCAGGCGATATGATAGCCCTGTTTAAGTATTTGAAGGGGTGTCACGCTGAGGATGGAGCGGGCTTGTTTTCTGCTGCTCCAGAGACTGGAACACGGAGCAATGGATGCAAGCTGCAGGAACAGAGATTCCACCTCAACATTAGGAGGAACTTTTTGACAGTAAGAGCTGTTCGGCAGTGGAACACACTCCCTCGGAGTGTGGTGGGGTCTCCTTCCTTGGAGGTCTTTAAACAGAGGCTGGATTGCCATCTGTCGGGGATGCTTTGATCAAGATCTCCTGCATGGCAGGGGGTTGGACTGGATGGCCCTTGTGGTCTCTTCCAACTCTACAATTCTATGATTCTATGATTCTAACTATCAGCTGGATAGATCCATTCCACATTGTCCCCCAAAAAAGTCACTCCACATGCATAGTGCAACTTATGCCTTTTCATGTCATCTACAGGATTCTGGCCAATATAACACATGTGCACACATATATGGAGACAAACACATCTCAACACCTCCCTGCAAGAACAAATGGCAGGGCTGATCAATTGTTGCAAGGTTGATACTTAAAAATCACCCTGCCACTGTCTTCCATCTTTCCCCAGCAATTCAAGCTACCATATCACTGCCCAGAACAGGCTGTTCTATTGAATAGTTATCCACTCTCCCAGATCTTCGTGATGGACCCTCATTCCTCCATTCTGAGCTGTCACATTTAGACTAAAAGTTACTTTAAATACTGCAGTGAAAGGTAAGTCCAGTGAAATAACTCCTTCCCTTTCTGAAGTTTGCACGTCAAGATTTGAGCAACAAGCAGCAAAAGATAAAAGAAGGAAGAAAAATAATGCATTTTTTAAAAAGAAAAAGAAAGAGAGAGAGAAACCAAGGAAACAAGGCAAAATAAAATGGAAAAACAAAATAAAGCAATCTGACATCAAAAGTCTAGCAAAAAACCCAAACAAACCAACAAAACAACCCTCTGAAATAAAAGTAAAAAGCCTCACCATCGACCAAAACATGATGCGAGTGAAAAATAGTAGGAACTGAAGTTTAAAAAAAGCTATAGATCAAAAGAGTAACAAAACTGATGACAAGAATGAACAAAAGAGACAGAGGAAAAAACCATGCAAACAAGTAAAGAACAGAAGGAAAAATAATGAAGAAGAAAACTCTAATTCCCACTGAGAATTTCCTCCACCATAACGAAGGCTGAGAGAAAGACAATCAGACTTTGATACCACATTGAGAAATTGGTTAGACACAGCAATTTAAACCTCCAGAGATAAGTACTTTTTAAAAAGAATAAGTTGCTGAGCAGTTTGTGGTATAAGTCCTGAAAAGTTGGTTTTCATAAGCAGCTGCTGAAGTTTCATGAACATTTTGGGTAGCTAGGAAAGGTGCTTCACTGTGACAAAGCCCTACATTCTGATGTAGCTCAGCATTGTCTTCTAGAAAATGAGATTATTTAACATCTTGCTGGGACACCTGAATAATCCCATCTCACCTTTTTGTTCCCCTGTGGTGCCTAAATACCTTAAAGGCACCAGATTCTGTCTGATCTTGGAAGCTAAGCAAGGTTAGTTATGATTAATACTTGGATGGGAGACTGCCAATGAATACCAGGTATTGTTGGGTATATTTCAGAGGAGAGAACTGGCAAAACCACCCTTGAGTATTCCAAGCCTAAGAAAACACTATGAAATTCATTAGGTTACCATAACCCAACACGTGATATGAAGGTACACACACACACACACTGAAAACCTAAGCTGTTTTTTCACAGTGCTATGTCTGTTCAAATTTCTTGGCTCTTTTGAAATGTAAGCTTAATGTTATAAAGAAAGTGAGCCCTGCCATTAAGAAATACTCCACTTTGGTGCCTAGCAGACTATTGGACAAAATAAGAGTCTAAGTCCTGTGTCTTCTGGGAGTTGAGCAAGAAAACCTCAAACATATTTTTGTTTTTCTTCCTAGAGCTAGGATGAATGAAGAGACTCTTGTCAACAGACAGTGGTGACTAGTGGCTTCCCTATCTGTGGAATGGTGATTTCTCTCCAGTTGTCGTTGTGTGCCTTCAAGTCATTTCTGACTTATCATGACCCTAAGGAGAACCTATCATTGGCAAGATTTGTTCAGAGGGGGTTTTCCTTTGCCTTCCTCTGAGGCGGAGAGTGTGTGACTTGCCCAAGGTCATCCGGTGGATTTTCATGGCTGAGCAGGGATTCAAACCCTGGTCTCCAAAGCCATAGTCCAACACTCAGACCACTATACCATGCTGGCTTTATTTTCTCTCCAGACAGAAATCTGAATTTTAGAGGAGCTCTCCAAAGTGCTGAACCAATTTTAAAGGCATATGGTTCAGCACCTTGAACAAGTCATATAGAGCAGTGATCCTCAAGCTATTTAATGTGGCAGAACAAGCACTTCTCCCCCTAATATGCCAGGGACCACAGTTGTCCCTCACATTCACGGATTTGGCATTCATGGATTTAAGTATTCATGACTTGAAAATATTCCTTAAAAAAAAACAATAATCCAAAAAGCAAACCCTGATTTTGCATCTTATATAAGGGACACCATTTTGCTATGCCATTGCATATAATGGGACTTGAGTATTCATGGATTTGGGTATTCACAGGGGGTCCTGGAACAAAACCCCAGTGAACGTGAAGGGACAACTGAAACTTTTTCTTTCTTTCTTTCCTGGAAACTCATCATGGGCCAGCAGAGGAATGCTTGTGGACTGTACTGGACCCTGGAATACCATTTTAAATACCATTGCTTTAAAGTCTGGACTAAAACCACCCCATTGACATGGGAGCCAATGTGCCTAGTCCTAGTAGAATCACACTCTGATTTCTGCATGCATTCACTTCTCATAGAGCAGGCATGAGCAATGGTTAGAAAAGCCTTTCATTTTTATTTTATTTTAAAATAAAAATAAATAAAAGGAAGGCCACTGTGAATTACTGTACAGTATTTAAAGAAAGTATCCTTTTTGCCAAACTCTGAACATAAGGATTATTTGTTGTTTCTTGAACTGCACATTAGTATTTTAATGGCACACTATTTTGTAACTATAGAATGCTAGGAGAGGGAGACAGCTATGCAATCCCTGGATCATGCTGTTAAGACCATTAACTGTCCATCTCATCTGATCATCCACTGACAGGTAGGGAGTACATTTTCCTCTCAAGAACACTGGACTTTTATTCATGTCATTTATTTATAGCTAAATTTATATCCTGACTTGTTGAAGCCTCAAGGCAACTAGTAGCATGAGATGTAAAAACAAAAACAAGGACATCTCAAGGAACAGCAAGAATATCTTCAACAAAGTGTCACGCAGGGCTCCCTCCATGTGATTCCACAGCCACTCTGAGAAATCCAGGGTATGAGGTATTCAGCTGTTTTATTTAAAGGGCAAGTTAATAGCCCTTATGGATGCAAGGTTGTGCTTGACACTGTGAGGAGAATCCCTGGAGAAACTGCAGGAGTAGGGCAACATGATTAGACATGTATGGGAAAGTGGGTAATGTAGTTGGAGGGTTCATGCATTTTGCTTGTGGAAAAATAAAAACTGAACCCTGCTCAAGGCCTGTGGCCAAAGATTAGAGGAATAATCTCATACCAGCATTTGTTATGCAGTATTCCTCACTTTCACAAGCCTAGGTCACAGGCAGTTGTCTTTACATTTCCTTGGTCATATTTTCTCCCTTTCCCATCATGTTCTCTCTTTGGGATTCTTCTGTTCCTTCTTTCTTTGTGACTGCTTCCTTTCTCAAACTTCTTTTTGTCACCTCCTTCTCTAAACCAGTGGATCTCAAACTCTGGTCCTCCATCTGTTTGAGACGTCAACTCCCAGAATCCCTCTGCTTTAGCCATATAGGCTGGGACCTCTGGAGGCTGAAGTTCAAAACACCTGGAGGAAGAGCTTGAGAGCCACTGTCCTAACCCACACCTGTGTTTCACCTGGATTGCTTCCTTCTTAGATCCCTGCCACCACTTTTTCTGGCCACTTCATTTTTCTGCACTTTAGTCCCTTCTACCCTCCCTTCTACCATTCTCTAAGGTCATTGTAGATCAGCCAACAGGAGCCAGAAGACACATCCTGTTATGGATGTTTAGCAAATGGCAGTGAGGGGCTGCTACACCTACCCACCCCCTCTGTGAGCTAACAGGGATGCTTCAAATGACCAGTGGCTTTAAATGCTACCCAGTCATTGTTCTTCTGCTTTAAACTACATTTGGAATTGCAATTGGCTTTATTCACCATGGGGAGTATTTATTCAAACAGGCACTTGATTTTTAAGCAGTTTGTTTAAAGCAGTGGTGGGTAACTGTGGTTGATTTATGGGTTAATTTTTTTTTTACCCTGGGAACATCCAGGGGCCACACAAATTTCCAAAAAAGCCTCCCTAATAAAAGTGGAGAGATGTCCATTTCAGGTTTTGAAAAAAATGGCATTTTAAAATGTTAAACAGTGTTGGGGATGTGTGTTGCAACCTATTTAAAAAATAAATCACTGTTCTTAGAGGCTTCCGGAGAGGGAATTTGTTCCACTTAAAAAAAAACAACACAAAAAAACTTTTGGCTAGAGGAAGGGCAGTTTGGGAAGTCTGGAGGATCAAGAGCCACAGAAATAGCTCTGGAGACTGCAGTTTGCCCACCCGTTGCTTAAACAGTATTATACATATGTCTCTGTATTTGGGCATATGTGTGCCTCCTGCCAAGTTTTAGTTCAAAGCATCTGTCTAGGGATTGAAACCACTGGATGTTTTGATGTCTTCATTTCCAGAGCTGAAAAAACTGTGTTCTAAGGATGTCACCATTTGGGTACACTTATACCTGGAGTTCCAGATTTTCCAGCCTTAAAAACTAGGAAGAAAATATGAGACAAGCCAACAGATGAGGCAACATGTCTGAAAAAGAGAGGAACAAAAGTGGACCAGAAAACATAAAACTGAAGCTCAGCCAGAACTCTGAGCAGTAGCAGATTATACAGGGTACAGTGTTATGGGACAGACTGTTGCATCACACAGACTGAAGATAGGACTTTCTAGGCTTTCATATAACTTGGTGAGTAGGCAATCTGGTGCCCACCAGATACTTTACTCTACTCCTCTCATTAGTCCCAGCCAGCATGGACTGTGGGAGTGGAGTCAAAAACATCTTCAGGGCACCAACGTAGCACAGCCTATGAATATTGATGGCCAACACTTTTCCCCAGGTAGGTATTATCCAGGGTCCCAAAACAGAAAATAATAGGGCTGATGGCCATTTGGACATGGAAACCAATGGCAAAATTGACTACCAATGAATTTAGACATGATGTTCTGCCTTCCAAAGAAAAAGATGTGCAAATCTTTGCCACTGTCAGTTTTCTTTTATTATGGAAACCTAATATATGATCAATCCATTAAAAAAACTGGTGGTGGCAAAGATTTGCACATCTCTTTCTTTGGAAGGCAGAACATCATGTCCAATTCACTGTTAGTCAGTTTTGTCATTGGATTCAATTGGGCTGTGTGGGGTATTGGAATTTATGTAGCAGCCTAGCAGAGAGAGAGTTAGGTTGAATGTAACAGGTCCATAGGTAATTTCCTGTTTGTAACAAGAGAAGTTTACAATGTGTCTTCCGGTGAGAAATTTTTCCTTTGAAGCCTTTGTCTGGGAGACATGTTGTATCCAGTCACCATTGAGATTCCCTGGAACCAGCATGCTTGCAAGGGACCTCTTTACATTTTGTTCTTTAGAGATGTAGCAATCAATGTGATTTTTGTTATTCCTGCTTGTCTATATGCATCTTCAAGTCTTCAGCCTGTGTATCAAGTATTACACATGATGTTCAAGAGTAAACTGTTTTTTCCCCCATACTTTTAAAAAGACTGTGAACTGTTCTTTGTTTGCTAGACTGTAAAGAGGGAGGGTGAAAGGGCTGGCTGGTTATTAATTATCTGTCTGTTTGGAACCACTTCGCTGTGCATATCTAAAGAAATACTCTGCATACTCTGCTTATTTTGATACTGGTGAGAATATCACCCAACCGTTTTTGGCATCAAATATTGATATTCTCCAATATAGGGAAGGGAGAGGTTGACTTCTGGAGGCAGGAAAGAGCAATACACAATATTTCTCTCATTCTCTTATTAGCCCCGAAAGCAAATTGAATATACCCATCTCTCTCTCTCTCTCTCTCTCTCTCTCTCTCTCTCTCTCACACACACACACACACACACACACACACACCAATGGAAATTTAGGGACAATTCTACTTTCCGATCTTACTAATGTTGGTCACTCTGTGTTGAGTGCCAGCTATGTACAAATTCCCAAGAGTATCTCATTGGGTATCTAGTGAAGAGTCCTAATGCAGCTTTCTTAAGAACTTCAGAGAGAAGAGGAGGTAGGTACAGCTCCATCATGCCAAGGACCAGAAGCAGATGGAAGGCCCTCCCTCCATCCTCACTGCTTCTGCCCTGGCCTCATAGGGAAAGAAGAGGAGGCAGGCACAACTCCACCATGCCTGGGCCCAGAAGCAGAAGGAAGGCCCTCCATCCATCCTAACTGCCTCTGCCCTGGCTTCAGAGGGAGAGAAGAAGAGGCAGGCACAACTCCACCATGCCTGGGCCCAGAAGCAGATGGAAGGCCCTCCCTACCTCCAACCCCACTGCCTCTGTCCTGGCCTCAGAGGAAGAGAAGAGGAGGTGGGCACAGGTCCACCATGCCTTGGCCCAGAAGCAGAAGGAAGGCCCTCCATCCATCCCCACTGACTCTGCCCTGGCCTCAGAGGGAGAGAGGAGGAGGCAGGCACAGCTCCACCATGCCTAGGCCCAGAAGCAGAAGGAAAGCCCTCCCTCCCTCCCTCCCTCCCAAGTGCTTATGCCCTGGCCTCAGAGGTTAGAAGAGGCAGTATCTGCTGAACTAATCCCACACTGCCCTCCCCTTTTCCTTTTTGTGTCATGTCTCAATTAGATTGTAAACCTAAGGGCAAGAACTGTTCTTTTATTCTTTTTTTTGTATAGTGATGGTGCTATATAACAACAACAACAAAAATAGGCGATAGATACAAAGCTCCTACTTGCAAATTCTTTCCTTTCTCAAAACCACACTTTACATATAGATTCTTTGTGGTAAACACTCACTCTGCCAACCTCATGAATGGCTTATGAAGGATGTGCTTTCATCTCGCAAATGCCAGTTTCATTTATCCTCAGGCACCTAAACTTTATGGCTTTGGGAGAAGGGAGGGGATTGATTGATTGCAATCTTGAAGCTTGCTTCCACCCCACCCCCACATCCTCCCCACTCTCCTACACCTTGTAGATTGTGCAGAAGATTTTGAACAACACTTGTAAGGCAAGGTAATATCTTGGAGATAAGCTGGGCCCCACCATCCATGTTGATGCAGGTTTCTCCCTTCCTTGACCATCCAAAAGTGGTGCTTCGAAATTCTTGACTCTAGGTTCCATGTACTTTAATTTCCTTGATCCTGCCTGCCTGCCCCTAATCAAGTGATTCAGCTAGACTACCCCATACCACTGTTCCTAGGGTGACTTAAATAATGCAACCCCTCAGAAGTTGTTGGACTACAATCCTGGGGTCATGGGAATTGTAGTCAAGCACCTGGGGATTTGTACTTGAGAACCACCACCTGTGGAACCATTCAGAATTTATTTATTTAATTTATATCCCATCTTTCTCCCAGCATGGGATTCAAGGAGGCATACAACATTTAAAAACACAATATATTTTTTAAAGAAAGCCTCTTAATACAAAAGTTAAAGCACAGTTAAATTAGCTTTCATTTTTTTTTAAAAAAATACAAGTTCAAAACAGCACTAAAAAGACAATTAAAATAGAATGAAACACGCACACTACATACCCCCCCATTAAAAGCTCTATCTGCTGCAACATACTAAAACCCAAATGCCTCCTTAAATAAAAATGCTGCTGTATATGGAATGCATTACTTAGCCCATCATTCATGGAAGCGCCCACAGCAAATTTCTAAAACCAGTATCTGCATGTTTACTATAGTTAAGCCAATTATTTAATTACTACCCACTCCCACTCTGGCAAATACATAATCCTCTACTCCCACATCATGATTTACCACACAACAGTGAATTAAATGAGTGAATCGGCAGTGAGTTGGAACTGAACCACACTCTTGTGTTTCAAAGTGTGCAGTAAGGCAATTTCTATGCTTGCCAGCAAGGTGACATAATTTTTATCTTGTGAAGTTAACCTAAATACCCTAAAGGCACCAGATCCCATCTGATCTTGGAAGCTAAGCAGGGACAGCCCTGGTTAGTACTTGGATAGGAAACTGCCAATGAAACCCAGGTGCTGTGGGCTATATTTCAGAGGAAGGAACTGGCAAAACCACTTCTGAGTATTCCTTGATGAAGAAAACCCTCTGAAATTCATTAGTTGAGAAGTGACATGAAACCATACACACAAGGAATGCATATTCCTTGCATGATGGGTCACCAGATGTTTTTGGACTACAAATCCCATAAAGCCTCACCCTGGGTTATGCTGGCTAGGGCTGATGGGAGTTGTGACCCCCAAAACATCCAGAGAGGCAGAATTGCCCAGTTCTGTCTTAAGAGATTCACTTCTCCATGCTAGCAAAACCCTATATTAAAGCATGCCTGATAGCTGCTGAGTCACTGACAGAGAGCAATGTGATATGTGTTTTGGAGCAGACATACATGGATGTCCATGTGCTCATTTCTGAAACAATTGTGGCAGTTCTACTCTTTGTTATCTACTTAGGTGTGTACATGCATGTGTGCGTGTTTGTGTTCCAATGTTTAAATATTTATGCAAGCTGCTTTGAGCTTCTGGGACAGAGCAGGATATAAATCAAATTAACTTTATAAGAAGAGGAGGAAGAAAAATATGCAAACAGGGAACATTTCACATATAAATAAGGAGCAAAGGGAGGGAGAAAATGCAGTAGATAATAGGCTGCTGGAACTGGCCCTAACTGGGCCTTGAATCATTGTCTTGGCCTATGGGGACTCTGCCACAGAGGCAAAATTCATTTGCCAAAATTCATTTGCATTCCCCCTTTTAGAATTTGAGGGGGAGAAGCCAGGGATAGAAATGGATGAGCCATGGGCTGACAGGTTAAATATATGTTTATCAAAATCCCGACCAAGCAGACGCTGGCATGGGAAGCCTCCGAACATCTGCCTGGGAAAGAAAGGCAGCAATTGCTGCGGTATGGACAGAATGATTGATGGCCAAGCGGGGTTGTGTTATGCAGCTGAACAGAACCAATACAGGTACTGGTGGGGTGATGGTTTATGAGCAGGGAGGAAATAGGTGTGAGGGAGGATATACTTCACCCCCAAAGAGGACAATGAAGGAGGTTGCTGGGTGGGCCATGCTTTGACCCCCTGGGAAATTAATGATGTAAATCCTACACGATCTATAATTCATAACAATCCACCCACGGCCTAGCAGCCAGGCACGTGAGTTGCATGGAAATCTGGCAAGCACTCAGTCTGGTGGAGATGGATGGCCCCTCACTCTGAGTTTTAAGGCAATAGACAGCAGACCTGTGTGGCTTTGGATATGTCAGGATTGTCAAGCTCTAAGAGACCTATCTGATATAGCTGGTGGAGACAGAGCCTGGGGAAGTTACTTTTTGGGGC
Organism: Gambelia wislizenii; assembly: GCA_030847615.1. Lineage (NCBI taxonomy): Eukaryota > Metazoa > Chordata > Lepidosauria > Squamata > Crotaphytidae > Gambelia > Gambelia wislizenii. Next base: position 249,806,333 of record JAUMIR010000002.1, on the reverse strand, counting down.
CTCCACCCCCCAGATTCTTCCAGACAGCATGGCCATGCATGTAAGGCAATGCATTAGGACTGCTACCCCATTACTTTCCTTCCTCCATTGTCCAGGCTGTTCAGGGCTTTCTGGGAGTTGTAATTCAACAAGTCTCTTTTCCAAGCCCTGGTTGGTGGGCTGAACTCAGCTCAGCAAGTCACACATTAGCAATGGGAACAAGTTCTGTTTCAGTTTGTTTCACAGAAGAATTTACCAAAATGGGCAGTTTCCTTCATACTCAGGATAGAGAGATTTTAAAAATTTGAATGTGGAAGAAACTGAAAGGCTCCAGTCCATCCCTTCACCCACATCCTGGATCTCTGGGGGAAAAAAATCTGACTTTGAATTCCTGTATTTACAGACAAAAACTGGCGCTGAATCATGGGCCTGTCTATAGTGCAGAAATATAGCTGATTCACAGCACTTTATCCACCATAGTTCTATTCTATGGAATCCTGGTATTTGTAGTTTGGTGAGTGTCAGGATCAGGTCATAAAGCAACCTTTTCCTGCCATTAATCCTGTGTGCTGTGTGACCCTTGGATGTTTGGCATTCCTTTGAAACGGTAACAAGTGGACATGTTGGGAATGACCCAGGGAGGATGGGTTCTGTTGGATCAAATGTTTGGGAAGATACTGCAGCTGAAAAGGTTGTGGGAAAAACAATAAGTGGAATTTAGGGGGTGAGAAGGGGGAGTGTAGGTATTAGGGTAACCAATGAATGAGTTGCCTGCCAGATTTGGCGGATTGTAAATACTTTTGATTATATTGCTTTTCTGATGTTGTATATATACTATTGCTCTTCAGTTTCTTCCATGACAGTAAAGCTTATTGTTTAACCCTGAAGCTACAGTCTACTGACTGAAGAAGCGGTTACATGACAGCGAGGCACCAGAGTTCTCTGATAGAAAGGGCTAAATACTTCACAAAACTACAGATACCAGGATTCTGGACAGAACGATGGCAGATAATGTGGTGTCAAACTGCTGTATTTCTGCAGTGTAGAGACTCCTAGAGTGGCCACCTCTCTCTTATTTTTCCTTATAGGTGTCTCATCTTTAACAGCTACATGGTAGGCAGATACCACTATTCAGAGGTGGTGGTAGTTCTGCACCTTGGGTACCTCTTTTAAAATTTAGACTAGAACCCATAATGGATTCCTTGTCCCACTGATGTGGAAGCCAGAAACCATCACAGGCTGTACTTGTTCATTTGGACCAGCATGAATGGGAGAGAATTTCATTTGTTTGGTTTTGAGAAGAATTTACCAACATTCATATCTGTCTCCCTATTTGGGAAAGAAAAAAAACCCTGGAATCTTAAAGATATGAATGTGGGTGAAAGCAAAACAACTGCCTGACTCATCCATCCCTAGTCACAACAAACTATCGCAGGGAAAACAGAAAATGTATGTGAGGCTGCCAAAATGACATTGATGAAGAATGATTTATCATTTTACCAGTGTTTCTTTTATGCAGGAGATTGATACCAAGTGGGCCATGAGGAATTCCATGATTCCTCTGAGGCAGCTCCAGGATCTAGAACAGTTTTTTTTCAATGTTTTGTCCTCCAGATATTTCTGGGACTTCCACCCACAGAAGCTGTAGCCAACATGAGCAATGGTGAGGGATACTGGGAACTGATGTCCAACATCATCTGGGATCTTAAGGCTGAACCTACCCCTGCAGTTGAAGAGCTTTGGCATTGATAGCTGAAAAGATGCCTGGGGAAACAGCCATGGAGGGCTTCGGTTGTCCACCCCTGAAATAAAAGATGCCTCCACATAGAAAACAATCTTCTTATAAAGAAAATAGGCAAGATGTTCAGCTTAATATAAGCTGAATTATAGCACCCTAGCCAGGAGCCCAGGGTGCTGTAAGCCAATACAAGGTGAGCCCTCAGAAAGGGAATTGTAGATGAATTCTGCTTAAATATTGGTTAGCTAAGGCATTCTTTTCTCCCCAGGATGGAAGTATTCAATTTAAATTAAAACAAAGAAACAAACATTTGAACATGTTTATAGAACACAAATAAACGGCTGCTTGTCTTCAAAACTGAATTGGTTTTGGAGCTGACCAGCTGAAGGGCCATCCTTGGGCCATCTTCTCCAACATGAACCTGTCTGGCACTGAGATGTTGCATTGTGCCCTCCTCTAGGTCTCTTCCCCCATCTGAGGTATCTAAAAATGGAAAGAAAAGCACAACTCCCACCTCCGTCATCATCATCACCACCATCGTTGGCACCATCGTTGTCCTCATTTCACAGTCTAGCAGATATTACTGACTGGAGCTTTGGCTCATCAGTGGTTTGGATTCTGTCCAAGAACTCGTGAGTTGGGTGGCCTTGGGCAAGTCACACTCTCTCCACATCAGAGGATGGCAATGACAAACTCCCTCTGAATGAAAGTTGACAAGAAAATGATAGGTCACCAGAAGTCAGAAACAACTTAAAGGAACACACCACTAACACCACTTTTTGAAATTGTTTTATTTGGATCGATCTTATTTATGGTGAGTTCATTCTGATGTTTTCTCAAGTCCATTTGGAGTTTCTTCCAGAGCACCTATCATTACTTGAACCATAGTTGCTTTTTTCCCCCAGAGGTGCTGAATCTTCATTTGTAAGTTGACATTTCATAATCTTTCCCCCTTTCTTTGCAAGTGCAAGGCTGCCTCCTTCTCCTCCTACTCTTCCTTCTCCTCCTCCTCCTTGGTGATGGAATTCTTTATAAGAACCATTAGCTTGGCAGCATTTTGAAAAAGGGTTAGACTAGCCTTGTAACTAACAACCAAACAACTTGCCAATTAGGATTTCAGTGGAGGCAAGTGAATGGTCTGGCAGAAGAGAGATAGAAAATTCTATCCCTCCTCTCCAAGCCCACATGGTTTCCATGCTAGCCACATTTCCTTCTTCTGTGACCAGCACAGAAACAAAGCAGTTTGGCTGAGAAAAGAGATAATTTACTCTGTTTCTGTTCCAAAGATAGCAGTTTTAAAACTGGCTTGTTGATGAGTTTCTATGTCGGTTTTTTCTTCATGGCCAGCCTGGTAAGGGGCTACTAGCTTCTTAGCAGGCTGTATTTTTTTCCAGGCCAGTGACTTTATAGCAATAGCAATAGCATTTATATTTCTATACCGCTTATCAGGGCAAAGCACTCCCTAAGTGGTTTACAATGTGTTAGCTAATTGCTCTCAACAAGCTGGGTACTTATTTTACTGACCTACAGAAGGATGGAAGGCTGAGTGAACCTGGAGCCCTATACGATAGACCTCACAATGTTGTGGCTGCAGTGCTGGCATTTAACCACTGTGCCACCAGTGATTTACAAGTCTGTATCATAAGAATTCACATGGATAATAGATATAGTATATTTTTTTAAAAAAAATTAATTGAAGCTGTATTGTTAAAACCAGTAGTATTACTTTTTCAATCTACACCCCACCCTTCCTCTATAAGCAGTATTCAATGTTCCATGCAATGCAAAATTATCATTATTTAGAAGGTAAATTCAAATCACTTTTGAAATATATCAATAAAAGAAGAAGAAATAAATAAACAGCAGCCTCATGTGAAGGTTACTGCAGCTGAAATATAACATTTTAAAAAGTCTATGGCTGCAATCTGGTGTTGCTCAGCATAGCATAGTAGGTCTGCATGGCCAGGCTAAGCCATGTACCATCCCTGATTTACTGCACAGACCTGAAGCCCCACTCTTGCTGCATGGCCATTCCCTGCTTCATGGTGAACAGGCAGGATTGCAGAAGTATCTGGTTATGTCCCTGTAGCCAGATGCGAAATTATTACAGCAGTGCTTGGATCTCTGGAGGACATTAGCGGATCTTGGCACTGATGTCATCATTTCACATCTGGCTAGTTCAGGGAGAGACTTCTGTGATCTATTGGCTCACCAGGTAGCAGGGAATGGCTGTGTGGGGAGCTTCAGGTGTATTCAATAAGGGGGAGGGTTGGGTGCTGTGGAGGAAGAAAAAGGGCATAGGCCTTTTGGCTAGAGGGAAACGTATGAATTCATATGTCCCTAAACAAATGCTAGCCTTGGTCTGCCCATGGGACTACAACAGATACAGCTAGCCTGGCATCAGGGAGTTAGAGAGCCTGGGTGCAACCACTGAGAAAATCCTCTCACATTCCCACCTATTGTGCCTCTCATGGTCAAGAGACTGAGAGGAAGGCCTCTCTCAAGGTCTTAAAATCTAGCCAAGCCCCAGGCCATGTATGTCTTAGGACATAATTATAACCAACATTTTGTTGGCAGCCTTCACCCATACATAGAATCTCCATGTGGAGAAGAATTTATCTTCCAGATTATTAGAGGCTGGGGCCCATCACTTTCCTGCCTTGCTTGTAGTCTTCCAAGGCCTCTAGCTGGCTGCTCTTCCAACCAAAACATTGGATTGGATGGACTCTTTATCCAGTCTTGGTGAAGCATTACTGAAGTTCACAAACAAACGTTAACACTTTCTGCAATTTGTCCCTCGATTGGGAAGAGCATCAACAAACGCCTCCTCTCCTCCTGTAGCTGTTTTTCACACTTCAGGCTAATTTTAGAGTAATATTTATGAATGTTTCCAGCATTTTGGCACATGAAATATTTACACCCACTCAGCCCGCTGTGGCGCTCAAGTGCAAATGGAAGCCTTGGGAGACTGAGGAGGTGTTTCTGTCACGTCACTGTCAGCTTGGGAAATCCTTGGCGTCCTGTGAAAACACCATACTTGGCAGAGACGGTTTAGGGAGAGGTTTTTTGGGTGGTGTCTGAGTTTTAACTGCATATGTGCCCCTTAGCTCCTTACAAGCTGTGGACCTTAGGATCCAAGTTTAATTTGTGGAGGAGCTCAGCCTCAAAGTCTATTTCTAAGTGACAGGACACAAACGTGCTACTTCTGAAACAAGAAATTCCTCTGAACATGAGAAAGCCAAGCAGCCACCCTCCATACCTTGCTCAGTCTATGTCTATGTCTATGGGCACATGCACATATCTCTAAACTAAACCAGTCCAGAACTTAAGAAGAATCCTAATAGGTCAGACCAATGGTCTGGTTACCTTGACCATCTTATACATGTCTATTCGGATGTTGTGGTCATTATTATTGCCCTAAATTCTATTGCAAACCTTGATTAAAGTAGACCCATTAAATCAATGAGAATTTACCTGTGTGTTGACTCACCATTCATCAGTTGATTGAAAGGGTCTACTCTAGTTGGGGACTAACCAACAGGATTCCAGCCATTATCATTTATACCCTGCCTTTTTCCTAGTTTGGGACTCAAGGTGGCTTACAATGGTTAAAACAAACATAACTTTAAGACCCTCCCTCCATCCCAACTGCCACTGCCTTGGCATTCTGAGTGAAGAAAGAAGAGGCAGGCACAGCTCCATCATAACTGGGCCCAGAAGAAGATGGAAGCCCCCCCCTCCACCCCAACTGCCACTATTGTGGCCTCAGAGGGAGAGAACAAGAGGCAGTATCTGCTGGGTAATCCCCTCCAACATTGCCCTTCCCCCCTTTTTTGTGTCATGCCTTAATTAGATTGCAAGCCCGAGGGCAGGGAACTGTCTTCTTGTTCTTTTACTTGGAAGGCTCCTTGTACAGTGATGGTGCTATATAAATTGATGATGATGATGATTAAAAATTAGCAGTATATAAAAGTTAAAGAGCAACTAAACTCCTGTAAAATTTGAAATCATTTAGAACAAATCAAGGCAAATTTCATTTCATTCAGTAGGGCTTAATCCAGGTAAGTGGATGCCAACTTGGTTCCAGGATTCTGTTCCCTGCAGCCAGCCGGATACCTTCAAGATGCTCCTAAGCAGGCTCTCAGGGCAATAGTCCTCTCTTGCGGTTGTTCTCATCAACTAACATTGAAATGTTCACTGCCTCTTAACATGGAAGTTGTGGGTTTTGTTTATTCATCATGGCCAAGGAAACAATTGCCCTCTGTGGAATTGTTTAATCAGTTTAAAAATGAAATTAGTTCGCTAGTTAGCTGAATCTAGTGGTAGCGTGGCCATCCTATCCCTATCTCCATCGCTCTGTGTAAGCCCCTTTCCTCTCTCTCCCCCCCCACTTCTCTCTCTCTCTCTCTCTCTCTCTACCAGTTATATTATTTCTCCTTGTCACTTGCTTTGCCACTCATTTCTCTCTCTGGGTGTATTCAGTGTGCAGTCATAGCACTTTGATGCTACATTAAAGGCCATGGCTGCATCCTGTGGAATCCTGGGATTTCAGGATTCAGAATACTTTCCTGGAGAGCTCTAGTGCGATAGTTCAGGGGAACATTAAATCTCTCCACCAAACTACAAATTCCAGGATTCCATAGGATAGAGCCATGATGCTTAAAGTGGCATCACATTCCTATGAATGTGCAATGTGGACCGACTTTCTGTCTGTACTCTCTTTCTTCCCAACACCTTTTCCCTCCCTCCCTCATTCTCTGCTTCCTCTTGTCTCCTTTTTTCTGTCACTCACTCATCCCTCTCCTGTCCCTGTCAACCCATAGCACTCTCTCTGCCATCTACCTTCTTTCTCTGCCAAAGCGGTACCTAATTCTCACTTCCTCCCTCATCTGCATCAGCCTCTCTCCTCCCTCACATCTTTTTCTGCCATCACCTCTCTTTCTCTGCCTTTTCTCCTGCTCTTCTTCACCCCCAGGTGGATTCCTGCAAGATGTAGAGATCATCCCTCCTGCCAGAGCTCTGAACTGGCCACTTGTGGAGGGCTTTTGAAATTAAGCTGAAGGTGGCCATACAGCATGAGAGCTACAGGTTGCCTTAAAGGCAACGTCATGAATGAGACAGAGAAAAGATAGGAAAAGATTTTTTTTTTTATGAATAACATTTATTCAGGGCATGTCTCACCTCTTTTTTATGCTAGGCTAAGTGTTCATATCAACTGAAGTAGGACTGTTATTTCTGGAACACGAGGGGCTGTGAGCTGTGACAAGTATCAGAGCACCAGTCTGGGCATAGGAGAACTGATGGCAATGTGGAGGAACTGGGAAACTGTACTGGGTGAAGAAATCCAATTTGCTGAGTCCCTCAGGAGTTTCAGTAAGGCAATTTTCATATTCAGTGAAACTAACCCCTCCACCCTCCCCAGCCTTTCCAAAGGAACTTGCTTGGACTACATGGTTTAATCATTTTATTGGTTATGCTATTTTAAAAAAACCCTTAAAAACAGTGCCTTTGAGTGATCAGGCATCAGATATTTTAAAATATTTTTTTACATATTAGTTCTAAGCATTCATTTAAAAATAAATAAATAAATAAACACTGAGATCCTAGATCAGCTACTTAGCTACTAGCTACTTAGTTATTAGCTACTTAGTATACTTGAGTATGTAGCATCTCCTGGCTGGCCCATCCCCTAATCCTGCAGCCACTTTGATGGTGGTTTTGTTGCTTTTTAATTTTTTGATGCTGATAATTTTTAACCATCATCACTTATTTGAACAATGGAGGTCAGTTTTCCTGTTGATCAGGGCACAGCATGTTAATGTTTCCACCCCATCCCACCAGCGATCTCCAGTGTGACAATAAGAAGCAAGGCCCCTGTTTTAATTCCTTCTCGGACCAGAGATTGCTGGCAACAGGAGGGTGGAAACATCAGTCTTCTGCATTCAAATTGATAGGAAGCAGACCTCCATTGCTTGCAGCAACTGCTGCCCCCCAGTAAAGCAGGTTTGGGGGACTTTTACAATTGTGGCTATAGTGCCACCGTCATGAATATGTAGGGAGTGTAAATACAAATCAGTTACAGATGCATAACTATAGGTTGTGCACCCATAACTGCGATAATGCATTCCAGCCAAAATCCTTAAGGTGGCAGATACCACCTCAGGAGAGCCATTGCTCCATTCTCTCTCCCATAGAAGAAAACGGTCTCTTTTAATGCTGCTCTTTATACAAACGCTGTGTCTCTCATAAAAAGCAAGGCAGACACCTAATCAAAGTATGGTTAACTGAAAGATGTGTGTGGGGAAAAGACTCCTGAAATGACCATAAAAGTGGCTGATCTCTCAGGCCTTGCTTAAGAGATCACTTTCTTTATGACAGAGGACAGTGAGAGATGTTTAGATAGTTAACAAATGGCATACACAGGATTTTCAATCTTCCTTGATCTTACGCTCAAAGGTTAGGTATACTTTAGGCTTACCTGCCAACGCTGACTTATTCTTGTAAAGTCAGGACAGACTATAAAGTAGTTCACATGAGACATGGGGAAATTTGTTTCTGCTTGCTATCACCATGATCTCCAATGACCAATGACCCGTATGAGCTAAATGGGTTTTAAACAAACTCATCTGCCAACAGCTATTGAGTAGAGCCCTCAGGTTCAGAGCAAACTTGGAAAAGGCAATTTGAAAGGATTACATTTCCCAGAATCCCCCAGCCAACATGGAGTTGTAGTCTAAACATTAACTTTCCCAAGTTCTGGGTCAAGGGCCATATTTTTCTTGAGCATCAGATGCCAAAGACAAACAAGAGCAGAAGGCCACCGTAAACCTACCCAGCATGGAAGCTTTTTACCAGAGCATCTGGCTGTCAGAAAGCAAATGCTGGATTAGATGGGACTTGGCATGATCAAACAAGGCAGTTTTTGAAAGCAAATGTAGCACAAGGGGTGTGTGTATACATGTGTGTGTGTGTAGCAAAATGCGAGTTCTGTGCTTTTCGGCTGAAAAATCTTACTTTGATATTGACATTCAGTGCTTGGAAAAGCTGCTCCTCTTCCTCTTCATCCTTCTTTTTGGACTACAGCTCCCAGGATTTCCCCCAAGGGATAGTTGTATTGCCCCAACCAACACTTGATTTTAATATGCATTTGTTCAAGCAGCGAGAGCACAGTGTTATGAATGAAGAAATTTGGCTTTCATCTAGGAGATCTATGCTCAAGCCCTCTCTTAGTCACAAGTCTCACTGGCAGATCCTCAGCCGAGGAACTACAGGTTGACCCCTGTGTCCATGGAGGGATATGTTCCTGGGCTTACCGTGTATAAATGAAACCACTGATAATAGCAAACTCTATTAAAATAAAGGACTTCCTATACAAACATACCATAGAGTTGCATTGGAAGACCTAGAAAATGCCTAGAGAGGATGCCCCTCTAGGCATTTTCCAGTGCAACTCTGTGGTATGTGCCCCTATTTTGTGTGTCTCTGACAATGGAAGGACAGGTTGCTTACCTGAAACCATAGATCTTCGAGTGGTCTTCTGTGAATTCATACAGTTGGATTATTCCTGCGCCTGCGCAGTGCATACGGAACCTTCTAGTATCACTAGGCAGAATGTGCATAGATACATTTTTGGCGGTAACTCCACCCACAATAACAGTCCCTTAAAAGGCTCTCCCGCCTAAATCCTCTCAGTTCTTTGAATGACGCCGCAATCAGCAGCATCAGGAACATTAAGCATATGCGCAATAGTAGGACATAGAGGAGAGGATGGGCGGGTCTGTGTGAATTCACAGAAGACCACTCAAAGATCTATGGTTTCAGGTAAGCAACCTGTCCATCTTCTTCGTGGTCTCTGAACCACACAGTTGGGTAGACTAGCAAGCTTCCCCACTGGAGGAGGGTATGTCCTGTGCATCATTAGACGAGGACCCTTCACATTAGCCTTGAAAGGGATTTCTCTCTCTCTCTCTCTCTCTCTCTCTGCATATTCTGCAATTATTAAACCATTCTCATCATAGCAGTATACACATATCAACATAGAAGTAAATCAACAGTGAAATGTTCAACATGAATACACTCACTTAATGTATGGAGGACAGAAGCACTGCCCTCCCAAAAGCAGCCTCGTTCCTAGAACGAGAGTCCAGTCTGTAATGTGAGATAAATGTCAATGGTGAGGACCATGTTGCAGCAGGGCAGACATCCTCTAGGGGCACCCCAGAGAGGAACGCAGTCGAAGCGGAGACAGCTCTCGTAGAATGTCCACAAATTCGTGGAGGCAACGGCTTCTTGGCCAGTTCATAACAGAGAGCGATAGTCAATGTCACCCACTTCGAGAGACGCTGTGGCGAAATCGGTGCACCCCTCTTGGAGTCAGCATAGGAGACAGAGCTGGGGTGATTGTCGGAACGGAGCAGTCCGTTATATGTAGAAGGCAAGCACCCTCCTCACATCCATGGAGTGGAGGGTACGCTCACATTCGTCCTTCGGGTCCTGCATCAACGCCGGTAGGACGATAGGTTGGTTGAGGTGGAAGCTAGAGACCACTCTAGGGAGAAAGGAAATGTCCGGTCTCAGGACCACCTTGTGCTTGTGGAAACAGACATATGGGGGGTCCGATCGTAGAGCACATAGCTATCCAGCCTGATGGGCGGAGGTGATGGCAACCAGAAAGGCAGTCTTCCAAGTCAGCAGCCGGAGGTCGGTTAAAGCCAGAGGCTCAAAGGGTCGTCTCACCAACTGAGAGAGGACGAGTTCGAGGCTCCAGGCCGGCACGGGGTTGAGCACCGGAGGATGGAGGTTGACATATCCCTTCAAGAACCTTTTCACCGTCGGATCCTGGAAGGGGGACGGTCGATTCCGAGACTGGAATTCGACGGAGATAGCAGCCAGATAGCCCTGAAGAGACGAAACTGAGAGCCCTGCTCTCGATAGGTCCAGGAGGAATTGAAAGACTGTCAATACCGAACAGGATTCGACAGTCAGTCCCTTATCTGTCAGGAATTTCTCGAATCGGTTCCACTTATAGAAGTAGGCTTTCCGTGTCGAGGGTTTCCTGGCAGCGTCAATCATCGCCTGAACCTCTCGAGGCAAGGGAGGAGGAGGGGGAGGTTGAGGTGGACACAGGGTCACGGGTGGATTCTCCAGGACATCAGGCGGAGTGAGTCGAGGTCGGGATGTCTGACCTTGCCTTGCTGGATGGTGAGTAGGTCCGGTCTGCTTGGGAGGTGAAGAAAGAATCACCTGGCCAGAAGCAGCAGTGGTGTGAAACACGGTTGTCGAGGCCACCACGGTGTGATGAGGATCGCATTCGCCCGGTCCCGGCGAAGTTTGGCGACGACCCTTGTCAGCAGCGGCATCGGAGGGAAGAGGTACAGGAACGGTCCGTTCCACTGGTACAGGAACGCGTCTCCCCTCGAGTCCTTGTGCCGTACTCTGGAGCAAAATTGGTCGCACTGTGCGTTCTGGGCAGTTGCGAAGAGAGAGGAGTCCCCCAGCGATGGAAAAGATCGGACAGTATGTGCCGATGTAGCATCCACTCGTGGACATTGGAATTGGAACGGCTCAGTCTGTCGGCAAGAATATTGTCCTCCCCGGGGAGATGGATGGACTGCAGAAGGACATTCCTTTCCACACACCAATCCCAGATCTGCAGAGTGAGTTGAAGAAGCTGAGGAGACCTGGTACCACCTTTCTTGTTCAGGTAGTACATCACGGAGGTGTTGTCCATGATGAGGAGGACGGTTTTGTTCTGGACCAGCACCTCGAAGGCTCGAAGAGCTTTCTGGACCTGTTTCTGGACCGCCAGGAGCTCCAGAACGTTGATGTGTAACATCCTTTCTTCACTGTTCCATAAACTCTGAATTTTGTGGCAGTCCAGATGAGCCCCCCATCCGATTAGGGATGCATCCATCGTGAGGGAGACGCTTGGCTGCGGGGGGTCAAAGGGAAGGCCGGAGAGGACATTCCGCAGTACGAGCCACCAGTCATAGAATCATAGAATTGCAGAGTTGGAAGAGACCACGAGGGCCATCCAGTCCAACCCCCCTGCCACGCAGGAAATCTTTATCAAAGCATCCCTGACAGATGGCCATCCAGTCTCTGTTTAAAGACCTCCAAGGAAGGAGACCCCACCACGCTCCGAGGGAGTGTGTTCCACTGCCGAACAGCTCTTACTGTCAAAAAGTTCCTCCTCATGTTGAGGTGGAATCTCTGTTCCTGGAGCTTGCACCCATTGCTCCGTGTTCCAGTCTCTGGAGCAGCAGAAAACAAGCTTGCTCCATCCTCAGCGTGACATCCCTTCAAATACTTAAACAGGGCTATCATATCGCCTCTTAACCGTCTTTTTTCCAGGCTAAACATACCCAGCTCCCTAAGTCTCTCCTCATAAGGCATCGTTTCCAGACCTTTCACCATTTTAGTTGCCCTCCTCTGGACACGCTCCAGTTTGTCAATATCCAGTCGAGGGAGCGTTGGACAGTACGCGGCATCGTTAGGAGCTTTTTGGGAGAGTCCTGCAGGTGGTTGAAGACTGTCAGGAACCAGTGCTGGAGCAGCTGGAATCGAAGTCTGGACAGACGAGTAACGGACGTAGTCACTGCCATGAGGCCCAGCAGGACCTGGACGTCGTGTGCCCGGAACCACCGTGAATGCCGGCAACCGTGAATCAGGGACTGTAAGGTGTTGAATCGGTCATCTGGAAGGTAGGCTGCTGCTGAGACTGAGTCCAGCCAGGCACTGATGATCTGAATCGCTTGTGTAGGATTCGGGTGGGATTTGTCCGTGTTGACAACAAGTCCCAGGGTATGCAGCACATCTAAGGTAAAGCTAAGGTAAAGCTGATGAACGAGCTGGGCCTTCGAATCTGCTATAAGGAGCCAGTCATCGATATACGGGAAGACTATGACTCTGTGTTGTCGAAGATACGCCACCACCGGTGCCATGCATTTCGTGAAGACTCTCAGTGCCGTGGAGAGTCTGAAGGGTAGAATGCAGAACTGGTGGGGTTCGTCCCCGATCTGGAACGCCAGAAACCTCCTGTGGGCAGGATGAATCCCAATGTGGAAGTAGGTGTCCTTGAGGTCTATGGACGCAAACCAATCTCCACGTTGAAGGAGAGGAAGAATGAGAGCAAGCGTAGTCATCCTGAATTTCTTTGGGATGATGTACGAGTTCACTCCCCTCAGATCGAGGATGGGACGGAGGCCACCATCTTTCTTCGGAACCAGGAAGTATTTTGAAAAGAAACAGAGGTGGCGATGATCGGGATCCACAGGCTCGACAGCTCCTTTTTGAAGCAGGGTTTGAACCTCTTCAAGGAGGGGAGGGGAGGGTGGGGTCACACGGATCCGACCTGTTGGAGGTTGTTCGTTGAACTCGATCCAGTAGCCCTGCTGTACGATCTTTAGTACCCAGCGGTCTGATGTTATCGAGGACCAGGCGTCCTGGAACGACGACAGGCGATCTGCAAACAGGGGGGTCTAAAAGAAAATGGAAACATCATCATAAGGGGAAGCACTTAAAATCTCCTTCTGCCTTGATCTTTCGCCCGTTGTTTTGAAGGCAGCCAGTACCAGGAAGCAGACCCCTGGCTCCTCACCGAAGAGGTGGAGGACATCGATTGATGGAATCGGGATCGCCTAGAGGATTGAGGCATGCCACTCCGTCTAAAGGGCTGGCCGTATGAGGAGTCATGCCATCCTGAACGATGCTTGGGGCGGTAAGCAGAAGATGAGGCCGTTGGCATACCGTACTTCCGTGCGGTGGTCCTCATCTTCTGCGTAAACTCCAGCTTCTCATCCGTAGAGGCATTAAAGAGGCCGGAGCTGTCGAAAGGCATGTCCTCTATGGTGGCAGACACTTGTGTGGACAGCCCAGAGGATCGAAGCCAAGCGTGCCTCCATAGGGCGATAGAGCCTGCCACTGTCTTGGCTGCACAATCAGCAACGTGGCATGCTGTGTTCATCTGCTGCCCCACCAGCAGTTGCACCTCCGCTTGGATGGCCTCAGCGAGTCTTCGACGCTCATCCGGCAGGTCCTGGATGAGTGGCAGCATTCTTTCCCAAAGGACCTGCTGATACGGACCCATGCACGCCGTGTAGTTTGCAATTCGGAAGCTGAGCCCAGCAGCCGAATACAATTTCTTTCCCATAATGTCCAACTTTCTTCCTTCAGGGTTAGAAGGGGTGGATTGTGCCCGACATTGCCTGCTGGGCTGAGCGTCCTCGATGACTACGGAGTTGGGTTTCGGGTGCTCCTGGAGCCAATCGATACCCTCTCCAACCACTCTATACAGCCTATCAATTCTCTTCAAAGTTGAAGGGATGGATGATGGGTTCTCCCATGAGCCCTGGGTCAACTTTAGAAAAGATGGCAGGACTGGTAGGCATGCAGCCAGGGGAGCCCTCGACTTGAGCCGCTGTGATATAGGGTCGAGGGGCTCAGACTCTTTCTCTGTGGTCTTCAGGTCCAAGGCATGTGCCATACGGACCACCTGTTCCACAAAGGAATGGACGTCATCTGTTGGTGATGAGGAGTCATCTTCCAGGAGATCTGGCTGTGGAGATGGTAAGGATGGGAGGTATTCCATGGAGGACTCAGATGAAGAGTCTGATGACAGTGATGGAGACCGACGTTTGCCCAGGAGAGACAAAGATCGTGGGGGTGGTGTAGAAGCCCGAGGCGCGGGGGGCAGCGGAGGCAGGGGTCGAGACGGTGATACTTGGCAGCATGCGTCCTTTAGGAACGGTCTCGATGGCTCTCTTTGGAGAGTAGGGTCCTTATCCAGCCCGAGAAAGGATATACAGGGTGGAGACAGAGCCACGGAGTGAAGAGTCACAGCCTCAGAGGTCAGGTGGAAGATGCGTTCCGAAGTGGCCTCGACTACTGGTTGCACTGCCAATGGCACTGTAAACACAGACCTGGCCAGGTCGTAGGCACCATATGATGGCTCGTCCTCCTGAATCTTGGAGGTGGAAGGCCGGGGTTCATCATGCATCTCCATGACAACAGTCGAAGAGTGTCGGAGCAACTCCGACCTGGAGACAAGCAGGGCAGGCGAGGGTCCACGAGCCCGTGGGGACTGTTCTGGTTCTTCAGCAGAGCCTACCTTGACCTTGACAATCTCCAAAGACAGAGTCGGAGTGGGAGTCCTGGAGTGGGGTTGCTCGGTCTCGGCTCCTCGATCCCGAGGTGAGGTTTGAGACCGTGGCACAAAGACAGATGATGGTGTGGCAGCTGGTAGAGGTTGCTGAGGCTGTGATGTCGCATGCGACCTCTCCTCGGTACGAGGGTGCTTTGCCTTTTTCTTCTTAGGGGCCTTGCCCTTCGAAGAGCCTGATGGCCCTCGATCTTTCCCCACATCCTTGGGGTCAGTTCGGTCCTGATGGCGGTCCTTGGAACCGACAGCCAAATCCGAAGGAGTTCGACCTGCAGCCACAGTCGGTTTGGAGGCATGCTTATGCGAGTGCATTACAGCCTCGGGATCAGACGCAACTGACCATCTCCGGGATGGACTAGGAGATCGGCGGCATTTGGCTGGTGGAGACTGTGAAGATCTTGATGAGGGGGATCTTCCACGTTGTTGTGGGGATGTCCCCTGTCCCACAGCGGGGGTCGATAAGGCAGATGGTATGAGGGCCTTCTCATACAAGAAAGATTTCAGACAAGAGGAGTGATGATTTCTCGCCTGAGGCGTGAAGGCCCTGCAGTGTACATACGCATCGACGTTATGGGACTCACCCAGGCAGATGAGACACCGGGAGTGGCCATCTGAGCTGGGGAGCTTCGCTTGGCACACAACACATCTCTTAAAGCTGGTTTTTGAGGCCATAATCAGAGTGAAGCGGAGCGAGGTCAAAGCAGTCCGAGTCAAACCGAGAAATCAGAGGTCGTAACAAAGCCAAAAGGGTGCGAAAGTCGTCATCAGAAAGCCAAGCCAAAATGTCGAGATCAAAAACAGCCAGGGGAGTCAGAGAAATCATAGTCAGAAAAACAGTCTGAGTCAAAATCTAAAAGTGAAAATAGTGAAAAGCGAGCGAAGGTTCCTTCAGAGCTGCTAGTGCGGCAGAAAAAAAGGAACGGAGGGGATTTAGGTGGGAGAGCCTTTTAAGGGACCGTTATTGTGGGCAGAGTTATTGCCAAAAATGTATCTATGCACATTCTGCCTAGAGATACTAGAAGGTTCCGTATGCACTGCACAGGCACAGGAATAACCCAACTGTGTGATTCACAGAGACCACGAAGAAGACACTGGGGATATTGTTTCCGTGGATACGGAGGGCAACCTTTAGCTCATATGGCTATTGTGAGGAAACATGAAACAAGAAAGCAAAGGCTTTCACAATTTGATACTCCCCATGTTTTGGATTGCAACACCCAGTCACCATGGCCTGTGGCCAAGAATTGGGGCTGGTGGGGTCCAAAGCATTAGAAGGGTCAGAGGTGGCGAACTGCTGACATAAGAGACATTGGACTCCAAATCCCAGAATCACCCCAATGACCATGCTAGTGAAGGGATGGTGGAACCTGTATTCAAAAAGTAATTTTCCAAGGTGTGGACACCACCCTCAATACCTTGAAGTAGGTATAATCAGTCAGTGATTTCCTTGGGGTAGAGTGTATTAGAAAACCTTTTTAAAAAAGATCCTCCCCTTCTTGTTAGTTAAAATGTTTGTCTTGGGTCCTGTACTGGGAGAAAGGCATGATATTAATTAATTAATTAATTAATTAAACAATCCAGTTATAACCAGCCTTAAAGCAGAAATAGGTAGATGGTAGGATGCAAGGTCCTGTTAGATCTCTGAGTGACTTGTAGTAGATCAAGGATTTCCAATCCCACTTATTCAAGGGTAGCAGCAATACTCCCCTCGCACCCGCAAATAAATCAAGCTATATGTTGTCAGGAAAGCTTGTGAGGGGCAGGAGATGGATTCACTGAAGGATCTGTATGAGTGCTCCAGATCTGGCATGAAAACAAGTTCCCAGCCTAAGCTCAGAGGCAACTCTTGTTTTACAATTTTTGTCTCCCTTCCTGTGCCACTCTTTTGCACTGGGCTCCAGCTGGGGTCCTAATATCTCCCCACAATATCTCATTAATTGACCATTCTCAAATATTTTCCTACAGAAATCTCTCTTATACCCCCTACCTGACCAACCATTAAGAGGTTGCTGCAGAACCATCAATGTTTTGTCTTGGTGGAACCAAAGCAATCAGTTGAGTTTGGGTTCCTTCTGTCTATCTCCTGGGAAGGGACATAGACATAGAATCATAGAGTTGGAAGAGACCACAAGGGCCATCTAGTCCAATCTCCTGCCATGCAGGAATACCCAATCAAAGCACTGGTGACATACGGCCATCCAGCCTCTGTCCACCAAATAGACTACTTTACAAATTACTTTACAATATAGACTATGTAGCTGGCATTGTCACTGTTATTGATCTATCCTATCTACTGGCTATTTCAGCATCCTGTTTGGGAGTTTTCCTTCACATTACACTTCTCTGTGGAATGCAGAGACACTGAAATAACATTTGATGTACATGTTCAGTGGCATATTCTATGCTTCACAGGGAGCTTAGAAAAGTTACTTTCTGGTTTACACCTCTTGGAATCATCCAGCCATATTGGTACTGGTTGTGCTGGGTAGTGGACTGCCCAGCACAACCAGTACCATTATGGCTGGAGGATTCCAAGAGGTGTAAACCAGAAAGTAAAGTCATCCAGGCTTTGTCATAATGAGAGTACCCTTCAGGATATGAAATAGGGTACAAATATCCCAGACCAGACCAGCTAAGTGTGCCACAGACAGACACCGACTCTGCCAGATTCTTTGTGCCATCCTCAGATGCCAGTCTGAGCTTCTTCGCTGCATGGAACTCTTCTCTTCAGGATGGGTAACTATCACCCTGTGTTCCCAGACTTCTTTTTATCTAACCTCCCCATTTTTCTTTCCAATAGCCTTGTATGGTTCTTTAGAGTGTATGTTTGGTATTCTAGTGTATCCCCTGTGTTATTTCCAATAAAATTACTTTGTTTTTACTTTAACTGGAGTGTTCTCTACAGTTAGTATTGGTATACATAGGTGAAAAGATCCCCAAAGTTACTCTCTTCTCCCAGGATTCCGTTTGAGCTAATAATTTCTCCAAATAATAGAGATTTGGCATTATAGGTGGGGCTCTAAAGCACCCCCACCTCTTAGGATAACACACTGATCCAGGAACTACAACTGTGAGTAGCACTGCTGTAAAGGATCTCTGCCAACCACCTATACACTTTTGCAAGCACCATTCCCCAGGAGCATTATAAATGTCTTTTTGCTGCAGCTAGGCTCCAGAAAACCCAACCAACTAAAGCAGATTTAAAACAAAAACAAAAACAAAAAAACAAACAGAAGCAAATTTAGATGGAGGAAGACTGCTGAATATGCAAATGTTTTCAACTAGTCTTCCATGACCTGGTACACTCTAGACGTGTTGGACAACAACCCCTAGGATTCCTTGGCCATTCCTTGTAGGAACTGTGACTACAAATGTTTTCCCATCACATATTCTTAGTAGATATGGACTGACAGTAAATATTTGCCAGGTTAAGCTAGTACTAGGACCATGGATTGACTGAGAGCCAGCATGGTGTAGTGATTTCTGTGTTGGATTACAGCACTGGAGACCAGGGTTTGAATTCCCACTCAGCCATGGAAACCCACGGGGTGACCATGGGCAAGTCACACTCTCTCAGCCTCAGAGGAAAGCAAGGGCAACCCCCTCTGAACAAATTCTGCCAAGAAAACCCCTTGATAGGTTCACGATAAGTCAGAAATGACTTGGCATACAACAACAAACCATGAATGGAAAGCTGTAATTCCCCCAGCTGTTGTTGGACAGTAATTCTCAACATAGCCAATAGTGCAGGATGCTGGAAATTGCAGTTCAAGAGCAGCTGGAGGACCACATGGTGTCCACTCCTAATCTAGGCCTAGGGTTGCCAAAGTGAAATCTGGAGAGGGCTCCTGTACTTTTAATGGTTGTGTAGAAGTGGAAATTTTAGAAGGTGTTGTTTGTCAGGCAACCAGGTAACAAGCAACACCTGCTGAAGTTCCCTCTTTTGAACAACCATCAAAAGGACAGGAACCTTTTCCAGTTTTCACTCTGGCAAACCTAGTTATACATACATGCAACACCCATTCAAGCCCAGTCCTCCATACCTTAAGGGAGGAACATCTTGGTTTCAGAAGGGTTTTGTTCTAACTCTTATGTGGTGTCTTTTCAGATTACAACCAAGTATTTAAGTGCCTTTGCACTTCCTTATGATAGAGTCCAATAAAATAAAATAAAATAAAATAAAAATTAAGCCACCTTAACCTCTCTCTTTGAAAAGCAGTTTTGAAAATGTAAGAGATTGAATGGTTCAATGTCTTTTTAAAACCATTCACTCCTCGTGGGGAGAAGAAAAAAGGGGTAAAGAGCCCTACTCAGATCATCTGAGTGTAATTGTGACCATTTATTTCTTTATTCTAATCTTAAGGGCAAAGAACTTTTTTTAAAAAAAAGAGAGAAAGAAAGAGATAGCGATGGAGTAACTGAATCATCCTGCAGTTAAAAATCTCTGCTAGAACTATCCAGAAACCCCCCACCCCCAATTAGGTCAGTAAGCTTTGTTTAAAAGAAATAGCAAAGGTCTCTGTGCATGACTCAGGAATTGAGTCTCTTTATATTTAAGAGGCAAGAAAGGATGGGAAATAGTTTTAAAAGAATAAGCTTGCACTGGATTAAAGCAATGACCCTGCAGAGTTGGTAGGAAAGTCGTTGATCTCTAAAGCAGCACCTGATCTGGGAGTCTTTTCAAGCAAGTACAAATGCCAGGTAGTTAAGCTGCTTCGGAGAACAAAGCCATGAATGTTGTGAATCATCTACTATGACACTCTTACACAAAGGCAGGTTTTCAAAATCTTAATTCTGAATTATGAGAATGTGCACTGTAAAAGAGGGAGTGGGGCTAGATCCGCAGGGCTGTGTAGGCCTTTCTTTTAAATCAAACCGGATAGCATCACTGGCCTTTGTAATGGGCACAGTTGCCAAACATCTCCTGAGAAGCATAAGTCACATAGAGGAAGCCATCTTCATCCTTGTTGTCCTGGTAGACCTCTGCCACAGTCAAGCTCAGGCAGGGCAGGCTTTTGTTGTTCACCAGCAGGTAGAAGGCCTGAGCAGCCGTGAGGGACATACGGTTTCTGGAGAAGGGAAGGAAGAGGTATTAAGCTCAGATCAAGAGGAAAGACAATGAATGAGATGGGACCAGTGGCTCACAAGGCCAGTGGTGTAGTGGAATGAGAGCACATGGGGGTCACAGTCCCAGTACTTTTTGTTCAGTGAGGACAATGGTGTGATTTACCATATCCCCACCTCCCTCCGACTTTCCTGTTCCCACTGACCTTAGCTGCAATCCTCATCGTAGCAGAGGGATTGGGGTTGAATTCTTTTGACAACAATAAAGTGTTATGAGCTACACCTGTTGTAATAAAAATATTTTGGGGAGTGGGTTGGTTGTTCTGGAATAGGTAAAGAAGACTCACAGGCTTGACAGAAGACCTATTCCAGATGGTGTTGAAAACTGCTATAACTGGTTTCCTGATGGGGGTCACC
Source organism: Gambelia wislizenii (assembly GCA_030847615.1). Classification (NCBI taxonomy): domain Eukaryota; kingdom Metazoa; phylum Chordata; class Lepidosauria; order Squamata; family Crotaphytidae; genus Gambelia; species Gambelia wislizenii. The sequence goes on along the minus strand of JAUMIR010000002.1, from coordinate 249,785,976 downwards.
ACAGCTAGTGACATTTGAGGATGATTCTATGGGGACTGACATGCATTTTGATGCTCATGCATCAAAATCTATCACTATTCCATAGGCTCAGGAGGAAGACAGAGCCAGATCTACTGCTAGTAGATCCCTGGATGATGTGCAAGTACCTAGATCAGCAAGGACTTCTCACTTCCTGAGCTTTATAATAATCGTAACAAGATCATTTTCTACCTCAGTTAGGCTGCTGAAGTGACAAAAGTCTGGTTAACCAGGAGTGAATTTGTGTGTGAAAGGACTGTGAGCTCAGTTCAGATTTGGCACTGAAAACAAATACATAGGATCAGCATGTGTTCAGAAGCACCTTGTTCTTTCATTCTATGGTATCTGGAAAATTAGGCCCAGCAAGAATCATAGTTGCTCATCCCCAAGCTAGTCTATGGCAGAAAGAGGTTTGCTTGATAAAATATTGAGTCAAGATTATGTTATGCATGCATTTTCAGTTCCTGGGGTATTGGTAGATCCGTGTATTTAAGTTTATGGCAGAGCATCTGCTGCAGCAAGGCCATACTGCAATATGCACAGTGCACACACACATATACACATCTTCTTGCAGATGCAGGAGCCTCAATACTAGAACATCAAATGGTGACTTGCATATGCAAACACCAATTGCAGCCAGATAGATAGATTTCCTTCAAAATATGATATTCCCTAGTGGAATCTGTTCATGCATCAGATGCGGGTCATCAAGGGATATATATGCAGGTATAAACCAGACCAAAGTTACTTCCCAATGTATCTGAATTCTCTCCATGCATTGGAAGGGGAAAGATCTTTCCAAATCCTGCACATGGATGGGAAGGGGAAAGCAGGGAACAGGGGAAGACTTACATTTCATATTAAGACTTCAGAAACATTTTTAGCTGAAGACATTTAGCTTCTAGAATCACACTCTATGGCCTGGATCCCTTGAGTCCCAACTACAGCAGATCCATTAAATCAATTGTTGAATGTCAAATCAAGTCAATATGTAGGTACATCCCATTGATTGAGTGGATTATCTGGGACTAAGAACAGGATTCAGGCCTATAACACACCTCTGGGGGACAAAATGGATACATTAGATTTTTCTAAAAGGCTGTAAGCTTTAACTCTCATGGAGTAAAAAATAAAATAAATTTGCAAAACACATGATCAATTTCTAATGATCCATTCAGCCAGGAACAAGAAAGACCCATGCAGGACTTTGCCCAAAGCTAGTCCAGGTGGCCTGAATCATGATAAGCCAACTCTCTATCCCTTGAAATTAATAACAACAACAATAATTTATTGATATCCCGCCCCTCTACAGAATGCAATTGGGGCAGCTTACAACAATTAAAATATACATCCAGACCCTCAATCCCACAGCCCTTAAATACAATTAAATAATTTAAGAATTAAAACATACAAATAAAGTTTTAGAGACCACCTTTAAAAACTATCTTCAAACACCCACCAACAAAATTATATTAGCTCCAGCTGAACTGGAAGGAAAATATCCATCTTATTAGATTATCAGAGAACTGCACAATACACTCTACCCCTACTCTCTAGCAGTGTTGTAGTGGAATCAGGGCTCATAGGGTTGAAGTCCCAGAGCTTTTTTGATTTGCAGGGACTAATACATCATCTTCCACCCACCTACTCCAGATTCCTTTGCTTTCTATGATTTTAGCTGCAAATCCCCACAGTAGTTGGCGGTGGAATTGATTTTCCCTGCAAGAATGTATTTGTTATGGGATACTCCTATTGCTGTCCAACATATTTTGCAGTGGCTTGGTCATGAATGGCTAAAGCCTGTCAGCTTTGCAAAAGACCATTTCCTGTAGATCAACACAGCTGCCTGCATCTTTGGGGATGCTACAGAAACTGGGCTGTTGAGGACCTGAACTTCAAAATGTACCCTTGCACTGCCCACCACCCCCAGTTTTATCAGAATATGAAATCCCTTCCTACCTGAGAGTAAAGATAAACTGAGATATGGATATATCCTCAGAAACCAAGAATTTGATCCTGTCCAGTTTAGGGAGAGCCTTCTCCTTCCGGTAACGTTCCACCACCACCTGTAAGCAGGACAGCACAGAACAGTTTGAAGGCACTGGATGGAAAGTCCCATGATAACAGAGGGAGCAGGATGGCACTCTACATATGTGCTTAGACTATAAACTGCCATTACCCCAATCATTGACCAGACTGATGGGAATTGGATTCCAACAACCTCTGGAGGGACACTAGTTTCCCAAACCTGTGGTACTGAGTAAACATTCTTGCTTGGATGAATGGGAGCTATGCTCATGCTGCTCTGAGATTTTCATAGGAACAAAAGAATAAGTAATGTCCAGTGGTAACTGGCGGCCTCCCTGTCAGTTCAGCAGCAAATCTGATCTTGAAACTCATCATAAAATTGCTACCCAATGTTCTGAATGTACTGTGGAGATATTGTTCAGCACCCTGGACAGCTCTTTTAACATCCCAGCTAAGGAGAGGACTTACTGCCTCAATGACATAGAAGACATCACGGGTAAATTCAAGAAACAGATGCAGTCAGCCCTCCATATCCACGGATTCAACCATTTCAACCACAGTTTGGAAATATATTTGCTTAACAAATTCCAGAAAACAAACCTTGATTTCACCATTTTATATAAGGGACACCATTTTCCTATGCCATTGTATGTAACAGAACTTGAGCATCCATGGATTTTGGTATTCATAGGGGGTCATGGGACCAAACCCCAATGGATACCAAGGGCACACTATATATGCTAGAGCCATGGGAGATTTTACCCAAGGGGTGAGGACTACTTCTCTTCAGAGTGTTTTTTAAGGGATTGGGGAGCACAGTTGTTTTTCCTGTTCAGAAAAATGGGGCCTCGTTCACTTGTTTTCCAACAATGTCATGACAGTGTGGCATATTGATTAAAGTACTGGACTGTGGGACTTGGGAGATGCAAGTTCAGGTCCCCAGTCAGATAAGACGCTTACTAGGGACTTTTTCACACTACAGAATTATAGCTCTATGATTCTATTTTAGCTGCCATGGTTCTATCCTATGGAATCCTGGGGTTTGTAGTTTGCTCAGAGGCATCAGAGGAGCTTCCTGGCTGAGGATTCTAAATGTCTCTCCCTCAAATACCAATCCCAGGATTCAATAGGATGGATTCATAGTGCCATAATTCTGTAGTGTGAAAGGGCTCCAGATGACCTTGATCCCATCACACTTTTTCTCTCAGGAGATTTTCACACGGGGCCAAAATGCCCTGTTACAGCCCCGCCACCTCCTCTCCCATTCCTGCTATGGAATAACATAAATCTTTCACACACTTACCTTAATTCTGTGGCAGGAATGGACTCCCCCTCCCCTCGCTGGCCAACCATAAATTTAGCCATCGTAAGGCTGCTTTTATGACCGGCCATCTGAAACATTATCACGTTATCGCGTGATAACAGCCAGACAGTAAATTTTAAAAATAAAACTCCCCCAAACATAAAATCAGTTCACCAAGCACAAAAACACACTTTAAATCACACAATCAAAACAGGGAGGGTAAAATAAAGGGTACCACTTACCTGGATGTCCAGATTGTACAAGGAAGTGCTCGGAACAGACCTCCCCTCCACAGCTGTCATTTCAGAACAGGAACGGAGCTCCTGTTCGCACACCCGTGATTGCGTGATAGCAATGGAACGGGAGGTCTATTCACGATGAAAAATCGTGATTACATTGTTCCGGAACAGTCACAGGAGCAGGATGGATGCAGGACAGAACGGGGTCAACATCGTCCGAAAGCGAAAACCTTTTCCAACCCTGTTCTGTTCCTGCCACGGAATATATAGCCTGTGTGAAAATCTCCTCAGTCTGACCTGCAGTGGCCATACGAAAAAGAGAACTGGGCTCTTGTACTTTTAATGATTTTGTGGAACAGGGAATTTCAGCAATGTGGCTTTCTTGACATCACAGTAATACCTGTCTCAAAGAGATGTTGTGAGCAGAAAGTGGGCAGAGGAAGAGCCATGCATGTTTCCTTGAGCTCATTGGAAGAAAGGCAGGATATTCAAAACCAAAACCAGGAAAGACCAAGTGGAGTAAGAACTCTATTTCAACCCAGTAGGGCAGGGACAGACAATGGAGGCAAATCAAGGGACCCCCCCATACCATGTTTCTTCCAAAAAGAAAACCAGAAATGACTTTGGGTTTGTACGTCCTAGTTGTACTGGCCTATTGAACAACTGTTCCTTCAAGAACCCAGAATTTGACCAAATTGTGCTACATACACATAACCTGTTGAGATAGATCCAAATCCTTTGCTGCTTCCTTGTAAAACAGGCCTTTTAAATTCTACTGAGTTCAGTACACCTTACTTGTGTGTACAACCATACACAGTCATAGCATTTTAAGCTCAGTAACTGCCACGGTTCCATCCTATAGAATCCTGAGGAATTTAGACTTCTCTGCCATAGAGTTCTAATGCATCCTCCAATCATAAACCCCAGGATTTCATAGGATGTATCCATGGCAGTTAAATCAAAGCACTATAATCCTGGTGTGTGAAAGTGCCCAAAATGGCTAGATTACATTACCTACAGGGTACTTACATGTCTGCTTCAATCTCTGGTAGACACACAAGATGCAACTGAGAAAGTTCTTGCATGTCAGGGATGGGGACATTTGGCCCTCCAACTCCCTCTCAGCATAGTTGGTGTTAGTGGGAGTTGTAGTCTAGCAACTCATGGCAGGCCAATAGTTCCCCATTCTGTGTGTGTGTGATGCTTCTGTGAAAAGTGCAGGTGGTCACGTAGAAGCAAGAGATGCCACATCATCTGATAGACTGATATCAAAAACAATTACTTACAGGCCCGAGATCACTTGTCTTACTTAGCATCTGGTCCTCCTAATTTGTAGAGTTTAACTTTAATTCTTCAAAATATCACAGCATCTGTCCAGCTTGGCAAAGAAAAGGCTAGGAGCTGTAGCCCCCATGGTCCCATGGCATCTACTGAAGGCTTCATGTAGATCAGAATGTCTGTTCTGAGAAGGTTTTAAAATTGCTTTTTACACTCTCTTAATCTGGATGGGGGCTGATTGTGAGCTATTTTTGTTCTTGATTTAACATTATTTTATAATGCCCTTTAACTTGTAACTTGGTCCTTTCTTTTTGTGAACTATCCAAGGAGCTTTGGCTATTGCAAAGGTGGGAAAGCTTCAGATTCGTCTCCGGACTCGTCGAACTCCTTGTCACCATACATTCCCAGGGCACCCTCACTGCCTCCGGAACTATTGGACGAAGACTCCTCGTCACCGACGGATGACATTCGGGCCTTCTCGAAGCAGATAGTACGGATGGCCCATGCATTGGATCTCAAGCTGGCGGAAAGGGATTCTGACCCTCTAGATCCCATCTATCAACGGCTCAAGTCAAAGGCTCCTCCTCTGGCCGAGCTACCGGTACTACCATCCCTACTTAAGCTAACCCAAGGCAGTTGGGAAAACCTGTCCTCCATACCATCCACCTCTAAGAGGATAGACTGCCTCTATAAGGTGTTGGGGGACGACATTTGCTGGCTCCGTGAACATCCATGACCTAACTCCATTGTGGTGGGGGAATCTCAGCACCATCATCAGTGCCGACCTCAGGCCAGCCCAGCAGACCCCGAAGGCCATAAGATTGATATCATTGGCAAGAAGATCTACTCGGCGGCCGGCCTGAGCTTTCGTACTGCTAATTACGCAGCCTGCATGGGGGCCTACCAGCAGGTCCTTTGGGCGCGGTTGGGGCCCCTGATTCAAGACCTTCCTGAGGAGCGTTGCCATATGGCTGAGGCTATCCAGCATGAAGCCCAGTCACTAGCAGGCCAGCAGATGAATTCAGCCCGGCACGTAGCCAACTGCGCAGCAAAAACTATCACTGGCTCTGTAGCCCTTTGTCGACATGCATGGCTACGCTCTTTGGGGCTCGCCCCTCAAGTCGCCTCCACCATTGAGGACATGGCCTTCGATCACTCGGGTCTTTTCAACTCCACTACGGACGAGAAGCTCGAGTTTACCCAGAAGATGCGGTCGACGGCGAGAAAGTATGGTATGCCCTCCTCCACTGCCTACCGCTCCAAGGGGTGCCCCTCCTGGCAACAGTACTACCTTCTTCTGCCTGAAGAGGCTATGGCCAACAGGGCTCAAGACTGTCTCAGTACCAGCAACAACCCCTGGACACCCCTTCGGTGAGGAGCCAGTCCTCCACCTCTCGCTTCCACCCATCTATGAAGCAGAGGTCTAAAGACCAGGGCAAACAAAGGTTTTGAATCACATTTTTTTCTGAGTTCTTCTGTTTCCCTTTCTAGACTCCACTCTTCGGGTGTCGCCTGTCTCTGTTCCTAGACAATTGGTCGGCAATAACATCAGACTGTTGGGTGCTTCTCATTGTCCAGGATGGATACTGGATAGAGTTCGACAAACTTCCACCAACAGGCTACATCCAGACAACACCGCTGTCTCCCCTCTCCTCGAGGAGGTTTGAACACTGCTCCAGAAAGGTGCCATCGAGTGTGTACCTCCATCTCACTGACACCTCTGCTTCTTCTCGAGGTACTTCCTAGTAACCAAATGGGGAGGTGGCCTTAGACCAATCCTAGACCTCTGAGGAGTGAATTTCTTTATATCTCCAGAGAAGTTCAGGATGGTGACTCTGGGGATAATTATGCCTCTTCTTCAGCAAGACGACTGGTTTGCATCCATCGATCTCAAAGATGCATACTTCCATATCGGCATCCACCTCGACCACAGATGGTTCCTAGCCTTCCAGATCGGGGATGAGTCCTTTCAGTTCTGCGTCCTCCCCTTTGGCCTTTCTACAGCTCTGAGGGTGTTCACCAAGTGCATGGCACCAGTGGCAGCCTTCCTACAGCAGCAGGGTATTGTCGCCTTCCCCTACATCGACGACTGGTTGCTGGTGACACAGACTCGATACCAATTGATCCTCGATGTCAAATTCACACTGGACTTGTTAGCATTGCTCGGGCTGATCGTCAATGCCGAGAAGTCCCATCTCCAGCCCTCTCACTCCCTGCAGTTTATAAGGGTTTATAACTCATGAAGAAGCCGTTTGAACCCATGGCCACTACCGACTTGAGACTTGTCTTGGAAAACTGCATTCCTGGTAGCCATCACATCAGCACGCCGGGCTGGTGAGCTCTGAGCCCTCCAGTCCGATGCACCTGATCTAGTATTCCACAAACACAAGGTAGTGCTGAAACCTGACCTTTCCTTTCTTCCCAAAGTTGTTACCAGCTTTCATTTGAATCAGTCCATTGTACTACCTGCAGGATCCCAAGGATGATTTTGAACGAGCCTTGCACTCCTTGGATGCCAGGAGAGTGCTGGCCTTCTATGTGCCACAAACATCTCAGCACCGGAAATCTCCAAGACTTTTAGTCTCTTATGCTGAGGCCAGACTGGGAACTCCCATCTCTCCACAGAGACTGTCCAAGTGGGTTGTTTCTTCTATATCCCTATGCTATGAACTCACCCGGAAGCCCCTGCCTTCTTGGGTTCGAAGACACTCCACGAGATCTGTGTCCACCTCAGCTGCCTTCCTCTCAGGGATACCCTTGGAGGATGTGTGTAAAGCAGTCACCTGGTCCACACCGCTAACTTTCATCTCCCACTATAGACTGGACACTCGGTCCCGTAACAAGGCAGCCTTTGGGAGGGCAGTGTTGCTCTCCACCATTCACTGATTGACTCATGTTTTATGGTATGAATGCTTGCTTCTTATGTTTAAGTGCCTCTTTCCAATGGTAAATGTTTAAGAAATGTGCCTATGTGGTAACTGGTTAAGAAATGTGCCCATGTACCTTTATGCTTATGATGACTAATTATATTCATTGGGTTAGAGAACTTGTCTCATTGACTTGACTGTCTTCGTCAAATATCTCAGCATGACACCCTCCTCCTGTAGGTGAAGCTTGCTAATCTACCCACTGTGTGGATTCACAGAGACCACGAAGAAGATGGACAGGTTGTGTACCTGTAATCATAGATCTTCGAGTGGTCTTCTGTGAATTCACACAGACCCGCCTATCCTCCCCTCTGTGTCCTGCTGTGGCATATATACTTAATGTTCCTGATACTGCTCATTGCGGCGTCCTTTATGGAACTGAGGGCATTTAAGCAGAAGCGCCTATATAGGGACCGTTAGGAATGGATGGATTTACTGCCAAAATGTTGCAAAGTCAATTCTGCCTAGCGATTCCAGATGGTTCTGAATGCTCTGCACAGGCACAGGAGTAACCCACTGTGTGAATTCACAGAAGACCGCTCAAAGATCTATGGTTACAGGTAAGCAACCTGTCCTTCACATTCCCCGTGAATGCAACATTCCAGGAGAGCTGCATGACTGCCAACACTGTTCCACCTAATACAAATGTGTCAACTGTGCTATAACAAAAAGCCATGTGGCCAAAGATGGAGCTGGGCAAGCAGAATTTAGGGATGAAAGGTCATTAGAGAAATACAGAGCATGAATTTCTTTGTTAGTTTCAACCAGAGCAGACCCACTGAATCAATGGGAACTTGGTAAATCAACATTTATGTAAGTTTATTTGCTCCAGTGGGTGTACTCTGGGATCCACTATATTTGATTTAAGCCAGGGATTGCAGTTGTGTGGCTCTCCAAATGTTGGATGGCAACTCTTAGTAGCCCTCACCACATAGCAAATGGTGAGAAATGCTGGGAGTTGCAGTCCATCCACATCTGAAGGCTCACATGATTCCTATCCTGACTTAGGTTTTTAAAAAGCTCTAGCTCAATACACCAGGGGTATTCAACAAGCTATCCAAAACCTTTCAAGAATACAGTTTTCAATAGGCAATCAAAGGAGCATTTCAGTTCCTGCTGGAGCTTGGCCCTGAATGCTTCATAATGAGACTCACAAAAGGTTTTGAGGAATAATTTGACTTCTTTTGAAGAGTCTAAAATAGAAAGAGAGACCAGATGCAACAGAAGACAGGGCAGCTGTATGTCCAGGACATATTTTCTTATCCAGGTGACTTTACAGTGAGGTAAGCCAGCCAAAATTCTGTTTGTCTTCATTGATCTCATCTTTTAAATGTTATTGCTGTTTTGTAAACCAGGGAGCTCCTGCTACTGAGCAGGTCAGAGATACAGTAAGTATGGCATAGTCATTGGATAAAATAAGTCTTCCCTTTCATGGTAGAACTAGAGTTCTACTATGATTCCCACCCCCATTAAAAACTTCCTTTGCATTAGGTTGCTGTAGCTTCCCATACTAGGAAGCTGTACCATCCAGACCATCAACATGTGGCCCTCCAGATCTTACTCAGACTTCCCACTCCCATGCTTTAGTCAGCATAGCTGGTGGTGAGGAATGATGGAGTTGAAGTCTAACAGCAACCAGAGGGCCACATGATCCCTAGCCCCGAGTTAGGGGATGACGTAATCCAGTGGATAAACGACAGACTTCAGGAGATGTGAGTGCAAACCCTTACTCATCTATGAAGGTTACTAGATGTCTGAACCATCATCATCTCCTAACATACTTCACAGGATTGTTGGGCAAATAAAATAGGATAAATGGCTCTCAGACACGATTCTCATTCTCTTTTGAAGACAGGTAGGACTGCTTTTAAAGTCTGTCATGTTATCTAAAGTTGTTTAAGTTTAGATGGGCAAGCTGGTACCCTCCAGAGGTTCTGGATTATTCTTCCTATAATGCTTGACCATTGGCCATGTTGGCTAAAGAAGAAGAGCATTACAATACAAAGCACCTGGAAGGCACCATATTGGCCATCTCTACACCAGCAGTTCTCAGCTGTGGTTCCCAGGATACTACTGGACTACAACTCCCAGAATGCCTGGCCAGTACTGCTAATGGTCAGGGATTCCAAGACACATGTAGCACAAGTGTAGTCTTGAGAACCACCAAGGCTGGGAGTCACAAAGTCCTCCAGATGTGGTTGGATTACCATTCCCATTCATCCAAATCAGCATAAGCCAATGATTAAGGTTGATGGGAGCTGTGGTCTTAGAAGATTTGGCAATGATATCAGCACATTGCTATTGAACAGGAAATTCTGGACAGCTTTTCTATCAGGGAAAGGGGTGATAGTCATGCAAAGGGAAGAAGTTTTACCGGGATCTTGTTTGGATACTTGGCCCGGATGTCAGTTGCTTCACGCATCCGAGTTGCTAGAAATAGGATAAAAACAGATGTCAGGAGGCAGAAAGAACTTGGAAAGTGTCATGCCACCATCAATTCAATGGAAAAAGAGACCACCAGTCTTGACCCTACCCATCCCCTTTGGAAGAAGGGGTTACAATAATGCTGCTTTGCCCTCAGCTGCCTTAACTGTCCCCACATCCATGCCCCTCACAGACTATCAAGGAACCTTTGGAATTAGTAGATGTTATGTTTTCAAGATACAGGGAGAACCAGCTTGTTACAGAAAAGGGCACAGTGGAAAGAAACAAGTCAGACCTTAACAAGCGATAAAGAACTGGGTTTGCCACTTTCCTCCCCTTTGCAAGACTCCTGTGCCTTTAAAAGCTACATGGCAGGTAGATATTCAACTAGCAAAGTTGTTCCTGCACAGAAGTGTGGTGGACAGAAAACACTCCCCCCACATGTAAATTCTACATGCCCTGCAGCTGTTATGACAGCCATTGTGGTAGAGCAGTTGAAATGTTGGTTTAACTGGACAGGAGTGGGAATAATGCAGCCTTACAAATATTGTTGGACTGCAATCCCCAGAAGTCTTCACCTGCTAGGGATTGCAGACTAACAGCATCTGGGCTGTGTGATCCCCCAACTTTCCTCTTGTAGGAGCTGAGATCCAGATTCAAATAACGCCCAGTCAGCCACAAAGCTCAGTGGATGACCCTGGGCTAGTCATGGTCCCTCAGCATGGCCTGCCTGACAGGGTGAGGGCAGAAGGAGGTGGAGGAGGCAGAAGAACTACCCTGCTGAGTATCTTGAGGGAAAGGCAGGTTAGAAGTCTCACAGTAGAGCAATAGGAAGGTGGGTAGAATAAAGGTAATATCAGTGGTGTAGTGATGCTGGGATCTTAGTTTTGAATGACCAGGACTGTTTAGCTGGCAGAACCCGGATATTATCTGTCACCCCCAGGCTTCCTCCATACCCCTGGAAACTGAAGGGGGGGACCTTTTCCCAGCATCTACATTGGTAATCAGCTTTATTGCAATGCAAAGTGTTTTGAAGTGGGATGGCTTGAAAGGGGCAATTAAGACCTACTAGTTTTACAAAAGACTCACTCTTAACAGATAGGAAAGCTTCCTTTACTATGGGTCAACACAGCTGCTGGGTTTTTAGACTCTCAGCAGGGGTGTAGCTATGGGGATTGTGATACTGAGCTCCTATCCTGCAAAATTTACCATTAGCCCCCCCCCCCCTTGGGTAAAAGCTATGGAGGCGGGGAGGAAGAGAAGTAAAAAAGAGAGAGAATCCAGAGAGTTTGGGGAAGCAATTGACAATGAGGAAACCTGGAGAGGAGAGAACCTTGAAGAGAAGGTAGAAAAAGAAGCCAACAATGGAGGGAAGATGGTAGGTTACAAAAGATGGTTGTGAGGTCTGGGAAGAACAGTTAGTTTAGAAGAGATAGTAGGAAAATACAAGTTCCTCATTGTAACCCAACATTATACCTTCCCTCTTTGCCACCCATCAGTCAGGGACTGTCCTGTGCCTGAGTTCTTTTACCTAAACTTTTCCTTTGCTTGAAAGGGCGGTTGTCACTTTGGCTCCTCTCCATCTTTGGAAGGATGGGGGGGAAAGCTCCCTCACTATATAAGATAGACACCAAGAAGAAATGTGACCCAACCTACTCCCCTATCTCCCTTTAATAAAAAACTGAACAGAGCACGTGGTCACTAAGTGGGGAGGGAGGGTGGAGCCTTCCTGAGATAGGATGATAGGTACCTGCTTGTGGAAGTGAAGAGGAGTGCAATTGAATTGAGATGAAGTTAGCAGTAGAGCAAATAATCTCAGGGCATGCCCCTGTTGCTTGTGCTGATGTGGGGCAGTGGTTAATGCATTGCACTGGGAATGAAGAAATATAGGTTTAAGTTTTCACTGGGCCATGAAATTCACTGAGTGAAATGGAGTCAAGTTACCCTCCCTCCCTCCCTCCCTCCAAGCCTGACCTTACCTCACAGTGTTGTTGTTAAGATAAAGTGAGGAAGAGGATAACCATATATACCATCTTGAGCTCACTGGAAGAAAGCAGGAAAAAAATGAAACTGATAAATACAATTGATACTAAATCTGTGCCAGCTGTCTCAATACTAGAGACATCCCTTGTTTTATGGTCCCTGTTTCTGATAAAACACAGGTTCCATTTCCCTTTAGGACTTAGCACTGGCCCTCCAGATTTTTTTAAAATAATTCTTTATTAACATTTAATAAACATTTACACTATACAACAATTCAAGACAAAACACAAAACATGCCTATTCTTTACATAAACACAAACAAGACTCCTCCATAAAATAAAATATATCCTAAACAATTTATCCCAAACAGTACTACATGCCACTTAACAAACAACATCCAAAATTGATTAGTATCTATGTTAAATATAACTAAACACCCATAAAGCCTATAACATATAAAATGTAATATACACTAAAAAAGACTTTCTGCTAGCTTCCTAGAGAGTGTATCTCCTTCAACAGTATAACCAATGCCTATTATTTAATTACTCTAAGTTCTCTTACCTATTAATTACTTATATTTATGCCATTATTATCATAGATTGAAAATAATTTTATTTCTTTATCTAATTTAAACATCTTACTTAATAAATATCAAAACCAATGGGAGGTATTCCTTTTTTAAAGTTTCTTTAATATACATTAAAAATGGTTGTCAATTTTTAAAAAATATTATCTATATGCCCCCCTTTCAACAGTATTGTCAATTTGTCCATCTAGGACATTTCATAAACTTTCACCATCCAATCCTCTATATTTGGTATATCTTCATTTCTCCACATTCTGGCAAAGCATAAAAGCATAACCTTGCAGCTGTTATCATAGTGATGTATGATGGAACTTTGCCTCCTTGTTCTTCTCTCCATCACAGGCCACACAATGGCAGTTGGGATGGAGGGAAGGCCTTTCATCAGCTGCTGGGATTTTCTCTATGCATTTTCTAGTGAATGCCTAAACAGGTCTTCCCAAATTCTAGCAGACATCAGTACATACTCTAATCCTGGGGAGAAATGGGTCTGAATGAAACTCCACATTACCCCTCCTCTCACTTTTAGTGCACTCATGGCCCCTAGCCTCCTGAAAACAGGAGTTTACCATAAACTCTCCTGTTCATTTCCCTCCGCTGCCAAGCATGGAGTTAAGCGAGGCATCTATTGTTCTTGGCTCATATTAATTTTTGAGCTTCCTTGGAGGATTTCTGAGTGTTATTAGGCGGCAGAGAGGAGGATGGCATATTGCTGAAGTCCATATTGCTGAAGAAATGGAGAGCAGGTCCCTGGGTAGGGAGACGGGTTCAGTGTGTTATTGTATTTCACAAGGCCCCAAATCAATGCAATGAAAATTGGGCGGAAGGTTGGAAAGATGAAGTGAGAGAGAGATCAAGTGTGGTTGCCACAGCAACAGCACAAGCTCATTAACAGATTATATCACACACACACACGCGCGCACACACACACACACACACGGGATTGAGGAATAAAAAAAGTATTGGCTAAACTGCATGCTGTGTGAGATATGTAACATTTCCCCTCTTATTCCAAATAAACTCAAGTGAGCTTAATCCAGATTTGGGAGCACTGTGTATGGCTAAAGGATGGTTTGAACTTTCCTCCCCATTCATTTCTTCCCTTAAATCTCCCCTTCCCTTGTTGTGCAAACTGAAAATATTAGGAAATGGTGGAGGGAGAGTATTACTGTTCTCCCACTGTGACCCATTGTGGAGATTATCACACCACGCTGTTATAGCACTATTATTTGACTTTTACTGCTCTGGTTGCCTCCTGTGGAATCCTGGGATTTGCAGTTTAGGGAGGGGCATTTAGCATTCTCAGCTGGAGAGCTCTTAGGTTTCACTAAACTACAAACCCCAGAAATCCACAGGAGGCAGCCAGAGCAATTAAAGTGGAATAATAGCAAGAGAAGATTTGTATAGCAATGAGGATGCTCACTAGGAGTATAGGCCAACCTCTGAAAGGCTGTTCTTTGAAAAGAAGTTTTCACATTGTCTTTTACTATGGTGAATTCATTCTCTCTGTTCAAACAACAACACCCCTGCAAAAAACCCTCAATTTGGTTAGCAACATTTGTCTTTCTATTCACAAAATATATGCCTGTGTTCGGATTGCCAGGGTGCCAAACTTGGGGGGGGGGGTTAGAGGGAACTCTCTGCTGATGGTGGAGAACACTTCCTACCCTTGAAGAAAAAATTGGAGGAACCTGGTGTCATTATCCATTCCATGATGAGGTGAAGAGTAGGAAAGTGTGTTTTGTATCACAAGCCAACAGTTGGCAGCATTCTAATTTTTTTTTTTTACGTAATAAGTGAAAAGGTGTACTTTCTTTGAAAAATGTAACTAAGGTCATGCCTGTTTAGAATTTGGATTGCAGACTGTTAAAGAATACAGTGTGCTGTAGACTGTATTTTAGTGGAAGGAAAGGTCAAAGTACCTCTAAGGGTGCACCAACACTGTAGAAATAATGCAGTTTGACATCACTTTAAATGCTGTAGCTCTGTCCTATGGGATGCTGGGATTTGTAGTTTTATAAGGTTGTTAGCCTTCTCTGCCAAAGAATGGTGGTGCCTCACAAAACTACAAATCCCAGGATTCTGTAGGATGCAGCCACGACAGTTAAAGAGGTGTCAAACTGCATTATTTCTACAGTGCACCCAAAATATTCCTTGCCTAAGATAACCCAACATAATTCATGGGGTCACCATAAGTCGAAAGGTGACTTGATGGCACATGCACACAGATGCACATCAGTAACTAACTGTTTTGGGGCCTTGGAACTAGGACTTTTACTAACCGTTTTCCCAAACTCTGCCAAACTCTTCCTTGCAAGGTATGATGTGGCAATTGTCTCAGCTGCTGCTATTCCCCCCTCCCTCTTCTCCACTGGAATTCTGTGGCGTAGCCATATGCCCCCATCCCAGCAGTGCTATTTAGTATCACTGGAGTGGGGGCAAGTTTAAATCATCCACTTGACCTCAACAATTTGTGTATGGAAGACCATATTAAAGTGGTTGAGGCCCTGGGACAGTTTCCAAAAACAGAGACTCCTTTTGTGCACACATATTAGTTATTCTAGGAGTGGTGGGCATAGAAATAAAATGCATAAATGAATATATAAATAAAATAGAAAATACAATGGACACATACCCTCCAACTTTCCCAGTTTGACAGGGACAGTCTGAATTAATCTTCTACTGTTCCACTCTTTCAGCTGCTTTTCAAATGTCCCAGGTTGTTCGCCTCTTCAGACATTCCCTCTTTGTTACGTCAGTTCCTGCAAATGGAGCTCAAAATGCAAAAGTAGTTTGCACTCAGTTAATTCAGCACAGGTGAGATGAGAGGAAGGAGCAGAATCTTGCCTCTTCCCAATAGGCTCAGGCAAAAGCAAACCATGTTACCTGAATTGCTAAGGTCCATGGAAATGCCACCATGTCCGAATCTTAATTTGGGGGATTTAGTTAGCTCAAATTGCCATGCAAGAGGTCGGGTAATTGTGGGGATATTTTGACTAGTGTATGCCAGTATTCACTGAATGGACTCAAGCCAGAATGTACAATTAATTGATTTTTATTGGAATTTAATCTTAACAGCATTCACACTAATACTCAGGCTTCAAGCAATCACACAAGGCTACCGAACAAAGTCGGAAGTATTTGGATAGAGGAATAGAGTGAGGGGATTACGGGTTATATTATACTGATCAGAGGAGCAGAGATTCGTGTAGAAGCTGCAACCTGACTACACAGACTAGTAGAGTGACAGGCACTCTGTGCACCTGGCCATGTAGACTGTCGTGGAGATGATAGGAAGAGGACCTGTGTGCACTTTGGCTGTGTTTTAGGGTGATATTTATATTCGATATTGCCCTTGATCTCTGACCTAGGTGTGACCTGTTCAAGGAATTTGGAAGACCCCTCCCTAGGTTGTGTGTGACTCCAGCCTTGGTATCTGGGGAGTCCCTGGTTTACTTGCCAACCACATGGTGAGACATAGCCAGCCAAATTATTAAATATTGCCAATTATGCATTATTGAAAGGTGGGGGCTGTGAAGGCAGATAACAACCACTGCAACCTCTTTCAGCTTGTCTGTTCTCCTTCATTAATAACTTCTGTCATCTTGCCCACACTCTGATGTTGCTTGGCTACAAACGTCCCAGTTTTTATCTGTTAAACATTGGAGGGTATGTAGACAGCAGCACAAAAATCTGCAGGTGTGAATCCATGTTCAGCCCTACAATTCTGATGAGTCAGATCCCATATCTTTTTTTTACTTAACTGCTCAAACAAGACCCAAAATGTTGATGATGCCAGAAACATAAGGGGATTCAGGAAGGGACTGGAGAAGAAGGCAAGGCAAGTGACACCATTCCCCACAGTGCTGGCCCCCTAGCCAGTGAAGAGCCTGGAGCAATTGCCCCAGTGGAGCCGTAGATAATCTGGCCCTCTGTGTGAGAGAGATAGACAGAGGGAGAGATACAGATAGGGCTTATCCAAAGGGCAAGAGGGCTCCAGCTTCCATTCTATATACAGACTCTGACTGGACATATAGCTGTTCTGTACCATAAGGGAACGTTAAAAACACTCTGGCTACTGTCATTGTGAACTGCACTGGATTTACTTGGCAGTAAATGCTGGTGAAATCAGTGAAACTGATTTCTGAGTAAACATGCGCAGGATCAAGCTGCACTTCCCAGAAGTAAGATGTAGATGCACTGCCAAAAGTTGTTCCCTGTTTGTGACTGTTCATCTTTTAGAAGTTTGTCCATTTTTTTCCTTGTAAGAAATGAAATCCCAATGGGTAGCACATAAATATCATATGAATGATGAATCACTGATTATGTATCCAACACTGTGATGAATTGAATTAAGGGAAATGTCTTTGGTGGCTATTGCTGTGTCATTCTGATGCCAGACAGGGATGTTTCCCTTGGCTCAGGGCGATTTGAGGATAAGAAATTATACAAAGAAGGAAAGAAGCCCTCTTCCAATATTGCTGGGACGTTTGAGTCTGGACTTTCTAGGACTTGTTCCATATCCACTGGTCATGCTGGAAGTTTTAGTCCAAACAAGATACATTTCTGAACCTAGAGCTAGACCCATGTAAGGACAAGCTTCATGTCAGGTTATATTTTATTCTAGAGGTGGTACAAAACTATGAGGTCTTTCTCAATGTCTGAGCTGTGAAGATAACTTCTCCACCATCTCCAATCTCTGGTTCTCCTAGCCCCAATTTCTGCCACTGCCCATTTCCCCCAATTATGTCTCATTCTGAGAATCCCATTAAGCCATCTCCCAGAATACTTCTCCCACTATGCCTGGCACTGAGGAAGAATATCCCCTCCAAGCCAGGCATTTTAACCTGGCTAGGTTTCTGAAAACTTGTCTGTTCCTGTTGGTGCAGCTCCCGGGAGATCTGGTTTGCCCTCTGGATCACTCGGGTTTTTCTGGAGTGAGACAAAGGGTAGGGATTTCCTCTAGGGAGCTTTGCTGGCTGCTTTCCTCCTGTGGCATTTGCCACAGTGGGACATTGGCAGTCCCAGATTGCAAGATCTGGCCATGAGTCTCTGGGCTTGGCCCCTCTTCTCCAGTTTCTCAGGAAAAGGGGGGAAACACAAGGAGAGAGTGCTATCTTGAAAAGAGTATGTATGTGTGTGTGTGTGTGTGTTCCTCACTTATTAAACTTGGTGTTTATAATTTCAGAGATGTACTCTGTGCAGTTTTGCTTGATGCTTAAAGACATCAACCAGGGGCTGCCCCCCAAAACATTACAAGGGGCTGCCCATGTGAAATCACAAGGGGGTCTTCCCTAGATCTTAGGTTTTGGAGCTGAAATCTCAGGGTCCAGGATAGTCTTGACTTGAAAACTGTAGTGGAAGAGCAGGAGAAGGAGGCTTTTAAAAACATGTGCTGCAATTTAGTCTTATTGCAGTGAAGTGGTTTCAGGAGTCCTTCTAATGGTGGAGGAGGCCCAATTCACCACCCCATTTGGGGAGTCTCTCCACTTCATGGAAGGGCTGACCCTACCTACCTTATTCTATCCAGTCCATTGCTATCTACTCTAAGTGGCAGTACCTCTCCAATGTAAAAGGGCAGATGCCTTCCACATTGTCCGCTATCCAGGCCTTGAGTGGGAGACTCCAGAAACTGAACCTGGGAACCATCTGCATGAAAACTGTCCCCTTGAGTTATGGTCACCCCCACCAGCCTCTTACTTGCAGTGCTCAGGAGACCTCCTGTGTTGAGGTGGGCCCTCCAGAATTTGGACCACAACTCCTTGCAGCTCTAGACCAGTGATGGGCAACCTTTTGAGCTTGGTGTGTCAAACTTCACCAAAAAAACTGAGCATAACTCGGGTGGTGTGTCACTTAGAGGAAAAAACATTATTTCGCAATATTTACTGTTTGAATAACATAAATGTGTACAGTTGCCCCTCCACATTCGCAACTTCAACTATTCGCGGAAAGCCTCCAACCCGCAAGTTTCCCCCCTCCCTTCCCAAGGCACCAAGGGGCTTCTCATGAAGCCTGTCGCTGCCTTGGCAAGGGGAGGGTAGTAAACCTCCCACCCACACGGGTCCCCCCTCCCTTCCCAAGGCACCAGCAGGCTTCCAAGGCTCCCGCCCGCTGCCTTCCCCAGCATTTCTGAGGTAGCTCCCAGGCTTCGAAGCCCCAGAGCCCCCTCAGGAAGGCCGGGGAGAGGTTGGGCAGACTCCCCCCCTCCCAGTAGCCTGCCTGCCACCTTCCTGGCCTTTCTGAGGTGGCTCTGGGGCTTCAAAGCCCCGGAGCCCCCTCGGGAAGGCCGGGGAGAGGCCGGGCAGAGTCCCTCCCTCCCTCCTGCCGCCTTCCCCAGCCTTTCCAAGGTGGTTCCAGGGCTTCAAAGCCCCAGAGCCCCCTTGGGAAGGCCGGGGAGAGGCTTGGCAGACTCCCACTGACCTGTCCGCTGCCGTACCTGGCCTTTCCAAGGCGGCTTCTGGGAAGCCAGCAGGTCTCAGGGGTGATGGTGGCGATTGGGGCTTCGTAGCCCCGCCTGCCATTTTCCTCCCCCCTCCCATCCTCCATAAAGTGGTGATCGGGACTTCAAAGCCCTGCCCACCACTTTAGGGAGGGTGGTGAGGTTGCCGGGGAAGAGGGGGAAGGAGGTCTAGCCACATGTCACCACAGATGGCTACACGTGTCAGTGGTGACACGCGTGTCATAGGTTCACCATCACTGCCCTAGACAGTGTAGCGACTGGTAAGGGATGATCATAGAATCATAGAGTTGGAAGAGACCAGAAGGGCCA
Source organism: Gambelia wislizenii (assembly GCA_030847615.1). NCBI lineage: Eukaryota > Metazoa > Chordata > Lepidosauria > Squamata > Crotaphytidae > Gambelia > Gambelia wislizenii. The sequence goes on along the minus strand of JAUMIR010000002.1, from coordinate 249,766,421 downwards.
TCCAGTCCAACCCCCTGCTATGCAGGAATATACAATCAAAGAATTCCCAACAGACGGCTATCCAGCCTCTGTTTAAAAATCTCCAAAGAAGGAGACTTCACCACACTCCCAGGCAGTGCATTCCACTGCTGAACAGGTCTTACTGTCAGGAAGTTCTTCCTAATGTTTAGGTGGAATCTCTTTTCCTGTAGTTTGAGTCCTTTGCTCCATGTCCTATTCTCTGGAGTGGCAGAAAATAAGCTTGCTCCATCCTCAGTATGACATCCCTTCGAATATTTAAACATGGCTATCATGTCACCTCTTCACCTTCTCTTCTCCAGGCTAAACATGCCCATCTCCTTAAGCCGTTCCTCATAGGGCATGGCTTCCAGACCTCCCACCATTTTGGTTGCCCTCCTCTGGATACGTTCCAGCTTGTCAATATTGTTCTTGAATTGTGATGCCCAGAACTGGACACAGATGGGTGTTGCAGTCACATATCACCTGGAGGGCACCAAATTACCCAGTCCTGGCTTGTTAAATATTCTTGGAATTGTAGCTTTACTTCCTTAACTGTCACAGCTGAAACACTTATTAGATAAAACTTATATGTGTGCATGTCTTTAGCCCAAACTAGATAGAATGTGCAATGAAGATCTGTATTCAGTATGTAAAGCAACGTTTGTCACATTTGCTTTCACCCATATTCATTTTTTTTAAAAAAAATCATTTCATTTATGAAGAAATGTGTGGATTTGACAAGTTTTAAGATTTCCCCCCAATGACTAAATGAAATTCTCACTCCTTCCTAAGTACCAAGGCATTTTTAAAAGTGAGAGTTGTGTGTTCCAATGGACACACTTTCAGGCACCCAGTGGAAACAAATGGACACATAAAATGTAGTCAACGAACACAGATTCAGATTAGAAGCTAAACTCCCTAAAGCTAGCCTAAAATGTGTATAAATATATTTGCATTTCTACATTTTGTTTTTGTTCTGTGCTTTCAAGTTGACTCTAACTTATGACGACTCTCTCCTGTGGCTTACTTGGTTCAGAGGAGATTTGACATTGACTTCATTGAGGCTGAGAAAATGTGACCTTCTCTTGGAACTGTAGCTTTACCCCCTAGTGAATTTTCTATGGCTGGGTGGGAATTTGAATCCTGGTCTCTCAGTCCAACACTCAAACCACCTCATCACACTGGCTGATATCTCTGTGTTTACTCCCTCCTTTTTTAAAAACAAAACAAAACAAAACAAAACAGTTTCTCCTCAGTCTGAGGACTTTAACCCGCAAAGCTGAAATTGCAGAATTGCACGGGGATAGTACAGGTAATTGTCAGGGGTTCAAGACTAAACTCCATTATAAAATGGCTGAACAACTGCAGAACCATGCTGAGTCATAATGGTTGACTCCATGAACTACCGAGTCATGCCTATTCAGGCCACTAGAGGGCAATGTCCTGTAGATGTATGTATGGGAGAGCTCAAAATAGAGCTCACTTCCTCCTCTCTTCTCTTTCTGTGAATGCTGAGGTCTGATGAAGCAGTTTCTTCTTTAATTGTAAATATTTGTATATAGTGCAACTGTTTGACTTTGAAGATAAAAGTGCCTCCTGCTTATTTGGACATCAAACACTCTGTGTGTGAGTATTCTTGGGAACGGGTTGCTACTGAGTCTGCTGTTACAGTTTTTGGCTTATGCCGGGGATTGAGAGTCCTATCAACCCTTGACAGTGGTTATGGGCCCAGCTGATTGATCTCAGATTAGATAAGGTGCACCCAGAAAAATTCCCAGAAACTTTTGTTTTAAGTGTTTTTGGCTAATTGGCTGAGAAACAGTTAAGTTTCAGGCAGAGCCAGTAATATCTTCAAGTAACCTTGAAGTGCTGCCAGCTGCTTGTGTTTTCATAGCTGGAGAACTGTTGACTTAATCAGCAGAATGGCAGATAATAGTCTCGTCCACTTTGAAAAGCTGGCTGATGGAAATTTTTCAGCATAAAGTTTATACGTGGAGGATTTATTAATTAAGGACAATTTGTGGCACGTTTTGGAGAATGGAAGTGTGATCCCAGAGGGTTCAGAAGATGAAATAGCAGCGTTCAGACTAGCAGACCAGAAGGCTAGAGCTACAATTCTCTTATCGCTCAGCCCTCCCAGGTAATATATGCAGCCCCAGCAAGGGCAGCCTTCCAGCTTTGGACAGCTTTGAAAATGGTTCATCAGAATTCGCCCTGCCTCTCAAAGATGATATGGACTAAGAGACATTATAACACAAAGCTGTCTACTGGAGGCTGTGTGAAAGCCCATTTGGAGGAAATGAGGCAGCTTTTTCAAGAGATGGCCAATAGAGGGGTGGACATTCCAGAAGCCCATATGTGTTATTTTATTGGGCAGTTTGCCAAAGGAATGGGATTTCCTAATGTACAGTCTGCAGACCACCAGGGAGAGTGATTTGTCTGTAGACCTGGTAGCTGGGCTTATTCTGGAAGAGGTCCAACAAAAGGAATTTGATTCCTGGATGGAGGGGAATAAACAGTCACAAATTACCAGACATAATCAGGAGAGCACTGAAACAGAGATGCCTGTGGAGGAGGGAGCTGCAGCTTTGTGAAACACTGTTTCAGATGCAAAAAGCCTGGACATTTTCAGAAGGACTGTAAGATGCCTGCACCGGATAGGAGGGGTGCATCCTCTCAGGCTGCGAGCCATGCCTTCATAGCATATCACCATCCTGATGATACTGAGGAAAAAATTTGGTTACTTGATAGTGGGGCCATGCAAAATATGGCTAATGATTTACAGTTGTTAAGCAATGTTAAAAATGCTTCAAGAACCAATATTACCCTAGCAGATAGTGCTCCCAGCAAGGTGCAGAAAATGGGCACTGCATATGTGCCATCTTTTGGTAAAGATTTTGAAAATATGTTATGTGTTAACAAACTAGAGAATTGTATATTGTGTCCCAAATGACTACTGATAGTTATAAAGTGATATTTGAGGGGAAACACTGTCAGTAACAGAAAGGCATAACATGAATAATGTCTGTGCAAAAGGGATAAAGAAACATGGGTTGTATTACATGTTGCCTAAAGGGAAGGTAGCAAATGTGAACCCTGCAGACAATGTGCCCCTACATTATAAGTTTGTTCATTACTACCACAGGCTAATGGGCCATGCTAGTTACAAAGGGTTAAAGGAGCCAGCAAAAGTGTGCCCTAGTTTAAGCATAAACCACTGCCCAAGATTCTTAGAATGTGCTGTGTGTAGGAAAGTTAAGGTGAAGGCTTCTCCTATTGCCTAAAAGACCAAATGTGTCACCAACAGACCCCTTGAAGTTGTCCATGCTGATTTACAGGCCCCTATGAAGGGGGTAACTGCTATTTATTTGTGATGGTGGACAGACACACTAGGTACACCTATGTATACATACTGAAGGAGAAAAATCAGGCTGCAGACAGGTTTTGTGAGTGGGTGAACGTGGTGGAACACGAATTTCCTTCTCATAAGGTTTCCAGTCTAGTGGAGGGGAGGGGAATTCTTATCCAACAGTCTGCAGACCTGGATGCGTAGAAGGGGCATTAGACACAAGACCACAAAACCAGCATCTCCAGGGGAGGATGGGCTTGCAGAAAGGAAAATTGGGATGTTGATGTGCATGATGGAGTGCATGATGGAAGATGCACAAGCCCCAGCTGAGCTGTGGGGGGAAGCAGTGAAGACTGCTGCTTACCATTTAAACAGACTGTGGATGTCTAGCATCAACCAGACCCCATATTGTCTGTTGTATGGTAGAGCACCAAACCTCACACACCTGGGGGTTTGGGACAGTATGTAAATGTACTGATTCATCTGAGCCTAAGGAAGCCTGGGCAGACTAAAACCAGGAGGCTGCGTTTCCTAGGCTATGAGGGTAACAAGTACGTATTTTCTCTCCATCCTGGAAAGGGTATGTTCTACCGGAGTGCAAACTTTGAAATGCACTCAGGGTGTGACAGATTGCAATCAGGAGGTGTTTGTTCCCTTGGGGAGGGATGTGTCAAAAACTCCCCAAAGTCCCACAAATGGAGGGGTGATAATGCCTGATGATGAAGGGGAGGCACAGGAAGAAAACCCTGACACTTCACATGCCACTCCAACACACACACCACCACAAACAAGCATTGAGCCTGACACAGGGAAAGATAGCAGCAGCAGTGCAAGTGAGGATGAGTCAGGCAGAACTAGGGTGCTCATCCCCAGAAGGTCAACGAGGGTCAGAAAGGCTCCTGACGGATTTGTTGTTCAGGAAGCCAGGCTATGCAATGTCGTGGCAGAGGAGCCTGCAAGTTTTCAGGATCTCCTAAAACTTCCCCAGGAAGAGCAGGAGAAGTGGAACACAGCCATGGACTCTGAGTTCAAATCACTAGTTGAGAGGAAAGTGTTCCAGGTAGTTGAGAGGCCCAAAGACCAAAAGGTTGTTGGTTGCAGGTGGGTATACAAGCTTAAGGACATACCTGATGGGACACAAAAGCTTAGTTGCGAAAGGCTTTTATCAGCAGCACTACACCAATTTTGACAAAACCTTTTCGCCCACAGCAAAGCCAGAAAGTCTTAGGTTCATGTTAGCTGTTGCAGCCAAGAGGCAGATGGTTGTGCAACACTTTTACTTTGAAACAACGTGCCTGAATGCTGATCTTGAAGAGATAGTGTTCATGAAACAGGCCCCAGGGTATGACAGTGCAGGTGAGAGCAAGGTGTACTTGTTACACAAAGCACTCTATGGCTTGAAACAAAGCGCACATTGCTGGAACAAGTACATTCACTAAGTTTTGGTGTCACTAGGTTACACAAGGAACATCGCAGACACCTGTGTGTACACCAAGGGGGTGTCATGGTCAGCCAGGACTCTGAGGACTCAGAAGGCGAGGAGGCTGAGTCAGTTGCAGAAAAGCTGGCTGAGCCTGAGTCTAGCCCTGAAGAACCCAGGTCTCAGCAGCCTAGCCTTCCCCCAGCACAGGGTCCAAGCCTGGGAGACATAGTTGAGCAACAGCAAGAGTTAGAAGAACAGGTACCTACCTTTAGCTAAAGACGAGCAGAAAGTGAGTCACTACGTCGCTCCTGGAGACTAAAAGAAAGACGCTCATTAATCACCCAGCAGCTGTGCGTGGGAGCTGGGCCAACATAAGCAGCTGGGGGAGACACTGGATTCCTTGTCTCAGGCTATCTGTGTTCCCTGGAGGAAGCCTCTGCCTTTGACTCTCTTGGCTCTTGGAACCTTGCTTTCTTGAAACCTTGGATTATCTTGACCCTGGACTTTCTTCGTTGACCCACCTGCTGGAATCCTTTTGACCTCGGACTGCCTCTTCGTTCTTCGCTCTCTCTGGACTCCTGATTCTCTAGGACTGCTATTGACAACACGGTTGTGCTTGCAACCGAGTTGTTACCAAGCCGTGCTATCTTATCAGCTATTTGACTTGGCAGCTTTCCTGACAGGGGGCAGGTGATAGTGCTGTCATGCTAGTTATCTATGTGGACGACCTTTGTGTGGCAGCAAAGAGTGCCAGTGATGTCAAGAAAGTGCAGTTGGAGTTAGAAAGCCAGTTCAAGTTAAAGGACTTAGGCAGTCTGACATGTTATCTAGGAGTAGGGTTAGAAAGAACCAGTCTTGGAGAATTTTTCCTAAATCAGAAGAAGAAAATTGACAGTCTTGTGGCCAAGTGTGGGTTTAGTGAGACCAAAGTGGCCAGGACACCAATGACCACGGAATTCATGAACTTGGAGGCAGAACAGGAATTTGAAAGGCCAGACATGTACCACTCAGTGGTAGGCAGTGTGTTGTTTATTGCAAACAACACATCAGTTTTGCAGTTGTGGTGCTCAACAGAAGAGTCTCCAAGCCAAGGAGGGTGGATTGGGAAGCCCTGAAAAGGGTAGTTAGATTTCTCAAGGGGACCAGGGACATGCGTTTGAAGCTGACAGGAAGTCAGGTAACCCTGGAGTGCTATGTGGACAGATCTTTTGCAGCTGAGACTTCAGACAGGAAGTCAGTGACCATATTGGTGGTCAGGTATGCAGAGAACCCCATAGTGTGGAGATCAAGAAAACAGAATTGTGTAGCCATTAGTACCACTGAAACTGAATTTGCAGCCTTATCTGAGAAGGCAAGTGAGGTACAATGGGTAAGGCAGATGCTTGCAGACCTTGGGGAGCCATGCCAAATGCCTGTTGAGGTGCACGAGGACTCACAAGCCTGCATAGCTATGGCAGAAGCAGAAAACCTGAAATGCAGGACAAAGTACATTGTGGTACGCTACCAAAATGTGAGGCAGTTAATACAAGAAGGTGTCTTGTGTCTGAGGTATTGTCAATTTGAGGACCATGTTGTAGATCTGCTCACAAACGCCCTTCCAGCAGGAAGCCATGAGGAGATGGCAAAGAGGATGGGCCTTGTCGCTAGTGTGTAAAGTGAAAGGTGTCCAAAGGGGAGATCAACCGACAGACGATTGATGTCCAACAATGTATGTTAATGATGTTATGTTGTGATGATAATGTGTCCTGTGCAGTAGTCTGACCATTTCGGAGGGGATTGTCAGGAGTTAGAATCTGAACTCGATTATAAAATGTCCAAACAACTGCCGAACCATGCTGAGTCACAATGGCTGACTTCATGAACTAGGAAGGCACAATGTCCTATAGATGTATATATGGGAGAGCTCAGAACAGAGCTCACTTCCTCCTCTCTTCTCTTTCTGTGAATGCTGAGGCCTGGTGAAGCAGTTTCTCCTTTAATTGTAAATATTTGCAACTGTTTGACTTTGAAGATAAAAGTGCCTCCTGCTTATTTGGACATCAAACACTCTGTGTGTGAGTATTCTTGGGAACGGGTTGCTACTGAGTCTGCTGATATAGTTTTTGGCTTCTGCCGGGGACTGAGTGTCCTATCATCCCCTGACAGTAGTGACTTCCCATTATTGCATGACATCATCTTTATACCATGCTTGGTGAGCGTTCCAACTGTTACTGTGGCACACCTCTTGAGCAAACCACATGAATAGCTGTCAATGTTGTTATTTTCCCGGTATTGACATGTGTGTGATAATTCATTCCTGCTGTAGTTCTGATATTACAGTGTGTGTGGGCATTGCTCCCTCTCCCCCCCCCAATTCCGAATGAGAACACATAATTCAATGTCCAGTGGACAGTGTGAAGAGGACCTCTTTGATGCCCTTTTAATCAACCATTGTCTTTTCTTGGTGTGTTTTTTGTTTGTTTAATTGTTAATTTTTTAGCTAACACACATTGGAAACTGTTTAATGCAGTGTAGATGTGTAAATAGATATTGCTTAAAATAATTTGTAAGCCGCGCTGATAGCCTTGTAGCTGAAGACCGGGGTATAAATAACTAACTAAATAAAATAAAAAATAAAAAATTTTAATGTCTTTGTTTATTAGTTTGTTTAATTGATGTGGCATCTTCTCACAAGAATGGCTGAAATCACATTCTCGCAAAATCACAGAAGGAGGAGAATTTTTTTAAAAGGTGCACATGCTAAACTAGTGTTACAATAGCACAAGCTTCAGTCCTGTTTGTATAGCGCTAGTAATGTTCCATTAGCGGTAGTGTTGTGCTCATGCAGAAAGGTGTAAAAATTAATGTAATACCATCATATTTCTGCTTTCTGCAATTGCAGAATAACAGCATTTTTACACACTCATGTGATAAAGTCCTGCATGTCAGGATTTTACGTAGCGGAGAAGCTTCTACTCACAAACAATTTGGAATGGGAAGATGGACACCAAGTAGGAATTTCTTTAAAATATGTCTTGCTTAGCAGAGTTAGCACCAGACTGTGTCCAAGCAAATGTAGCCTTGAAGAGGAGGAAGAAACTGATGCACATGTGGTAGGACTGAGGCTACATATAAACTCCTCCCTTCCTGGCTGCCAAAAGACTTTTCACCCAAATGTTATGTTTCAGGGGGATCTATTTTTAAAGATTAGGGAAAAACTGGATCAAAAGGTGTCAGCTTTAGCCAGTTCCTTTCACTGAGGCTAACTGTAAAGTAATGCTATCTTGACATTTTAATTCTGCTCTTTTCAGCCTTGTGATTTAATGAGGCACTGGTGTCAAAGCAGGCTCCATAAACCTCCCCAGGATCCTCCTCCTTCAGAGGCTGCAAATATAATTCATGCACTTCCAGGCCACAAGACAAGTGTGGCCTTTGCAAAACACATTAGGGCCCATTAGCCAGCCAGGACTACAGCTCTCAAGACAAAGGTTCATATCTCCACTGGGCCATGAAAACTGACTAGTTGAGCTTGGACAAGTCACACCTCTCAGCCTCAGAAAACCCCAAAATAGGTTTGCCTTAGCATCGCTGTAAGTTGGAATTGACTCGAAGGCAAACAGCAAGCGACAACAATGCTAATAAAAATCACCTCATTCCCAGGCTTTGTTGATCTGAAGATTCCTCACCAAGCTGGGCTGAAACAGGACTGAAAAAGACTAGCCACACTGAAATGACTTAAGGATCTTGGAAGATTTGAACCGGTGTCGTCAAAACAAATGGCAGATAGAAATTAAATGTTTCCTTTTGAGGGCAGTGAAAAGTTTGGAAAAGTTACTTTTTTTGGATTGCAACTCCCAGACTCTCCCAGTCAGCATGGCATTTGCTGGGGGATACTGGGAGCTGTAGTCCAAAAAAGGAACATTTCCAGGCTCTGACAGACAGATACCCTCCAACTGTCCCATTCTGGCAGGGACAGTCCCAGTTAATCCTCTGCTTGCCCACTGCTTCAGCTGCTTTTGAAATGTCCCAGTTTCTCTGTCCTACTCCCACTTTCTCCTGTTGCCCTCATCTTACTCCACTTGCTGCAAACTGAGGTCAAAGTGCAAAAGTAATCTGTACTCAGTTAACTCAGCAGGAGGTGGAGGGGGAGAAGAGTAGTGAAATATTTCCCTTCCCAGTTGGCTCATGCAAAAGCAGACTGCTTACACAGCATCTCCTAACATGTGTTTTTCCTGATTCATAACTTTTGGGGGCGCATGATACCTTGCCACCTCCTGTTTTGTTTTGCTGCCCAAATCTTCCCCACTCCCCTAATAATTTTAATCTGACCTGGGGGTTAAAAGTGCCAGCTCCTGCCTCCATCTCTTCCCCACCTATAACAGTATGCTGCCTGAAGCTGGTTGTAATACTTAGCCACATACTAAGACTGGATATGCCTATTTCTCAAGGCTGTGGTAAAACCTAAACCATTTCTCCTTTGAAAAATTATGGAGTGAAAATGGAGCTGCTGGTACAATAATGAGATATCCTTCAATCATTAATCTGGATTAATTCCACCTAACAGCATCTTTGTGGGAATGTTGTTGTTTTTTGCAACTTATTCCTAAGGAAAAAAAATCTAATGAAAATCATAGAATTATAGAATCGTAGAGTTGGAAGAGACCACAAGGGCCATCCATTCCAACCCCCTGCCATGCAGGAATACACAATAAATCATTCCCGAGAGATGGCCATCCAGCCTCTGTTTAAAAACCTCCAGAGAAGGAGACTGCACCACATTATGAGGCAGTGTATTCCACTTCTGAACAGCTCTTACTGTCAAGAAGCTCTTCCTAATGTTTAGGTGGAATCTCTTTTCCTATAGTTTGAACCCGTTGCTCCATGTCCCTAGTCTCTGGAGCAGCAGAAAACAAGCTTGCTCCATCCTCAGTATGACACCCCTTCAAATATTTAAACATGGCTACCATGTCCCCTCTCAACCTTCTCTTCTCCAGACTAAACATACCCAGCTCCCTAAGCCACTCCTTATAGGGTCTAATGGCTTCCAGACCTCCCACCATCCTGGTTGCCCTCCTCTGGACACGTTCCAGCTTCTCAATATCTTTCCTGAATTGTGGTGCCCAGAAATGGAATGGCATTCCAGGTTGTGATAGGCTGACCCTTTCTCTTCCTCTAGGAAGGGAAGGCTCCCAGCCTATTTGTACAATCTGAAAACACACACTCAAGGGTTCCTCTAGTCTAGAAATCCCTTTCTAAGGTAGAGCTGCCACCACCCACTGCTCATCATCCAAAACCCAGTTCAGTGGGAAACTGGGACAGTTCTTTGGTTAATCAGTTAACCACTTATTCTGTTGAGGATTCCCAACCACCCTTCTCTATTCCCCCAGAGAAGAGACAAGATAGCTGACTGAAAGAAGGTGCATGAGGCAAGCTTGTAGAGAAAGAAAGTAGACTTTATTTTAGTTCCAAATGCTTAAGGCTAGCATGGAGGGAAATCACGTGTCCAGGATTTCAGCTTAGATTTACAAAAAATACATTCAGTCATAGTACCAAAATGAATCCTAACAACTAACACAAACTAGCTAGATAGTCCCTATGCTAAAAATAATAGTAACTTACATTTTTGATGTCCATTATCATCAGTTCATGTCCTAATGGGGATGGTTAGGCCAGGCTCTCATAGCCAGCCTAGTTCAGTCTTTGTAGATGCAATTCAGAGGTCTTTTAAATGGAAGTCTCCTCCTGAGACTTCAGATATCCCTGAGGGCCCTTTGATGTTATTAGGCCCATGAGGGTGGTTGGCTCCCCCAACATCCATTACCACAGTCTAGCATCTCTCTACAAAGGTATGTGTCTCTCTATCTGACTCAAGCCATGTGGCTACGCCATATGGCTCCTACATCTGGCTTAGAACAAGGGAATTCAGAAAGTTAAAAGTCATTTGGTCAGATCTCTGATTGGTTCTGCATTGCCAAATCTTATTGGATCTCCAGTCAGGTGATGTAATGTCATGTTTAGGAAATGAGGGTCCCACTCTCTCCACAATACCTGTTGTTATGGAAAGTGAAGAATGGAATTTTCCAGTTACTGTGACCTGTAGATTTTGTAGATGACTCACCATGATGGGTGGTCACTCCATCATGACACAGGTGAAGTCTGACCAAAGCAGAATACAGTGGCACTATTACTTCCCTTGATCTAGACACTATACTTGTATTAATGCAGCCTAGGACTGCATTAGCTTTTTTTAGCAGCTGCATCACACTGCTGACTCATGTTCAGCTTGTGGTCCACTAAGACTCCTAGATCCTTTTCACATGTACTGCCCTCAAGCCATGTGTCACTTATCCTGTATCTGTGCATTTCATTTTTATTGCCCAAGTGTAGTATCCTACATTTCTCCTTGTTGAAATTCATTTTGTTAGTACTGACCCAGCTTTCTAATCTGTTGAGGTCATTTTGAATTCTGATCCTGCCCTCTGGGGTATTAGCTACCCCTCCTAATTTGATGTCATCTGCAAACTTGATAAGCATACCCTCTATTCCCTCATCCAAGTCATTGATAAAGATGTTGAATAGCACTGGGCCCAGGACAGAATCCTGTGGCACCCCACTGGTCACTTCTCTCTAGGATGAAGAGGCGCCGTTGGTGACTACCCTTTGGGTTCAGTCAGTCAACCAATTACAAATCCACCTAACATTTGCATTGTCTAGCCCATAGGTTACTAACTTGTTTGCAAGAATATCATGGGGGACCTTGTCAAAAGCTTTACTGAAATCAAGATCACATCCACAGCATACTCTTCATCTATCAAGTTTGTAACTCTATCAAAAAAAGAGATAAGATTAGTCTGGCATGACTTGTTTTTGAGAAATCCATGTTGACTTTTTGTGATCACGGCATTCCTTTCTAAGTGGTTACAGACTGTCTGTTCAATGATCTGCTCTAGAATCTTTCCTAGCATTGATGTTCCTAGCATAGAATACTAAAAGAGAAGGGACTTGAAGATGGGTGGGACTTTCTCAAAAGGGAGATACTGAAGGCACAATTTCAAACAGTACCAATGAAAAAGAAAAATGGGAGGTGTCTCAAGAAACCAGGAACGGAGCTAAGTTTTAAACGGAACATGTACAGGAAATGGAAAAAGGGGGAAATCACCAAAGAAGAATTCAAACAGATAGCAAACACGTGGAGGAGTAAACTCAGAGAACCTAAAGTGCAGAATGAGCTCAGGCTCATTAGAGAGGTTAAGAACAATAAAAAAGGTTTTGGGGGGTATGTACACAGCAAAAGGAAGAAGGAAATGGTAGGGACACTATGTGGAGAAGACTGCAAGATGCTAACAGGGGACAGAGAAAAGGCAGAATTACTCAATGCCTTCTTTGCCTCAGTGTTTTCAAAAAAGGAAAAGGGTGATCAACCTGAGGATAATGGAACAGAGGACACAATACGGGAAATCCAGCACAAAATAGGTAAAGAGGTAGTACAGGAATGCCTTCTTAATCTAAATGAATTTAAATCTTCAGGACCGTTTGAATTACATCCAAGGGTATTAAAAGAGCTGGCAAATGTAATCTCAGAGCCATTGGTAATAATCTTTGAGAACTCCTGGAGAACAGGAGAAGTCCCAGCAGACTGGAGGAGGGCAAACGTTGTCCCCATCTTCAAAAAGGGGAAAAAACAGGATCCCAACAATTATCGTCCAGTTAGTCTGACATTAATACCAGGGAAGATTCTAGAGCAGATCATTAAACAGACTGTCTGTGAACATTTAGAAGGCAATGCCATAATCACAAAAAGTCAATATGGGTTTCAGAGAAACAAGTCATGCCAGACTAATCTGATCTCTCTCTCTCTCTCTCTCTCTCTCTCTCTCTTTTTTTTTTTTTTGATAAAATTACCAGCTTGGTAGATGACGGGAACGCTGTGGATATCACATACCTTGACGTCAGTAAGGCCTTTGACAAGGTTCCCCATGACATTCTTGCAAACAAGCTTGTAAAATGTGGGCTAGAAAAGTTAACTGTTTAATGGATTTGTAATTGGTTGACCGGCCAAACCCAAAGGGTGCTCAGCAGTGGCTCCTCTTCGTCTTGGAAAGATGTAACTAGTGGGGTGCCACAGGGTTCTGTCCTGGGCCCAGTGCTATTCAACATCTTTATCAATGACTTGGATGATAGAATTAGGGGCATACCTATCAAATTTGCAGATGACACCAAATTAGGAGGAGTAGCTAATACCCTAGAGGACAGGATCAAAATTCAAAATGACCTGACTAGACTAGAAAGCTGGGCCAAAGCTAACAAAATGAAAGTCAATGCGGTGAAATGTAAGGTACTGCACTTTGGGCAGAAAAATGAAATGCATAGATACAGGATGCGGGAGACCTAGCTGAACAAGACTACATGCAAAAAGGATCTAGGAATCCTCGTAGACCACAAGTTGTACATGAATCAACAATGTGATGCAGCAGCTAAAAAGGCCAATGTGATTTTGGGCTGTATCAATAGAAGTATAGTGTCTAGATCAAGGGAAGTAATAGTGCCACTCTATTCTGCCTTGGTCAGGCCTCACCTAGAATGCTGTGTCCAGTTCTGGGCATCATAATTCAAAAAGGATATTGACAAATTGGAGCGTATCCAGAGAAGGGCGACTAAAATGGTGAAAGGTCTGGAAACCATGCCTTATGAGGAAAGACTTAGGGAGCTGGGTATGTTTAGCCTGGAAAAAAGATGGTTAAGGGGTGATAGAATCATAGAATCATAGAACTGTAGAGTTGGAAGAGACCACAAGGGCCATCCAGTCCAACCCCCTTCCATGCAGGAAATCACAATTAAAGCATCCCTAAGAGATGGCCATCCAGGGTCTGTTTAAAGACCTCCAAGGAAGGAGATCCCACCACACTCTGAGGGAGTGTGTTCCACTGCCGAACAGCTCTTACTGTCAGAAAGTTCCTCCTAATGTTGAGGTGGAATTCCTGTTCCTGGAGCTTGCATCCATTGCTCTAGTCTCTGGAGCAGCAGAAAACAAGCTTGCTCCATCCTCAATGTGACACCCCTTCAAATACTTAAACAGGACTATCATATAACCATCTTTTTTTCAGGCTAAACATACCCAGCTCCCTAAGTCTTTCCTCATAAGGCATGGTTTCCAGACCTTTCACCATTTTAGTCGCCCTTCTCTGGATACGCTCCAATTTGTCAATATCCTTTTTGAATTGCGGTGCCCAGAACTGGACACAGTATTCTAGGTGAGGCCTGACCAAGGCACTATTACTTTCCTTAATCTAGACACTATACTTCTATTGATGCAGCCTAAAATTGCATTGGCCTTTTTAGCCGCCACGTCACACTGTTGACTCATATTCAACTTGTGGTCTACTAGGACTCCTAGATCCCTTTTGCACGTAGTCTCATTCAACCTGCCTCCATCTCTGTTTTGGCACATCCCTTTTAGCTTCTACCATCACCAGAGCCTGGGTTGTGGAGAAGCAATAGCAGCAGGGAACATTCTAGGCCCAGACATGAAGCATTTCAATGATATGCCGCCTCCTCCGCTCACAGTTCAAATTTACTACTTGTTTCTCCCCACCCCTCACCCCTTCAGTCTTTCTTCCTTCCCACCAACCTAATTGAGAAGGGGGAGAAGAAATGTTTATGTTGTTACCATTGGCTGTTATTGGGAATCAGAACCCTTATGTGATTTACTACAAATTTCCAAGGCTTCATGACACCCAATTGTTTAATACCTACAAAAGATCTGCATGGGGATCCCATTTTACATTCTTCTCACCCCTGATCAAATGTGCACAAAGCAAGACTTACTGAAGGGTGGGGTGGGGACTGCTGTTTGGATAACTGGCCTGAAAGGCTGCCATTATTTGCCTTCAAATCATTTCTATAGCCTTCTCTAGACAAGCCAAATGAAATGGCCTCCCACCATTCCAATGCCCAGCAGTCTGGACAATGCAGGGGGGTTGCCCTGTTTCTAGTCTGAACTGTCCAGACAACATCCAGGCAGTTCCAGTGAGAATCCAGGCAAATACCACTTTAAAGGGAGAGGACACATGGGGGGGGGGGGAACCTCTGTGGTTTGCTGTGGATTTTCCAGAGAAAATGGTGAGTTCCGTTACCACAATGGTGATGGGGTGTCTGCACATGCAGTCAGTGCAATGCCTGGCACACAGCCATGTCCTGGCTGGGTTATGCATGTCACATCTGCTGAGGTCACCATGAGGCATCCAGCCATGTGATCACAGCCAGGCTTTGTTCCTGGCCTCAGAAAATGCAACCAGCATGGGGAAGAGAAGTGCCATTTTGCACACAGCTTGCAGGTGTGATGATACCCCTCTGTTGTCAAAACGGAAGGGCAGGTAACAGGGGAGGGGGTGCCACAAGCTCAGGGCTGGAACTCTCCTGCAGGAATGTGGAGACAAGAGTCTTATGATGACCCTGAGGCAAACTTATGGCAACCCTAAGGGGATTTCGCAGCAATATTTTTTCAGATGAAGTTTGCCATTGCCTTCCTATAAGGCTGAAAGAGAGTGCCATGCCCAAGGTCACCCAGTGACTGAGCGAGCATTCAAACCCTCATCTTTGACTCCTAATCCAACACTCAAACCACTGCACCACCTTGGCTCCTAGGCCTGAAAGATAACATCATCCTAAGCTACCACAGTGGCAGACCACTGGTCCATCTTATCTGCTATTGCTTATTTTGATTGAAAATGGCTTTCCGCGAACTCTAGCAAAGGTCTTCTATTCTTGCTACTTGATATGATAGCCCTGTTTAAGTATTTGAAGGGGTGTCACATTGAGGATGGAGCAAGCTTGTTTTCTGCTGCTCCAGAGACTAGAACACAGAACAATGGATGCATGCTCCAGGAACAGAGTTTCCACCTCAACATTGGGAGGAACTTTCTGACAGTAAGAGCTGTTCATCAATGGAACATGCTCCCTCGGAGCATGGTGGGGTCTCCTTCCTTGGAGGTCTTTAAACAGACCCTGGATGGCCATCTGTCAGGGATGCTTTGATCATGATTCCTGCATGGCAGGGGGTTCGACTGGATGGCCCTTATGGTATCTTCCAACTCTACAATGCTATGATTCTATGATATCAGGCTAACTGGGCAGTAATTATTTGGGGTCCCCCCCCCCTTTTTTTTTAAAGTTGGGAACAACATTTACCCTCTTCCAGTCTGCTGGGATGTCGCCTTTTCTCTGGGAATTCTCAAAGATTATTGACAGTGGTTCTGAGATTACTTCTGCCAGTTCTTTTTATACCCTTAGATGAAGTTCATCTGGCCCTGGAGACTTGAACTCATTTATACTGGCCAGGTATTCCTGAACTACCGCTTTACCAATCCTGTGCTGTATTTGCCCTACTGTATTATCTGCTCCATCTTTCCCAGGTTGAGCACTGTTCCCCCTTTGGGAGAAGACTGAAGCAAAGAAGGCGTTATGTAGTTCTGCCTTTTCTCTGTCCCGTTTGCCTTTCGCCATCTTCTCCATGCAGCATCTCTACCATTTCATTGTTCTGAAGCAAAAAGAATTCTGTAGCTCAGCCTTCTCCAACCTGGTGCCATAAACCAGCTGGGTTATGAAAATTGTAATCCAATGTAGCTAAAGGGCACCACATGGGCCAGATCCACACTACACAGATAATCCTGTTTGAAACTGGATTATTTGCCATGGCTTCTTCCTGTGGAATCCTGGGTTTTTCAGTTTAGAGAGTCACCAGCACTCTGGCAGTTTTACAAGGTCTTTAGCCTTCTTTGCCAGAGAGTGCTGGTGCCTCACTAAACTAGAAATCCCAGGATTCTATAAGAAGGAGCCATAGCAAATAATCCAGTTTCAAACTGGATTACTTATGTAGAATGAATTTGGCCCATGTCATAGAGAGAGGTCTCCCCTTTTGCCATACATAACCCTACCTCTTGCAGCTTGTATGACTACTCATTCTTGCACTGCTGTTGGGTGCAACTAAGAAAAGCACTGTACAAAGACTGCAGGCTGTTGCAGAATGTTTCCACTTCTCTTATCTGTTTCCACTTCTGCAGCCTATTCTTATAGCTTAAGAGGCCAATTGTCTCATGCTCTCTGAATGGATTTGTTTTCAAAACTTGTTATTGACTCACTTGGCTTCCTGTAAAGCAAAGGGGATTGATTAGTGGGCTTTGCTCTTTCTAGCTCTTTGCTGGTAACACAGCAATATCATTGTGGCGGACCAGACAGAGAGAGCAGTCTGACTCCCCAAGGAGAATGGGGGAAGCCTAGCTGGGTCTCTGCTACCAGGCAGGTGGGTTTTAGAGACTGTGTTTGCATCCTGGCCAAGCATTCAGTTGCCCAGTGGGATGAAAGGGTTCATTTGGCTTAGTGATCTTGGCCAAAACTGTACTACACAAATACATAATCCAGTTTGAAATTGCATTATTTGCCATGGCTCTTTCCTATGGAATCCTGGGTTTTTCAGTTTAGAGAGTCACCAGCACTCTGGCAGAGAAAGCTAAAGACCTTACAAAACTACAAATCTCAGGATTCCATAGGATGGAGTCATGACAAATAATCCTGTTTCCAATCAGATTATTTGTGTAGTGTGGATTTGGCCCTTGTTGGATATTTTTTGCATTTGCTTTGCAGTTTGAGGCTGGGAATAGACTGTTGCTCACGCACATGGGTTACACTTGTATACTTTGCCTCCCTTAAGGGTGGGAAAGGGATTTTGTTTAAAATAAAAACTTTTAAAAAGACACAGAAGATTATCAGATGTGGCAAAAACTGCATCAGAAGATCACGACGAGAACAAGAACGGGGGGGGGGGGTATTATCAGATGACAATGTCTTTCAGCGTCCTGGGGACATAGCACTGGTATGAGTAAGGCATCCCTTTGTATTGGTGGCTTGTCCCCGTCAATGAAAAAGGGAAGCCTCATCCGTAGCAACAGTACGCCCTGGGAACAGCTGAGGACACAGGTGTCTGATAATGTCACCCTTTCTCTTCTTGTCACAATCTTCTGATGCTGTTGGGAATGCTTCCCCCCCCCCATGTTCTCCCACATCTGATAATCTCCACAGTCTCACTTTTGCTTGGCCTATCTTAAGAATAGATTAAATCCAGTCACTTTAACCTGTCCCAAAGGGACTTGCAAATGTAATTAGCCTTCCCTGTACATGCTACCAGTGCAGATGAAGGGACAAAATAACATCCCATTAACACTAGCCCAATACATTTTGCTGCCTGAAGTAGAGTCCATATGATGGCCCCTTCTCCACAGTAGGGCTGGCCTTACTGTAAGGCAGAATGAGGCAACTGCTTCATGCACAAAATGTTGGGTATGTATGTGTCAACACAATACTACTTAAGTTGTTCTTACCAGAGTTTGAGAAATATTATGTTACAGTCACAATCCTTACTGGTAATTAATGGGTTTTGTTGAAGAATGCATACCTGCTAAGCAACCTCAGAATGGAGTCAGGATAACAAAAGTTATGAATGAGGAAGAACATATAAACTAGGAGAGGTTGCTTCAGGTTGTTTTTGCCTGAACCTATTGGGAAGGGCATGGATCTGCACTCTCCTCTCACCTCCACTGAGTGAATTGAGGGCAAAGTCTTTGACACTTTGAACTCAGTTTGCAGCAGTGGAAGTCAGCTGAGGACAAAGAGGGCAAAGTAGAAGGAGAGAGAAACTGTAGGAGTAATGAGTGTCAAAAAATAAAATTGTATTAAAAATTTCAGGATCTAGTCCTTTTAAAAACAACAAGAAATATCTTCATTTAAAAAGAGTTAAAATCATTCATTTACTTTTAACTTCATGCAGAGTGCACTTAGGAATGCTGACTTAAGCTCAATTAACATTTAAAAGAAAAGTGTGTCCAGAGGTCTGGGATCCCCCAGTTAAATTAGACTCATTACAAAACAAAGGAGTCAGTTTAAAATGCAGATCAAAGTTTACTGAAGGTATATCAATCTCAATCTACATACTAAAACAAGCTTTAAAAAGAGGTTCCTAACTAATGGTATTTAGGGTAGGAAAACAAACTCACTCAGCCTACAGCGGTAGAAGGCTGGGTTGCGATGCATCATGACATGGTTTCAGGAAGGCTTAAGATGAAGATGGCTAAAGATGGCTCCAGCCTCGTGGAGACTCAAACTTAAAGAGAACTTACACAGAGCAATAAAATTCAAATTAGGTCATGTGTTGAATGACCCAGCATTCCAGTTGGCTGGAAGTGCCCAGTGAAATAAGAGAAAGGGAACTTGGGAGAACAAAAGGCATGCAGGGAAAAAAACCTAGACTTATCTAAGGATGTGAATGAGGTACACAAGATTGCTTTTACATTACAATGATTATTTCCCCACATACTACAGAAACCGGCATATTTTAAAAGCAGCTGAAAAAGCTGGACAACATAGGATTAATCAGGATGGTCCCAGATGAAATGAAATGGGACACTATTGAGATGGCTTGGGTAAGGAAAACCATCCTTGGCTTTGTCAAAAACTCAATGGCCTTCCTTTAAGTCCCCCTCCATAACACAATTCTCATGCTACTTTTCTGGAGGGTGTGTGTGTTACAATGTCTCTGTGTGTGTGTGTGTGTGTGTGCAGGGGGGGGAGGTTGGGCACTTATCTTATGGGGTGCTGGAGGATTCTTTCTGTCTCTCTCTCTTTTTAAAAAAAATCAATTAATAAGGGTCCTCCTGCTTCTCTCTGTCTTTATCCTATCAATGAAGTACAGATGGAAGCAACAGGAGCTGGCACTCCTCTCTGGTACAGGACCATTGCTACCTTGTTAAAAAAACAGAGGGACACTCTCTCCCATCTTTGGCTACCTCATAAAATAAGCACCCTCCCTCCCTTGCCCCTGAGTGAAGAAAGGAGCATGTTACAAATGGGTAATGTAACAGGCTGTTTTCTGAGTCCATGGACTTTATCAGATGAGGCTATAGTTGCACAATTACAACATCAAGGTAGTGTAAGCATAAGCTTGCACCCCACTTCCAAGGCACCCCACTCCTGGAATGCTAGCATTGCCTACACCCCATTTTCACAGGCCTTAGAAACTGGCCAAGTTTGGTTCATTAATATGGCATTTTACAAAGGGAAAAAAACAGGATGGTCTCAGAAAAAGGTCATTTTTGTTTTTCCCTGGAAAGCTTAAGGCCTGGGGTTGAAGGTCTAAAAGAAGACACATTCCACATAAATGGGAGGTTAATGGATGTAGAAACCCTTTTGTATTTGCTGATTGTGAAATTTCCTCTCCTCAGCTCCCAACCTTAAAGAAGTGGCTCAAAGCTGTTAAAATCCAATCACTGGACATTAAGAAACACATTTAGCATTTTCTACACCTTTTGTCAAGACCAGGAAACTCATTGTGCAATCCATGAAGGCTCATGGAATCCATTGTTTCAACCCATGAAACAACCAATCCCCTCAGGTGTATTTGGAGGTATAAATATCACCCCCAAAATATGCCTCATGGCGCACAGTCAGTAACAGGGGGAAGCTCTGTTGCTCTGTGTTAGCCAACCCAGCACACAGTTGTAATGGGGGGGGGGACACTCTGTTACTCTTTGTTAGCCAACCCAAGTTCCTCCATCCACTCTGCCAGATTGACTACAGGACAGGTCTGTATCACCTCAACAGAACCTTCTTGCAACCCTCTATCCCAAGTTTTCTTACTGTTTCTTTCTATAGCCTTGTGTGAATGCTTTTTTTTGGGTGAATGTATGTGTGTTTGGTGTTATTTTTGAACTCCTTAATAAAAAACCATACTTAATTTTAAAATGTGTATGTATTCCACCCAGACTAATACTGATATAATAGGTTTAAAAGATTCCCTGGTTACCCCCTCTTGCATAGCTAAAGTCGAGTTGCTGCTAATTTCCCCAACATATTAGAAACTTGATATTTTCTTGGAATTTTCCAAGGAGCATTTTGGGTAACAGTAGTGCAAACGGGCTCCTGCTATAGCACAACGTTGTTGTCCTCCTGTAGTTACTGTGTGCTCCAGCCGCCAATAATGCATCCCTTTTAATTGACAGGACAAGCCATCAATATCTCTCAATATCTCTATTTTTGCTGCATTGATGAGCTTGCAAAAACACATCCCACTGTAATTGTGAGATTACAGTGTATCTTCTTTCCCCCTCCCTGTTCCCAGTGAGAAAACTTCCAGGTGAGAACGTGAAAATGATCTACAGGATGCTCTTTTAATGAACTCTCCCCTTTTGTGTATACGTTTTTAGGTTTAAGTGTTTATGTGTTTAGTTTGTAAATTAAGGTGTGTTTTTTTGTGTGTGTTTTTAGCTGAAGTTGCATCTTTTTGTGAGAACCACTGAAATCTCACCCATGCTAAATCACGGAAGTACAATATTGTTCTTAAAGCACTAGTGGTGTTGTGCAATAACTTTGTGGCAATAGTATCATATGGTTATGGTGATGCGTGATAATAAGTGTAATAATGCTACTATGTTTCTGCATTCCTCAATAGTGGAATTACAGCATGTTTAGATGAGAGTCTGATAAAGTCCCATCTTTAACAAGGAACATGAATGGAGTGTTGTCCAGAAGGTAAAACAAACAGAATGTATTACCTTCTGGAGGTAATGTGAGCCCCCTGGCCATTATCTTCTCTTACACAACAGAGTTGGGGGTTGTCTAGGACTGGCCCTACCCTCTTGTGGATGCAACATGTTAAGTAGTCTTCCTGCATCATTTGATCATCAGTTCCTGTTTCCAATGGTCCTTTCCCATACCCCATAATGTGACTGTCTGAAGCAGATCACTGCATCCTCCTACACAGCAGGGTTGGCCACGATTGAAGGCTGTCAGGCTGACTAAGAAGGGTAGCTACTTTTTCTTTGCTTTTCTTTTCTTTTCAGGGTGGATTCCCTGTTATTTCAATGACTTTGTGCCAGGCAGAAATTTAATAGGCAAAGCATCCCTGACGTTTTCATCTCTGTGCCTGGAGAAACTGTGAGGTTGTCTAAATGGTGAAAATAAACCTCATGGAATTCACGGGGAATCTTACCTGTCTAAATGGGATCCGGCATCAATCCACAGTATTTGGAAGGAGGGGGGCCCAAAATGGCAGAAACAACACTGGAAAAGCCTTTGCGGCTTTTCCCATATTTTTTTAAAAAAAACAGTGAGGGGGCGTATTCCTTCTTGTTAGGACAAGTGATTCACTTTGAATTGCTTTCCCATACAAGTGGATGCACAAAACTGATTGGGTGGGGGAGTGCAGGGGTGGGGCTTGCTAACAGGGCAAGTGCCCACTGCCGCCATGTTGAATTTTTACCTTAGCGAGCATTCACTAAGGTGATAAAACAGGGTGTTTGTGGGTGTGTGTGCTGTCCTTTTAGCTCGGAAAATTGTCCTATTGCTGCAGCACACTGTAGACAAAGTTGTGTTTTTTTTAAGTTTGGCGGTGGGGAAGTACTAATGCAGGTAAATCACTCATAGTTGCCATCTGGCATGCAAAGCTTCTGTGGGTTTCTGGTGTCAAAACCACCATCAAAACAAGTCGCTGCAGTGAAATGCCATTACTACGAGGTACTCCGTCCCCCCCACCCTGCTTTTATAGATGGCTGAATTTCTGACTGCAGCATGGATGCCTAAGGCAAGGGATTTCCTTCTCCTAAGAGGGGATACGTCACCATCTAACAGAGACAACAGTGGTATAGGGAGAATCCCTCTACTTTAGCATTGGCAGAGCTCTCTGTGCATTTCATTCCATTCATCCTGGCGGAGAGTACAGTACTGGGCTGCTTCTTTCTTTTGACCTCCGTAACTAAACTCTCTCAGAATACACAAACCGTGACTCACCTTCAATATAATTTATTCTGTCTGACCCTTTGGAAAGTATAGGGCAGAGTTCCTTCTAGCTACCAACAGATCAAGCCTATTAAAATGTATCTGGCTGAGAGATCTCAATATGACTGCCATGTTGCCCTTGATGGGCACCCCGTTACTGATGAAGAATCTACAGTCTCCTTGGGCATTGGCTGAAAGGGTAATAATAATTACTCTTATAACTAATTTATCCTAACCCCTGCAAGCAAGGCATATTTAGCTGTGAATCTCAATTATCAATCTCTTCTTCTTCTTCTTCTTTGTTCTCTCTCCCAACAGCCCCTTCCCTCCAGGCCTTGGTAGTAAAACAGTTTTGGAACATCTAGAACTCCCTGCCTAGAAAGAAGTGAATCTGTGTCTATGTGTGTGTGTGTGTGTGTGTGTGTTTGTGGGAGCTAAATAGACCAAATAAGTCAAAAATGGACCAACTTTTGCCATACATTTCAACATATCATAGATGCAAACCGGGATGTGTGTGGGCAAGCAATGTCAGAGTGTGGTCAAGAGGGCAAAAACAATTGATGAGGAAAAACAGACAAGCTTGGAGAGGCTGTAGCAGTTTGCTTTTACCTGAGTTTACAGGGAAGGGGAAGATTGTACCCTCTCTCTTCCCCTCAGCATCTTGCTGATTTGAGTACAAATTACTTCTCCACTTTGAACTCAGTTTGCAGCAATCAATCAAAATAAGCTGAAGAGAAAGGAGGAAAGTGAGAGGAGGATAGAGAAACTGGGACATTTTTTTTTAAAATAAAGATAAAAATGGGACATTGTAAAAGAAGCTGAAAAAGTTGGATGACAGAGGATTAATTAGGATGGTCCCTGCCAAATCAAGACAGTTGGAGGGTATGGCTTTTGCTGGTGGGAGAGCATTCATACTTTTGAGTTATACAGAATTCTTTGACTGAAATATGATTCTAAATTCTCACTTGTGTACAGAAGAAAGGAGCTCTCACACACATGAACAGTCAATTTAGGTAAATAAAACCTGTAAGTACAAAGTTTGTTGCAATTTTTTTAATTATCAAAAGTAAAGTATAGCTCTTCCTGGAACTTTTGTGATTGTATGAGCTTGGATTCTTTCTCAGGCACAGTGCAATTGCTTAACTGCTTGCTCAGATGGAAATGTCCACCAACTTTGGTGGGACCTGACTCGGTAGTGTAACAATACATTTTGAAGAATAAGAAGTCATCTTGACTGTGTGTGAACATCCACTCTACCCAGTTCTTTCCATAAGCAGCAGCACATAACATCCCTACTACTCCATCTATTAGTTACGTGGCAGTATGCATAACTACCCGGGAGCAAATTCCATTCAGCTCAGTACTGCTTACTTCAGACTAATGGAAAGTGTTTGCAGTGGCTACAAGAAATCTTGTTTGAGGAGCAAAAGACAGCCATGGCTCAAGAAACAGACTAAAAGCTTTATTATAGGAAAGTTCTCTAGGGTGCTGAGTCAATACTAAGCTAAACTTGTTTCACTTTTGGAAGAAACTGAGAGAGTGAGAAAAAGGAGCAGGAAGAGATGGAAAGATCCCTGAGCATTATCAGTTTATATCACAGTTTGGAAAGCATAGGTAGACAAGAGATGTGGAGACCTTGGGTTACTAAAACTATTTAATCTTCCAGACTTTTAAATAAGAAACCTAAGCAATCTTTTAAGGAAATGTTGCCTTTTAAACTGCCAACTTAAAGTGTTGGCCAAAAATCCCAGCCAAAAAATGGAGGTGGGGGGAGTACACTTGTTGCTATGCCTTCAACTCATTTCCAGCTTACAGTGACTCTAAAGCAAAATTATAATGGGTTTTTCTTGACAAAATTTGTTCAGAGTGGGATTTGCCTTTTGCTTTCCTCTGAGGCTGAGAGAATGTGACTTGCCTAAGGTCACCCAGTGGGTTTCCATGGCTGAGCGGGGATTCGAAAGCTGATCTCCAGACCCCAATGCTCAAACCACAAGGCTGCACTGGCTCTCAAGGAGTACACAACTCCTGATTATTTTCCTCATCCCTTGACTTCATATTCTGTTCTAATTGGTCAGAAACCAGAGTAAAACCTGAAAGCCTCATTATCACCTCATTGAATGATGAAGGGAGGATCTGTCAATTATCTGAGCACTCTGGTACATAGATTATAGAATCTTAGGTCGTGTCTAAACTGGGAGCCAACATCCAGATGGAATTCGGACTACTCTGGGCCAGAGCTGCCCCAGATTCAACCACTTTAGTGTCACACCTACTTTGTTTATGCTGAAGTGACATGGTATCGATGTTCACACATGTTCCCAGGCCAAAGCTCAAATCTGCACTGCTTCGTTGCTGCTGGTCTCTTTCTCCTCAGGTCTGCCACTGCTGCTTTCCTGGTATGCAGTTACTTGCTCTGAGGTCAGAATGAGGTGCTCAGCCATGAGATCAATGGTGAGGCCTCACCATTGTTCTCACAGCTGGTTGCCTCATTCTGACCTCATTCTGACTTGTGCACCAGTGGGGCTCTGCCTTAGAGGTGCTTGGCTGGGAAGGCAGTGGCCCCAGCCCCAGCAAGAAAGGGACATTCATTTTTTCGGTGTCTGGGCTTGGCTGGGAAGGAGGTGGCAGCCCAGCATCATTACTGCTGAACGACCCCAGCAACTACCATGGAACATTTAACAAAAAATGGCAATGCTTGCCATCCAAAAATCTGATGTCACCCTGAACCAGATGGGCACAAGTACAAAAGCCTGGTAAAGGCCGCTTTTTTCTTAGAAAATGCAGAACAAGAGGTTGTTCTCTCTCTCTCTCTCTCTCTCTCTCTCTCTCTCTCTCTGGCTTTTCTTCACAAACAAAGATTCAGGAAGGACCCATCCTGTGCTTTCTGCAAGCACGCTGGTGACTAAAAAGGCCAATCCGAGATAAACAAGTCCGGTTGCAGAAAGCACAGCAGAAGGTCTCTTTGGGTGAGGTTTCTGGGTTGTGATTCTTTCTGCATTGTTGTTTCTCTTTAAGACTTGTTCATCGTGAGTTCTTAAATAAGGCTGCAGCATTGTGGATAGTGTGTCTTCATGCCTCCAGATGTTAGACCAGGGAGGACTATTATTGGTGATAATTTGGCCGAGTCTGAGATGCTGTTTCAGGGAGTCCTTGTATCGTTATTTTTGGAGCACCCCTCTTACGCTGACCTGTGGCGAGTTCACCGTAGAGTACTATTTTTGGGAGGCGATGGTCTTCCATCCTAGAAATGTGCCCTGCCCAGCGCAGCTGTGTTCTCAATATCATGGCCTCAATGCTGGTGATCCCTGCTTGCTCAAGGACAGCAAGATTCACATAGTCAGTCCAGTGTATATTTAGGATTGTGCGTATACAGCACTGATGAAAGCGTTCAAGGAATCGTAGGTGGTGGCGATAGGTGACCCATGTTTCAGATCCATAAAGGAGACTAGACAGTATAATGGTTCTATACACACTGATTTTTGTGCTTTGCCTCAGGTGTTTATTACTCCAGACTCTTT
The DNA here is from genome assembly GCA_030847615.1 of Gambelia wislizenii. Lineage (NCBI taxonomy): Eukaryota > Metazoa > Chordata > Lepidosauria > Squamata > Crotaphytidae > Gambelia > Gambelia wislizenii. Next base: position 249,740,332 of record JAUMIR010000002.1, on the reverse strand, counting down.
TGTGAAGTCTTCCAAATGCGCTATATGCCTCTGCTAATCTGTGATCAATCTCTTTGTCAATCTTGGCATCTGAGGAGATGATGCTTCCCAGGTAGGTGAACTGCTGAAAGGACTTGAGCACAGATTTGCCAACGGCAATGTGGGGATGGTGGTGTTCGCCATGTGGTGCAGGCTGGTAAAGAACCTCTGTTTTCTTCAGGTTGACTTCCAGCCCAAACAGCTCTGCAGCTGTTGCGAAGCAGGATGTTAGGCACTGCAGAGCTGCTTCTGTGTGGGCAACAAAGGCAGCATCATCAGCGAAGAGCAGCTCACAAACTAGATAGTTAAGAGTCTTAGTGTGAGCCCTCAGACGGCTTAAGTTAAACAAGCTACCATCTGTACGGTAACGTATATAGATGCCGTCGTCTTCTTCAAGCTCTGCTGTAGCCCTTTGGAGCATCATGCTGAAGAAGATTTTTTAAAACTGCTTTAAAGGCTAAAAGAAGTGCTTTAGCTGTGAAAAGGGCCTTATGTTGTGTGTTCCTATAGCACCAGATTTGAGGTAGGTATGGATTCTTTTCCCCTTGTTTAGGAGAGCCCTTAGAATTGGAAGGGACCACAATGGCCATCTAATCCAACCTCCTGCCATGCAGGAATAGCCAGCTAAAGCACTCCCTAAAGATGCCCATCCACCAAGCTTTTAAGGATTTATTAACAAATTTGCTGACAGCAGCAAGGTTAATAATAGCAAAGAAGTGGAAAACACAAGGCAATTATCAAATAGAAGAATGGTACAGTGAAGTATGGGATATAGCTATAAATGAGAAATTAACAAACAGTATTAAACCAAAAAGGGAATGCTCAATAAGAAAGATTTTGGAGAGAAATGGAGCAAGTTTTTAGAATTTGTATTAATAAAGGGGAGAGGAAACAAACCAGCATTGGAAACAATGGAATTTTGGAAAGAGGGATGAATGTAAGGTTGAGGTCCCAGGGTGGAGGGAATCACTTATATGTTAATTATTAATTGTTGTATTGGTTGGGTTTATTATTAAAGGGTAAATTATTAAATTTACATATAATTTGTATGTAAAATATTTTTTTTTTAAAAAGATGCCCATCCAGCCTCTGTTTAAAGACCTCCAAAGACAGAGGTCTATTCCACTGTCAAACAGGTATCACAGTTCTTCTTAACATTTAGGTGGATTCACTTTTCTTGTAATTTGGAAAGCATTGGTTTGTTTTTTAGTCTCTGGAATAGGAGAAAACAAATTTTCTCCATCTTTTACATGACATCCATTCAGATATTTAAGGAAAGCTATCAGGTCTCTCAGTCTTCTCTTCTCTAATCTAAACACACTCAGCTCCCTAAGTTGTTCCTCAAAAAGCTCATGCATTGCAGAGAGCCCTGGAGCTGTCTTCCCCATCTTTCTCTTCTGCCTCACTCTGGATTTGCAGCCTCATAAGTGGATATATTATAGTTTTGCAACCTAAGGTTCCTTCTCTTCTTTGAATGTCTGCCATTATCATCCACAGAAGTGGTCTTCAGTCACAACATGCTGGCCCAAATGGTGTTCTCATGTTTAGCTAGCTACTATAGCTTTGACTGTGAAGACAGGTTGGATTTTATATTATCAGGTGTTGACTTCTATCTCCATACTATGACATTCTATTTTATTTTATTTGCTGTGGAAGTCTGCATATCAGGCTGCAGTTAAAGGCCTAAAAGCTGACTGCAGAAACATCACTAGAAGAATTTCTGGTCATTTGATGTATATGGTTAGTCAGCAACCCAGAAAGCACTGTAGGACAAGGGTGGGGATTGTAGACTTTTTCAGATGGGGACTTTTACCACATTTTTGCCTCGCTAACCCCACTCCTGCCCCACTCGCGTCCCTGCGCCGAAATAAAATAAAAATTTTCACACCTACCTTAATCCCAAAACAGTAACGTCCTTCCCCTCCCTTTGGCTGGCTGGGAGTAAATGTAGCCATCGTAAAGCTGCATTTACGACCTGAAACCAAATCCCAACCATTCTCGAAAGAGAACGATCGCGTGGGAAATTTAAAAATTAAGACTAAACCAAATGTCAAAAAAGCAAAACTAAGCAACAAAATATACTTTTAACATTACAAGGGACCTGGGGAGGGTAAACAAAAGGGTGCCACTTACCTCTTCATCCTGATCTCGACCAGAAGTGTTCAACACAGACCTCCCCCCGTGGCTGGCATCGCACCAGCATAACGCAAGAGGAACAGGGTGACTTTCAGACCACCTGTGATTCTGTGACAGAAACAGAACAGGTCTATTCATAATGTTTCCTTGTGAATAAAAAAATTCAGAAGCAGCACAGGGTCAGCACGGGAGCAGCATGGGAGGTGAACGTCATCATCTGAAAGGGAAATCTTTCAGCGACCCTGTTCTGTGCCCAGCACGCAGTAAAAAGCCCACCTGAAAAAGTCCTGTGTTGCAGCCCAGGAACAAAATTCATTTTCAGAGAAGTTCTCCATGACCACATGGCAGTGGTGGGAACCAGTAATACCACCACCACATTTTTGTTTAAAGCTGCTACTGCCTGTAACTGAGTGTGATATAATGCCAGCCAAACTGTCCTCAACACTCAGCACTGGCTGCCTGTCACTGCCACTCTACTCCAGGTCCTTCTTTATTAAGCTCTCATCTGGACTGGAGCCATCTCCAGATAACCCTTTCTGTGGACAGATTTATTTACTCATCATTATTCTCTTGGTTAGAATGATTTTCCCCTTTATTATGAGGGAAATAATGCAAGATGAGTCAGTGGAACAGTTAACAAACACACTTATTTGGTTTATTGAATCAAACAGGTAACCACTTCAAAACTATATGATAAGTCTGTATATAATAAATGGTTCTTTACTTTAGTTCTGCTTAGTGTACCTTTTAGTGACAGACTATATTAAAACATAACACTTTATCTCTTTAGTCTCCCAGCTGCTTCACATAACTTTCATACAGTGCACTCTCAATCTCTCTCATACATCTGACTCATTCAACTCTTTCCTCTCAACTGACATTCTCAACTGACATTCTCTCAGGTCAGTCTCACAGAGGCCCCTCCCATTACACCTTCCTGTGCTGGGACTGACTCCTTCTCATGCATGCTTTCCAACCTACGGTAGTTCTTCACACTGAACCTTAGGAGACAAGTTTCAGTTCTCCAGAGTGAAGGAAGTAAAAGCTGGGAAGCCTTGAAATGATGTCATGGGCAAAGGGGTGTGGCCATCTTGGGAAGCCCTGAGAGCAGGATTAGTACCTCAGGAGGATCCAATTTAGTTCCAAAGCCTATAGGTCCTATATCCTTCTACCAAAAGAAGGTTCATATTTTATTCCACAGAGGAAACAACAACAGATTCACTGTGTCAGATGGGTTGAAGGTGGACCCCAGGTCTCTCGGTCCAGACCACCAGAATTCCTCTAGACCATGCCCCCTTTCCTTGGGCCACATCCCCTAGTCGGCCCTACTCAAATTTACAATGTATTAGCTTTGTGGGGTAGTGAACAGGCATAACAGTGGTCATTTTGTAACTAGCAGCAAAGTCAATATTTTAAATATGATTAGCATTAGCTTGTTACTTTTTTGTTTCTTTTTTTTGGGGGGGGATACTTTTATGTAGTATTTTAAAGCTTTAAAAAAACTGGGGCTTTTCCTTACTTTATTAGATTTGCTTAAAAAGAAAAGGAACTGAAATGTAATAAAGAAACATGAGCGACTAAAAAAAGCACACACAGAGAAATAAAAATATTAAAACCAAACCAATGTAATCTTTATACCAGCAAGTTACATTGGTGGATTTCCTAAGAGTTTGCATGATGAATTACTTCTAAAAGATAGAACTTTCCAGTACCTGGATATTCAACAACATACTGCATCTGAACATGGATGCTCCATTTAGCTACAAGGGCCCTCCCTCCTTTCCCCTGCATGAGACCCCAGGCTAATAGGTAAAACAAGATAAAGGTGATAGGTTGGACTGGACTTCTCCTCCATGAAGAATTGAGGAACATGTGGCCCTCCATATATTCTTGGAACCCAACTCCCATGGCCTTGTCTGCTAGCCATGCAGGTTCGTGCTGAAGGGATGTGGATTCTAAGAACATCTAGAGGGCTACAGTTTCCCCAGCCTTAGTCTCACCTTTTCTGTGAAGTCCTACAGGGTTAAGTAGAAAGTCTTCTGCTATGTGGTGAATCCCTGTGCTCCTGTTCTTTTGTTTCCCAAAGAGAAGGATGAACTACTTGGAGAGAATGGAGGTGCATCTCACTGATTAACTCCTTGTACACAGAGTCTAAAGCCACAGATTTGCAAGCAACACCTTAGAAACTGTGGGAATGGAAACCTTTAGGTGCATTTTCCCATTTGCATCAACAAAGAGGGGGAAAGTTTCTTTTTAAAAAGCTAGATTTAGGACTATATCTTATTCTTTTATTTTTGAATTACAAGCAAACAGTTTTCTGAAGAATAAATCTCTTTTTATCAATTGAATTCTAAATTGCCTCTGGATTTCAATATTTGGTGCCTATCTATGTACTGTGTTATATGCTGCGTAATGCTATATACTCCTCTGAAGCATATATTTTGGTTCTGGAGGAGGATACCTAAAGGCACCAGATCCTATCTGATCTTGGAAGCTAAGCAGGGTCAGTCCTGGCTAGTACCTGGGTGGGGGCCACCAAGGAATACCAGGTGCTGTAGGCTATGTTTTAGAAGAAGGAACTGGCAAAACCACCTCTGAGTATTTCTTGCCTAAGAAAACCCAACAGCATAAATTGACAGGCAACATGAAGGCACATACACATACATACACTAAAAACAGAAGCCAGCATGGTATAGTGTTTTAGTGTTGGACTAACACTCTGGGAGGCTAGGGTTCAAATCCCTGCTCAGCTATGGAAATCTACTGGGTGGATCTAGACAAATATCTCTGTCTTGACCTCAGAGGAAAGCCATGGCAACGCCCTTCTGAATAAATTTTGCCATGGAAACCCTAGAAGAAGGTTGCCATAAGCTATAGTTGGCTTGAAACTGGTTGTTGCATGCCTTCATGTCATTTCTGATTTATGGCGAGCCTATCACAGGGTTTTCATGGCAAGATTAGTTCAGAGGAGGTTGCCTTTTCCTTCTTCCAAGGCTGAGAGAGTGTGACTTGCCCAAGGTCACCCAGTGGGTTTCAGTGGCTGAGCAGGGATTCAAACCCTGGTCTAGTCCTAGTCCAATGTTTACCCCATGCTGGCTCACACTGTACTTGAAGGTACATATCAAATTAAAAACACCTCCCAAGAGAAAGTTAGACCACTCCAAATAACAGGGTGGGGGGGGGGAATGGGCAGGGACAGTCCTACCAATAGATTTAGGAGGTTGGAGTGTCACAGCCTCCAGGATCTATAATTCTCCTTTTAGAAAGAAGCACAGGTCCGTTCCATGCCTTGTTTTGCTCCTCCAGACTGGAAGTGGAGTTTCTAGCCACTTCTGGTTTTATTTTGGGGAGCTGATGTAGTCTGTGCTAGGTCCCAGGGAAGAAAACTGGCAATTGGATCTCCAACACTTGTGTACTCCTTCTTTAACCAGAAAGACGCCAGTTCTAGACAAATATGAAGTAAGCATTTGATAATATGGGGTTGGAGGATCAGACTTTTTATGCACCTTTTCTCAGGGTCCCTTGGGGCTTGACTATAGCAAACCTCAAATTACCTCAGAATCTGGCCCAATAATGCCATACAACATGTAGCCTTTCCCCTGAATCTGGTGCAATAGCAGACTTTATTAAACACATCAAATACAGCATCATGACAATGCCACATAACCCTGAAAGGGCACGCATATCAGATGACGTCGCCCTTTCGCGGTTATGTCTTGGTCAAAACCTGTAGTTTTTAATTGATGGCTTAAGCCATCAATAGATACCCCATGGTGCATTTGTTCAAGCATTGCTGGTGTGAGAAACCTTGGATCATTTAAATCTCATCACTGCAGCGAGAATGGCTGGTCTATTACAAACATTTCCAGGTCAGATCAGGGCATCCATAGAATCATAGAATCATAGAATTCATAGAATCATAGAATTGCAGAGTTGGAAGAGACCACGAGGGCCATCCAGTCCAACCCCCTGCCATGCAGGAAATCACGATCAAAGCATCCCCGACAGATAGCCATCCAGCCTCTGTTTAAAGACCTCCAAGGCAGGAGACCCCACCACGCTTCGAGGGAGTGCGTTCCACTGCCGAACAGCTCTTACTGTCAAAAAGTTCCTCCTAATGTTGAGGTGGAATCTCTGTTCCTGGAGCTTGCATCCATTGCTCCATGTTCCAATCTCTGGAGCAGCAGAAAACAAGCTTGCTCCATCCTCAACGTGACACCCCTTCAAATACTTAAAAAGAGCTATCATATCACCTCTTAACCATCTTTTTTCCAGGCTAAACATACCCAGCTCCCTAAGTCTCTCCTCATAAGTCATGGTTTCCAGACCTTTCACCATTTTAGTCGCTCTCCTCTGGACACGCTCCAATTTGTCAATATCCTTTTTGAATTGTGGTGCCCAGAACTGGACACAGTATTCTAGGTGAGGTCTGACCAAGGCAGAATAGAGCGGCACTATTACTTCCCTTGTTCTGGACACTATACTTCTATTGATGCAGCCCAAAATCGCATTGGCCTTTTTAGCTGCCACATCACACTGTTGACTCATGTTCAACTTGTGGTCTACTAGGACTCCTAGATCCCTTTTGCACGTAGTCTCATTCAGCCAGGTCTCCCCCATCCTGTATCTATGCATTTCATTTTTTTGCCCTAAGTGCAGTACCTTACATTTCTCTGTATTGAATTTCATTTTGTTAGCTTTGGCCCAACTCTCCAGTTTATCCAGGTCATCTTGAATTTTGATCCTGTCCTCCAGGGTATTAGCTACTCCTCCTAATTTGGTGTCATCTGCAAATTTGGTAAGTATGCCCCTAATTCTCTCATCCAAGTCATTGATAAAGATGTTGAATAGCACTGGGCCCAGGACAGAACCCTGTGGCACCCCACTGGTCACATCTTTCCAAGATGAAGAGGAGCCATTGCTGAGTACCCTTTGGGTTTGGCCGGTCAACCAGTTACAAATCCATTGAACTGTTAACTTGTCTAGCCCACATTTTACAAGCTTGTTTGCAAGAATGTCATGGGGAACCTTGCCAAAGGCCTTACTGAAATCAAGGTATGCAATGCCCACAGCATTCCCTTCATCTACCAAGCTGGTAATTTTATCAAAAAAAGAGATCAGATTAGTCTGGCATGACTTGTTTCTCTGAAACCCATGTTGACTTTTTGTGATTATGGCATTGTCTTCTAAATGTTCACAGACTCTCTGTTTAATGATCTGCTCTACAATCTTCCCTGGTATTGATGTCAGACTAATTGGACGATAATTGTTGGGATCCTCTTTTTTCTCCTTTTTGAAGATGGGGACAATGTTTGCCCTCCTCCAGTCTGCTGGGACTTCTCCTGTTCTCCAGGAGTTCTCAAAGATTATTGCCAATGGCTCTGAGATAATATTTGCCAGCTCTTTTAATACTCTTGGATGTAGTTCATCTGGTCCTGGAGATTTAAATTCATTTAGATTAAGAAGGTATTCCTGTACTACCTCTTTGCTTATTCTGTTCTGGATTTACCCTGTTGTGTCTTCTGTACTTTTATCCTCAGGTTGGTCCCCCTTTACCTTTTCTGAAAACACTGAGGCAAAGAATTGTAGAGTTGGAAGAGACCACAAGGGCCATCTGTATGTTTTACTCTTTTTATGACCCTCCCTGGGTTACTTGTAAGTTTTAAAGTGTGCTTTTGTTCTTTGTGTCACTTTTTATGCTTTATTTTTTTATTTTTGAATTTCTTGCACAACAAAGTCTCATGGGATTTGAAACAAGGAAGTAAACAGGGCTCCGTTTATGCTGGGGCTGCCTATGCCAGGAGAGGAAGGTAAGTGCTGGGGGGAGCATTCTTTTGCCGACATATTTTTTTTTAATGCCGGTAAAAGAATGTTTTCAGGGGAGTGTCTGATAAAATCCAGTGATACACAATGTAGGGCCCTATTAGCACCAGACTCAGGGAATACCACCTTAATCTGGGTTTTAGAAAACTCACAGTTTTCTCCAGAATTTGCTGGAAACTCAGAAGAAAACTGCCATGTGAACAAGCCATCCACAATAGATTTGGGGTCGGGGGAGTAGGGAGGAGAGGAAGGACAAGCACTGAAAGAAGAACCCCCCCCTCGGTGCCACTTCTGATTCTAAAGGCAGAGTCCCAGTGGTAGTCACTCTTTCTGAGGTTAGAACCCCAGGAGAGCCCTGCCTTCACAAGGCTAGCTGCCCATTCTGGCTTCAGAGGGGGTGACTACCATCGGCACTTTGCTTTTCTGCCACAAAGTGGCCCCTCTGAGCTCCCGGAAGAGCAACCCCCCCCCCCAAGTACCTGCCCAATCTGGCTTCAGAGAGGTGACTCCCGTTAGTGCTTTGCTTTTCCCAGGTGATTTGTGCATTGGAAATCAAAGCTCCAGTAGTAGACACCTTCTCTGAAACCAGAATGGGTGGCTTCCTGCTACTCATGCTTGACTTTGAGCTCTGGGAAAATCAAAGTCCCAACGGTAGTCACCTTATCTGAAGCCAGAATGGTCAGCTTAGTTGTGATGGTGAGGCAGGTCCTCATTCAGCCTTCAGACCGAAGTCCCACTGGTGCTTTTTGTTTCCAGCAAACAATTGCCCTGGAAAAGCAAAGCACCAGCAGGAGTTGCCTGGTCTGAAGGCAGAACAAGCACCCGCCTCACCATCATGAGTAAGCTGCCCATTCTGGCTTCAGAGAAGATGACTACCATTGGGGCTTTGATTTTCCCGGAGCTCAGAGTCAAGCGTGAGTAACAGGAAGCCAAGTAAAAACTCAATGCAGATTTGGGCTTTGGCATGTGTGCCACTGAAATCCAGGCTAGAATAGTCCAAATTCCATGTACCACAGCTCTGGGCCGAATTAATCTGAATTGCATCTGGATTTTTACTGCCCATGTAGTCAAGCCTTTGGGCAGCCATTCTTTTGTGTCTTTCTGACAGGAGACTTTAAGCACTGGGAAGGTAGGATGTGCCTGCTTTTAGAATGGGTGAGATTTGTGAAGAGTCAGTTGGGGAGTAGGTTTTTGCTTATACCAGTTGAATATCCCTTATCTGAAATGCTTGGGACCAGACATATTTTGGATTTTTACATTTTATTTTTATTTTTGAATACCCATATTTGCATATATGTACATAATGAGATATCTTGGAAATGGGACCCAAGTCTAAACACGAAATTCATTTATGTTTCATAGACCTTGTTAAGCATGGCTTACACCCCCCACTTCCAGAGGTCTACCCCCGACTTCTAGAAGTCTCAGAAACTGGCATATTATTAATTTGGTTCATTAATGTGGCCTCCCACAAGGGAAAAGGCAGGATGGTCTCAGAAAAGGTCATCTACATTTTACCCTAGGGAAGCCTAGGGCTAAAAGCCAAAAAGGACACATTTCCCAGGAAAAGGGAGACAATGGATGAAATGAAACCTTTGTATTTGCTGATTTTGTAACTTCTTTCCTTAATCCCGAAAACCTTAAGACCCTTGCTCAAGCTGTTAAAATCCAATCACTGGATATTAGAAAACACATTTAGCATCTTCTACACCTTTTGTCAAGACCAGGAAACTCATTGTGCAATCCATGAAGGCTCATGAAATCTATTGTTTCAACCCATGAAACATCACTCCCCTCAGGTGTATTTGGAGGTATAAATGACCCCCCCCCGCAATATTCTCAGTGCACACAGATTTCAGTTCCAGGGGACCCTATGTCTCTCTGTGTGGCCAACCCAGATTCCTCCATCCACTCTGCTGGATTGACTACAGGGTAGGTTGTATCACCCCAACAAATCCTCTTGTTACTTTCTATCCCAAGTTTTCCTACTGTTTCTTTCTATAGCCTTGTTTGAATGCTTTTTCTGGGTGAATGTGTGTGTGTGGTGTTATTTTTGAACTCTTTAATAAAAACCATACTTAATTTACATGTGTGTGTATTCCATCCAGACTAGTACTGGTACACAAAGGTTTGCAAGATTCCCTTGTTACCCCCTTTACATAGCTAAAGTCAAGTTGCTGCTAATTTCCCCAACATATTAGAAGCTCGATATTTTTTGGAATTTTCCAAGGAGCATTTTGGGTAACAACCTTATACACATTGCCTAAATGAAATTTTATACACAATATTTTTAATAATGTTGTGCATGAAACAAAGTGTGTGTGTGTTGAGCCATCAGAAAGCAAAGGTGTCACTGTCTCAACCACCCATGTGGACAATGTTGGCTTTTGGAGTATTTTGGAATTCTGGATGAGGTATTTCATGATCCAGTCTAAGTTGCATTGTATTGCCAGGAGACTTTATTTTGTCCAGCTCTTATATCACCTCTGTTTGCCCCCTTTCCCCTTATATCCTATTCCTGGATGATGGGATAAAAATTCTCACTCATTCTCCCTCACCCAGGGGTGAACTTTGGGGAGAGGCAATATGAGGGCATTGAATAAGAATTCTGACTCCTTAAATGATTTTTTTTTCTTCAGCCCTCAAATTTCTCACAGTGCAATAACTGAAAACTCCAGTTGAACATTTAGGACTTTATCAGATGTGGCAAATATGGCATCATAATGATCCTTAATGAATGCAAAAAGGCACCCATTTTGTACAACATCATGTTTTCGCGATTATGTATTGAAAATAATGCATTCTTTTGTATTCATGGGCTAAGCTGTCAATACAGCGGCCATGTTGTTTTTCTTGCTGTGATTGTGAGCGTGTGAAACCATGCCCTGTTCTGCTGGTACAATTCCAGTGTCAATGGGTGATCATTGCCAGAACACTTCCAGGTGAGAACACGAAAACTAGCTACTGGATGCTTTTTTAATGACTCTCCCTATGTTGCAGGAAAGTTTTAAAGTGTGTTTCAGTGCTTGTGTGTTTTGTTTTTTAATTTAGCTGTTTTTATACTTTTAAGCACATTCGCGTTTTCTCGTGAGAACTGCCGAGATCACTCTTGCTTGCCAAAGCAGAAGTACAGCGCTGCTTTTTCACGCTATTACAGCAATGTTTGCTAAAAAAGAGTTATTTTGCCAGCACACTAACAGTTTAAAATATGGTGGGAAAAGAACGTTTTTAAAGGCTTGTCTGATAAAAGTCCTTAGAAATAGAGTACAGGCATCCAAAGAAAAGGGGCAGGCAGGGCCAGTTTAAGGAATTTTGGGGGGGCCTGCAATGCTTTATTTTGGGAGGCCCATATGGTTACCTCAGGTCAATGTAACCTAACCTGACCTGACCTATTCACGGTACAGGCTATTCAGGTTATTGTTTTTGCAGGAGGAGGGTTACGATGCCCCCCCAATGATGGCCCTCCCTACAGCTGCCGGTGCTGCGGGGCCCTTCAACCGGCCCTGCCTGGCAGGGGCACACCAGCCCTCCCCTCTGGCCCTCTGTGCCTCCCCTCTCCTCGCCCATGGGGCCCAGGAAGCCTCCCAGCAGAGCCTGCCTTCTCTCAGCTGGGCCCAGAGCCCCTCAGGCTCCCGGCAGGTGGTGAAGAACACCTTGGGGGGGGGCTCCCCAGGAACTACTTGGCCAGCTCCAGCCCCAGGCCCCAGTCACCAGTATGCTGCCCAGCGGGGGGGGGACTCCACCCACCCACAATCTCTCGCCCTGCTGCTGCCACTGCCAACACTGAGGGGGCTCAGAGACACCAGGCTTCCCAGACCCACCCACGGCATGGCAGAGAGGGTGGAGAGGGGCGATCTGGAGCAGCCCTGACTTATGGGACCAAAGTCCGCTCGGCTCCCCTGAAAGCCACCCCCTGCCCCAGCTCTTGCATGAGGAGGAAGTCACATTGAGAGGGGGCTCTGCATGATGGGGGACCCACATGATGCCCCCCGCAAATGTGGATGCCATGGTGCCTTAAACTTGCCCTGGGGGCAGGCATAGTGACCAAGGGAGTTGGTAATGTAAGAGTTCTAAGTGTGAATGATTTTTGAAGTCACCCTTTCCGCAACACCAGAAATTTGGGGACTAGAGGAAAAATTCATTGAGAGGGAGGAAGAGTTCTTATGGGTGTGTGTGGAAAGGCTTAATTTTGCCCCATGTACTTACACCCCTGCTCCACCCCATCTTAAACTACATAGCATAGTTGAATACGTTGCCTTTGTTTTCTCCCCCAATACCATCTCCTCTTAAAAATCGATATTAGGCTCAACCAAAGATGTGAGAAACATAGGGCATCACCAACAAAACTGCTCTGGGCCCTGTCCACTAACCTGGATGGTGGGGAGAGACCAGTCCCAGAAAGTAGGCCTACTTTCTTTTCAAGCTCAAGTTATATAGCTCAAGTTATACATTTCAAACCTGTGTTCTATCTGTGCCACCTCCTCCACAAAAATGATGCAATTGTAAGTTTGGATTTAAACTGTTTATAAAAAAAAATACATACCAAAATAAAAATAAAAATCTGGCAACCCTAAAATCATGGCTAAGTTATTTTATATGATGGATAGGCGATGAAAAGTGCTGACAATGCTTTCCTAATTTGGAGGCCGAGGGCCTGTCTATATGAGGCAACCCCCCCCCCCAGTGTGTCTTGCAGTAATGGCATTTCGCAGCAGCAGTGACTTGTCTTAATGGTTTTTTGCCCCCTTAAGCTTTGCTTGCAAGATGGCGGCCGCAAGTGATTTACTTGTGCTTACCTCAATTTGCCACCTCCAAACCATTTTTTTAAAAAAAATCTAAGGTGCGCTAGAGCAATTTTTTGATTTAACTGGAAAGCAACCCCCATCCTGTTTTATCGCCTTAACCATTGCTACCTAAGGCAAAAATCCAACATGGCAGCAGCAGGCTCTTGCCTGTTAGCAAACTCTGCCCCCTTATGTTCACCTGGCCAATCAGCTTTGCTCTTCCTCTCCTATGGGAAAGTGATTCATATCAAATTGCTTGTCTCAATGAGCAGGAATCTGCATAGGAAGGCTTTTCCTATGGTGTTTTTGCCATTTTGGGCCCCCTCCTTTCAAATACTGTGGATTAATGCGGGATCCCATTTAGACAGGTTGTATTCCCAGCGAATTCCATTTTGATGGGTTATTTTGACCATTAAGACAACTCCTTACAGATTTTCAGCATGAGAATAGACCACACAGTCATCTAGATGATGTATTTTGTTGGTATGTGAAAAACTGTCAGTCTTGTTCTTGGGCCCTTTCATGGTACACACTTAAAAGCACTGTGATTCCACTTTAACTGCCATGGCTCTATCCAATGGAATCCTGAGACTTCCTGTTTAAGGGGGGGCAGTATTTGGAGCCATATTGGATCATGAGACTTTCTTTCCCCTTTTCTGCATAGGCATTTCTATGAGGATTTTTTCAAAGCATATGATTTCCCCCCCCCCTTTTTATTGAGTTTTATTATATTAATCAATCAATGTGTAGAAATCAATGAATACACATCGTACTGGTCTTACAAAATGATACAATATGATACATATAACATATTGTTATTCACCTTTCTTGCTAACAGAACATTCCTCTCCTGAACTTCCTTTATTTCATCCTGAAGTTTAATTTGCTTCGTCTTTGTAATAAAGTTGTGTTACCCCTAATTTATCCTTCAAGATAATAAAGATACTGAATCCTTATAATCTCACGTGTTGTTGTTTTTGTACACTGTTTTATCTGTCATTTATCCCTTACCCAGTATCACTCCATAATGTCTGAATTCTTTACAATCTCGATTCCTAAATATACCACTTGATTTTATCATTGTTTACCATAACACATCTTGCAAATTTTCTGGTTACTCAGATCACATTACTCAGATTACTCGAAGTTTACATTACATCTTCAATATGCTTATACGGATCACCATTATTCTTCCAATATTCTAATAATGGCATCCAAATCTTCATCCTGTTAGACCTGTTTTTATTTCTTAATCTATTAGTTAATTCATCCATGTGAATCATATCTAGTAATTTTGTTTTCCACTCTTCAATTGTGGGTTCCTCCTTTAACTTCCATTTTCTTGCGACTATAATCCTAGCTGATGTTGTCATATATAATATGATCTTCCAATATTTGTTTTCTTCCCATTTGTTTAGCCCTTTTATCATGTTCAAAATATACAATTCTGGTTTAAAGTCCACATTAATTTGTAATATTTTTTATACTTACATGCACTTAAACCCAGATTTTTTAAAATCTTTTCACAATCCCAGAACATATGTATAAGAGACCCACGGGTCTTACCACACTTCCAGCATGTATCATTTACTGCTACCTTCATTTTAATTAATCTTTCTGGTGTATAATACCACCTCTGAATGGTTTTAATATAATTTTCCTTTAAGTTCTGGCAAGCTGTGAATTTTAGAGATCTTACCCATGCTTTTTCCCAGTCTTCTAGATCTAGATTGTAACCTATATCTTGTGTCCATTTTTGCATATAATCTTTTATAAGATCCTGTTCTAGTTTTCTAGTTAACAACAATTTATATAATTTCGATATTAAATTGTTATGATTTCCTTCCCATAACAACTAATCTAGTTCATTAGGGTCAGCCTCTATTCCTTCCTTTTTCTGATCTTCTTTGTAATGTTTGTTTAATTGATATATTGTAAACCAGTCCAAATTGAATTCAGTTTTTAGTTGTTCTTTAGTTTTTAATAGTCTAGTAATTTCTTTTCCTTTTACAGTTATATCAGAGTATCTTAACCATCTGTTTTCTTTTTTCCATCTGACTTGGAAAGTTTCCTGTGGTGATGTCCAAATTGGAATTTTAAAGTAGAAATTTTTCTTGACACTTATCCAGACTCTCAAGAGGCTTTTCCTTATACAGTGGTTTATGAAATTCTTATTTACTTTCTCTTTACTATATACCAAATAGGCATGCCACCCAAATCTTGTGTTTTGCCTTTCTATATTTAATACTATTTCATTGTTCAGCATTATCCAATCTTTTATCCAGGTTAATGCCACTGCATTATAGTATGTTCTGAAGTCTGGTAGGTCGCAGCCACCTCTGGTTTTCTCATCTATTAGGTATCTGCATTTGATTATAGCTCTTTTCTTTTCCAAGAGTAAATCCTTTATATCTTTTCCCCTTTATATACTTTTCTAAATATTTATGAAGTTTCTTGTAAAGCTTTCCCTGCCTTACATTAGGGGCATAAATCCCAACTATTACTGTACTCAGATTTTGTAAATTCACTTTAATTCCTATAATTTGGCCTTTGTCATCTTTGAACAATTCTTTTACATTGTATTTTGAGTTTATATATAGTGTCACCCCTCTTTTCTTCTTCTTCACATTGGTAGAATAAAACAGTTGTCCTAGTTTTCTGTTTTTCATGTATCTTGCATCTTCTTGTCTTATCTTAGTTTCCTGCAAGCATATAATATCTGCTTTCAACTTACGTAAATGATGGAAAATCTGTCTTCTCTTATATTCTGAATTTAATCCTTTGATGTTCCATGAAATCAAACCAGTTGTCAATTCTGTGTTCTATCGTACCTTCCTCTTCTTCTTTTTCTTCTTCTTCCTCTCATCTCTCTTTTTCGTGGGTATCTTCTACTATGTCCTCTGTTTCTGTGATTTGTCCTTCTCCGTCAAATTTCCCTTCATTCTCCGAATCACTTTGTCTCCTTTTATCAGCTGATTTTTGTTCTGTCTCTTTTCTCCTTCTCTTACCCAGTTCTTCCATTTCTGTTTCTTTCCCCTCTTGTCTTCCTTTCACTTCTCCTTCCCTCTGATATTTTTCCTTCTTGAATTTTTTGCAGAAGTCCTTTGCTTTATCTATATTATTTATTTTGTAACTTTTTTGCTTGTATGTAAATGAGATCCCTTCTAACCTTTCCCATCTGTAATTTATTCCATTTTTTTTAAAAAGTAGTTGGGTAATACATTTATATTCTAGTCTTTTGTTTAATATCATGGTTGGTATGTCCTTAAAAATTCTTATTGCCTCATCCTCTATTTTGAACGTGGTGTCATAACTCCTTTGTAGAATTTTCTCTTATTTTCCCTTTGTTTAATACAACCACAATATCTCAAGGAAATTTCCTCTCTTTTGCTATTTTCAAATTTATCCTGAATATTTTTTCAGTTTCTTCCAACAAATATTCTTCTGGAAGATCTACAAAATCAGCTAGTTGAGGGGATTACTCTTTTGAAAAGATTTTCATTCAGTTTTTCAGATAATCCCCTAAATTTTATACATTTATCCCTATATCTAAGCTCTTGAGTCAGCATTATTGTTTCTCCTTTCTCTTGTTGTTTTATTTTTATTGCAATTACTTCTGGGTTTTTTGTCTGTTTTTAAATTTCTGATCTCCGTTTTCATTTCTTCCAGCTCTTTATTAATCTTGTCAATCTTTTTGCTGATTACTTCTGCTTCTTTCTTCTAATCTTGTTTAATCTCTTTTCTTATATATTTCAATTCACTTCTTATTTCCTGTTTAAAATTTCTTAATTCTGTTCTAAGTTCTTCTAGTATTATATTGTGCAATTCTTGAGGTTTTGGTGTTTCTAAAGAGCCTCTTCTAGATGTTGTTGTTTGCACTTGTTGGGCCGCAGTCGTTTTTCGTGTACTATATACCATTCTAAATTTATTGTTCTCCTTCTCTCCCTTCTAGGACTGCTACTGTTACTCTTTTTTGCCCCCTCTTCTTAACTTCACATTTATTATCCTAAACTAACTCTGTTCTGTTCAATCAAACTCTTGTATTTCTTCTCTCTTAATCTTTGATAATTTTTGCTTCTTATAAAACTTACTTCCTTATTTTAATTATATATATATATATATATATATATCTTATTGATCTTTGTGTTTCCACCTTCCACTTCTGTATTGTCTCAACGTATCTTTTCTTAGTTAAAGTATTGGAATTTTCTCTCTACCCGTTATACAGTCAGATCAATTATATTGTCATATACCTAGGTACAAAATCGCATATATATATATATATATATATATACACACATATTCAACAATTCCGCATCTATGTCAGTTTTCTCAATCATATGTGCACTGTATATTGTATAATCTCTAAATATATAATATAATATCCACCCTGAATTATAATAGTTTTATACAATATGAATCACAGAATGGTATTTATATTGTGAATATTATATATATATAATATTATATAATGTTATTTACAAATATATTAATATCTATCTTGTATGTTTATAAGATTTTGTATATAGTATATGTATATGTATATTTATATATATATATATATATATATTCAATGTATATTTTTTATGTTGTAAATATTATATATATATTGTGTATGTATATTGTATATTGTATATATGTATCTATATAATATATCACATATATTATATAAATTATTTTACATAAATGTAAACTATGAAACTCCTAATATATTATATATATTATATTATGCTGCCCTTGTTGCCCACACAGAAGCAGCTCTGCAGCGCTTAACGTCCTGCTTTGCAACAGCTGCAGAGCTGTTTGGGCTAGAAGTCAACCTGAAGAAAACAGAAGTTCTTTACCAGCCTGCACCACAGGACGAACACCACCATCCCCACATTGCCGTCGGCAAATCTGTGCTCAAGTCCGTTCAGCAGTTCACCTACCTGGGAAGCATCATCTCCTCAGATGCCAAGATTGACAAAGAGATCGATCACAGATTAGCAAAGGCATATAGTGCATTTGGAAGACTTCACAAAAGAGTCTGGAGCAATAAACACCTGAGGCAAAGCACAAAAATCAGTGTGTATAGAGCCATCGTACTGTCTATCCTCCTTTATGGATCTGAAACATGGGTCACCTATCGCCACCACCTACGACTCCTCGAGCGCTTTCATCAGCGCTGTCTACGCACAATCCTAAATATACACTGGACTGACTATGTGACGAATGTTGCTGTCCTTGAGCAAGCAGGGATCACCAGCATTGAGGCCATGATATTGAGAACACAGCTGCGCTGGGCAGGGCACGTTTCTAGGATGGAGGACCATCGCCTCCCAAAAATACTACTCTACGGTGAACTCGCCACGGGTCAGCGTAAGAGGGGCGCTCCAAAAAAGCGATACAAAGACTCCCTGAAACAACATCTCAGGCTTGGCCAAATTGATCACCAACAGTGGTCCGCCCTGGCCTCACATCGGGAGGCATGGAGACGCACTATCCACAATGCTGCAGCCTTATTTGAGAACTCACGACGAACAAGCCTTGAAGAGAAACGACAACGCAGAAAGAATCACAACCCAAAAACATCACCCAAGGAGACCTTCCGCTGTGCTGTTTGCAACCGGACTTGTTTATCTCGGATTGGCCTTTTTAGTCATCAGCGCGCTTGCAGAAAGCGCGGGATGAGTCCTTCCTGAATCTTCGTTTGCGAAGAAAAGCCAGAGAGAGTATATAGTATGAATGGTCATTATTGTATGATATAGAATATGTGATATATGACCACCAATACACTATATATTATACAAATGAACAAACTGGCACAATACTATACAGACAATACACACACACACACAAATATATTTTAAGTCTGTGCACGTCTAGTCACTGTTTGTATTTCCAATATATGGATCAAATATACAATCAATTTTACCAATTCTTCCTTTTCTGCTCTTTCAGTGGCTTTCAGTCTCCTTCCTGTTTGCTTTCTTCCAAACCATTCCCTCTCAGTCCTCAACTAGTAGAGCTCCTACTCGGCTAGTCCCTTTTTTGCAGATGTTATTTTCACTCCATTGTATCTACATTCTTAAAGATCTTAGAGTTCTTAAATTTAGTTCTGAAGGTTTTATGCTTATGTTCTTAAGAATTGTCTGTTCCCTGTTCCCAGGGTTTCCAAAGTTCCAAAGTTCTGGATTACCAGAGTTCTAAAATTTAGGTTTGTTTGTGTTATGCCTTACAAGTTCTTTGGCGTTCTCTGTTTCTCCACAGCTGATCACCCTTTCCCTTTGTGCTCCCTGTTCTCTTAATCAATACTGAGCAGTAATATTTTTAACTAAATTTTCAACTGCCTCTATTTGTTGATGTAAACATTCAGTTTTTCAAATCCAAGTATACTTATTATTTCTTATTACTTATTATTTCTTCCTTTTTTTCTCCTGTGATCCCGCTAAGTTGCTGTTCCCTCTATTCAACTCTCTTCTGTCTCACGTTCAACTCACACTCAGCTGGTTTGTAATTATGGAGTGTTCCAAAAAGAGGGGTAAAAAGCCTAACAAATTTAATACCTCAGGTTAGGGCCCAGATTCTTCTTATTCTTCCCAAATAACTTGTCAATAAATTTGCTTTTCAATGATAGGTAGCAGTTAACAACTAATGTTAGTCTGAAGGCAGAGGAGTATTTTAGTAGACTGATGAAACAGGCAGGGTAGAAACAATAGTATTGTTCATAGTAGTATTCTCAATGTGCGTCCAAACCCCAGCCCCTGAGGGTGAAAAGGAAAAAGAAAAAAAGAAAAGGAACCGTCCTGCTAAGTTTTACTTACTCCACTCCCATACACAGTATCTTCTTTTGAAGTTCCAGATTACAAAGCTTCTTCTTATATTTTTTAAACTATGTGTCCTTTAACTTTGTGAGCTTAGTCTCATATAAGATCTTCTTTAGGTTGCGCGGTTTGGCTAATGTCAAATGACTGCTTCCACAGTGGAGGGAAAGCCCTTCGGCAAGAAGCCCAGCTCAGGGAGAGCTCTGTTCCTCACCTCTCTGGCTGGCTCCTGCTCTTCTCCGGGCTGCCTTTCTCTCCTTCTTCCCAGAATTCGAGTCCTCTAGTTGAGTTCCGAGGATTCTCACACCGTGGTTGAACGGGGCCAACGTGGAGTTAGCGAGGAGATCCAACACCTGGCATCCACTGCCTTCCCACTCTCAACCGGAAGTCCCTTTTAAGAACAAAGCATATGATTTTTTTGAATGTATGCATATATCTAACTTTTAGTTGTGCACATTTTTCAAAGGTACACATGGTTATGTGTATATTTTTATTCTCCAGAGTATATTACAAGCCTTGGAAATGCAGGGATTTTTGAGGTAAGACGTGCTACCTTCCATAGCCAGACTTTGCAAGTACGGAATGGCTATTTTCACAGTGAAATGTGAATCCAATGAATTTCTTTCATCTATAATTTTCTCTAGTATTACTGATAATAGTCTCTGCCTTTAATTGATACCTGCAAGTCAGAAAGAAGACGGCTGCAACTCTAGCAGTATCATCTGGGTTGATTTCAACATCCCTTTCCCACCTTTTTGCTGCCTCAGCTCCCAGAATTTATAGCAGGAAAAGTGTTTTTAGACAAGATAACTAACAATATCATCTTGGGACAAAACTACATGTTCCACATCATTCTATAATTTTTCTTCTGCTCTCTCTCTCTCTCTTACTCTTGGACTTAAGAAGGAATTTGGTTGCTAAAATTGTAGCTTGTAATAG
Source organism: Gambelia wislizenii (assembly GCA_030847615.1). Taxonomy (NCBI): domain Eukaryota; kingdom Metazoa; phylum Chordata; class Lepidosauria; order Squamata; family Crotaphytidae; genus Gambelia; species Gambelia wislizenii. The sequence goes on along the minus strand of JAUMIR010000002.1, from coordinate 249,719,829 downwards.
AATATCACTATCAGAAAAGAAGGGCTTTTTAGCCCTTCCACTGACAGTAATTTTCTGCTGGAAAAACCCTTCCCCAGTATCACACTATACTGCTATAGTGTTATTATTCCACTTTATCTGCTCTGGCTGCCTCCTGTGGAATCCTGGGATTTGCAGTTTAGGGAGGGAGCATTTACAACTCTCAGCCAGAGATCTCTTAGACCTCATTAAACTACAAACCCCAGAATTCCACAGAAGGCAGCCAGAGCAGTTAAAAGTGCAATAATAGCACTGTAACAGTGTAGCGTGATAATGTCTAGGCTGGAAAGACCCTTCCCCTCATACTAATTTTCTGCTTTGTAGGGAATCCCATTTCTCTCCTGGTGTTTCTGTTTATTTTTGTCAGTTTGGAATAAAGCAACTTTGATACATATTATTGTTATTAATTATTTTTAACAATAACAATTAACAAAGTGGGGGAGGGTTATGAAAGCCCTCTTGCCATGCATTGGCATATCACTTCAAACTACAGACTTATCAGGTTCAGTCTAGACTTGGTCCTATTCAGAGTAGACCCATTTAGATAGATAGGGCTGACTCATTCAAGCCACATGGACTTCAATGGGTCTAATGCATTTCTTCTAAGTATGACTAAGTGAATCTAACACTGGAAAGTGGAAAGTTTTGAATATTTCATCCTCACATATAAGGATTAATAACTGAAGTAGTTTCTTCCCTGCTGTGGGAGAAAATGAATACTCCTCACAGTAGTCTCCATGTATTTGAATGTCCGAAAGTGTTGTTCAGCAATTAGTCTGTGGAGGAAAAAAGGTGGTTTTGCAGAATAATTGTCGTGCTTCATTTTGGGACATTGAATATTGGGGGGGGGGACGTGGTGCAAAAGTCTTACCATAGTTATTTTTAACTATTCATCCTGATTAGGTTTCCTGGCAGGAAACTCATGTTTTGACCTGGGAAGGAATGATTGCATACATTCTTTCCATCCCTACCTAACACAATGGCTAAAAGGGAGGAAGCCTCTTCTTCACCTCCCCCAATAATGGAACTATATAGGGGAGCCCTGTCCTTGGAGAAAGGTGGGATATTAAAGGAAGGAAGGAAGGAAGGAAGGAAGGAAGGAAGGAAGGAAGGAAGGGAAGGAAGAACAATTCCATTTCCACTACTTGTTTTCAGTTTCAGTTTTTAAGGAAGGGACCATATGACTCTCCTCTCCCAGCTATCTGGGTGCAGTGCCTTGAATGATGAAAGATCTGGATTCAAAACCATGTAGCCTTGGGCCAGATGTAAGCTCTCAGACCAATTTATTCCACAGGGAGATTCCTACCCTAAGGATAAAATAGAATAACTCCAGGACAGTACCCTGAACTCCTGAGTTCAGGAAAGTGATGGGACACCACACGTCTGATGCATAAATTCAGCATGTTCAGGGATTTGTTGTCTCCTTGTCACCTGCTGTATGTAGGAGCCAAGCCCTGAGTTTATGACAACCTTAATTGGAATGCTATCTAGCACATTGGTTGTTATGTATCATTAGACAGGTCAATTTGTACTTTGGGAGGGTGTTGAGTCTTTTACTGGATGATCATGTTGTACCATTAGAAATGTATCCCCTTGCCTGGAATAATGATACTGTAGGTATGTCATTTGCTGTGTGTCAGACCATTATGTTTGAAAGGGTCAAACTACAGGTGAAACATATTTTTCCTCAGTGTGGGCATGGATAAGTGCATTATATGCTTCCACTGACCTCTTAAGCTCTGAGCTGAGTCAGCCTTAGCCATTCTGGCCGACTTCTCTTGCTGTTGCTTTAGTTCCATTGGCATCAAAGACCACTACTAGTCTCCCCGGTGAAGCAAACCAAGACCTATTGTTAATCCCAACTACAATAGGCCCATGGAATCAACTCGCGTTACCTATATGTTCACTCATCATTCAATAATTAATTCATTGAGACTACTCTAGTTGGGGCTAACCATCAGGATTCTGGTCCAAGTCTTATTTCTTGTTTGGGTTATAGACTCATCAAGTTGGAAGAGATCATAAAGGGCCATCCAGTCCAACCCTCTGCCACACAGGAATACACAATCAAAGCACTCCTGACAGATGGCCATCAAGCCTCTGTTTAAAAACCTCCAAAAAAGGAGACTCCACCACACTTCGAGGCAGTGCATTCCACTTCCAAACAACTCTTACTATCAGGAAGTTCCTCCTAATGTTTAGGTAGAATCTTTTTTCCTGTAGTTTGAGTACATTGCTCCATGTCCTAGTCCTGGAGCAGCAGAAAACAAGCTTGTTCCATCCTCAATATGACTATTTAAACATGGTTATCATGTCCCCTCTTAACCTTCTTTCCTCTAGGCTAAACATGCCCAGCTCCCTAAGCCACTCCTTATAGGGCATGGCTTCCAGGTCCTTTCCCCTTTGGCCTGAGGTTAGGTACATTTTGCCTTGCCTTCTTTTCTTCTGGTTGTCCTTATTTTACTTATGTTTCAAGGACCAGCACCACACCTGCTGAATGAGACTCTTCTAAGGAGCAGCTGGTAGCTTCCATGTCACTGTGATAGTGAAGTCACACCAGGTTTGAGTCTGAACTTTAAAAGAGCTAACCAAGTTTCTGAACCAATCCTCCAAATAGGTTTAGCATCTAAAATAGCACTCCCAAAAAATTCTGATGAAAACCTCGAAAAGATTCACTGATTAATCGCTATGGAAGTCATCAGCTGCCACTGACCCTTCCTCATGTAGAAGTGTCCAATGGATGAAGCTTGTGGGGGTTCCCTTTGCTTTACTGCCCCCAGGCTCACCCTCCAGTCTCCATGCCCCCCTAGCACCTTCAATGTGAAGGCTGTTTTTTAAAAGCAAGGGTAGGGGAGTCATGTGTTCCTACTACATACATCTTAAGAGCTCTCTGTGGTCAGTCTGATATGTTGGAAAACGTGTCCCAGCCAAGCATTCTCTTTAACCTCCTTCACCCATTTGCTGTTAGAGCAATGGGGGCTTTAGACAGTAAGCGTTTCCTCCATGCCTCGACCTTCTACATGCTCTGTCTAAAATTTCCCCTGGTTGCTCAGTCGCCTATTGTGGGGATGTACCCATTCTAAGCAACTATACCATGTGACCAGAGAACCTTCCAGGTGAGTTTGCAAGCATATAAAAGATTCCTCCCTGTGACGCCTGGCGTCCTCCTAGTGGTGCGGGGGCCTTTCCTATCCTACCGGTGCCGCCACTTTGTGAAGAAGGGCTGATTTTTACCTCCTGCCCTGTCACCACTTTGTGACGCCCGTCCTCCATGTCACAGCTGAACTACATCTCCCAGTGGTATAGCACAAGCACTCAGGTGTGGCTATGTATTCCTGGCTGTGTCTCCTTCCCTGAGAATCACTCACACCAGGCTGGATGTTTTTATTTAACAGAAGAACATTTACTGTCAAACAAATAAACCATGTAACTGTAGAACCAAGTTATTGGGCCTGCACAAACATTCGCTCTTTATCTAAGCCTTTGACTGTCTTGAATCACTCAAAGCCTCATCTCAACTATCTAAACTGAAAACTCTCCAAAAACTTTCCTCACTCACTCCCCCTTTGTCTCCTCCAGAAGCCCCTCCCACTCCTCACAGAGGATTGGCTCCTGGAGTACCAGGTCCTCATTGGCTCCCTGGCTGTCCATCACAGTCCCCCTTTTCCTCTCTCTCTCTTCCACCTCCCTCAAGATGGTGAGTGCAGGCTCTGCTGAGCTGCTCCTCTTCTTGAAACTTTTTTTAAAAAATATTTTATTTGTGCCACTTCTGTGCCGTCTTTTTCCCAAAGTGGGACCCAATTAACAAACAAACAATTAAAATCACAATTAAAAGCAATTAAAACATATACAATAAAAACAACAACAAAAGCATTGAAAGCACACCCTAATAAAAGCCACACTTATATGCTAAAGGCCTGCTTAAACAACAATGTTTTTGCCTGCTGGCGGAATGACAACAAGGAGGGGGCCAGCCTAGCTTCCTGTGGGAGGGAGTTCCAAAGGGTGGGAGCAGCCACTGAGAAGACTTTCTCTTGTGTCCTCATCAAAGGAGCCTGTGATGGTGGTGGGATGGAGAGAAAGTCTTCCCCTGCAGATCTTAAAACCAGATCTTTCAAATAGCCTGGGGTTACTTTTCTGTAGTTAGCTAGGGATTATTTTTCCTGTAGTTTAGCTTTCCTGTAGTTAGCTAGGAATTAGGCACTGCATGTGCCTTTAAATGTAATTAGTAAAGATTTTAGCTATGAAACTTGCCTACCACATCTTTGTCTTACTTTGCTGAAACTAGTCTCAGAGAGATCCAAGCGATTCAGTGCTTCTACTTGTGAACTCCACTAAAGGGGACTGACTCTTAATTGAACCAGTCTTCACCTTTCCCAGAAAAGGGGCTAACACCCCAGGAATCTACTTCTAATCCAACATGATAACCCAACAAAAAGAGATGAGATGACCAACTGAAATCCCTAGGTGGGTTTCCTATCTCATAGAATCATAGAATTGCAGAGTTGGAAGAGACCACGAGGGCCATCCAGTCCAACCCCCTGCCATGCAGGAAATCACGATCAAAGCATCCCCGACATATGGCCATCCAGCCTCTGTTTAAAGACCTCCAAGGAAGGAGACCCCACCACGCTCCGAGGGAGTGCGTTCCACTGCCAAACAGCTCTTACTGTCAAAAAGTTCTTCCTAATGTTGAGGTGGAATCTCTGTTCCTGGAGCTTGCATCCATTGCTCCGTGTTCCAGTCTCTGGAGCAGCAGAAAACAAGCCTGCTCCATCTTCAACGTGACACCCCTTCAAATACTTAAACAGGGCTATCATATCGCCTCTTAACCGTCTTTTTTCCAGGCTAAACATACCCAGCTTCCTAAGTCTCTCCTCATAAGGCATGGTTTCCAGACCTTTCACCATTTTAGTCACCCTCCTCTGGACACGCTCCAATTTGTCAATATCCTTTTTGAATTGTGGTGCCCAGAACTGGACACAGTATTCTAGGTGAGGTCTGACCAAGGCAGAATAGAGCGGCACTATTACTTCCCTTGATCTGGACATCTCCTCTCAGCTGCTTAGCTGAGTCCACTTCATGTGGTCTGCAGATTGACTGAATCACATCCTTCTAGCCCAGCAGCACTGACCATGGCCAATGTACATGACTGGAGAAACCTCTGCTGCCGCTACCATGCGAATATTTCCCACGGAGTTGGTCAGGCCCACAAACTCATGGATTCTTAATAGGCAGCCACTGACTGGTCTCTCCACTCCAAGCACTGAAAGAACCAGAAGACCAGTAGTGGGGTGTAGCAGGCTGTATGAAACCTTCAGCTCTATTGCCTTGCAAACATGAATGTGATGGGCTTCTACATGGTTCTCAGCCCTCTGTCGTACCTCTTGCTAGGGACTCAGACACATGCATTCCTGCTTGAAGCCCACAGCACCTGGGCAGGGATGTATGTATGTGTCTAGACAGAAGTTGAAAAGTTACATTTTTTGGATTGCTGCTACTGGAATTCCCCAGCAAGCACATCCAGGTACCGACTTGTTCTTGCATGCTGTTTAAGACTGAAAGGCAGAAGGAAAGTTGCTGAATCCACTGTTGGCTTCCTCTTCTCTATTTTGCTGTTCTTGAAGTGTTGGATGGGATTTACCCTCCCTATACCAGCACAACTGATCTTTTTTAATCCCCTGGATTGCATTGGGCTTCCTTCCTGCTGAAGTCTCATTGGATTCCTCTAGTGTATTTCCTGGTTGCTTAGCAACCAGGCTTTCTTACCACATATGGCAAGGAACTAGCAAATGTTGCACACTTCTGTTTCCTGGGTAAGCTTGCAGCTACTTCCTGTCTTGCCATACAGTGGCCACTGGTGATTTCTATACCAGCGGGACAGTGGATGCTGTAGTTGATGTAACCTTGGCACCTGTCTGTCCAGTGTTAATAGATACTTTTTCAATTTGTGCTGCCTGAGGATGTGGACAGGATCCTTGGAGAAGTGAGAGCCACCACGTATGTGCTAGACCTTTGCCCTTCCTGGCTTATTAAACAGGCCAGAGGGGGACTGGCTGAGTGGGTGAAAGGGGTAGTCAGTGCCTCCCTACAACAAGGCAGCATTCCAACTTGCCTAAAGGAGGCAGTTGTGAGGCCTCTGTTGAAAAAGCCATCCTTAAATCCCTCTATAATGGATAATTATCAGCCAGTGTCCAACTTGCCATTTTTGGGCAAGGTATTAGAACATGTGGTGGCCTCCCAACTCCAGGGATTCCTGGAGGAAATGGATTATCTAGATCCATTTCAATCTGGCTTCAGGCCTGGCTATGGAACAGAGACAGATTTGGTTGCCTTGGTGGAAGACCTACCCAGGGAACTGGACAGGCGGAATGTGTCCCGGTTGGTTCTGCTGAACCTCTCAGCAGCTTTTGATGTCATCAACCATGGCATCTTTCTGGACCGCCTTGCTGGGATGGGACTTGAAGGTATTGTTTTACAGTGGCTCTGTTCCTTTCTGGAGGGGCGAACCTAGAAGGTGGTGCCATGGGAATCCTGTTCAACCCCTTGGCCATTGGCCTATGGGGTCCTTCAGAGCTCAGTGTTGTTCCCCCATGCTATTCAACATATACATGGAACCACTGAGAGAGGTCATCCAGAGTTTTGGGGTGCAGTGCCATCAATATGCGGAAGACTCCCAACTCTGCTATTCCTTTCCACCTCATTCCAAGGAGGCTATCCTGGTCCTAAACCAGTGTCTGCCTTCAGTAATGGACTGGATGAGGACAAACAAATTGAAACTTAATCCAGACAAGACAGAGGTGTTCTTGGTCAGTTGGAAGGCAGATCAGGGAATAGGGATTCAGCCTGTGTTAGGGTGGGGTTATACCCCTCCTGAAGACACAGGTTCGCAGTTTGAGGGTACTCCTGGACTCAGCCTTGAACCTGGAGGCTTAGATCTCTGCAGTGACCCAGGAGTGTTTTTGCACACTTAAAGCTTGTGTGCCAACTGCACCCATTCCTTGACATGACGGACTTGGCCACAGTGGTACATGTCTTAGTTACATCCTGCTTGGACTACTGTAAGGTGCTCAACATGGGGCTCTCTTTGAAGAGTGTTCAGAAACTTCAGCTGGTCCAAAGAGCTTCAGCCAGACTGTTAACTGGGGCAGGTTACAGAGATCATACCACACTCCTGTTGAAACAGCTCCACAGGCTGCCAGTTTGTTTCTGGGCGCAATTCAAAGTGCTGGTTGTGACCTATAAAGCCCTATATAGCTCAGGTCCAGGCTATCTGGAAGACCATATCTCCCTCTATGAACCAGCCCAGGCCCTGAGATCATCAGGAGAGATCCTTCTCTCAGTCCCGCCACCATCTCAAACATGGTTGGTGGGGATCTGAGAGAGGGCCTTTTTGGTGGCTGCTCCTTGGCTCTGGAACTCCCTCCCAAGGAGGCCAGATTGGTCCTATCTCTGCTGTCCTTCTGGTGGCAGCCCAAAACCTTTTTATTCAGGCAAGCTTTTAAAACAGTTTTTAAATAACAGGTTAGGGGGTGCTATATGGTTTTATTGAATTGTGTTTTTTTTAAATTAATCTTTTATTTTAAAGTTTTCAATACTTTTAAGTATATTTTATTCTTGTAAATATTTTGATATTGTTTTAATAATGTAATTAGTTTAATTCTGTTTTAATGTACGCTTTTTGTATGCTTTAATTGTGTGTGTGTGTTTTTAAAAGTGTGAGCTGCTTTGAGTTCCAGCCTTGGCAAAAAAGCAGGTTATAAGTGGAATAATAATAATAATAATAATTCAACTTGATGTTTTGGCTAAACTTTAAAGGGACTGACCAAGGTGCTGAACCACAGCTCCAAAAAGCTCCTTTAATATTTGGGCTGAAACCTGAAGTAGAATCACCTCACCTGATGTGGAAGCCACCAGGCACAGCTGTTGCCATGCCAACATACCCAGTTTTGGTGGTACTGATTTCTTTCACTTCAGTAGGATGACTCTCTATCCGAAGTGGCTCGGTTGGTACTTAGTCCCATACGACAATCCTGTGTGCTCCAGCATAGCATAGTAGTTTTGCACGCAGAACAACACTATAGCTGGCCATTCACTGACTGCCTCTCAGACCTACCATAAAGTCACTACAGCCACCTCCCCCAGCCATTCCATGCCTGGTGTGTGTGTGTGTGTGTGTGTGTGTGTGTAGGGGTAGGAGGAACAGAGAAGCATTTGCCTATGCCCCTGTAGTCAGAAGTGAAATGATTACATCATCTGGTAAGAAGCAAACATTCTGTGTGTGGCTGTGGAGACATAACCAGATACTTCTCTGATCTTCCCTGCAGGCACAGAATGGCCACGATCCCCCCCCCGCCATGACTGAATGGTAAGTGTGCAGGGAAGAGTCCTTGATTGATGCAGAGCAAGGAAGGGAATACCAACCTCTCCAGTAGCCAGAAAGAGATATATGCAGGCATATGGTTGACTTCCACCTGTGTAGGCCACTAACAAGATGGCAGCCACGAATGCCAAAGTTTCCATTCCTCATATGGAGGTTCAGATCTCCAACTCTCAAACACAAACAAGAATTTGTCTCTTGTCTTTTGGTCCTGTTAAAGGCCTTGCTTTGAAAGGAAAACAGTCTCAGTGTATAACCAGTGTCCTTTAGGAGGCAAGAGGATGAAAGGTGGTAGAATCAGCCAATGCGTATCAATGGCCAGAGATGATCATTCCACACCCAGACATCGGATCTAAGCAACTTTCCCTTTGATGAATTGAACAGTTCTCTTCCTGCCCCCGTGCCACCATATATAACACACTGAAAGGACAATCTGTCATCCTTTTTTTCCTGATGTGTTTCATATACATATTTAATATATTTTGCTGTTCGGCGATATATTAGACTGTATTACTTAGCCATAAAAATCTCCAGGAGACGTGCTCGTCACTGGTTTGGAAAATTACATTAGCAATATATATTCCATCTGTGTAGAGACTTGGCCCATTACAAATTTATGCCCTTAATAAATTTTGTTTCTGAAACAGAGTTGGTTTCATAGGGGAGGCTCCCTCAAATGGGGGAAGTGGGTGGGTGGGGGAAGGGGCATTCTAATCTCTGAACAATAAACCAATAAATATTAAGTGTCTCTCTCAAGCTGGCTAATAAAACATATTGATTACACATTTGCCACCTTAATTATCTTATTCGTGCAGGCACTAATTGCTTTCTTGAAAAGTGACAAAGCTTTGCTTTCCCTCCTTCTTTCTTCTTCCTCCTCCTCCAAAGTTCACTCTCTTTCTACATTTTAAATAAGTTCATTAGGAACATATATCTATTATTTATTGGCTTAATTTCCAAACATTGCCATGATAACCAGTACCAATCTGGGATTCTTAGGTCTGCATTGAAATGTGCCAACAATTTCATTTAGTAGGCCTAATTAATTAAAGATGAAGAGGAGATGGATCTCTTTTAACAGAAGGGAGGAGGTGGGTCAGGGAGAGACAGCATCAAAGGAAATTCTTAATTGTGTGACATATTAAACCTTATTCCTCTGTAGCTGCAGCCTTTGTCCAATTACTTACAGGCTCCCAAGTTTTCAGTGGCTGAAAGCATGGACATGAGGTTTAGCAGGGAGGAATGAACAATTACCGGTAGTAGTTGGCATGAAGGATAAAGTAGGCATGGCATTCAGTGACACGCTATGAAGTTTCACTGCTTTAACTGTCTTCCTTTTTTCAAAGGGAATCCTAGAAATTGCAGTTCTGTAATGATAAGAGGAAAGGATCTCTAAGGCACAGGTGGGCAGACTTCTTCTTGTTACATGGAACCAAAGGAAAAAAAGAGGCAAAGGAAAGCAGTAATTTTTTTAAATAATATTTTTATTAACACACACACACTATACGCAAACACACACGATGATACAGTGTGATATAAACATTCAAGGAAGACACACAAAAACATACCAAACAAACAAGCAAAACAACACAAACCGTATAGCCAAATAACCAACAACACTAAACTATAACTAATAAAGGAATACAAATGATATCCGCCTTCTCGACTAGTAGTTATAATTATCAAATTGATGAAGTTCCTCTAAATAAAGTCTTAAACATTGCTTCTACAATAAACAAAACTCTATTAGCCTTCAAAACCTAACATTGATATCCCCCAGCATTCTCTTAAAACTGTAATAACCAAAACCCAGTCCTTCTTAAAATCTGACAAGGATTTGTCTTTAATTCCCACTGTCAATCTGTCCATTTCAGCCAAATCATATATTTTCACCAGCCACTCTTCTTGTGTTGGTATGATATTGTTTTTCCATCTCTGAGCAAATGAAAGTCTTACCACTGTCATCATATATTGGATGATTCCTCTAAGCTTCTTCTACAGCTGTTCCTCCATCATACCCAACAGGTAAAGTTCAGGTCTCATTTGTAATTTGAATCTAAGAATGTCCTCTAACATCATGTGGATCAGAATCCATCCAGAATGTATATCCCTTGCAATGCAGGTGATACAATTTAAAGTTAATTTTGCTTCATGACAACTCTTTTAACTATAGCCAGGGTCTTTAAAATAAGCATTGTGGAGCCTCCTCTCAGTCTTTAATTTGATATACATTATTTTAATCACTTGCATATAGTTGAAGTAGAAGCTGAAAAGTGAAGGAAGTCAGTTGCCACCACTTATTGAGAGGTTTCGTTAATTGACTGCTAGTGATCATTGGAATTTAAGAAAGCTGGATTGCATTGTTTGTGCTGTCTTCAGGGGCTCAGTTGTGATGGGTCTTCTTCTCCCAGTCCCCTCCATTCCACCATATCCCGCTGTGGCACTACGCCCCAGTGGCACACCGGCAGTGGGATTCAGACTCTCTGTCATGAGTCCTCCAGTGCCAGGAAGACAATTTTCATTGGGCCTGGTGTCTCCGGACTGATGAGCTCTCCAGCAGGTGACACTCCCCTTAGCAGAATCACTAAGGAGTCTGTCTGTACAATGCCATTACCATCTCTAGAAGTCTCACATAATGAAATAAAATACAATAAAATAATGGTTTTTTATTTTATTTTAAAAATTACTGAACAGGATGCTCCTGAACATATGCTCAACCAAGAGAATTTTCTCCCCAGTTCCTTTCATAGATAAATCTAGTCCTGTTTGTGTTCAACCACTACAGCTTGCTTCATTTTAGCAACTTCATTTATGAGTTGGGGAAAAGCATTTCATGTTTGCTAATGTCTAACTGTTGGAAGTCAGAAATAATTCCTGATCTACAACAGATAATGATTATCTGGAGATTCACTGGTACATTCTGATATACCTTCCACCCACCTGTCCTCTAGAAGAACATGCTCAGTATGTTCAGACAGCTCCCAAGATTTGTTTGTGGGTTTGTTTGTTTGTTTTTGGTGATTACCTGCCCCCCTGCCAAAACACAGACACACAATCCAGCTCCCAGGCTGAGGACTCAAAGGCCTTTCCCTCAACTGCCAATCCCAGGATTCCATGGGATGTTGTCATGGCAGTTAAAGTGAAATAAAAGCAGTATAATTCTGTAGTGTGAATGGGCCCCTGGTGAAATTACAGGGCAAGGCTGGAGAATCTGTGACCCTCCAGATGTAGGTTTACAAAAGGGATGCAAATTTTCCTTTGTTCCCTTTGTTGAACAAGAGCTCTGCTAGTGTTGGATCCACTCTCTTCAGACATTGGGCCCTGATGAAGCTCCCATACAGTTTGGAGCAGCTGCAGGAGAAGGAGTGGGAAAATCAAGAGTGGAATCACTTTCCCCGTAGGCCTGTCTATGCTGCAGAAATACAACAGTTTGACCTATCCTATGGAATCCTGGGGGACGTTTACACGACAAAAAAAGCCCGAGAAGAATTTGTGTTGATCCCTGGTTGTTTACACACATCATGGGCTATTCAGAAGGAGGGGGTAGCAAAAAGCCCAGTTAACCCATGACTTCCCACCCCTCTATTTTTCAGGATTTTCTGGGGAAAGTCCAAGACAGCCCATGCTATTGGTTGTCTGAACAACCAGGAACCATCCCAGGACATGGGATGGTTTCTGGTTGCTTGGATATTGGAGGGGGCGGGCTTGCAAGGGAAGCCTTGAAATCGCCATTTTGTTACCCCCCCCCACACACACAGGGTCCTCTGCTGGCTCCAAAGCAGCCAGCTGAGTGCCTGGCACTGCCTTTCCCTCCTGCCTCTCCCTTCTCATCCCTGGGAAGAGAGCAGACAGAACTTAAGGCATTGCTTTCTATTGGAAGGAAAAAAGTGGGGGGAGGAATGGGTGGACAGACAGAACTCCTCCCCCCACTTTTTCCCTTCCAATAGAAAGCAATGCCTTAAGTTCTACCTGTCCACCCATTCCTCACCCCCTTTCCCCCTTCCAATAGAAAGCAATGCCTTAAGTTGTCTGTCCACTCATTCCTCCCCACTTTTTCCCTTCCAATAGAAAGCAATGCCTTAAGTTCTGCCTGTCCACCCATTCCTCCACCCACTTTTTCCCTTCCAATTGAAAGCAATGCCTTAAGTTCTGTCTGTCCACCCATTACTCCCCTTACTTTCCCCCCTCCAATAGAAAGCAATGCTTTAAGTAAGAATTCAAATTGACAGTAAGCACTCTGTGAATGTAGCAGCTATATCTCTGAATGCACCTTGTTTCTGTTAATGGAAAATTAAGGTCTCCTCGAGAGTAAGAATTTGGGACTGTGGCTTAATTCTATTGTGTATACTAATGTGGTCTCCTGAGGAGTAAGAATTTGAATTGACAGTAAGCACTTTGTGAATGTAGCAGCTATATCTTTGAATGCACCCTGTCTCTTCCTCCATTCCCCCCTCCTCTTCTCTTCCCTGTTCGCTCCTTGCCAATGGGGAGGAGAAGAGCCAGGGAGGAGGGAGAGGCAGCAGTGAGGGAAAGGTGGGTAATGGGACTCAGAGTCCCCTCATCCACCTTTCCCAGCTGCTGTGTCTTCCTCCATTCCCCCCTCTTCTTTTTGGCAGCAGTGAGGGGGGAAGGTGGGTAATGGCTGCAAGGGGGGAAGCTGTGCAGCAGGGGGGGTTTCTCCGTGAATGGCAGTCACAGAGAATACCCCTCCGCCCCATGTGGCGGCAAGGGCGGGGAGGAATACCGAGCAGGGTGGGGGTCTTCTCTGTGACTGACAGTCAGAGAAAATACACCTCCCCCCCTCCCGCGGGCAAGGGTGGGAGGCAGTAGCCTGGTGGGACAGGGGAGGGGGTTTCTCCTGAGAGGCCAGTGTTGCTGTGCCTGGCAGAGGTGGGGTGGTTCTGACCTTTTCAAAAATGGCAGATCCAGCCTTGCCAGGCTTCCATTGTAAATCCGTCCCCTCCAAAGTTCGACCAATCAAAATACTGCTCTGCTGTGTCCCCCTATCCAGGGATGGAGGCACTCAGAACAAGAAATTTAAAACACCGAGACTTATGCTACCGTGACAAATCGTGTAAACAAAAAGGGACGAACTCGGGATGAGGGAATCCCGTTTCTCCCCGTGATAAAAACTGCCGTGTAACTGACGCCCTGGTATTTGTAGTTTTGTGAGGTATTTAGCCTTTTCTGTCAGAGTACTCTGGTGCCTCACCAGACTACAAAGGGTACTAAAAAAAAAAATCTAGCCCAACCCCCCTATGAATAATGTGTAGCAAGGTTAATGTTTCCCTAGAAGAATAGAACAAGAACTACATAGTGTCATCATCCATTTTAACTCTTCCAATAACATCTCCTGTATTCTTCTTCTCCTGCATGATTTTTTAAAACTTCTTTTGGCTTATGAAGCAGCCAGTGGAGCTTTGAAAGCTTGCATGATGCATTTTGTGCATTTCAGTTGCCCAATGAAGCTATTGCTCTTTTGTGAATTTTGTTGTATTTTGCTGCATGGCCAACACAGCTATCCCTGAATATGTTTCTTAGGACTTTTCAAATGGGGGAAAAATCCCCCAAGGAGGTCGGGAGAAGAATGGCACTGTCCCGCTTACAGCAACCCATTTCAGATGGCGCCGTCCTCCTCCTGACCTTCTTCTGTGCTTCCTCCATGCAGCAGGCACCACTTTTTATTGATGGTGTTTTTCCGTCAATAGAAGCGGCACATTTCTTGCGCCTGCAACCCAAAGGAAGCACAGGAGAAGGTCAGAAGGAGGATGGCGTCATTTGAAATGGGGCGCTGTAAGAAGAACAGCACCATTCTTTTCCCGACCTCCTTGGGTTTTTTCCCACATTTGAAAAAGTCCTTAGATTTGAAGATACTGCATTTTTCCATAAGAGGGGAAACTTTAAGAAGATGGAGCTGATGGACTGGGATATAACTCTGAGGTGTTTACCTCCAACAAAGGTAAAACTCTCATTTGGACAAGAATTGGCAAGATTTATTTATATAGCATCTACAAGTTTTTCAGATGTAACAGTACAAGGACTTTTGGAGAAACATAATCTCTACCTAAGAAAGGAGCAGTTAACTTTGTACAGGATAGGGACAACTTTGATCTCATGGGAAGTTACTTTTCTTTTGCTAATGGAGTTGAAATTTTATTACCTGTCTTTTATTGCCCTTTGTCCCTGGCCAAGAGGGGGAGTGGCCTTTGCCTGTGTTGAGATCCCCCCAGAACAACATCTGAGACAAAATGTAGGCCTGTGACTATCATTATCACTTTTCTTCTCCTGTATGATTTTTAAACATCTTTTGCCTTATGAAGGGCTGGTCTACACTGGGGGTAAAAATCTGGATGAAATCTGGACTACTTTGTTCTGGAGCTGCAGCACATGAAGTTTGAACTCTTCTGGCCTGGATTTAAGTCCCGCACCTTACCTGGTTTGAGCCCAAATCTGCATCACTTGTCGGTGGGCTTGTCCACACAGTAATTCATTCAGATGTTTATCCCCAGTGAAGCTACAGGTCTGCTACCACTGCCTAGCCAGGCACCTCCATGGCACCACCATGGCTGACGTAGGCTGGAAGAGCAAAAGGACTCTTCCCTCCTGGAGCACAATTGATCATGTGGCTGGCCACTCACCAGGGTTCTGCTTTCCCAGGACACCATCACAAGGCTGGGCACTTGTTCTGACCTCAGAGAGAATGACTATGTGCCAGGGCTCTGCTTTCCTAGTGTATGAGTGTTCCCTCTGAGGTCAGAATGAGTGACCAACCTCATGATGGTGATTGCACACCAGGAAAGCAGAGCCCTGGCACATAGTTGCCCTCTACGAGGTCAGAACAAATAGACAGCCTCACAATGGTGGGGATGGCCACTCCTTCTGACCTCATAAAGAATGACTATATACCAGAGCTCTGCCTTTGGAATGAGGAAGTGGTGCCAAGGAGAGGGAAAAATGGTGGCGCCTCAGGCAGAGCTTGCCATTCCTCCTCACCCCCCAAATCCAGGGCAGATGCATTGTTCACACTACAGTTTTCTCTGGAAGTTCAAGCAAACTCTAGAGAAAACTGTGAGTTTCTAAAGACCAGGTTAAAGTGGCATTCCCCATTTGGTGCAGATAGGGCCATACGGTGTGATTTGAAGCTTTAATCTTTAACATTTCAGATAAAAGATAAATCTGGAGGGACTTTTTTTTAAATTCCAGCATATCACAAAATGAGCAATGAATAAAACTTTAACTAATCAGCCCAGATTTGGGGTGGGGGGAGGCTTTGAGTTTTTTCAATAGTATAGACAAGGCCGAAGAAGCCAGTGGAGCTTTGAAATCTTGCATGTTGTATTTTATTCATTTCAGTTAGGCAATAGTTATTGCTCTTCTGTGGGTTTCAGATTTTGTTGTATTTTTCTGCATGGCCAACATGGCTACTCCTGAATATGTTTCCTTCCAATAACTAATATCAAACTAGCAGTTCAATCCCTGTATCGGTCTCCCTACAAGTATTTGCTTTGAGTTCAATGAGACTTCCTTTCAGATCTTGGGTTTGGGATTGTGGCCAAGATGTTAAATCCATACTACTGTAGTCCTACTTAGAATAAAACCATTAAAATCAATAGGATTGCTGATCTATTTAAGTCAACTGATTTCAATGGGTCTACTTTAAGGAGGGCTATAATTGGATTTAACCCAGGGATAGGAATCATGTGGCTCTCCAGATGTTGTTGGACTGAAACTACCTCACCCATCACCTTTGGTTGTGCTGGCTAAGGCTGCTGGGAGTTGTAGTCCATCAGCGTCTGCAAGGCTGCATACTTCCCACCTCTGATTTTGTGCATAGTTACTAGCAATTGTCTTACATTAACACACACATACACACAGAGAAAGAGCTATAAATGGTACATGCATTCTAATATTATCTTAGAAGGTTGTGTTCCAGCACACTGTGACCATTTTCCTGCATGTATCAACACCTTTAGAACCTCAGCTCCACCTGGCCACTATAGAATATTGTTAATCTGCTGAAATCACACTTTGTTCATTATGTGTCTATACTATCCTCTATCCTCTTGGGCATAAAGTAAAGCTGAAACTTTTTCAATGCACAAAGATAATGAAAAACAAAGAAACAAATGAGTTCAAAATGGCAATTGAATAAAGCCAAAATCTTAAGGTGCTTCAAACAAGACTAAAGGGGTGGAGGGGGAACAAGCAATTGCCCTTCCCAGTAGATGGATATTTATGGGGAATGTAGAAGAAATCTGGATGAAGATATCTTCTATTTGCAATCTCACTTGCTTTCCCACTGCTTTCTGCATCTTCTTTTTTCTAACTAGAGAAAATTCAGATCCATTGGGATATCAGTTTGCTAGGGTTACCTGCACAATCTCTGAAGATCTGGGAGCACTCTTCATTTCATTGTTAAAATGTGTTTGGAACCCAATGCATTTAACATTTTCCTTGCTTTTGGATGAAATGTTGATGCTTCAGAGAGCTTGCCTGCTCCCCTCTTTCCATTGTTCACTTTAGGGTTTGGGGTTTTTTTTTTTTTTTTAATAAATGGAGAGATAAAAATTACCTAAACAAACAAACACACCCAAGCATCCCTCCGTCTTCTTATGAGAGCTTGGGAAAGTTGTTTTTGGACTACAACACTGACAATGCCCCAGGGGGGGTTATAGGAGTTATAGTGCATAAAAGTAACTCCCCCAGGCTCTACCACCCCCATAAGGAATGGGAGTTGGTGAGATGCTATCTCTCTGGAATCTCCCGGTCCTGAAGCAGGGAACCAAGACAGGAATGAGTCAGGAGCCAGGAGGGACCAGGGCAATGGTCCTTCTTAAAGAGTGAAGGCCAATAATATAAATTCATTAACAACCCAGCTCTCTGACATGGAGCCCAGATGTAGCTGCTATGCTGAGCAGCTCCCCAGGAAGCTGAGACGAAGCCCCTGATTTTATTTATTCTTGGGGTGGGCCGGTGATTTGAAGCTTTAATCTTTAACATTTCAGATAAAAGATAAATCTGGAGGGACTTTTTTTTTAATTCCAGCATATCACAAAATGAGCAATGAATAAAACTTTAACTGGTGCGGGGAGAAGGCTTATTTATGAGTTTCAGCTGAAATTTGCTCGGCAAGGGCCCAGAGGGGGGAGTTGGCGCAGCATACAGATGAGTCGCTGGCCTGGTTTGATGGAGATGGGGTGATAAATTGTAACTGTCAGACCCTTTTCATCCCTCCCCTTCCCGTGCCTCCATTTATTTTATGTTACTTTTTCCCCCTTTTATTTTTTATTTACGCTGGTGTCATTGAGACTCAAAGGAAATGAAGATTCTGGAGTCTTCATGTGATTCTCTCATATTGTGTGTGTGTGTGTTTTAACACTCTCAAGGAGACTGAAGGTAAATCTACACCAGCACCTTCACCCTCCTGGTGCTCTTCAGGCATGTGTAGGACTACAGTTCCCATCACTCCAGCCTGGCTCATCAGAAGGTTGAACAGTCTGAGGAAACAAGATCAACAGCTTTGCATACAGACCGCCTGGTGCTCTCTAGATTTGGTGGTGACTGCAACTCCCATCACCCCCAGCTTGGGTCACAGACTGGGAAAGAGAGTCTACACCTTTGCATATAACCTGCCTGGTGCTCTCTGGACATATCTAGGACTACAACTCCCATCTCCTCCAGCCTGACTCTTCTGGAGGATGAACAGACTGGGAAAAGCAGATTTGTATACCTTTGTATATAGTCGTGCATTTTCCAGAGATTTCTCTGTGGATTGTTCATTCAGTCTGAGCTTATAGTGCTGGTAATAACAAAATCAAACATGGGCTACTGTGGGGGAGGAAAATCCCAGAAGCATTGCAGTACTTTTTGTTCTTCATCTGGTGATGGGGGAAAAATATAGTGCTCTTCCCTAAACAGTAGGCTTTACAGGGTAAATTTTCTTTGGCATACACACACACACACACACACACACACAGGAGATTTATAGTGTCTCTGTAGTCCTTTATTTAACTACAAGTGTAGAAGTTAAGTAGGCAATTGTGGGGACACACAGGCAGTCAGAGCTCATCTGGAAGCAACATGACTCTGAAATCTAATGATGGTTTTTCATGAAATTGCACTAAGCCATACAACATTTATTTTGCTAATGCTGTACCTCTTCAAAGTCATGGATATAATATCGAACGGCAGGTCAGATGGCCATACTATTGCATGTTACTCTTGAAATAGAAACATGCACCACACCACATTGAACTATAGCAGATCAAGGAGTGGGTTGGGCTATAGCTTTATTGCTGAAAGCTAGATTTCCAAGTGCAGGGAGCTTATTTCTCTTTACCTACATACAGACAGAAACACACGTGCATCTCCAACTGTACCAACAAGGCACAAGACAACGGTATCAGTGGGACCAGGGCAACCCTAAGCCTTGCAGAAGTTTAAAAAATAGGGGTAAAAGTGTGTGTACAGGGGATAATTCAATAGGGTCTGGTCACTGGCCACAGAATGATAACTGATTGTTACAGGATATTTACTAAATTTAATTTAATACAATTGATATCCCACCTTTCCCTTGCACAGGACCCAAGGTGGCTTACATCCAATTAAGGTACAGCTACCCATCAAAGCCCCATATAGTACCACCCTATATCCATGGGACTAGTACCCACAGTTTCACTTACCCATGTCCAAGGCATTTTCTAAGTCCTCCAGCATGATTTTATAGTATGCTTCCACTGGACGTTGACCATAGAGTCATGCTGGAGGACCTAGAAAAATGCCTAGAGAGGTGTTCTCTCTGGGAATCTCTAGGCCCTCCAGTGCAACCCTATGGTATGCTTGGACTGGAAGTTATTCATTTCAATAGAGTTTGCTATTATCTGCAGGTTCAGGTTTCCATGTTAAGTCAAGCAATGTATTCCCCCATGGATATGGGTTGTGCTGTATTCTACATCATCTACTTAGTTACACATATGTGATGAAGTAACGTCGCCTAGCCTGAGCCCTCCCAAACCTACTTTTCCAGACATACTTGGGTGAAGGCAGCATATTCCGCTGGTGATCGAGCTGCAGGTAGATGATGTTCTCATTCCCTCCCTGCTGGCAAATGAGGCTGTGACAAGGAAGTGTGACAAGGGTCCTGCTTTTGATGGTTGAAACTTCCCTTGCTGGTGGGAGGGGAATGGGAGTATCATCCACTTGCACCCTGACTGATGACAGAACATACCCCCTTCCCCTGATGCCTGGCAAAGTCCATTTGGGAGGGCATTTATGATTGTGGCAAAAATGGCATGATCATAACTCTGTGGAGATAGTGAATATGGAGCAGTTCTGGATGCGTAATTCTAGGTTTTTTCATTCACTGCTCTAGAAGGCTGCTCTAGAATGTTTTGAATGCTGTTTCTGTGCAGGCTTGAAACCCACTTGTGTGATTTCACAGATAACCACTCAAAGAACTACAGTTACAGGTAAGTAACCTATCCTTACACATCCGTAACTACAATGTTGTGGATGCCATCTGCAATGCAGGAAATACTGTCTCCCATGTTGGGAATGCTGTTTCCTATGTTGGGAATGTGCTTTTCAATGTTGAGAATGCTGTGTCCAGTGTTGGGAATGCCATTTCCTATGTTGGGAACACCATCTGAAATGCTGGGAATGCTGTCTCCAATGTTTGTAACACCATCGCCAATATTTGGAATGCTGTCTCCAATGTTGGGAATACCATCTCCTGTGTTGGGAACACCATCTGCAATGTTGGGAACACCATTTCCTATGTTGGGAATGCCATTTCCAGAGCTGGGAAAAGCATCTGCAGAGCTGGGAATGCCATCTGCAGTGTTGGGAATGCAGTCCCCAGGTTGGGATTGCACTCTCCCATGTTGGGAATGCTGTTTCCCATCATGGGAATGCCGTTTGCAATGTTGGGAATGTTGTTTTCTATGGTGTGAATGCCGTCTCCTGTGTCGGGGAAGCCATCTCCTATTTTCGGGGTGCCATCTCCAATGTTGGCGATGCCGTCTTAAGTTTAGGGAATGCCATTTTCTATGTTGGGGATGCCATCTGCGATTTTGGGAACGGTGTCTATAGTGTTGGAAACTCCATCTCCAGTGTTCGGAATGCCATTGCCTTGTGTTGGGGATGCTGTCTGCAATGTTGGGGGTGCTGCTGCCAGTATTGGGAAGCCATATCCAGTGTTGGGAATGCCCCAGTTAGTGTTGGGACCACCACAACCAGGGTTGGCAAAACTGTCTCCAGTGTTGGGAACACCCTTTGAAATGTGGGAACTCCATCGCCAGTGTTGGAAACGCTGTCGCCAGTGTTGGGAATGCCACTTCCAGTGTTCGGAACACTGTCTCCTCTAGAACAACCTCTGCAATCTTGGGAACACACTTTCCTATGTTGGGAATAGAATTGCCAGTGTTTGGGTAGCCCTGCCCAAGTGTTGGGTATGTTACCAAAAGTGTTGGGAACACCCTCACTGTTGTTGGGAACACCACCTCCTATGCTGGTTACGCCGCCGCCAGTGTTGGGAGAGTCACCACCAGTGTTGGGGGCACCATCACAAGTACAGGGGGAGGCACCTCCAGTATTGGGAATGCCATCTCCAGTGTTTGATGTCACCAACACTGTTGGGAGTGCCTCCACCAGTGTTGCGGGTGCCACCACCAGTGTTGGGAACATCATCTGCAGTGGGAATGCCATCGCAAGTGTTGGGAAAGTTGTCTCCTATGTTGGGAATGCCTCCACCAGTGTTGGGAATGCTGCTGTCAATGTTGGGGGCACCACAACCAGTGTTGGGAAAGCCATCTCCAGTGTTGGAAATGCCCTCTTCAGTGTTGGAAATGCCCTCTGCAATGTTGGAAGCACCCTCTGCAATGTTGGAAATACCATCACCAGTCTTGGGAATGCCATTTCCAGTGTTGGGAACACCAGCACTCATGTTGTAAATACTGCCGCCAATGTTGGGAATGCCATCTCCAGTATTGGGAATGCTGCTGCCATTATTGGGAATTCCACTGCCAGTGTTGGGGGCACCACCACCTGTGTTGGGAATACTGCCGGCAGTGTTAGGAACACCATCTCCTACTTTGGGAATGCCACCACCAGTGTTGGGAATGCTACCACCAGTGTTGGGGGCACCACTACATGTTGAGAAAATTGTCTCCAGTGTTGGGAATACCCTCTGAAATGTTTGCAATGGCTTCGCCAGTGTTAGGAATATCATTTCCAATGTTAGGAATGCCATCACCAATGTTGGGAATGCCATTTCCAGTTTTGGGTATGCCCTTTGCAATGTTGGGAATGCCCTCTGCAATTTTCAAACTGCCATCTCCAGTGTTGGGAACACCACCTCCAGTTGAGTTATGGCATGGAGTTAAACCTAAACTGAACCATCTCAGTGTTTTTGGATGCAAAGCATATACCTACATTCCCAAGCAGAAAAGAAACAAACTTGACTGTAGAAGTGAAGAGGGATTTTTTCTTGATTATGCTAAAAATGCTTACAGAATCTTAAATCCAGATAAATGCACAGTAAAATTAACAAGTGTTGTTTGTTGATGAAAGACCACAGTCCAAAACTAATCCAAACAAAGATGTCTATCCAGATGTATTTGCTGTGGAAGAAGATTCCCACCAGCAGCCATGACGTGTGGAGTTCTTCCATCCTCCAGATGTCTTGCATCTAGAAGGGGCTGCACAGAGGACCTGCCTGCAGATGAGGGACTGGGTGGCATGCAAGAGGTGGAGCCAAGTATCCGAGTCCAGGAAAAAGGTCAGAACGCTGCAATAAAGGTGTGCCACCTGACAGATTCTCTTTTCTAGCCGCAGAAGAAATTCTTCAACAATCTTCTGATTGGCAAAAGATCAAGGGACTGCCAAAGTCAGATTCTGAGATGTGGGTGCAAGCAGCTACTGAGGTGATGCAATCACTATATAAAAATAAGACATGGACTTTGACAGAATTGCCAAAAGATAAAAGGGCAATTGGCTGTAGATACATCAAAGCAGAATGCAGAAGGGGAAATTGAGAGATATAAAGCAAGACTTGTGCATTAGGGCTACAGTCAACAGTATGGCAAAGGTTACAATGAGACCTTCCCCCTGTAATACATACAACTATTAGGACTCTACTGGCTGTTGCAGCTTCCAAGAATATATATGTTCAACATCTTGCAAAAATCCAAGATGTAACAGAGAAGCTGACAGGCTCATCAAGCCTTCTGACCATTATCCCTTCCTTTTGGTCCATGTGGGAACCAATGATACTGCAAGGCATAGCCTCTAGAAGATCACAAGGGATTATGAGGCTTTGGGTAGGAAGCCGAAGAACCTGGATACACAGATAGTCATTTCTTCTGTCCTTCCAGTGGAAGGGCATGGCCCAGGAAGGGAGAGAAGAATAGTGGAGGTGAACAACTGGCTACGCAGATGGTGCCGCCGGGAACAATTTGGCTTCCTGGACCATGAGATGCAGTTTCAGGAAAGTAGACTTCTGGCAAGAGATGGGCGGCACCTCACAGAAGTTGGTAAGAATGTTTTTGTGAAGAGTCTGGAAGATCTCATCAGGAGGGCTTTAAACTGAGTTGTATGGGGGAGGGAGACAGTACTCTTGAAGGCATGAGTTCATCAAGTGCTAGAGATAATAGCTCAAATGGTATACAGAGAACAAGGCAAATAACCCAACAACCCAACAACCCAACAATGGGAGGAATAAAATCTTTAAAAGGCAGATAGTGGGAATGGCCCATGGTCTCAGATGTCTCTATACAAATGCACAGAGCATGGGAAATAAACAGGATGAACTTGAACTCTTAGCACAGCAAAACAAATATGATATCATAGGCATCACTGAAACCTGGTGGGATGAGTCTCATGATTGGAATGTACTAATAGAGGGATATAGCCTATTTCAGAAAAATAGACCCAACAGGAAGGGTGGTGGAGTAGCATTATATGTTAAGGATGTGTACACCTGTGAACAGATTTATGAATTAAATCCTGGGAGCCAGTTTGAGAGCATCTGGGTAAAAATTAAGGGAGAGAAAAACAGCAGGGATATCGTTCTGGGGGTCTACTACAGACCTCCAAGCCAAACTGTGGACTTGGATGATGCCTTCCTCGAACAGATGACCGCACATTCAGAAAGGAGAGATGTAGTAGTAATGGGGGATTTCAACTATCCTGATATTTCTTGGAAGTCCAACTCTGCCAAGAATTTAAGGTCCAACAAATTCCTCCCTTTTCTTGCAGAAAATTTCATTGTCCAGAAGGTGGAAGAGGCAACAAGGGGATCAGCTCTTTTAGATCTGATCCTAACCAATGAGGATGACCTGGTTAATGGTGTGGAAGTGGCGGGATCCCTAGGGGGGAGTGACCATGTTCTTCTGGAGTTTGTTATACAGAGGAAAGGGGAAGCCAAGCATAGACAGACATGCATTCTAGACTTTAAGAAAGCTAATTTCAGAAACCTTATAGAATTACTGGAGGTGATCCCATGGTCAGAAATACTAAAAGATAAAGGAGTTCATGAAGAATGGGAGTTTCTAAAAAGTGAGATATTGAAGGCACAACTTTAAACAGTTCCAATGATGAGGAAAAAGGGGGTGTGTCTAAGGAAGCAAGGATGGATGTTGAAAAAATTCTCAACTGAGCTAAAACATAAAAAGGACACGTACAAGAAATGGAAAAAGGGGGAAATCACCAAAGAAGAATTCAAACAAATAGCCAGCTCATGTAGGGGGAAAGTCAGAAAAGCCAAAGTTCAGATGGAGCTTAGGCTTGCTAGAGTGGTTAAAAACAATAAAAAGGGATTTTGGGGGCATATCTGCAGCAAAAGGAAGAACAAGGAAATGGTAGGGATGCTGCATGGAGAAGATGGCGAAAGGCTAATAGGGGACAGAGAAAAGGCAGAACTACATAACACCTTCTTTGCTTCAGCCTTCTCCCAAAGAGGGAACAGTGCTCAACCTGGGGAAGATGGAGCAGATGATGCAGAAGGGGAAATACACCACAGAATTGGTAAAGAGGTAGTTCAGGAATACCTGGCCAGTATAAATAAGTTCAAGTCTCCAGGGCCAGATGAACTTCATCCAAGGGTATTAAAAGAACTGGCAGAAGTAATCTCAGAACCACTGTCAATAATCTTTGAGAATTCCCAGAGAAAAGGAGACATCCCAGCAGACTGGAAGAGGGTAAATGTTGTCCCCACATTTAAAAAAAAGGTGGGGGGAAGAAGACCCAAATAATTACCTCCCAGTCAGCCTGACATCAATACTAGGAAAGATTCTAAAGCACATCATTAAACAGACAGTCTGTAAGCACTTAGAAAGGAATGCCGTGATCACAAAAAGTCAACATGGATTTCTCAAAAACAAGTCGTGCCAGACTAATCTCATCTCTTTTTTTGACTGAGTTACAAACTTGATAGATGAAGGGAGTGCAGTGGATGTAGTGTATCTTGATTTCAGTAAGGCTTTTGACAAGGTTCCCCATAATAATCTTGCAAAAAGGTTAGTAACCTGTGGGCTAGACAATGCAACTGTTAGGTGGATTTTTAATTGGTTGACTGACCAAACCCAAAGTGTAGTCACCAATGGCTCCTCTTCATCCTAGAGAGAAGTGACCAGTGGGTGCCACAGGATTCTGTCCTGGGCCCAGTGCTGTTCAACATCTTTATCAATGACTTGGATGAAGGAATAGAGGGTATGCTTATCAAGTTTACAGATGACACCAAATTAGGAGGGGTAGCTAATACCCCAGAGGACAGGATCAGAATACAAAATGACCTCAACAGATTAGAAAGCTGGGCCATTATAAACAAAATGAATTTCATTAGGGAGAAATGTAGGATACTACACTTGGGCATTAAAAATGAAATGCACAGATATAGGATGGGTGAAATCTGGCTTGATGGCAGTACATGTGAAAAGGATCTAGAAGTCTTAGTGGACCACAGGCTGAACATGAGTCAGCAGTATGATGCAGCAGCTAAAAAAGCCAATGCGATTCTAGGCTACATTAATAGGAGTATAGTGGCTAGATTAAGGGAAATAATAGTGCCACTGTATTCTGCTTTGTCCAGACCTCACCTGGAATACTGTGTCCAGTTCTGGGCACCACAATTCAGAAAGGATATGGACTAGCTGGAACATGTCCAGAGGAGGGAGACCAGGATGTGGGTGGTCTGGAAGCCATGCCCTATGTGGAACGGCTTAGGGAGCTGGGCATGCTTAGTCTGGAGAAGAGAAGGTTGAGATGGGACATAATAGCCATGTTTAAATTTTTGAAGGGATGTCATACTGAGGATGGGACAAGTTTGTTTTCTGCTGCTCCAGAGACTAGGACACAGAGCAATGGGTTCAAACTACAGGAAAAGAGATTCCACCTAAACATTAGGAAGAACGTCCTGACAGTAAGAGCTGTTCAGAAGTGGAATACACTGCCTCATAGTGTGGTGGAGTCTCCTTCTTTGGAGGTTTTTAAACAGAGGCTGGATGGCCATCTGTCAGGAATGCTTTGATTGTGTATTCCTGCATGGGAGTGGGTTGGACTGGATGGCCCTTGTGGTCTCTTCCAACTCTATGATTCTATGAAATGCCTGGAGTTGTTTCAGGATCTAGGGTTTTCCCAGCCCAGCACATCTTTTACTTTGGCTGGGTCCATTTCAATACCCTCACTGGAAATGCAGTAGCCCAAATAATCCAATCAGCGTTTGTGGAATTCACAGTTCAATAGCTTAGCATAGAGTTGATTTTCCTCCAGTTTTGTAAGTACTTGTTGTATAATAAATAATATAATAATAATAAAATTTTATTTATATCCCGCCCCTCTGCAACGCAATCGGGGCGGCTTACAATATAAAAACCCCATACTCACAATACCCTAGCCCACCCACCCCTTAAAATAATATTAAATTACAAAGGATTAAAAACATGCATTAATTAAAATATATATAAATTAGAAGAAAAAAATTTAAAACATACAATCATAGCCTAGAAAGGGCAGCTGAGTCTTGGGCCGGGATAATTATTCAGGAAAGGCCTGCCGGAAAAGATCCGTCTTGACAGCTTTTTAAAAGCTGTCTAAGGTGGTAATAAGACGGATCTCGTCCGGCAGGCCATTCCATAATCTGGGAGCAGCAGCAGAGAAGGCCCTCTGGGAGGTCACCGACAGCCTTGTTTTCATAGGCTGTAACAGATTCCTCCCAGAGGACCGAAGTGTGCGGGGAGGGTCGTACGGAAGGAGGCGGTCCCGGAGGTAAGTTGGACCCAAGCCATGTAGGGCTTTAAAGGTCATAACCAACACCTTGTACTGTGCCCGGAAACTAATAGGCAGCCAGTGGAGAGCTTTCAGCACCAGTGTTATATGCTCTCTTCTGGAAACGCCAGAAATCAACCTGGCTGGCATGTTCTGGACTAGTTGAAGTTTCCGAGTCAAGCACAAGGGTAGCCCCATGTAGAGCGCATTACAGAAATCCAGACGGGAGGTTACCAGTGCATGTACCACAGTTTCGAGGTCCCTAGTTTCCAGGAAAGGGCGCAGCTGGCGTACCAGCCGAAGTTGATAACAGGCACTCCTGGCCGTTGCATTTACCTGATTAGTCATCTGGAGCAACGGGTCCAGGAGCACCCCCAGACTGTGAACACAATCCTTGGAGGAGAGTGTAGTTCCATCCAGGATTGGAGTTTGTATTCCCAGACCTGGTTTTGGGCCTGTAACTGTTAGTACCTCCGTTTTGTCTGGATTCAGTCTCAATTTGTTTTTCCTCATCCAGTCCATTACTGCTTTAAGACAATCATTCAGAGGAGAGACGCCATCTGAAGTCGAAGCCGATGACCAAGACATGGAGAAGTATATCTGGGTGTCATCCGCATACTGATGACACCGCATTCCATGCCTCCGAATGACCTCTCCCAGCGGCTTCATATAGATGTTAAATAGCATCGGGGACAGGATGGCACCCTGAGGAATGCCACAGTTAAGCTCTATTCTAGTAGAGCAACTGTCCCCAAGCCTCACCCTCTGGGATCTGCCCGAGAGGAAGGAACGGAACCACTGCAAGGCAGTGCCTCCGATTCCTAACTCCCTCAGGCGATCCAAGAGGATGGAATGGTCTATTGTATCAAAGGCCGCTGAGAGGTCCAGGAGCACCAACAGGGTCACACTACCCCTGTCGATACCCAAGCGGAGGTCATCAGCCAGAGCAACCATGGCAGTCTCCACTCCATAACCCGTCCTAAAGCCAGTTTGAAATGGATCTAGATAATCGGTTTCATCCAAGAAAGCTTGGAGTTGGGAAGCGACCGCCCTCTCAATCACTTTGCTTAGAAAAGGCAGCAAGGAGACTGGCCTATATTTGTTCCTGTCCAAGGGGTCCAGGGAAGGCTTTTTCAGGAGCGGCTTAACCACCGCTTCCTTCAGACAAGGTGGAAGGGACCCCTCCCTGAAGGACGCATTGATAATATCCCTAAGGAGTACTCTCGATGTGTCACCCCCTTGGGTGGGCAGCCAAGATGGACAGGGATCGAGGGGACAGGTCGTTTTCCACACTCTACCAAGGAGCTTGTCCACGTCATCGGTGCTCACAGATTGAAGCTGATCCAATAAAATTTCATCAACGGAGTTGCTGGACACCTAGTCTATAGATTCAGTCATAACACTGACATCTAAGTCGGCTCTTATCCGAGAGATTTTATCTGCAAAGTGGATGTTAAATGCATCACAGCAGGTCGTTGTCGGGTTGAGTAAGGGGTTCTGCACAGGTGGAATCTGCGTCAGCTCCCCCACCACTCTAAACAGTTCTGCTGGACGGGACTCTGCAGATGCAATATGTGCAGCGGAGAAAGACTTCTGCGCTGCACGTATCGCCTCTCGATAGGAATTAAGGAAATTCCTATGACGAGTCTTGTCGGCTAAGAGTCGAGTCTTCCGCCAGGTGCGCTCTAGTCATTGTCCAGCCTGCTTCATTTTCCTAAGCTCCTCTGAGTACCAGGGCTTACGATTAGGAGCAGGCTGGAAAGGACGCTTGGGAGCGATTGTGTCAATAGTCTTGGTGAGGTCGGTGTTCCAAATATTAACCAAAGCTTCAACAGAATCACCGGCGTTACCAACCATTAAACCCTCCAAGGCTTTCTGGAATCCAATTGGTTCCAATAGCCTTCGAGGGTGGACCATTCTAATGGGTCCACCACCCCCGGTGGGGCAGACAGTGGCTCTTAGCTCCATCTTGACCAGGAAATGATCCGTCCATGACAATGCGGAGGTTTCAATCACCTCTGCCCACGGATATTCCTGTTCCGTACTAAAGGCCGCATCGAGGGTATGACCTGCACAGTGAGTAGTCCCGACAACCAATTGGGAGAGGCCCATGTTTGTCATGGATTCCATGAACTCCCGAGCTGCGCCCGTTAGATTTAGCAAGCTGGTCTCGAGTGGGATGTTGAAGTCGCCAAGAACTAAAAGTCTGGGCGACTCCAGCAGCAACTCTGAGACCAGCTGTGTTAGCTCGGTTAGGGAGTCTGTTAGACAACGGGGTGGCCGGTATACTAACAGAATCCCTAAGCTATCCCTGGACCTCAGGCTTAGGTACATACACTCGATGTGGACTGTGTTCCGGATAGGCTTCCTGGTCAAGGTTAGATTGTTTTTATGAACCAGAGCCACTCCGCCCCCCCGCCCGCTTTTCCTTACCTGCTCACTAACTGAGTACCCGGCCGGGAGTGCCTGCGCCCAAGTCACAGCACTGGCCTCTCCCAGCCAGGTCTCTGTAAAGCAGGTCGGCAGCCTCATCCAATAAAAGGTCATGGATAATATGTGTCTTGTTTTTAACCGACCTGGCATTGCAAAGGAGCAGAGTAAGGGTCTGTGGAATGGTTGGTGCACTCTCCAATTTATTCTGGGAAACAGAGTGAACTGAAGGCAGGATAGGTATTAAACATCGATCCTGCCTTCTTTTGTAACAATTTTTCACTCTGTTGCCGCCATACCTTCCCTTCCCCCACACAACCTCAATTCCCGCTCCCAGATCATTCCCGGCCCCTGGTAGGTATTCCTGGGGTGGGGTGGTGGAGTGACTTTTAAGGCCAGCCACTCCTGGCCACACCCCAACTCCCTGCTCAGCTGCCCTTACCCCGGTGTAAAGGGGAAGGAAGACTTCCTTGCAGTCCTCTGGAGTCTTCTCTGGCTGGCTGGCTGGCTTGCTGGTAGGTCTTCCTGGGGTGGGGGTGGTGGAGTGACTTTTAAGGCCAGCCACTCCTGGCCACACCCCAACTCCCTGCTGCCTCAGCTGCCCTTACCCCGGTGTAAAAGGGAAGGAAGCTTCCTCACAGCCCTGCAGAGTCTTCTGGCTGGCTGGCTGGCTGTTAGGTCTTCCTGGGGTGGTGGTGGTGGAGTGACTTTTAAGGCCAGCCACTCCTGGCCACACCCCAACTCCCTGCTGCCTCAGCTGCCCTTACGCAGGTGTAAAGGGGAAGGAAGCTTCCTCACAGCCCTGCAGAGTCTTCTGGCTGGCTGGCTGGCTGGCTGGTAGGTCTTCCTGGGGTGGGGGTGGTGGAGTGACTTTTAAGGTCAGCCACTCCTGGCCACACCCCAACTCCCTGCTGCCTCAGCTGCCCTTACCCCGGTGTAAAGGGGAAGGAAGCTTCCTCACAGCCCTGCAGAGTCTTCTGGCTGGCTGGCTTGCTGGCTGGCAGGTACTAGCTCCACATGGGAATTATAGTCCTCAGAGTAGACTAAGAGATTGTCCAGGTACACGAATATTCCCTTATATAGGAACTAGAGCAACACCTCATTGATCAGGTGCATAAAAATTCCTGGCATGCCTGCCAACCCAAATGGCATAACCATAAACTCAAACAATCCCAGTTTGTTTATTTATTTATTTATTTATACCCCGCTCTTCACCCACAAAGTTGACCATTAAAGGCAGTTTTCCACTCATCCCCCTCTCTAACCCGCACCCAGTAATAGGCTTCCCTCAAGTCCAGTTTGGTAAATATCTTCCCCTTCGCCAGGTGTGCCAACAAGTCCTTCATCAATGGCAATGAGTATTGATTAGACACACACACACACACTGCATTGAGGCTACGGTAGTCTGTGCACAACCTAAAGGTCCCTTCCTTTTTCTTGTGGAAGAGAACCAGGGCCCCCAATGATGAAGTAGCTGGCCCAATAAAGCCTCGACCCAAGTTCTTGTCTCTAAAGACTTTTAATGCCTCCTTTTCAGCAGGGGTCATAGAGTATAATTTCAATTTAGGCAGCTTAGCCCTTGGAACCAGTTCAATGGCACAGTCTGAGGCCTGGTGAGGAGGTAACACATTGGATTCCTTCCCCTCCAACATCTCCCTCCAGTTCTGGTACTCCGGGGGAAGGTCTTTCACCTCCCCCATCACCATGGCCATGGAGCAGACTTGGACTGGGTTCCCTTTAGGGCCACTCTCTCCCAACATTTCCACTGCACCCTCAGTTCTCTTAGCTGGACTTGTCTGGTTCCATTCTGCTCTACCCCCTGGGCAGTGCTCTTCCTTGCAGGCCAATTGGAAGACATTACAATCTCCTTAATCCAGTCAATGTCAGGGTTATGGCACTTCAACAAGTTCAGTCCCAACACCACAACTTGGACTGCTGCCGGAGCCACTACAAACTGTATAGACTCCCAGTGAGTCCCCATCTGCATCCACACAGTATCTAATTACAGCCAAGCAGGACCTCCATTCATGGGATCTCCATCTATCCTACCTGCCTTGATGCAGGATCCGAAGGACGAGTTCGAGCGGACCCTCCATTCTATGGACATCAGGAGGGCCCTTGCCTTTTATATTCAACGGACTGCTCCGTTTCATCAATCACCCCAACATTTGTTGCCTATGCCGACTCCAAGCGGGGTGCTCTGATCTCGTCGCAGCGTCTCTCGAAGTGGGTGACATCGACCATCACTCTCTGCTATGAACTGGTCAAGAAGCCGTTGCCTCCACGGGTCCGTGGACAATCTACGAGAGCTGTCTCCGCTTCGACTGCATTCCTCTCAGGGGTGCCCCTAGAGGACGTCTGCCGAGCTGCGACCTGGTCTTCTCCATTGACATTTATTTCACATTATAGACTGGACTCTCGTTCTAGAAACGAGGCTGCTTTTGGGAGAGCAGTACTCCTGTCTTCTATTCAATAATTGAATGCCTCCATATGGGTCCTAATGTTTGTTGCCATACTGTTTTGATATATGTATGAGACTTTGCTTTGTTGTATTTGAAATAAGAGTTTTTGGTGGAATGTGCAAACAGTAATAACTATATTGGTGATACTAATAATAGTAGTAGTAATAATAATAAAAAAAAGGGGTACATACTTCCCTAATATAGAGGACCTACCCACCTCCTGGGGTAAAGCTTGCTAATCTACCCAACTGTGTGATTCACAGAGACCACGAAGAAGATGGACAGGTTGCTTACCTGTAACCATAGATCTTCGAGTGGTCTTCTGTGAATTCACACAGACCCGACCATCCTCCCCTCTATGTCCTATTGATACAGATGTGCTTCATGTTCCTGATTCTGCTAATTGCGGCGTCATTCAAGGAACTGAGGGGATTTAGGCGGGAAGCCCTTATAAGGGACCGTTAGGATGGGCGGAGCTACCGCCAAAAATGTATCTATACACATTCTGCCTAGCGATACTAGAAGGTTCTGTATGCACTGCGCAGGTGCAGGAATAAACCCAACTGTGTGAATTCACAGAAGACCACTCGAAGATCTATGGTTTCAGGTAAGCAACCTGTCCATCTCCATCTATCTGAGTAAATTTTATGGGGGTTTTCAGTACATAGGTCTCTAGTCCCAGTCCTGTAGCCAAGGCTGGATGCATAAGAAACTAGATACATCCACATGGCCATCACTTTCAAGGGACCCCCCCTTTGCCAGTCCACAGCTTAACTTTAATATAAAAAGGGGATTTTACTTCACTCATCACTGGTTCTGGGTGCTGTTCTGGGTTAGCCCGCCCTCCGGCACAAACTAGAGCAGACTAGTCCATTTCCCAATGGCTCCCCTTCCTTGGATCATGATACATCTATATCGTCTTCCACCCATGAAGACTTGCACTCACTGGAAGCATGTGGGCCTTCCCTCTCCCAGGACCTGGAGATTTCTTCGAAGGTGTCTTCCTGACACCTTTCTGCCTGCTCTCACCCTGCACCACCTCATCTGCAGCTTGTTCTGGGCATCCCACAATGCAATGTCCACTCTTCCCACAGTGCAGACAAAGGCCCAAACACATCCGCTTCTCCCATTCAGTTTCAGCTGGGGTGGTACCTGGGCATCCAGGCTTCTTTGCTCCACTTGTTCTGGCCTTTACTTTTCCATCTTTGCCTCTGTTTGGCAATCTTCACACTCTGGTGGACCGCTTCCACCTCTCCCGCCAGCCACACCCAACCAATAAGGGTCTCCTGGTTACCTTGGAAGCAGCCATTCCAGGATGTCAGTGTTCAAGCTGTCCCAAAAGTATTGGATCTTGGTAGCCTCCATCTAGTCTGGGATTTGACTGGCCCACTGCCGGAACTCCATGGCATACTCTGCCACCATCTTGGTGACATGGTGCAGTCTCTGCAAGCTAGTTCGTGCACACTCCTGTCAGAAAAGATCCTCAAACTGCACTCTCAGGGCCATCATGAAGTCATCAAGGTCATCTAGTTCAGGCGCTGTCATGTCATAAAGTTCCACTAGCCACTCAGCCGCCTCACCTTCCAGTTGGCCTGACACATACTGCACTTTGGCCTCCTCCATCTGGAAGGAGTCTTCCCACTCCGTCATTAACTCCTTGACCAGGGTTAAGAAGTATGGCAGCTTCTTTGCATCTTTATCAAATGTGGCTTTCAGCCCTCTGTCAGCAAATGAACCTGGAGCCTTCTGTGCTCGGTGAGGCTGACTCTCCAGAGCTTGCTCTGCCTCTTCCTCCTCACTGCCATCGGGTCTCCCTTCCTGCTCCTGCTCCACCACAGCAGCCTCCTCAGTTGCTTCATGCATGGCCCCACACTGGTGGATAACTTTCTCCCCCATTCTGAGTCAGGCCAGTATTTCCTGCAGGCAGGATTTAAGTTCTTTTACATCCTCACAGACCTCCTGCAGCTCCAACTCTCAGTCTCCATGAGGTCTGGTGACACTGGGCCTGCCATCCCAGTGCTGGGACTGGCGAGTCATGTCGTGCCCATTGTCCTCCGGGTCAGGGCACCAGGGCCAACTCTCCTTCACTGTTTCCCCAGCCTTTCTCTGAGGTGTATCTGCCTCCACTCCTTTGGCACCTCCTAAATGGGTCTGCATGCCTTTTCTCCTCTTAGTCTGTTTGTCCTGGGAGGTTTCACCAGAACATTCTTCAATCTCCTGTGAAGATCTTTCCTGGGACATTGCACTCCGGGAGTCATCTGCAGACAGCGAGAGTTCTGCCAAACTATAAGGTTCCACTCAGACTTTGACTCACTCAGACAACAACCACTAGTGAAAGTGTTTTCTTGAAGAGGTAGGGAAGTGGAGGGGTCCAGAATATTGGCAGAACTGGCCCACAAGACAAAAGATGTAGCTTCTAAAATGCAGCTTGGTGGGCAAAGATCCCCTCCCTCCTGCTTCGTTTGGCCAGGTGTGACCTTGGATGCCAGGCACTGGCTACTGAAGCTACTGGGAATCACAGCTCACTCACATTCTTCTCACCCTCCAAAAAGTAAACGGTCCACACCCCACCAACTGCTTCTGGCTAAGCATGGCAGGGAATTGACTGCAGGCAGGCCCAAGCAGAGACCTGAATACAGTCAGAACCTGAGAGCTGCTGCCAGTGTTGGGGATGCCATTTTCAGTGTTGGAGAAGTGGCCGCCAGTGTTGGGAACATTGTCTCCTATCTTGGGAATTTGCTATTTGCTATGTTGGGAACAAAATCCCCTATGTTGGGAATGCCGTTGCCAGTTTTGAGAATGCCATTGCCAATGTTGGGAACAACATCTCCAACATTGGGAATACTGTCTGCATTGTTGGGAATGTCATCTCCAGTGTTGGTAATGCCACTGCCAGTGTTGGGAATGCTGCCACCATTGTTGGGAACACTGCTGCCAGTGTTGGCAATGCCGCTGCCAGTGTTGGGAGCACTGCTGCCAGTGTTTGGGGCACCACCGCCAGTGTTGGGAATTCTGTCTCCAGTTGTGGGAAAGTCACCATCTCCTATATTTGTAACACCACCGCCAGTGTTCCGGAGGCCATCTCCAGTGTTGGGGTTGATGTCTCCAGTATTGGTAATGCCATCTCCAGTGTTGGGAATTCAGTTTCCAGTGTTGGGGATGCAGCCACCATTATTGGGAACACTGCCATCAGTGTTGGGAATGTTGTTGCCAGTGTTGGGAGTGCCTCTGCCAGTGTTGGGAGCACTGCTGCCAGTGTTTAGGGTGCCACCACAGTGTTGGAAATGTGATCTACAGTTTTGGGAAAGTCACCATCTCATATGTTGGAAACACCGCTGCCAGTGTTGGAAATGCCACCACCAGTATTGGGAATAACATCTCTGATGTTGGGAACACCGTTGCCAGTGTTGGAAATGCTGTCTCCAGTGTTGGCAATGCCACTGCCAGTGCTGGGAATGCTGTCTGCAATGTTGGGAAAACAGTGGCCAGTGTTGGGAACACCGCAGCCTGTTGGGGTTGCTGTCTTCAGTTTTGGTGAGGCCGTCTCCACTGTTTGTGAAGTGGTCTTCGGTGTTTGTAAAGCCACTGCCAGTGTTTGGGATGTCATCTCCAGTGTTGGGAACACCGTCTCCAGTGTTGGGGTGCAGCCACCTGTGTTGGGAATGCTGCTGCCAGTGTTGGGAATGCTGTTTCCTATCTTTGGAATACCCTCTGCAATGTTGGGAACACCGTCTCCTGTGTTCGGAACGCAGTCTACTGTGTTGGGAACTCCACCCCTAGTGTTCGGAATGCCGCTGCCAGCATTGGAAACACTGACTCCAGTACTGGGAATGCCATCATCAGTGTTGGGAATGTCACTGCCCATGTTGGGAATGATGCTGCCAGTGTTGGGAATGCTGTCTCCACTGAGGGGAATGCCATCTCCAGTGTTGGGAATGCCATCTTCAGTGTTGGGAATGACATCTCCAGTGTTGGGAATGCCATCGCCAGTGCTGGGATTGACATTTCCAGTATCAGAAATGCCATCTCCAGTGTTCGGAACATCGTCTCCTATCTTGGAAACATCCTCTGCTATGTTGGGAACACAATCTCCTATGTTGGGAATGCTGTTGCCAGTGTTGGGAACACCATCACCAGTGTTGGGAATGCAATCTTCAATGTTGGGAATGCTGTCTGCAATGTTGGGAAAGTTGTGTCCAGTGTTGGTAATGCCACTGCCAGTGCTGGGAATGCTGCCGCCCATGTTGGCAGTGCCGCTGCCAGTGTTGGGAGTGCTGTTGCCAGTGTTTGGGGCACCACCGCCAGTGTTGGGAATTCCATCTCCAGTTGTAGAAAAGTCACCATCTCCTATGCTGGGAATGCCACTGCCAGTGCTCGGGACACCATCCCCAGTGTTGGGGATGGCGTTTTCAATGTTGAAGAAGCGGTCACCAGTGTTAGGAACGTCGTCTCCTGTCTTGGGAACATCCTCTACTATGTTGGGAACTCAATCTCCTATATTTGGAACACCATCACCAGTGTTGGGAACATAATCTCCAATGTTGGGAATGCCATCTGCAATGTTGGGAGTGTTGTCTCCAGTGTTGGTAATGCCACCACTAATGTTGGGAATGCTGCCACCATTGTTGGGACGTTGTCACCAGTGTTGGGAATGTTGCTGCCAGTGTTGGGAGTGCCACTGCCAGTGTTGGGAGCACTGCTGCCAGTGTTCGGGGCACCACCGCAGTTTTGGAAATGCCATCTCTAGTTTTGGGAAAGTCATCATCTCATATGTTGGAAACACTGGCAGCAGCGTTGGAAATGCCACCTCCAGTATTGGGAATGTCACTGATGTTGGGAACACTGTTGCCAGTGTTGGGAATGCTGCAACCAATGTTGGGAATGCAGTCTCCTGTGCTGGGAATGCTGCTGCCAGTGCTGGGAATGCCGTCTGCAATGTTGAGAACACACTGGCCAGTGTTGGAAATGCCACAGCCTGTGTTGGGGTTGCCATCTCCAGTGTTGGTGAGGCCATTTCCAGTGTTTGTGAAGTGTCTCCGGTGTTTGTAACGCCACTGCCAGTGTTTGGGACGCTATCTCCAGCATTGGGGTTGATGTCTCCAGTATTGGTAATGCCATCTCCAGTGTTGGGAATGGCGTCTCCAGTGCTGGGATGCAGCCACTAGTGCTGGGAATGCTGCCACCAGTGTTGGAAACACCGTTTTTTATTTTTGGAATGCCCTCTGCAATATTGGGAACACCATCTCCTGTGTTCAGAATCCAGTCTACTGTGTTAGGAACGCCACCTATAGTGTTCGGAATGCTGCTGCCAGCATTGGGAACACCAAGTCCAGTGTTAGGAATGCCATCTTCAGTGTTGGGAACACTGTCTCTGATGTTGGGAATGCCATTGCCAGTACTGGGGATGCCATCGCCAGTGTTGGGAATGCTGCTGCAAGTGTTGGGAATGCCACCACCATTATTGGGAATGATGCTGTCAGTGTTGGGAATGCCATCTCCACTGAGGGGAATGCCATTTCCAGTGTTGGGAACACTGCCGCCAGTGTTGGGAACGTCATCTCCTAGCTTGGGAACGTCCTCTGCAATGTTGGGAACACAGTGTTAGGAATGCCATCGTCAGTGCTGGTAACACCACTGCCATTGTTCGAGGCACCACCGCCAATGTTGCAAATATGTCTCCAATGTTGGGAGTCTCCAGTGTTTGGAACGTCACCTCCAATGTTCGGAATGCTGCTTCCTGTGTTGGGACTGCTGCCTTCAGTGCTGGGAATGCTGCTGTCAGCATTCGGAATGTTGCCTCCAGTGCTGGGAATGCCATCTGCAGTATTGGGAATGCCACCATCAGTGTTCGGAATGCCGCCTCCAGTGTTAGGAACTCCATCTGCAGTGTTGAGAATGCATTGTTGGGATCGCTGCGTCCACTTTTGGGAACATCATCTCTATGTTGGGAAAGCCCTCTGTAATGTTGGGAACACAATCTCCTATGTTGGCAACCCCGTCACCAGTGTTCAGAACTCCATCGCCAGTGTTGGGAATGCTGTCTGTAATGTTGGGAATGCTGTCTGTAATGTTGGGAATGCCACCACCAGTGTTGAGAACACCACCTCCAGTGTTGGCAATGCCACTTCCATTGTTGGGAACGCTGCCACCAGTGTTGGGAAAGCCATCTCCAGTGTGGGAACTCCACAGCCAGTGTTTGGAACACCACTGCCAGTGTTGGGAATGCCACCGCCAGTGTTGGTAATGCCATCTTCAGTGCTGGAAATGCCACTGCCACTTTTAGGAACACCCCCCCCCCAGTGTTTTGAATGCCATCTCCAGTGTTCGTGACCCCATCGCCAGTGTTGGAGATGCTGCCTCCAGTGCTGAGAATGCCTTCTGCAATATTGGGAGCACCACCACCAGTGCTGGGAAAGCAGCCGCCAGTGTTTGAAATGCCACCATTAGTGTTGGGAGCACCATCACCAGTGTTGGGAGCACTGCTGCCAGTGTTGGGAATGCTGCAGCCAGTTTTAGGAATGTTGCAGATGCTGTCACCAGTGTTGGTGATGCCATCTCCAGTGTTTGTGAAGCAGTCGCTGGTGTTCGTGATGTCAAAACCAGTGTTCTTAGCGACGCCACCAGTGTTCAGGACACCGTCCCCAAGGTAGGGTACTCCATCTCCAGTGTTGGGGTTGATGTTTCCGGTACTGGAAACACCATCTCCAATAGATATTCCTTGGTTTTTTTCCAGACTGTGAGGCCGTGTTCTGGAATAGTTTCTTTCTGATGTTTCGCTTGCATCTGTGTCTGACATCTTCTCTGAAGGTGCCAGCCACATATGCAGGAGAAATGTCAGAAAGAAACTATTCCAGAACACGGCCTCACAGCCCAGAAAAACAACAAGGAAAATCTATGGATGCCGGCCATGAAAACCTTCGACTTCATGCCATCTCCTGTGTTGGGAATGCTGTCTCCTGTGTTCAGAACTCAGTCTCCTGTGTTGGAAATGCCACAGCTAGCATTGGGAACTCCGCTGCCAGTGTTAGGAATGGAACCTCCTGCATTGGGAATGACATCAACAATGTTGGTAACACTGCTGCCAGTGTTGGGAGTGCCACCAGCAGTTTTGGGAACACTGCTGCCAGTTGTGGGAATGTCACAGCCAGTAGATTTTCCTTGGGTTTTTTCCAGGCTGTGAGGCCATGTTCTGGAATAGTTTCTTTCTGATGTTTCACCTGCATCTGTGGCTGGCATCCTCAGAGAATGGTTGGGTAGGTGTCTGTGTGGAGTTTATGTGCTGTGAACCCCTGTTGGGGAATATATGTAAATTTGTGTAATTGAATGATTAGTTTCTGGATATAGAAATGCAAGGCTCGTTAGTGTCTCTTTGGCTAATGATTGTTTGATGACCATTATCTGCTGGGAATCCTCTTGTCCCTGGGTGGAATTCTTTTGTAAGTGTTGAGTTTTGATTCTATTGTATTTTAAAACTGGGAGTCAGATTTTATTTACTTTTAAGGTTTCTTCTTTCCTGTTGAAGTTGTCCAGGTGTTTGTGGATTTCAGCAGCTTCTCTGTGCATTCTGACACGATAGTTGTTGGCCTGGTCTAGAATTTCTGTGTTTTCAAATAGCATTTTCTGTCCAGGTTGGTTTATAACATGTTATGCTACTGCTGATTTTTCTGGCTGGCCCAGTCTGCAGTGTCTCTCATGTTCCTTGATTCATGTTTGCTCACTGCGTTTAGTGGTCCCTATTTAAACTTGACCACAGCTGCATGGTATGTGGTAAACTTCTACAGCTATGAGAGGGTCTCTTTTGTCCTTCGCTGAGTGGAGCATTTCTTGGAGATATTTTTTTTTTTTGGTTGGTCTGTAGATTGTTTGGAAGTTGTGTTTCCTCATCAGTTTCCCTATTCTGTCTTTGACTCCTTTGATGTGTGATAAAAATATCTTCCTTTTGGGTGGCTGTTTTTCTACTTCATTCTTGTGGTTTTTTTCTGGGTCTGGCTGCTCTTGTGATGTCTGATCTGGAGTAACCATTATCTTGTAGGGCCCAGTTTAGGTGCCTCAGTTCGTCCTCCAGGTGGTGGATTTCGCAGATCCTTGTTTTTATTGTGCTTCTTTTTTGTCCTGGGTGATGACTGGAGTTCTTGTGTAGGTATCTGTCTGTGTGTGGGGTTTTCCTGTATACCTTGTGGCCTAACAGTTGGTTTGGTTTGCAGATGACTAGGACATCCAAGAATGGCAGTGTTCCTTCCTTCTCTTTTTCCATCGTGAAATGGATATTTGCAAAAAATCAGCAGTAACAGAACATGTTATAAACCAACCTGGACAGAAAATGCTATTTGAAAACACAGAAATTCTAGACCAGGCCAACAACTATCATGTCAGAATGCACAGAGAAGCTATTGCAATCCACAAACACCTGGACAACTTCAACAGGAAAGAAGAAACCTTAAAAGTAAACAAAATCTGACTCCCAGTTTTAAAATACAATAGAATCAAACCTCAGCACTTACAAAAGAATTCCACCCAGGGACAAGAGGATCCCCAGCAGATAATGGCCATCAAACAATCATTAGCCAAAGAGACACTAAAGAGGCTTGCATTTCTATATCCAGAAACTAACCATTCAATTACACAAATTTACATATACTCCCCAACAGGGGTTCACAGCACATAAACTCCACACAGACACCTACCCAACCATTCTCTGAGGATGCCAGCCACAGATGCAGGTGAAACATCAGAAGTAGTGAACACTTCTGCTAGTGTTTGGAATGCTACCGGAACACTACTGCTAGTGTTTGGAATGCTACCGTCAGTGTTGGGGGCTCCACCTCTAGCGTAGGGACTATCACCACCAGTGTTGGGAATGCCATTGCCAGTGTTGGGAATGCCATCTTGAATGTTTAGGACACCATCTCCTGTGTTAGGAACTCCATCTCCTAAGTTAGGAACACCATCTGCAATATTAGGGATGCCATCTTCTATGTTGGGGATGCCTTTCCCAGTGTTCAGAATGCCACCAACAGTGTTGCGAATGCCATCACTGGTGTTGGGAGGGCCACCTCCAGTTTTGGGTTGCTGCCTTTTATGCTGGGAACACTGTCTCCTATGTTGGCAATGCCATGTCTAGGGTTAGGAATGCCATCTCCTGTGTTCGGAAAGCCCTTTCCAGTATTAAGAGCACTGTCACCAGTGTTGGCAATGAGGTTTGCAGTGTTGAGGATGCCATCTCCTGGGTTGGGAACACAGTCTGCGGTGTTGGGAATACCATCTGCAATGTTGAAAACACCATCTGCAATGTTGGGAATGCCATCTCTTATGTTGGGAACTCCATCTGCAGTGTAGGGAATGCTGTCACCAGTATTTGCAACGCGGTCACTGTTGTTGGGAACGTGGACACTGAGGTTGGGAACACCGCCTACAGTGTTGGGAATGTGTCTGCCAATGTTGGGAATGCTGCCACCAGTGTTGGGAATGCTGCCTCCATTGTTGTAAACGCCAACTCCTGTGTTGGGAAAACCAACGGCTTTGTTGGAAATGCTGTCACCAGTGTTGGGAATGCGGCCATCAGTATTGTGATGTGAACCCCACAGCCAGTGTTGGGAATGCCATCTGCAGTGTTGGGAACTCTATCTCCAGTGTTGGGAACACCACAGTCAGTGTTGGGAATGCCACTGTTGGTGTTGGGAATTCCATCTTCGTTGTTGGGAACTCCACCTCCAATGTTGGGTTGCCACCTTCAGTGCTGGGAATGCCACTGACAGTGTTGGGAAGGTCTTCTCCAGTGTTGGGAATGCATCTCCAATGTTGGGAACATGGCCACCAGTGTTGGGAAAGCCACCTCCAGTTTTGGGAACTCTGCCTCATGCATTGAGAATGCTACCAGCAATGTTGGGAATGCTTTCTCCAGTATTGGGAACACCATCTGCAGTGTTGGGAATGCAGCTGCCAGTGTTGGGAATGCCACCACAGGTGTTGGGAATGCTGCTGCCAGTGTTGGGAGCATCACCTGCAAGAGTTCAGAATGCCACTGACGTGTTGGGAACCCCATCTCTAGTGTTGGGAATGCTATTACCACTGTTGGTAATGCCACCTCCAATGTTGATAATGCCACCTCCTCTGTTGGGACTGCTGCCTCCATTGTTGTGAACACCACCACCAGTATTGGGAATGCCACTACCAGTGTTTGCAATGCTGAGGGGCTTGAACTTCTGACCTTCCCCTTTTACCCTCAAGAGCCAGAGGCAAGCGCCTAACGGCGCGCGAATTTCAGTAACCAAACAAAAATACAGCAGACCTAAAAGTACAGCTTAGCATTCTCAGCGTTAACTAAGAGTTCTTAGATTACCTAAAAGCTCTCATCATGGACACTGAGGGGACTGCAGCAGTCACTTGCAACACATGTGCGATGTTTGTATTCTTGTCTACAGACGTGGAGAACTTCACATGCACCAAATGCAAGCTGGTAGCCCTCTTGGAGGAGAAAGTACAGCAGCTGGAGACACGGGTAGCTACACTTCAACAGATTCGTGAGCAAGAGGCTTTCCTGGACAGAACAGAACGAACAGTCTTGGATGGGGACCGCACAGAGGAAGTGGCTGTGGAGGAGAGGGTCACTTCACGGACACAGGAAGTAGACAGCTGGAGGAATGTCACACACAGAACAAGAAAATCCAGGGATTCTTCCAGCAGCTTGCAGCTACAGAATCGATTCGAAGCCCTTTCCCTTATCAAGG
Source organism: Gambelia wislizenii (assembly GCA_030847615.1). NCBI lineage: Eukaryota > Metazoa > Chordata > Lepidosauria > Squamata > Crotaphytidae > Gambelia > Gambelia wislizenii. The sequence goes on along the minus strand of JAUMIR010000002.1, from coordinate 249,677,551 downwards.
ACAACGAGGAAGAACAGCATGGACAGACTTCAGGGGTAGAGCAGGGGACCTTGAGAGGACCACCGCAAGGAACAGCAGCTGCGAAGCCTCAGCGGAGGCGTGTGGTGGTGGTGGGGGACTCCTTGCTGAGGGGTACAGAAGCAGTGGTATGTGGGCCTGACAAGATGACTCGGGAGGTGTGTTGTCTCCCTGGGGCAAAGATCTGTGATGTGACCGAGAGGCTGACAAGACTCGTCAAGCCTACAGATCATTACCCCTTCCTTTTGGTCCATGTGGGAACCAATGATACTGCAAGGCACAGCTTTCCCAAGATCAGAAGAGATTATGAGGCCCTGGGGAGGAAGCTGAAAGAAATGAACGCACAGGTGGTCATCTCGTCTCTTCTGCCAGTTGAAGGGCATGGTCCAAGAAGGGAGAGGAAAATAGCCGACGTAAACAACTGGCTCCGTAGATGGTGTCGCCGGGAACAAATTGGATTCTTGGATCATGGACTGCGCTTCCATGCGGGGGGACTTCTGGCAAGAGATGGGGTGCATCTTACAACAGTTGGAAGAAACATTTTTGCCAACAGTCTCAAGAATTTGATCAGGAGGGCTTTAAACTGAGTCAAATGGGGGAGGGAGACAGTATTCTGGAAGGCAAAAGGGCTGGAGAAAATAGTCAAACTGTCATAGAGGGAACAAGGCGAACAGCGCAAGGACCCAACAGTGGGAGGCAAAAAAACTTGCACAGGGAGCAAGTAAAGGGAACACATGGTCTCAGATGTCTCTACACTAATGTACAGAGCATGGGAAATAAGCAAGATGAACTAGAACTCCTTGCACTACAAAACAAATATGATATAATAGGCGTTACTGAAACCTGGTGGGACGAGTCTCATGATTGGAATGTAGGAATAGAGGGGTATAACCTTTATAGGAGAAACAGGCCAAACAGGAAAGGAGGAGGAATAGCATTATATGTCAGGGATATTTACACCAGTGAAGTGATCCATGACATCAATACTGGAAGCCAGGTGGAGAGCATCTGGATAAAAATTAAAGGGGAGGGAAACAACAGGGATGTTATTGTGGGACTCTACTACAGACCCCCAAATCAGACGGAGGAATTGGATGTTGCCTTTCTAGAACAGATGAACATACATGCAGAAAGGAGAGATGTAGTAGTGATGGGTGACTTCAACTATCCTGATATTTGCTGGCAATCTAACTCAGCCAAAACTACAAGGTCTAGCAAATTCCTTACATGCCTGGAAGACAATTTCATGGTCCAAAAGGTGGAAGAGGCAACAAGGGGGTCAGCTATTTTAGATCTGATCCTAACCAACAGAGACGACCTTGTTAATGGGGTGCAAGTGGTGGGATCCTTAGGTGAGAGTGATCATGTTCTCCTGGAGTTTGTTATACAATGGAAAGGAGAAGCCAGGCATAGTCAGACATGCATTCTTGACTTTAGGAGAGCTGATTTCAATAAACTCAGGGAAATACTGGGGATGATCCCATGGTCAAGAATACTAAAAGAGAAGGGACCTCAAGACGGATGGGACTTTCTCAAAAGGGAGATACTGAAGGCACAATTTCAAACAGTACCATTGAGGAAGAAAAATGGGAGGTGTCTCAAGAAACCAGGATGGATGACTAAAGAACTTTCAATGGAGCTAAGTTTTAAACGGAACATGTATAGGAAATGGAAAGGGGGGGAAATCACCAAAGAAGAATTCAAACAGATAGCGAACACATGTAGGAGTAAAGTCAGAAAAGCTAAAGCGCAGAATGAGCTCAGGCTTGCTAGGGAGGTTAAGAACAATAAAAAGGGTTTTTTTGGGTATGTCCGCAGCAAAAGGAGGAAGAAGGAAATGATAGGGCCGCTACGTGGAGAAGATGGCAAAATGCTAACAGGGGACAGAGAAAAGGCAGAATTACTCAACACCTTCTTTGCCTCAGTGTTTTCAGAAAAGGAAAAGGAGGACCAACCTGAGGAGAATGGAACAGAGGACACAATAGGGGAAATCCAGCTCAAAATAAGTAAAGAGGTAGTACAGGAATACCTTCTTAATCTAAATGAATTTAAATCTCCAGGACCAGATGAACTACATCCAAGAGTATTAAAAGAGCTGGCAAATATAATCTCAGAGCCATTGGCAATAATATTTGAGAACTCCTGGAGAACAGGAGAAGTCCCAGCAGACTGGAGGAGGGCAAACGTTGTTCCCATCTTCAAAAAGGGGAAAAAAGAGGATCCCAACAACTATCGTCCAGTTAGTCTGACATCAATACCAGGGAAGATTCTAGAACAGATCATTAAACAGAGAGTCTGTGAACATTTAGAAGGCAATGCCATAATCACAAAAAGTCAGCATGGGTTTCAGAGAAACAAGTCATGCCAGACTAATCTGATTTCTTTTTTTGATAAAGTTACCAGCTTGGTAGATGAAGGGAATGCTGTGGACATTGCATACCTTGATTTCAGTAAGGCCTTTGACAAGGTTCCCCATGACATTCTTGCAAACAAGCTTGTAGAATGTGGGCTAGACAAGTTAACTGTTCAATGGATTTGTAATTGGTTGACCGGCCGAACCCAAAGGGTGCTCAGCAGTGGCTCCTCTTCGTCTTGGAAAGATGTGACCAGTGGGGTGCCACAGGGTTCTGTCCTGGGCCCAGTGCTATTCAACATCTTTATCAATGACTTAGATGAGGGAATTAGGGGCATACTTATCAAATTTGCAGATGACACCAAATTGGGAGGAGTAGCTAATACCCTAGAGGACAGGATCAAAATTCAGAATGACCTGGATAGACTGGAGAGCTGGGCCAAAGCTAACAAAATGAAATTCAATACGGAGAAATGTAAAGTACTGCATTTAGGGCGGAAAAATGAAATGCATAAATATAGGATGGGAGAGACCTGGCTGAATGAGACTACGTGCGAAAGGGATCTAGGAGTCCTAGTAGACCACAAGTTGAACATGAGCCAACAGTGTGATGCGGCAGCTAAAAAGGCCAATGCAATTTTGGGCTGTATCAATAGAAGTATAGTGTCTAGATCAAGGGAAGTAATAGTGCCACTCTATTCTGCCTTGGTCAGACCTCACTTAGAATACTGTGTCCAGTTCTGGGCACCACAATTCAGAAAGGATATTGACAAATTGGAGCGTGTCCAGAGAAGGGCAACTAAAATGGTGAAAGGTCTGGAAACCATGCCTTATGAGGAGAGACTTAGGGAGCTGGGTATGTTTAGCCTGGAAAAAAGACGGTTTAGAGGCGATATGATAGCCCTGTTTAAGTATTTGAAGGGATGTCACGCTGAGGATGGAGCAGGCTTGTTTTCTGCTGCTCCAGAGACTGGAACACGGAGCAATGGGTGCAAGCTCCAGGAACAGAGATTCCACCTCAACATGAGGAGGAACTTTTTGACAGTAAGAGCTGTTCGGCAGTGGAACGCACTCCCTCGGAGCGTGGTGGGGTCTCCTTCCTTGGAGATCTTTAAACAGAGGCTGGATGGCCATCTGTCGGGGATGCTTTGATTGTGATTTCCTGCATGGCAGGGGGGTTGGACTGGATGGCCCTCGTGGTCTCTTCCAACTCTGCAATTCTATGATTCTATGACCTCCACTGTTGGAAACACCATCTGCAGTGTGGGGAATGTGGCCGAAAGTTTTGGGAATGCTGCTGCCAGTGTTGGGGAGCCCTGCCAGTTTTGGAAATGCCACCAACAGTGTTGGGAATGCAGCTGTCAGTGTTGGAAACATTGTCATCAGTGTTGGGGTGCCACCTCCCATGTTGGCCATGCTGCCTCCAGTTTTGAGAATGCTGTCTCATGCACTGGGAAGCCATTAGCAGTGTTGGTAATGCAACCTCTAGTACTGGAAATGCTGTCACCACTGTTGGGAATGCTGACTTCAATGCTGGGAACACCACCTCCAGTGTTGGAAATGTGCCTGCGAGAGTTGGCAATGTCACTGCCAGTGTTGAGAATGCCACGACAGGGTTGGGCAAGCCAAAAAAGGGGGAAGCTGGGAGGACAAATGTTTGAGAGTTCTGGAAGGTCTGGAAGCCATAAAAGGTCTGGAAAGGTCTGGAAACCATGCCTTATGAGGAGAGACTTAGGGAGCTGGGTATGTTTAGCCTGGGAAAAAGATGGTTAAGAGGCGATATGATAACCCTGTTTAAGTATTTGAAGGGGTGTCATGTTGAGGATGGAGCAAGCTTGTTTTCTGCTGCTCCAGAGACTGGAACACGGAGCAATGGATGCAAGCTGCAGGAACAGAGATTCCACCTCAACATTAGGAGGAACTTTTTGACAGTAAGAGCTGTTCGGCAGTGGAACACACTCCCTCGGAGCGTGGTGGGGTCTCCTTCCTTGGGGGTCTTTAAACAGAGGCTGGATGGCCATCTGTCGGGGATGCTTTGATTGTGATTTCCTGCATGGCAGGGGGTTGGACTGGATGGCCCTCGTGGTCTCTTCCAACTCTACAATTCTATGATTCTATGATTCTATGATCTCCAGTGTTGGTAATGCCACCACCATTGTTGGGGGAACCACCACCAGTGTTGCAAAAACCATCTCCAGTGTTGGGAATGCCACCTCCAGTGTTGTGAATGCTACCTCCATTGTTGTGAATGACACCTCTTGTGTTGGGAACACCACCAGCTTTGTTGGAAACGCCATCACCAGTGTCGGGAACACGGCTGCCAGTGTTGGGAATGCTGCAGCCAATGCTGGTAACGCCATCTGCAGTGTTGGGAACACTTTCTCCAGTTTTGGGAATGCCTCCACCAGTGTTGGGAATGTGGCCACTAGTATTTCGAATGCCTACTCCAGTGTTGGCAACGCCACTGCCAGTGTTGGGAACGGGACCTCCAGTGTTGGGAATGCCATCTACAGTGTTGGGAATGTCACTGCCAGTGTTTGCAACAGTGTCTCCAATGTTGGAAACGTCATCTGCAGTGTGGGGAGCATGGCCGCCAATGTTGGAAATGCTGCTACAAGTGTTGGGGATGCCACAGCCAGTGTCGGAAATGCCACAAACACTGTTGGCAATGCTGCCACTAGTGTTGGGGGAGCCACCTCCAGTGTTGGGAAAGCCATCTCCAGTGTTGGGAACGCCATCTCCAATGCTGGGAACATGGCCACCACTGTTGGGAACTTGGTCGTGAGTGTTGGGAATGTGGCCAGCAGTGTTGGGAATGCCTCCTCCAGTTTGGGGAATGCTACCTCATGTGTTGGGAATGCGATCAGCAGTGTTGGGAACGCCATCTTCAGTACTGGGAACACAATCTGCAGTGTTGGGAATGTGGCTGTCAGTACTGAGAACACAGTCTCCAGTGTTGGGAATGCCACTTGCAGTGTTAGGAATGCTGCCAGTATTGGGAATCCTCCTTCCAGTGTTGGGAACATGTCTGCTGGTGTTGGGAACACTGCTGCCGGTGTTGGGGAAGCTATTACCAGTTAGGAATGCCACTGCCAGTCTTGGGGCACCACCTGCAGAGTTTGGAATGCCACCAACAGTGTGGGGAACCCCATCTCCAGTGTTAGGAATGCCGTCTCCACTGTTGGTAATGCCGCAGCCATTGTTGGGGGAACAACTGCCAGTGTTGCAATAACCATCTCCAGGGTTGGGTATGCTGCCTCCTGTGTTGGGACTGCTGCTGCTAGTGTTGGGAATGCCATCTGCAGTGTGGAGAATGCAATTGCTAGTTTTGGGAATGCTGCTGCCAGTGTTGGGGGAGACACCACCAGTTTTGGGAATGCCGCTGACAGTGTTGGGAATTCAGTTGCCAGAGTTGGGAACGCCGCCACCAGTGTTGAGGGCACCACTTCTGGTGCCGGGAATGCTGCCTCCAGTTTTGGAAATGCCACCTTATGCATTGGGAATGCCATCGGCAGTGTTGGGAATGCCACCTCCAGTTCTGGGAATGCCATCACCAGTTTTGGGAATGCTGTCTCCAGTGTTGGGAATGGGGCAGCAAGTGTTGGTAACATTGCCTCCAGCATTGTGAACACCACCACCAGTTTTTGGAACACTGCTGACAGTGTTGCTTATGCCACCTGCAGTGTTGGAAACACCACCACCAACGTTGTGGGCACTACCTCCATTGTTGGGAATGCTCTGATAGTGTTGGGAATGCCATCTCAAGTTTTCATAATGCTGCCACCAATGTTGTGAATGCCGCCTCAAGTGTTGGGGAATGCCATCGCCAGTGCTTGAAATACCATCTCCAGTATTCGGAAAGTGGCTGCCAGTGTTGGGAACTCCATCTCCAGTGCTGGGAACATCATCACCAGTGTTGGGAATGCTGTCTCCAGTGTAGAGAATGTGGCCGCAAGTGATGGTAACGCTGCCTCGTGTTGAGAACACTGCCTCCATTGCTGGGAATGCCGCTGCGAGTGTTGGAAATGCCACCTCCTGTGTTGGGAACGCCCTCTGCAGTGTTGGGTACACACTCTTCTATGTTGGCAGTGCTGTTGTCAGTGTTCAGAACACCATCGCCAGTGTTGAAAACTCTGTCTCCAGTGTTGGGAATGGTGTCTGTAATGTTGGGAATCATGTCACCAGTGTTGAGCACGCCATCTCCAGTTTTGGGAATGCCCCCGCCAGTGTTGGGAAAGTAGGCTCCAGTGTTGGGAGGAACACTACCTCTGATGTTGGGAACACCATCGGAAGTGTTGGAAACACCATCTCCAGTTTTGGGAACAGGGCCTCCAGTGTTGGGAACACCATCTCCAGTTTTTGGAATGCTTCTTCCAGTGTTGGGAACACCACCTCCAGTGTTGGGAACACCACCTCCAGTGTTGGGAATGCCATCTCTGGTGTTGGGAACACCGTTGCCAGTTTTGGGAACGGGGCCTCCAGTGTTGGGAATGCCGTCTCCAGTTTTTGGAACACTGCTTCCAGTGTTGGGAATGCCACCACCTGGAATGCTGCTTCCAGTGTTGGGAACACCACCAGCAGCGTTGGGAATACCATTTCCTATGTTAGAAATGCCACTGCCCATGCTGGGAATGCCACCACCAGTGTTGGCAGCACCCCCACCAGTGTTGCAAAAACTGTCTCCAGTGTTGGGAATGCCATCTGGTATTGGAAACACCTTCTGCAATGTTAGGTACATCATCACCAGTGTTGGGAACACCATGTTCAGTGTAGGGAATGCCACCACCAGTGCATGGAACACCACCACCAGTGTTAGAAATTCCCTCTCCTATGTTGAGAACGCCACATCCAGGGTTTGGAACACCACCACCAGTGTTAGAAATGCTGTTGCTAGTTTTGAGAATGTTATCTCCTATGTTGGGAATGCCACTGCCAGTGTTGGGAACATCATCTCCTACATTGGTAATGCTCCCTGCAATGTTGGAAACACAATCTCCTATGTTGGCAATGTCGTTGCCTGTGTTGGGAATGCGTTGCCAGTTTTTGGAATGCCATCACCAATGTTGCGAACACTGTCACCAGTGTTGGGAATGCTGTCTGCAATGTTGAGAACTCCACTGCCAGTGTTGAAAATGCCGTTTCCAATGTTGGGAACTCCCCCACAGGTGTTGAAAATGCCATCTCCAGTGTTGGGAATGCCACTGCCAGTGTTGAAAACTTTCTCTCTAGTGTTGGGAACACCGTCTCCAGTGAGAACACCGTCTCCAGTGCTGGGAACACCGTCTCCAGTGCTCGGAATGTCAACGCCAGTGTTGGGAACACTGTCTCCTATGTTGGGAATGCCACCACCAGTGGTGTGAACACCATTTCCTATGTTGAGAACGCCACCACCAGTGTTGGGGCACCACCGTCATTGTTGCAAAAACTGTCTCCAGTGTTTGGAATGCCATCTAGTGCTGGAAACAATCTCTGGAATATTGGGAACACCATCACCAGTGTTGGGAATGCCACCACCAATGTTGGGAATGCTGTCTGAAGTGTTAGGAACACCTCAGCCAGTGTTCAGAACACCACTGCCAGGTTAGGAATTCCATTGCCAGTGTCGGGAAGGTCATCTCCTATGTTAGGCATGCCACCACCAGTTTTGGGGACACTGCTGAAAGTGTTAGGAACACCATCTCCTATGTTGGAAAACCCACTGTGAGTGTTGGGAATGCCGCTGCAAGTGTTGTGGGCACCTCTACTAGTGTTGGGTACTCGGTCACCAGTGTTGAGAACACCATCTGTAGTGTTAGGGACACCATCTCTTATGTTGGGGACACCATCTCCTAGGTCGGGGAAGCTGTCTCCTATATTGGGGACACCATCTCCAATGTTGGGGACATCAGTGTAGGCAATGCTGTTTCCTATGTTGGGGATGCCATCTGCAATTTTGGGAACAGTGTCTCCAAAGTCGGAAACTCCATCTCCAGTGTTAGGACCACCATCTCCTGTGTTGGGAATGCCAACTGCAATGTTGGGGATGCCATCTCCTATGTTGAGGATGCTGTCTCCCATGTTGGAAATGCCGTTTCGTATGTTGGAAATGGCATCTGCAATTCTTGTTTTCTGCTGCTGCAGAGACTAGGACATGCAGCAATGGATTCATACTACAGGAAAAGAGATTCTACCTAAACCTCCTGATGGTAAGAGCTATTTGACAGTGGAATATGCTGCCTTGGATTGTGGTGGAGTCTCCTTCTTTGAAGGTTTTTAAACAGAGGCTGGATGGCCATCTGCCAGAAGTGTTTTGTTTATTCCTGCATGGCAGGGGGTTGGACTAGATGGCTCTTGTGGTCTGTTTCAAACCTATGACTCTGTGATTCTATGTATAAATCAAATACAGCATCTTGAATTCTCTACAGAAGATAACTTGACCAAAGGCTTTAGTATTTTTCAGTGTCTAGCATGTGAAGCTGCCCATATGAGGAAGCAGCAGAGGCAGAAACTGAGTATTTGAAAAGTACACAATCCTGTTCCTCATTTATTCTGCTTTTGCAATCTAGCAATATTTGGGCCTTAGTTTGAAATAAATTTTACACTGTGCTAAACTGGAATTGAGACATGAGACAGATATGGTGAGGATTTGTTATGATCTAAGGCATGTTGCTCTTCAACAGCATCCAATTCTATCTAGGCTTTAACCTTCGGTTCAGTTTTTCCCCTGAGACCTTTTCGGAGAAAGGCACGGGAAGGAAATTACAATGGGAGCGACAGACAGATGGAGATGCTGTGAGCAAACAAATGATTCCCCCCTTCATTACACACACCACCCCATTTCTCTTTTCTTCTCTCTTCTTCCCATTTTCTCCTCCTTGCTTGATCTATGCTAATCAAAGCCCTTTGATCATGAGCTGCCTCTGTTTGGGCAGTGAGCAGATTGTCACTTCCAATCTACTGCTAGTTTCAAAGGAGCCTTCTGTGCTGCCATTACTGGGGAGGATGGTGTGTGTGTGTGTGTGTAGAATCCTTCTTTGGAAAGGAGGATCTTCTCATAATGGGACTTCAGAGTGTTAATTAGTCTAAATGATCTGGGACTTGGATCTTTTACTGATCTTCCTCCCTGACACAAACTTATCATACCTGTATGCTTTGAGGCTTCTGTGATGGCTGTTCACTCTACTTCCATGTTTACTCTACTTCAGAAGGGTGTATGGCTCCATTTGGAGTGTAATGAAAGAAGACAGAGAGCCTCTTTTTACTTCTAGACAGAGCGTGGTGGTGCTGAGGTTTTGGAACTCACCACCCAGGAAGGTTCTTTCTGTATTTGTTTTTAAGACACATATAAAAACAGTTTAATTTCAGATAGTTTTGGTGGTGCTGATGGGGAGCTGTTGCAGTAAAATCAACAAGAAGTCCTGTGGCACTTTAAAGATCAGCAAACTTTTGTTTGGCATAAGCTTATGTGGACTGCATCCCACCACATCAAACAGTGTTGTTCTTACTTCAGACGATGCTAGGATTCAGTGGATTTGGGCTTTAAATTCTGTTGTTTCTGCTTGCTATTTTTTTTCTGTCATTTCTAAAAATAAATAATAAAAATGGTTCAATAGTTTCCTTTTTGACATTATTATGTCCTCCTCCCTATCATAAGCCATTTAGTGGGCCAAAGAGTACAATAGAAATAATTAAAATGAATAATTAAACAGTCTGTGCTGTCAAAATTATGAGGTCTGTCTATTAAATAAAGAGACTGTGTTTCTACCTTTCAGATGAATCAGGGAGAACTCATTGTGAACACTTGAGTGGTGACCTTGAACATGTCTGAACCAAACATCAACACTCTTGGCCATTCAGTTAATTGTCAGTTGTTGTTTAAAGCAGCTGTGTTGCTGTGGTTTGCCCCCCCCCAATACTAAGTTTAAAAGTCAAGTAACATCACATTCCGAAGCAACTTGAGGTGGACCCAAACCTTTTTCAAAAAATCATCAATTGTGATGAGATCTGGATCTTCCAGTATGATCCTGAGACAAAACGACAGTCAGTGCACTGGAAAACAGCATCATCACCAGGAATGAAAGAAGCACATCAGAGCAAGTCCACATTCAAAGTGATGCTCATTGGGGTTTTTGACATCAAGGTGTAATGTTGGCAGAACGGGTTCCAGAAGGCAGAACAGTGAACCAGCATTATTATAAGGAAGTTTTGATAAATATGAGAGAAACAGTAAGGGGAAACTAAGGCCAGAACTGTGGGGAAATGGTTTCATTCTTCATCAAGGCAACATGCTTGCTCACACAGCACTTTCTGTGAAGCAGGTTTTTTTGCCAATAAACGCATTACTACACTTGAACATCTTCCATATTCGCCAAATTTGGCACCATGCAACTTTTTTTCTTTTAACTAAAGTGAAATTGGTGCTTAAAGGAACACATTTTGAGCCAATTGATGCAGTACAAAAAACCCACAGATGTGTTGACACAGCTGATAGAAACTGATCTGCTCCATGCCTTCGACCAGTGGAAAACAAGACTGCATTTGTGTGAGTGTGAATGGGGAGTATATTGAAGGGGACAAGCATTAGAATTGTAATACATATAAATAAAGATGGGTTATTGTATCAGTCTCGTTATTTAATAGACAGACCTCATATTTGCCCCTCTTCTTCCTGTAGATGCCATTTTGAATGACAGCCATATATTGTAATGACAGGAAGTGATTCAAGCTGGGCTAAGGTTTCTATATTAAAGGATCTGGATAGTGCAGGTTTTGCACTAGCATCATAATTTTTGGTAACTGCCTGGAATACTTCTGAAAATAAGTGTGACACTTGTCCCTTCTCAGCCCATGGCCCTCTGGTCAGTTATCCCTCCTTTCTGCATTCAGATCACAGATGGCTTTTCCTCAGGAGTCTCGAATCTTTTGGGCCAACTGATTGGTTCTGTACCCTTTCACAAAGTTATAAACATCTAAATGGGCCAACATACTAGATCATACTACCCCAAGTGATGTGTTCCAAAAATGTATCAGTTTTTGAAGACACCACTATCTGTGTCCTTGTTTTCTCCTGAATCCAAACTGCTAATGAGTCATCATGAGTCTGTGCAGATTTAAATTTGATCTGACTAGGAGGAGCCTTGCTTTGATTTGGAAAACCTTGAATCTGTCCAAATGACACTAGTTTGGCTCTGAATTCAGGAACTGTCTGAATCAAAACCACGGCCCTCATGGAAATTCTTTACCAAGGTAACCCACATCTTTTGTCAAGAAAATCGCACAACCTGTTATGTTTCAAAAAGCAATTTACTCTCTCTATATTTGCTTGTTTAACTTCCTGGGGGTGGGGGATCGTTATCTGATAATAATACCAAGGCTTCAAATTATAAGAGATTCCACCTAAATATTAGGAATAACTTCTTTATTGTAAGATCTGTGTGACACTGGAATGGACTGCCTCAGAGGGTGGTGGACTCTCTTCTTTGGAGGTCTTTAAACTGAGGTTGGGTGGGCTTCTTTCAGGAGTGCTGTATTTGCATGGCAGGGGGTTCAACTAGATAGCCATTCTGGTCCCTCCCAGCTCTAAGATTCTATGATTCTATGGAGATTTTCAGACTACACTATTTAAGTGTTACTATTCTACTTTAACTGCTCTGGCTTCTTCCTGTGGAATTCTGGTGTTTGTAGTTTAGTGAGGCCTAAGAGCTCTCTGGCTGAGAGTTGTAAATGCCCCTCCCTAAACTGCAAATCCCGGGATTCAAGAGGAGGCAGCCAGAGCAAATAAAGTGGAATAGTAACACTATAACAGTGTTGTCTGAAAATCTCCTATGAAACACTCAAACACTGTTGCTACTGCCTGCTAGAGCAGACCCATGGAATCAATATGATTTAGCTATGTATTTACTCTTCACTAAACAATTGATTCAATGGGTCTGTTCTAGCTGGGGTTTATCAGTAGGATTCAGACCAAATTGAAACAGCAGTTTTATTTTGCTTCTTCAGAATTGGTGGGGAGGAGGAAGGCTGTGTAGGCCAATGCCCCCCTTCCCTGGACATCCTTCTCAGCCCTATAAAAGCTTTTGAAATCTCACACAAATCTCTCTCAATATTCAAATAAACTAGATGAGCCTTTTCCAACACTGTGCCAGCCAAATTTGAACTCCTATCAGTCTAAGAGTGATGGGAATTATAGTCTAACACATCTGGTGAGAACTATTTTGGGGATATTTGGACTAGATTAGTTGTTCTTTACCATTTTGAGCTCATAGGCCCCTTTGAGAATCTGATGAAAGCTGTGGACCCCTTGCTCAGAAAAAAAAATCACTTAAAATTTTGAAAGTAGCAGGAAGGACATAGAAGAAAAAAATTGCTTATAATTTGCATTGGCTACTTAGTTACATATGAGTGACTAAGTAATGTCTCCTGGCCTGATGCTCCCAGCGCACCTTAAGAGCCAGTGGTCAGATTGGACAAAGGAGGTCTCCCGATTATGGTGTTGCCACCACTTCCAACCACCAAGCGAGGCTGCAACTGGGGATTGCAACGAAGATCCTGTTCCTGATTGTCGCAGCCTCATTTGCTGACAGGAGGAGGGGTGGAAGCATTATCTTCCTTGCACCCTGAACAGAAGCGGAATCCTTTGCCCAGTCTGCACATTGGCTCTCAAGCTGGGCTGGGATGGCATTTATTTAGTCTTACTGAATACAGAGCAGTCATGGATCTGTAACTGTGGATTATGAATCTGTAAATATGATAAGAAATGCTAGCCAATATATTTTTTCCACCTGGTTTGAAAGGTGCAATCCATGCAGAGGCTAACAGGCTCATCAGCCACAGATCAAGAACCCCTGGCTGAGATACTTGGTCCCCCCCCCATCATTTATTTATCACAAAGGTATATTTACTGTACTCTACGGAGAACTCGCCACGGCCAGTGTGGTATAGTGGTTTGAGCTTTGGACTACAACTCTGGAGATCAGGGTTCAAAACCTACTGGTGACCTTGGGCAAGTCACACTCTCAGCCTCAAAGGAAGGCAAAGGCAACCCTCCCACTCTGAACAAATCTTGCCCAAAAAAACCAAACCCATGATGGGTTCGCATTAGGGTCACCATAAGTCAAAAATGACTTGAAGGCATGCAACAACGAGAAGAAATGTTTACTGTTCCCCAAAGTATTATAGAATCATAGAATCATAGAGTTGGAAGAGACCATTTTTACTGCCCAAGTGTAGTATCCTACATTTCTCCCTCTTGAAATTCATTTTGTTAGTTTTGTTATTGAAGGGTTTATCTTTTATTTCCTCACTTCATACCTATGTGGACTAGGTTAATTTGAGAGACAGTGACTTGCACAAGGGCAACCAGTCTGCTTCCTGGAAGATCAAAGCTATGCACCTAGGTGTTCCCCTGGCAAAATCCCAAAAAACTGTTTCCATGGCAGCACACTAGTGGTCTTAGAAATCATACTTAGAAATAAGAGAGCATCTGCACCAAGTGTTGACAGATTTCATGGGATCAGCTTGAACTGTGAATGAGCCACTCTTCCGCTTTTTTTTTCTGGATGCATGAAAGATGTAATTACAGCTGTAAGTGTTCTTGAATTGGGTTTTAAATCGTTTGCTGACCTTGTAGGAAAGTGGAGTTACAGACACATTTCAGACTTCCTGCATCCCCTCATCCCAGTAGAGACACTGTGGGAGCCAGTGTGGTGTAGTGGCTTAAATGTTGGATTATGACTCTGGAGACCAGGGTTCAAACCCCTGCTCTGCCATGGGAACCCACTGGGTGACCTTGGGCAAGTCACACTCTCTCAGACTCAGAGGAAGGCAAACAGCCTCTGAACAAATCTTGCCAATAAAACCCCATGATACGTTCATCCTTAGGGTCACCTAAGTCGGAAGTCACTTGGGCCGCTTCTACACAGGCCGAAACACACCAGCTTCTGGCTGTGGATCTAGCCCATTCTTCCCCCATTACCTGAATAAAACATGATGGAGTCCAGATAGGTACACCCACCCACCTCTGCAGCTGCCCCTGCAACTGACCACATTACACTCTCTGACACAAGGCAGGAGGCCTGAAGCACATGTCCAAGACCCCCTGCATGTGAGCATCCCTGGTCACATGCTGAGGGCTTGCTTCCTGGCTGCGGAGAGAGTGATGTGGATGGCAGCTGCAGCAATGGGCTGGTGGTATGGGCTCCTGCAGTCATACCGGGCCCAAAATGTTTTGTCCTGGCAGAAGTATTTTTCCCCTGGATGTCTTAATAGAATAGTGTAATGACTTTACTAAGTCTTCCTCCTGTCTTAGCCCCATCTTTGCCCTGGGAGTCATGAGGACTGCCTGGGAGCAAAATGAGGCCAAAGCCCTGCATCATTAGGACTGCAGGGCTCCAAGATGGATCCAAGATGAGGTAAATAGCCTGTCTAGACAAGGCCTTGGAGGCACACAACAAGAGTCACTGTGAACAGATTAATTCTGTATGAAACTGCTTAGTCCTCTCCACTATGCACCATCCCATGAGAGTTGTAAACACTTGGAAATGTTTTCCCCCTGAAACTCTTTTTCCTGTGTAGAAATACTGATCAAAGGAAGTACATCACACCAGTGGCAGTGGGTCGCTTCCAAGGCAGTGGGGCAGGGAATCCACTTGGGACTTTATTCCCAGCTTGAAGGAACTATCCAAGGTGTTAAACCCTATTCCCCAAATAGGTTTAGCACCACTGATAGCTCCTTTCAAGTGTATGCTACAAGCCAGAGCAAATTCACTGCCGTACTGACATGGAAGCTACCAGCCACTACTGCTTCATAGTCAGACTGCGGACTGTGCTCCCACTTCAGGATTCTACTCTCTGGTGAAACAATAACAGGTTTAGAGGACAGTCTTGTCAGTTTCTCCCCTTTCCATTGATTTGCTTCACTACTCTCTTTCCCCTTCTCTGCTCTCCCTTGAAACTGGCATTGCTTCCCCTGTCATTGTGTCCAAACAATGTTTCATCAACCAAAGGCTTGTTAATACATAGCTGATAAGCAGAGGCACAGCACAGTCAAACTAATTACAGGAAAAGGAATCAAGGCAGCATGAAGTTGGTCACTTACTCTACTTACAAGCAAGACACAAGCCCACAAGCAAAAGTCCACTATACAAGGTCCAGGTCTGACAAGCAGAGTTCAGGATAGTCCAGCAGAATCCAGGTCAGGCAGAGTTCAGAGTAAACAAACACAGCCCAGGTCAAACACAGCAAGCAGGAACATGGCAGGTCACCAGGTAGGTCAGATAGTCTCCAACAAAGCTTGGAGGTCAAGGCTGAGTATTTATAGCTCATTAGCTAATGCAGCTGCTGCTTAACTAATTGCTGCTTCTTATAAATACACTGAGAACTGCCTCAAGCCCTCCTTTTGTTGTCTCCTTGCTATGAAGGTAGATATAGGTAAGTTGTCCTCTGTATCTGAAGGGGCAGGACCCTCTTCCAGAGCTGGTACTGCACTGCACTATTGTCTGTGTCTGAGGCCTGTGGCTCTGGAACATCCTTCTGCTCTGGTTCATCAGGTCTTGGCATGTCTACTGCTTCAGTCTCTGAGTCGGAGTCCATTTTCAAGTTCTGGAGGCAGGGCATGACACCTTCTCACTGGATTGCAGAAGGGCTGGTGAGGTTGAGAGATGGTGAAAGAAGTGGTGATGGAGCCAATGAAAAGGATCAGGATTGCATCAGAGTTTAGTGGCAGCACGGCAATATAGTGACAGTATTTGGGGCGGGTAGGCAGGCCAGTGTGGTGTAGTGGTTTGAGTGTTGGGCTCTGGGGTTTGAATCCCTGCTCAACCCTGGAAACTCCCTGGGTGGCCTTGTGTGACTCACACTGTCTCAGCCTCAAAGGAAGGCAGTGGCAAACATCCCATTTTTAAAGGAGCCAGCATGGTGTAGTGTTGGACTTGGGCTCTTGGAGTACTACTGGCCTGGGGATGAAATCTGCAAAATTCTACGTAGTGTCCAGCCATTTGAACTCTTGAACTCTTGCAAGAGATTCAAAGGTGAGGCAGAAATGTGTGAAAGTTCCATTTCAGCTGTCATTGGCGTCTTGTGTTTCTTTTGCATCATTATAAATAAAACAAGTCCTGGCTCATCTGCTGCCTACATGGTGCATTTGACCTGAATCGATAGAGGGCTGCATGTTCTAATCTGCTTGGCAGCCCTCGGGACTGCAAACATGGCACCCAGATTAGAAACATCAAACACAGTAAGTAATGACCTTCAGCATTGCCCTTGTTCTGAGCTCAATCAACACTTCCTTCTTTGTCTGCCTTTTGTAGAATCCCATCTCTTTCAAGAAGGTTGGTTTATATGTCATAAAATACATGCAAGCTGGGATGACAATTCAGACTTTGGGGGTCAAGAGCCTGGAAAGCTTATTTGGATTCTTTGAAAACAGAAGTCCTAACATACCTTTCACCATTCTGTGCCAAAGTCAGCATTGTGTTTTAGCTTTACAGTACTAGTTCATAATATTCTGCCAGTTTGATAATCCACATGTCTGACTGATCTGTGACTCTGGGCTTGTCTACATTTACCTTGTAGCCATGGTGGATTTCTTAGATCTACAGCAGCCCCATAAATGCCACACTCACTGGTGTTCTCCAATTGTAGATCAGAGTATCCCGCCACACTGTAACCCACTACTAACCCCTCCCTATAATATCTCAAAATTGGAAATATTAGACACTTTGAAGGGGTAAAGTTGACTGGTAAGAGGTCAGATAGAGGTCACAAGAACATGGGAAGGTGTTTTAGGAAATAGTTTTACCAAGACAGCCCAAACTAGGATTATGCGAAAAGCACCCAGTAAACAAGGCCATTAAGGAGGTATGTGCTAATACCTTCTTGGGCACCTCAACAATGAGTCATTCAGCCAAACAATCAAGTGACCTTTCCAATCCCAGTCCCAAGTAAATCTATCCTCAGAATTCCCCATCCTGTCCTGCATTGTGAAGTTGTCATAAACCCATCAATTCCTATATCCCAGCCATCTAAGACAATCTGTGGAGTTTTGTTCTCTTTTGTCCCTCCCGTGGGACAGTCATTTAACCATTGTTGTAACCAGAATGTGCCTTTAAGGCACGACATGCGTTATAAATATCCCAGCCTAGACACTAGCAAACAGATGGATACAACTTTGCTGGATTCTCTCTGCCACCCTCAGTTTCTGTCTGAGCCTCTTTGCTACACATAACTTTTCTCCTTAAGACTTTTAAATAACACCCATTTCCCTGATTTCTCTCTATCCAATCTTCCCTGCTTTCTTTCTGATAGCCTTTATGGTTCTTACAAGCATGTCTTGCGTGTGTGAATTCACTTTGTGCTCGTTCCAATAAAAATACTTTATTTCACTTAAACTGGAGTTCTATGCAGTTAGTGCTGGTATACATAGGTGAAAAGGTCCTGAAGTTACCCTCCTCTTGCAGGCCAGCCATTTTGAGCTAATAATTTCCCCATACACTAAATCAGATGCTGGCATCATGGGTGGGATCCCCACAGACCCCTCCACCTCCTATGGTAACATCCATGTCAAAGTAAAATGGCAGTCCTATGTTGATCATGTGCCCTATACATCATACTATTTCCAGCCGCATGGCTGGGGTTGCTCCAGTTTCCCCCCTCCTGATTGGTTATCCATATGAATAAGCAAATATACATGGTCCCAGAGTACTGTATTACTGGGTAAGCAGAGGTACACTAATCCAGGTATGTGCACAATAAAAAAAATCTTTTAAAAGCAGCAGAATTTAGTACTGTCCACCAGAAGTGTGCCCTGGCATTGCTCCAAAGCCAATCCTCAGTGTCACACAGCCCAAAACCCAGGTTTTCCCCTCAAATGCAGAGCAAACCACAGATCTTACAGATCCAGAGTTTTCTGCAGAAGCCCTGGTGAAAATGCACATCATCA
Source organism: Gambelia wislizenii (assembly GCA_030847615.1). NCBI lineage: Eukaryota > Metazoa > Chordata > Lepidosauria > Squamata > Crotaphytidae > Gambelia > Gambelia wislizenii. The sequence goes on along the minus strand of JAUMIR010000002.1, from coordinate 249,659,264 downwards.
GAAATATTGTGCGTCAACTGTGCTGTGAATACAGGGTGAGTACAGGTTTTATTGTCCATTTAGACAAACCCTCAAAAGGAACACACATAGAGCCAACTTCTGAGGCATTTCTCTGTGCAGAAGCAATTCTTACCCCAGGAGACGAGGGCCTATTGTCAATACAAGTTAACACTAAACTAGTTTGGGTCAGGTGTAAGTCCTAAAGCAATACATTTATTTATTTATTTATTTATTTATTTATTTATTTATTTTGAGTATTTCTAACCCACCCTTCTGCCACAAAGGCTCTCAAAGTGGCTTACACATTGTTAATTGGACAGTTCCCTGCCCTCAGGCTTACAGTCTAAATAAGACATGACACACATGGAAAAGGGAATGGCAGTGGAAGAGGGGATTAAACCCACAAGGTGCTGGCTGCTTTTCTTTCTCTCTCTGAGGCCACAGCAGTGACAATTGGGATGGAGGGAGGGCCTTTCATCAGCTGCTGGAATCAAGGCATGATGGCCCTGTGCCAGGCTGCTCTTCTCTCCCTCGAGGCCAGAGCAATGGCAGTTGGTATGGAGAGACAGCTGTTCATCAACTGCTGGGCCTAGGCATGATGTAGCTGGGCCTGCCTGTTCTGTTTAGGAATCTTTCTAGTAGGGATGTAAAAATCTTTGCTTTTTGTTGCATGCAAGGGTGAATAATTTCTGAAGTTTTTGCCCCTGTTGCATTAGATTACAAGAATCCCTGTGCCTTTCTTGAATTTTTGAATTTGTAAAGAATTTAGTATATTTGGCCCTATGTATGTTGGTTTTTGTATAAAACCCAAGGTTTTTGCCCCTCCCCCCCCAATATCCCTCAACGTGAATATATCTCACAGAAACCGACAGTTTTCCTGGGAGGGTGTCTTGATGTGTTGAGAAACCCTTTTTGGTATAGATGAGAAAAATTGTAACTTGTAGCATGTACACTAACAGTGCTATATAAATAGATGGTGATGATGACATAGCAATGGTTGATGTAACTACTTATTGTAATACTGTACTTGTTGTCTGGACAAAAGTTCTAGAACCCCTTTCCTCATCCAGCCTGGTCACAGAGACCTTGCCATGCCAGCAGGGGATTCTGGGAATTATATTCAACAAGGACCCTTCCTCAAGCTCTAGTTAATATGCACAGGAGTAGTGAGTAGTGTGCATGCATCGGATACTTACTTTCAGCACAAGCACAAAGCAAACAAAGCTGTGTTGATTTTTCTTAGGGGTAGTCCAGATGGTGAAAAAAAAAATCCTCCTAGAATCTGTGGGGAATCCTATGTGTCCAGGATGTGATCCCACAGCATTCCGTCCTTTTCAGAGGGCTAGGGAGCAAAAATTGGGGAAAGTATGGCAGAATCCACTGGGACTTTTCCTGAGTTAAAAAAACAACAAAAACAGATGGAAATGCACACCTTTGCCTGTTAGGACAACTGGATTGCATTGCATCATGTTACTGGAGAGGACAGCTGATTGGTCAGAATGTGCAGGGGGCAGAGCTTGGTAAGACGGGAGATCGTGCAACCACCATGTTGGACTGTCATTGTCGCATTTGTGCACTAAGGTGATGAAACAGGCTTTCTTTCCTTCTCTCCCCCCCACACTTTATTTAAGCAGAAAATCTCTCTTCTATACCTTGGATTTAGGTTTCTTTAAAAAATACTGTTTGGCAGGGGCAAGTTGGGGAGTACAAAACTGTGAGTAATTCACTCACAACCACCATCTTGATTCAGTGGCATGCCTCCGTGTGAATAGGAAACATGGAGAGCTTCAGACACCAGAGATTTTGCCAAAAAAATTGTTGAGACAAATGACAGCTACTGCAAATGGGTGTTTCTGCACCCCAGTTCAAATTTTATTCCCTCGTCTAGACCGGCCCTTAATTTCAAAGGGACTGGCTTTACTTATAACAATCAGCTACAAATTTTGGTTTGTAAGCAAATTATTCTGATGGTTGTGGAAGGGAAGGGGAAGGAAGAGAGTGGCTGAACACTGTGGAGGTGTGGGTTTCCTCTTGCCCTTTGTTCATACCTTTTTGGGGGTGGGAGAAAGAGAGGGATGGCTGAGTATCGCCAGATGAACTTTTTTTCTTCTTCACAGGGAATTGTTTGTGTTTTCTGTATAGGAAATTGTACACAGTTAAGGCACAATGGAGAAGGAGGGGGGAGTGTGGAAGGCAGTGATGTGTCTTCATTCAGTGAGATTGGCAGCTTCACCAGGCTTGCCTTCCCCCCACCCCACCTTCATTTTCTGCCCAATTAAATCATAGCACTTGCAGATATTACAGCCTCGTATTCTCTGGTTAATGAAGGGATGCCCCCCCCTTTCCACCAAGCCGTCACTGCTTACAATACTGGACTAATGGCAGGTGCACTTGTGAGTAGGACTTTGCATAGAGGAAAAAATGGTGGTTGATGGTGGGGAGAGGGAAGCAGAGCCTACTGCTTAGACTAGGGGGTGGGTGATGTGTAGTCCTCCAGAAATTCTTCCAGAATTCCTCCCAACTGCCTATGCTGGTTAGGGCTGCTGAGAGTTGTAGTCCCACACCACCTGGACAGCTGGAGTTTGCCCAACCTTGGTTTACATACAGCATAGAATCATAGAATCATAGAATTGCAGAGTTGGAAGAGACCACGAGGGCCATCCAGTCTAACCCCCTGCCACGCAGAAAATCACGATCAAAGCATCCCCGACAGATGGCCATCCAGCCTCTGTTTGAAGACCTCCAAGGAAGGAGACCCCACCACACTCCGAGGGAGTGCGTTCCACTGCTGAACAGCTCTTACTGTCAAAAAGTTCCTCCTAATGTTGAGGTGGAAACTCTGTTCCTGGAGCTTGCATCCATTGCTCCGTGTTCCAGTCTCTGGAGCAGCAGAAAACAAGCCTGCTCCATCCTCAATGTGACATCCCTTCAAATACTTAAACAGGGCTATCATATCGCCTCTTAACCGTCTTTTTTCCAGGCTAAACATACCCAGCTCCCTAAGTCTCTCCTCATAAGGCATTGTTTCCAGACCTTTCACCATTTTAGTTGCCCTTCTTTGCACACGCTCCAATTTGTCCATATCCTTTTTGAATTGTGGTGCCCAGAACTGGACACAGTATTCTAGGTGAGGTCTGACCAAGGCAGAATAGAGTGGCACTATTACTTCCCTTGATCTGGACACAATACTTCTATTGATGCAGCCCAAAATTGCATTGGCATTTTTTGCTGCCGCATCACACTGTTGACTCATGTTCAACTTGTGGTCTACTAGGACTCCTAGATCCCTTTCACATGTAGTCTCGTTCAGCCAGGTCTCTCCCATCCTATATCGATGCATTTCATTTTTTCACCCTAAGTGCAGTAAATTACACTTCTCCGTATTGAATTTCATTTTGTTAGCTTTGGCCCAGCTCTCCAGCCTATCCAGGTCATTTTGAATTTTGATCCTGTCCTCTAGGGTATTAGCTACTCCTCCTAATTTGGTGTCATCTGCAAATTTGAAAAGTATGGCCCTAATTCCCTCATCCAAGTCATTGATAAAGATGTTGAATAGCACTGGACCCAATACCGAACCTTGTGGCACCCCACTGGTCACATCTTTCCAAGATGAAGAGGAGCCACTGCTGAGCACCCTTTGGGTTTGGCCGGTCAACCAATTACAAATCCATTGAACAGTTAACTTGTCTAGCCCACATTTTACAAGCTTGTTTGCAAGAATGTCATGGGGAACCTTGTCAAAGGCCTTACTGAAATCAAGGTATACGATATCCACAGTGTTCCCTTCATCTACCAAGCTGATCATTTTATTTAAAAAAGAGATCAGATTAGTCTGGCATGACTTGTTTGTCTGAAACCCATGTTGATTTTTTGTGATGATGGCATTGCCTTCTAAATGTTAACAGACTATCTGTTTAATGATCTGCTCCAGAATCTTCCCTGGTATTGATGTCAGACTAACTGGATGATAATTGTTGGTATCCTCTTTTTCCCCCTTTTTGAAGATCGGGACAACATTTGCCCTTCTCCAGTCTGCTGGGACTTCTGTTCTCCAGGAGTTCTCAAAGATTATTGCCAATGGCTCTGAGATTACTTTTGCCAGCTCTTTTAATACCCTTGGATGTAGTTCATCTGGTCCTGGAGATTTAAATTCATTTAGTTTAAGAAGGTATTCCTGTACTACCTCTTTGCTTATTCTGTGCTTGATTTCCCCTATTGTGTCCTCTGTTCCTTTATCCTCAGATTGGTCACCCTTTTCCTTTTCTGAAAGGATAGATGGCACCCTCCCATAGGATAGATGGCACCCTCCCAAAGTCTGGGATCACAATTCCCCTCATTCCTGACCTATGGTGGCTGAGGTAGAAGCATAGGCACAACAGTCTACATATTTTCCTTAAATGTGTGGAGTTGTTTGTTTGTTTGTTTGTTTTACCCCATTCAGAATTACATTCGGACCCCTGTATCCATGGAACCAATATCTGTGGTACCCAAAACAGGAACACATGCCATAGAGTCTTCCTAGAAAATGCCTAGAGAAGCAACCTCTCTAGACATCTTCTAGGTTCTCCAATGGTATTTTATGGTATTTTAAACCAGAAGTCCCATTATTTTAATAGGGTTTACTGTTAGCCGTGGTTTCTGGTGTCCTGTGTAAGTCCGGGAACCAACCCCCTGTGGATACGGGGTCTGACTGTATTGTGGGAATCATCCAAGCATTGTGGGATTGGATAAGAATTTGGTTTGATTTGTTTCTTAATCAAATAAAATTGACAATTCCTTCATCAATGTAATGGAAAGAAATTATTTTTAAAAAACCCAAAGGAAAGTAAATGGTGGGAGGGAGCAAAACTGACAAATTGACCCATCTAGGTTGCTTCTCTTTCCCAAGCCTGGGTCTGAATCCCAATATACTTAGCAATATTTGTGGAGCTTTTCCTGAAAGGCTCCTCATCTTTATCAACAATGTGGCAGACAAGCCTGCCACGAGGTATGACCGGATGGGAATTCTGTTCAATTTGTTCTTTTAAGAACTTGTGAAAATTTGCAGATTGTGTCATAGATGGGATGGAAAGCATTTGGGGTTTAAAATAATTCAGACCTGGGAAGAAAACAAAATTGAGAGATTTGTGCATCCCTTTAAGGGGGAAAAAAGGCTTTCTCCCATGGGGCAGTCCAAGGGGAAAGGAAAAAAAAGGCCAAACCACTTTATAATAACCAAGCTAGTTACAACCCCTTTTGACTGCATATGGCAATATGTGCTTACTGGCCATAATTCCTCTGTTCACCGGAGAACTCAGCTATTGTTTTCCCACACCTGAAGATTGAAATACATTTCATTTATAACATGTCCCACAAACACTCTCCTATACCTGACAGCCGGCGACAGGGACTGAATGCTGAGCAGACAGGGTCTCCGAACTACTTGGAAAACAATCAAGGCAGGGAGCAGGGCGGAAAGACAAGCAACAAGGCTCAGGAAATAAAGCACTCACTGTTTCATTTTCTTCTGTCATTTGGGAGTTGTCCTGGGCTGCTAGTGGTTTGGGGATGGATGGTGTATGGGTGCAGAGGCAAGAACTACATTTGGGCCATAACGTACGTTTGTGGAATCCACCCCAAATAATCACACAGCTCCTCACTGCTCAGGTAATGTGGGAGAACCCCCAAAGAGGCACATGCTGATCATAGTGAGTTGGGAAGCATTTGGAACCCCCTCTCTCTCTTATCTCACTTTTTCCTTGTACAGCAGGGGTGCACAACTGTGGGAGGCTAGGGTGCCACATTCACCCCTAGGAGACCTTGGGAGGTTGTGGGACCCCCTCCATAGCAAAAATCTTCCTGCTAAATGTTCCCCTATAACTCTGTGTGGGGCATTTTTGCCAAATTCTGCCCCCCCCCGGCTCATTAAAAGCCCAAGAGAGGCCAGAAGTAATTTCCTGATTACTGGTACTTCTGATTTCAAAAAAAAAATCCCACCCCTCCCCCCTAAAATGTAGTTGAAATTTGACCCCTGAGGGCCACAAAAACTAAGCACCAGAAAAATGGCCCTGGGAGGCTGGATACGGCTCACAGGCTGCAGTTTGTCCACCCATTGTCCAGATTCCAAATCTTTTCATCTGTACCAGAACTAGGAAAGGTTACTTTTTGAACTACCATCCCCTGTGGGTCAGGGATTCTGGGAGTTGTGGTTCAAAAAGTAACTTTTTAACCTTTGCTTCATCCCATGCCCAAAGCATATCCTCTAGCTGTCCCAGGACAATGGGACATTAGCCAAACAGACACTAATGCTCCTTGCATATCCACCCACCCTAGGAACTAGCTACACAGATTTACATATCCTCTCCAACAGGGACTCATAGTATGTAAACCCCAAACACCCCTACCCAACCATTCTCTGAAGATGTCAGCCACAGATGCAGGTGAAACATCAGGAATAAACTCTTCCAGAACATGGCCTCACAGCCTGGAAAAAAACCCACAAAAAACCTACAGTCCCAATTAATCCTCTGTCATCCCATTTTCCAGCTGCTTTTAAAATGTCCCAGTTTCTCTCTCCTCCTCCCACATTATCTCTTTGTCTTCAGCTTACTTCAGTTGCTGCAAACTGAGATCAAATTAGAAAAGTAGTCTGCACTTAATTAACTCAGCAGGTAGGGAGAGGAGAGGCATGGGTGGAATCTTGTCCTTCTCAAGGTGGCGCAGGCAATAAGCAAACTGCTTCTGCCTCTCCTAGCTTGTCTGAACTGCCTCATAAATAACTTCTGCCACCTTGAACACACTCTGATATTGCTTGGCCACACACGTCCTGTGAAATATTGGAAGGTACGGCTCCATATTCTATACTGGATGTATGTTACATACATGTCTATAATTGCAATTACCTTTTTCAACATTTTTAATCTCATATGTTAAATAACTTTGGCAGAGAAGTGACTCTGTACTGACCTCATACTGAGCATATGAGACTTCTGTGTAGTTCAAGTGTAAATGGGGATGGCTGATCAGATCAGCCAGGAGAGAAATAGGAATTTCTGCTTTCCAAGCTAGGTTCATGTTTAGGGTTAGTAGTTAGGGTTAGCCTGGAGACTAATGGACTTAGAACTCTACCATTAGATAATGTGAGAGAGCAGATATTAGTTAGTGGTTCTTAACCTTTTCTTTACCAGGGACCCCTTTAAATATCTTTTGTTGCTGTAGACCCCCAAGACTTAACACAAGATTTAAATAAATAAATAATATAGTTACATCATCCATGAAACTTTCCCTTAGAGCCACTGGAGTGGGAGGGAAGACTTTTCTCCTGCTTCTTCCTGCAAGTTTGTGGCTAGAGATGATTGAATGGCAATGTGCAGGGCAAGCCAGCTAGCCAACCTTTGCCTTGGCTTCTGTCATGTGGCTGCTCCACCGCAGGAAGGAGGTGGGCCAAGCAACATTCAAGCCTTTGTGGACCCCCTGTGAGGAAATAATAATAATAATAATAATAATAATAATAATAATAATAATAGGCTTATTTGTATCCTGCCTCTCTCATCAGGATTGGGGTGGCAACATCATATAAAACAACAATCCAACATAATGTTAAAAACAACACAAATGTTAAAATGACACATATGTTAAAACATTACATCATTAAAACATCTCTATAGTAGTGAATCAGTTGAGTTTTAAATATAAAATATAGATATTAAAATACACTTAAAATTAAAAAGGCATAAAATGGGGAATAAAAGTGACAAAGTGGAGAGTATCAAAGTAATGGCTGGGCATCTGACCTAATCTGGAAAGGCCTGCCAGAAGAGATCCATCTTAACAGCTTTCTTAAAAGCACCCATATCATCCCACAGTCTGGGAGCAGTGGTGGAGAAGGTCCTCTGGGTGACCATGGCCAGCCTAGCTGTCATCACCTGAAGTAATTTTCCCCAGAGGACCGAAGGGTACAGGGCGGATTGTGCAGGAGAAAGTGATCCCGTAGGTAGCCTGGCCCCAAGCCATAGAGGGCTTTAAAGGTAATGACCAACACTTTATACCTTACCCGGAAACTGATTGGCAGCCAGTGAAGAGATTTTAATATTGGTGTAATATGGTCACCCCTGGATGTTCAGCCTGGCTGCCATATTTTGAACCAATTGAAGTTTCTGGAGGAGGCAAAAGGTAGCCCCATGTAGAGCGCATTACAGAAGTCAAGCCTTGAAGTCACCAGCTCATGTACAGGTTAAGAACCACTGAGTTAGAATCCTGTTGGTACACAATGCTTATAGAGTTGGGGTTTTTTTTCAGGGTCCCACAGAGATGGTGAGGGAGAGCAGACACAATCTGTTGGATCTGAATGGCCCATTTCTCTGTTGCCTAACTTTCTACATAGCTGCTACACCTTTGGCCCTTTCCTTCCTGCGTACACTGGCATAGTAATACTATCGTGGTGGACGAAAGGATTCCAGCCTTAGAGTATCATGAAAAGGCAGCATTTGTTTTACTTATTTCATTTATCCCTATTTTATCTATGCTGCCAGAGAGGAGGAGAGGCCCTGTGGGATTTCCTTTAGCCATGGTGTGCCTTGATTTGTGGTGTAAACAGTATGTGGGTGCCATTTGCTGCTCTAGCTCAGGTAACAAAATATGTTGGACTGACCCTGTTGGATGCCCAGGTGGTACCTGTTAACCAGGGGAACCTTTTGAACAGTTTTGACTTGTTTGCCAACTTCCCCCTCTACTACAAGATATCTTTCTATCACATTTTTCTTTGGTAACATCCAGCTTAGATTACTGTAATGTGGTCTACCTGGTGCTGCTGCAGGAGACAGTTCAGATACAAGAAATGATGAAACACTTGTACAGCAGAATCCCTCTTTGTCATTCAACCCAAAAGAGTGTGGGCTCGGGTGACTAGTATTTGTGTGAACTCTGGAACTCCCTCCTTCTCAACTCCCTGAAACATCCAGGGAGTAATGCTAGGGCCTCCTTAATGCAAAGAATGGGTACTACCCATCACTGAATTATCAGCTCTGGTCTTACCGATGTTGATGGGATCTGTGCCTTCTCAGGAAAAACTACAAAAACACCACACTAAGTTGTAAGTTACATGACAGTTTTTAATTCGGAAAATGCTGGCTTACCTCTCTTTTGAACCAGTGCCGAGTAGTTTACACAATTTTCTCTGGAAAGTCGTTTCTCTGATAACATCTGAAAGTTTTCCAAATTTGCAGTTCACAGGGGTGTGTGTGTGGTCTCCATGACTGACAGTCATGGAGGCCTATTTCTCCCCCGGGTGGAAAGGGCGCCTGCGGGATGTGTGTGTGTGTGTGGCCAGAGGCCCAAGGACAGCCCCAGACTGTTGCTGTCGTTGGGTCACACCGCAGACACCGACCCCAGAGGCCCCAGGTTCAAAAAGCCATGCCACTCCCAAGGCCTCAAATGCCAGTGCCTTCAGTGTGTGTGTGTGTGGGTGCCCGGAGGCCCAACAACAGCCCCAGGTGCAGCGCCGCACCGTTGCTGTCATTGGGTCTCGACCACACCTTCACTCCACACCCCAGAGGCCCCCAAAAGAGGCTGCAGCAGGGGACAGGTGGGCAATGTGACTGACAGTCCCATTGCTCTCCTGTCTGTCACTGCAGCCTCTTCCCCCACAATGAAGGTGCTGGCTTAGGAGGCCTCAGGAGTAGTGTGGCTGTTTGAACCACTGAGCTGCTTCCTGGGGCCTCTGGGGGCGGTGTCCGCAACACGGGGTGTGTGTGATGCCGAGACCAAATGACAGCAATGGCACTGCACCGCGCCCAGGGCTGTTGTTGGGCCTCCGACTTCTTCCCCCCCCTCCACTGAAGGTGGTGGCCTTGGAGGCCTCGGGAGCAGCATTGCTTTTTGAACACTGGGGTCAGTGTCTGCGGCACGGGGGGGGGAGGGGGAGGCTGAGACCCAATGACAGCAACAGTGCTGCACCATGCCCAGGGCTGTCATTGGGTCTCTAGCCTCCCCACACACACCCCGAAGGCACTGGCCTTGTAGGCCTCAGGAGCAGTGTGGCTGTGTGAACTGCTGGGCTGCTTCCCAGGGCCTCTGAGGTCCCACTGTTAGTCCCGTAGTCCTGTCTATCCACTCCAGCCCATGAAGGGGGAAGGGAAGAGCGCTGGGGTTGCCAGGTTTGTAATTTAAAAAATGGCGGATCAAGTTTTGCAAGGCATCCCTTACAAGCCTGCCCCATCTGATCACCGACCAATGGCATCTCAGCTCTGCTGCGAGCCCCTGCTTCACAATTGTTGCTGGTAATTCACACAGCCAATACTGTGCAACCTTCTGAAATGCTTAAAAAAGGTTGGAAAATACTGCAAAAGCTGTAACTGCATGACTTACGGATTTTTTGGCCCCCTTCCTTCTGAATACACCGACTTTGCTCTGAAACTATTAGGACTCTTGCCGAATTCCTGGCAGATTATTTTGCTGTGTAACTGACCCCTAAGAAACAGCAAAGAAGCTCAGGGAACAATAATGGGAACAAAGGAAGATGGCTGTTCCCAGTCAGCCAAGGTCCCACTAGGGCCAGTCAGGACGATGGATTTCGCACAGGTGTTTTAATTCATTCGGGTCTGTTTAAAAAGCTAGCAATTCCACGATGCTTGGAGCCACTTGGCTGCCATCAATAATCCTCAATTACCACAGAAGTTCCCGCTTTCTGGGCAGGCTAGTCTCCCTGGTGGGCCGTGGAAGGCACCGTGGCTGGCTGCAAATAGCATAATAAGTCTCCCCGATAAACAGGATTTATGTGGCTTCCCAGGAGAGGTCTGCAGGATGTTCCACAGGTCCTTTCAATGGTGCAGTGGTTTATTATTAAATGGGGGTGATCTAGAATCTAGGAACTGGGGATTTTCACACAGAGGTTGTAAAAAAAATGTAGCTGTTATAGTGTCTCTGTGTAATGTTTGAGAGCCTTCTGTCTAAGGGGGAAACTAGAGTTTGGGAAGATCTATAAGGATCATACCTGCCTGCAGCTCATGACCTTTTTGAGAGGAAGAGAATGTGCCAAAATTATATTTTAAAAGCAATGCAACCAGAAGGAATGAAGGTACTCTATTTTGTTAGGCATTTTGTTAGGCATTTTTCAGGTTTGGTGCCATTCTCTTATCAACCCTAAGTACCCCCTTCCTGAGGAAAGAAAAGAGAAGAAAAAGGAACAAGTAGCCGAACAAGTAATGGAACGAAATTCTTTTCTAACTTTGCAATGAAAACAGGCTATTTTTCAGACACTGTAACCAGTAATAGGAATGAATTCTTGTTTTTAAAAACAGTAACCTTCCAGGCCCAACTAAGACCTTGTTTAGATGGGCTGTTCACCCCATCATGGCCCTGTCTTGAAGCCCTGCAGTCCTAGTGATGCAGTACTGTTGCCCCAGGGCAGTCCTCACAACACCCGGGGCAAAAACGGGGCTATGGCAGGTTAAAGCCTGTTACACCATTGTAGTATAACACCTATGAAAAACCCTTCCAGCCTGGAAAAAACGGATTGGGCCCCACGTGACCACAGGAGCCAAACCAGCCTGTTGCTGTAGCTGCCATCAGCATCACTCTCTCCAAAGCCAGGAAGGAGTCCCAAAGCATGTGACCAAGACTGGTCACATGCGGGGGGGGGGCATAATCATGTGCTGCAGGCTGGCTTCCTGGCTTCAGAGAGTGGGAGGCAGACAGCAGCGGGTGCAGAGATGGGCTGGCATGGTGGTCTGGACTCCATCCCATTTCATGCCAGTAACGGGGGAGGAACAGCCAGATCCTCATCCAGAATACACTGGTGGGGGAGCTGGCATATTCTGGCCCATGAAGATAGGCCCTGAGAGACCTAGACACGTACCCTTGAAGACTAGAATCATGAGCCGGCATCCTGTTCAGTAGTTACGAGATTGTAAACTGGACTTAGATCTTGTATCTTTTGGAATCCACATTTATGGTCATTAATGACCAAATGTGACCCCCAAAACCTACCTTTTCATCTGGGCATCACCCAAACAAAAGGATTTCCTTTTTAAAAAATTTTATTAATTTTATAATCATACATTATATTATCCAATCAATACTTAGTTAGTATAATACATAAAATTACTATAAACATAAACATCGCAATTTTTCTATTAACTAATTTCAAAGGTTAGCATAGATTCTTTACTATAATTTTATTCAAAGATATTAGTTCCCCTACCCTCCCACCTCAGTGCTCCCCTTCACCGGAGCCATTATCCCTTACCTAATCTTTCCAGAATCTCATTTCTTCTCGTAGAGGTAACCTCCCATCTTTTGTCTGTAATACTTTTTTAACAAATACTTTCCAAATTTTATCAAAATCCAACTTCCTCTTCTTACTTTAATTCTACATGTTAACTTATCATTTATTGCCATCTTCCAAACTTCTTTATACCACTCCTCCACTTGTACATTTATTTGCATTTTCCAATGTCTTGCTATAATTAATCTTGCTGCCATTAATAAATTTGTTATTAAATCCTTTTCTGCTTGATTCCCATTCTCTCCATTATAAATTGACATCAATGCTATGCTTGGTTTCCTTTCTATATTTCTATTCAGAATATTCTCTATTTCTATGAAAACCATTTCCCAAAACTGCTGTACAAATTTACAATTCCACCACATATGCGTATATGTACCTATTTCTTGACCTCTCCAACAATACTTAGAGTTATTCTTATCTATATTATGCAATCTTGCTGGTGTCAAATACCATCTCCATATTATTTTATAATAATTTTCTTTTATCCGTATTGACATATATTTTAGATATGTCTTTGTTTCCATATCTTATCCCATTCATGATCTCCAATTTTTTGTTTCAAATCTTCCTCCCATGTTCTCCTTAGATATTCCCCTTTGTCCAAAAGGATTTCCAAGGTGCTGAAAAGTAGGGGGGTTGGAGTGGAGGGCAACACCATCTGATGTAGCTACAATGATGGAAACTCTACTGTCATAATTGTGTCTCACAATGTAGGATCTCAGCCATGATTTTTTTTTAAAAAAATACCAATTTTTACCTTTTTAAAAAAACTAATCCATGTCATGTATGAAATCAATGTTTCAAGGCAGTGCCATGTAGGAAATCAGTGTTTACCTCCAATGTAGGCAATTTAAGGCTCTCCACATGTTGTTAGACTGAAACTCCCATCATCCCTCACCACTGGTGAGGGCTAATGGGGTGTAGCAGTAAGATTACTGTATATCTGCATGATCACAAGTTCTTTGCTCCTAGTCTATACGTATGCATGTGTGCTGCTTGTGCGTTCAGACTGACCTAAATATAAGCTAGTGCCTTGAATACCTCTTAGCACATCTGCACAGGTGACTGGAACAGCACTGAGTACTGTGAGGTTTACAAAGATCTAATTCCTAGTCTGCATGCATTGAACAGATAATGCTACTAACACTGACATCCTGAATAACCAGTCTAGAGGGCATGGGGGCAATATAAGTACTAATAAAATATGAAAATGAGTATTAACTTTCCATTTACATGGTATTAACAGTAATATGTGCCATTTCCAACCTAAATGGGAAGCACTGTGGTCTCATTTGCACAGGATAATTGTATCTACCATGCAGCAGGTGAACACAGCCTCCTCCAACCTAATGCCCTCCAGATATCTTGGACTACGGCTTCCATAATGGCAGAGCCAGCATAGCATAACTGTCTGGAGATTATTAGAGTTGTAATTCGATGTATCAGATGGTACCACATCAGGTACCATCCATTCAAAACTTTGGAAGAAGGCAAGGACTGCGATCCTACATCATATTGGGTAGTGTTATGTCCATGCAGGTCTGCTTGGCCACAAGATTCCCAGGCATGCAAAACTCACTTGAAAAGGTGGGCATGTACTTCCTTAGGCATTTAGTGGCTGGGGAGGGTGTAGAGTGGCTGGTAACCATCCAGCTGCTTTTCTGCAGCTATGAATAAAGAGGAGCTGCCTCACCCATGGTGAATACAATGGAGAACTTGGGGAGAGGGGGAGAGAGAGAGAGAGAGAGAGAGAGAGAGAGATCTCCCCCCCCCCCCGATGTTTCCCATGTCCATTAAATGGACACTCTCTTCCCCAGGCCCTGAATAGATGGGTGAGCATGCACCTGTCCTTTGCAGTAAGCTTGCTGGGGCATTGCACAAGCAGCTATTGGATAACTCATCACACAATGATAATAAAAGGGAACAAAATCATGTAAAATGTACATATGTCACCAACAGGATTGCAGCTATGATGTTATGTTTGCTGAGAAGTACAGCTGAACTGGAAGCACCCTGCCTGCTTCCCCTCTAAACTTTCCTTCCTATTCCAGACTCAAGATCTTAAAAAGAAAGAAACCAAAACAAACACCCTCTGCATTCTGTGTACAGGTTGTCCTCCCTGCCCAGTATCCGTAGGGGATACATTCCTGGACCTTCCATGTATAAGTGAAATCACGGATAATAGCAAATCCTATTAAAATAAAGGACTTTCTGTACAAACATACCATAGAGTTGCATTGGAGGACCTAGAAGATGCCTAGAGAGGATGCCTCTCTAGGCATTTTCTAGTACAACTCTATGGTATATGTCCCCTATTTTGTGACCTTTGGATAACTGAAACCATGGATATTGGTTCTGTGGATAAGGGGAGTGACCCATATTTGTAACAGTAGGTGGACATACATGGTGCCGGTTGGCAATCTATGACATCAGCACGAAACTTCCCCTCCAATGCTCAGAACAACTTCCTGCATCCTTTTAAAAATCTGAGCTAGTCATCACTTGAAAATATAAACCTACAAATGTTCATCTTACACTAGTGAAATAAAAATAACTTGGAATGTCAACCTGTAGCAAGACTATTGGCTGGGCCAACATTTGATGTGCTAAAAGTCTGTCACTTCAGTTGTGAAGCTGGGAGAAAGGCCAAGTCATCCTGTTGTGGTCATGGGGCCCTGTGCAGACTCTCTTTTTCTATTATACCTGCACTTGCTTGGGATGAAAAGAATATTAGCTGTTATTCATTTCCTGGTCAAAAAATGGGCTCCCTGATTTGGGAAGCCCAGTCAGGCAATATATAGCGGTGATAATTCTGTGCAGTTTTCATCCAATAGTTGCACATCCCAAATTGTATTTTTCAGGTATACAGGTGGGTTCTTAGCATGAAAATGGTGGGGTTTTGTGGAAAAATCCCTTTTTGCAGATAGCCATGTGAGCGTTTTTTGTGCAAGGTTGCTGTGAAATTGTTTCCCAAAATACTTCAGGATAAAGCCTGTGATATATTTGCCTTAGGGTTGCCATAAGTTGGAAACAAACTGAAAGCACACAACAAGAACAACAACAACAACAACAACAATAACAATAACAACATGAATATTGTGTGACAATTGCACAGGAATGTTCCTTTTCTCCATATCCTTGGTTCAACTGTTTTGTCCTTGGAAATGAGGGCGGATAATTTCCAGTTTTCTTCACATCAGGGAGAAAACTATGGAAATTCTCCCTCACTTGAAAGGACAAAACAGTCAAACTGAAGATGTAAATATCTGTTTTTTCCTTGCAGGTGAGGGTAAATCATAATTTCCCAACTCAAAGTGTTTGCCTTAGTTCTCTGACTGTAGCAACTGCTGGCTTCTTCTTTCATTTTCCAGGCCAGTAGGGGAGCTGTCACCAGTCAGGAGGTGCTTTGCTGCTAAGGTTTAGCAGCTGAGCAGTAGTAGAGTTGTCCAGACACTAGCTAAGCTAGAAAGAGCAGGTCAACAGGGGAATCAAAATGGTAGTAATTTGATGACCAACACATGAAATAACGAGTCCAGACACAAAGGTTGGGTTAAAATAAGGGTCACTTTATTTATTCTATCACCTATTTAATCTTTATTCCTTGGGATATGCAAACTAGGGGGTAGAAGCAATGTGGGAAAAGCTGGTGCTGATGTTCTCACCCAGACCTACCTCCCAGCTTCCGTGGGTGAAACACCTAAGCCCTGGGGTCGGGGGAAGGGTTTCCATCAATTGGGCTACCCCTGGGGACCATATGCTGGAAGGCAAAACCCCAGGAGGAGACACCTCAGGTCGCATGACTTCTGGCTCAACCCTTGGGCCAGCCTCAAGGATAGTCTATTCCCCACCCTCCAGTCATATGATCTGCAAGAACAGTTTGATAGAGCCAACCTTCACCCAAAAGAGGTGCCATAGGTGTACACTGAACAAATCCCTATCTCCCCCACAACCTGCCAGATGACCACCTATTTATGACACCACCCTAAAGCCAATTCTCCAAGTCCCTTGTAACAATGTGGGATAGGTAAAAAAGAAAACAAAGAAACATGAGAAAGGGGGAAAAAATTCCTACCTGGCCCATATGCAACCAGAAGACTCACACTATGACAGAGGCAGGAAGGTGGGTTGAATTCATGCAAAAGAGATGAATAGCCTCTGCTCTGCCCCTAATCTCTTACATCATGGCATGAAATGCCACGACACAATTAAAGGCCTCTCATCATGTGAAGCTATCAAAGCGCCTCCCCTCATGTAACACTACACTGTGCTGGGTGTGTGTGGTCATTCTTGTCCTCTAGTCTTCATGTTTCTATTTCAGAGCAGTTTCTCCTCACCTTGGCACTCCCATGATGCTTCAAACCAGCTACAGCATCCACACTGCTATGGTTTGGCTTTTTCCTCATGGCTCAGCTATGTTCCACATCATCACAGGAACTATACCCACACATGTTGGCAAGTCCTGCCTTTCTCCTGCCTTATGGCCTGACTATTCTGCTTCTAATCATGATGTCACATGATCCCATGTGCACACCATTCAGGGAAAAGTACTGGGATTACTTTCTAAATGGCATGGTAAAGAGAGCAGCAGGTGTGCTATACTATTGCAGTGTGCTATGCTTTATTCCACCATTTTGTAGCTATAACGCTGTTTGCACAAACAACTTCCAGACAGCAACTGCAATTTTTTTTAAAAAAAAAAGTTCCAAAAAACAACCTTCTGATTTGAGTATATTTGATCATGAAAAAGGACCAAGTTTTCATTGCTGCTTTTTATAAGCATTGACATACTGTCCAGCAGTTACAATATTATAACCTGAACTTATGATATCATAACTGCTGGGGATTCACATTCATACTCATGAATGCCCAAAAACCTATGTATGCATCCTGGCAGCTCCTCAACCATAACATTTCCAAGGTGCTGAAGACTGGAGCAATGGGGAATTATGGCCACAATATTCTCCTGGTCATCAGCCTAAATACCCTAAAGGCACCAGATACCATTTGATTTTGGAAGCTAAGCAGGGTCAGCCCTGCTTTGTACTTGGTTGGGAGAATACCAATGAATACCAGGTGCTCTAGGCTCTGTTTCAGAGGAAGGAACTGGCAAAATTACCTCTGAGTACTCCTTGATGAAGAAAACCCTATAAAATTCATGGAGTCACCATAAGTCAACAGGCAACTTGAAGTTACACACACACACACACACACATTCTCCTGGTCAAGGCATACCTTGGGACAAACAATTGAGGCAGAATCCCAAAGGGTCTCTCCTGCTGCCTGTTCTCAAAGCACCAGGAGAGCACTGTAGGCATCGTTTCCCACTGCTCCACTCTCCAGTGTCTCAGAATCACTTCAGTTAGGCATGCTGCCAGGCTGCGAAGGTAGGCTTTTTGGGCAGGTGGTAGTGGCAGCATTGTCAGGCATAACTATGATGATGATGCTCCATCATTGCATAATGATTATGATGATGGTGCATGATGCATGATCTTGGCCTCTGTGATTTTCCCAATGTGGAATTCTAAACTGATATGATTAAATGATATACTGTACAACAAAACAAATATGCCAACAAACATATCCTTAAACTAAATAAACCAAAAAGAAATGTGTCCCCCCCCTCCTATTCTTCCATGCCATGAACTAATGAATAAGACCTATCTTTCAATAAATAGGTTGTTCTGCTGACAATTGACAATTAACAGCAACTGAAAGTTTAAGTCAGGGTGGCTCTCCAAATACTGTTGGAATGTAACCCCCACCAGCCTTCATCAGCATGGCCAGTGTTGAGGGGTGATAAGTTTAGCAACATCTGGTGGTCTGTATGTTTCCCACTCATATTTTAAGTACTGAACCTTGCTGCTCACCCTTTCCTGTTCCCTAGCTGCTACCCTTAAGGGTTCCTTAGAACAAGCAAACCATGTGGGAGAACAACAGGGAGAGGAGACGGTCAGACTTGGGCAGGAGCACAGAGATTCTGGAAGGTATTAGATAGTGGGCCATGATAGAGGTGTCTGTGAGCAGTCCAAGCGCAAAGATTGGTGTCTCAACTGGTCTCCCAAGGTAAAAGATTTGTGTTTTAACTGGCCCCCAAGGTAAAAAATAAAATGGTGTATTCAGGGTTCTTCAAGCAACAAGTAGCAAGCCTTAATTGCTGTTAGGCACTGGAATGCACTTCCTGGGAGTGTGGTGGAGTCTCCTTCTTTGGAGTTTTTAAAAAAGATGCTGGATGGCCATCTGTCAGGAATACTTTGATTGGGTATTCCTGCATGGCAGGGGGTTGGACTAGATGGCCCTTCTGGTATCTTCTAACTCTGACTCTGACTCATAACATTCTATGATTCTATGCCAGCATACTGACTCCAGTAGCCAGCATTTCTGGAGCATGCGCATATAAGCAGATATTGGAGGAGGTCTGCTGTTGTTCATTGGGGCAGATTCTGCTAGGCCAGGCTCTGTTGGGTCCAGTGCAGCTGAACTCTCTCCTGCTGTCCCTTCTGCTGCCCTCTTTCCTGAGAATGGCAGTGGCAGCGGGGTGTGTGATTCTGTCTCCATGTCAGTGTCTTCACTCTGATTCTGTGGGGGAGAGGGATCCTTGCTGGAGGGTCCAATTTCAGGCTCACCCTCCAATGGCCCCAGAGCTGGCAGTTGGCAGCTGGAGCCTCCTGCTCCTCTGAATCCTCCTGCTCCCTGTCTCTCCACTTAGCTCTCTTCTTTGTCTGAGGAGGTCTCCTCAGGGTAAAGCAGGACATACCTTTTCTGGAGGAGTCTTGGGACCCTGGCCCTGTCTGTGTCCACAGCCATGGTTTCATTTCTGAAGTAGGAATCTAACAGGGGATGTGAAATGCTTCTAAGTGTGTTGTGCCAACAGGACTCAGCTTGGGTTTCAGCTCACTCTTGCCACAGTTGTTGCTGACCCAGTGGTAACTGAGGGCTCTGGACGATGGGAACATTAAGGAATGAATCCAGTTGGGCCATGCTAGGTCCTTCAATTCTGCAGGTTCCTTGGGCTTGCATTGTCTTGGGGCATGAGCTCAGGGTTTTCCTCGGAGTGCCTTCTCTCCCCTGCTCCTTAGTCCTGGTTCATGCTGCATCCCTCCCTGGTACAGAGGTCTTAGCTGCTTCTAGCTGCAGGAGTTGGCAGCTCCTTACCAGAGTCTGGAAATATTACTTTTGGGGACTACAACTCCCTGATGGCCTGGATGACTCAAGGTCAATTCAAGATTCAGATTCAATGTTGCCAATGGCTAATCTTGACAGTGTATCAAAAAATTATTCATTCAGTATAGGCTGAAACCCAAATTCCCAGTGCAGCAGCCATACAGCTATAAGAAAGCAGACACTATGGAAGCAAAACTGAATGCAGTCATCACAAACAGGGCTGTTGTAGGCTCCAGCAGAGTCCCATTTGGGAAGGGGTGGCAGTCTCTTCTCCCCATTTCAGATCACATCTGACTTTCTTAAGATCACTTGTATTGTCAGGTGTTATGTAATTATACATTATGTATAATGCAATTGCAGCCAGTATCCTTAAAACCTGTGGGAACACCTAATATTGGCTTAGGTCCCAGATCAGCTATTTAGTTAAGCATTCTAAGTAGACTCTTCTGGACTGACCCCCCCAATCCTGATTTACCAGTCATCAGCTGATCTGAGCAATGGAGGTTGACAATCAGAAGCAGGGCCCCTCTGTTGCAGTTCCTCTTCACAGCAGACATCACTGGCACAAGGAGAGTAGAAATGTCAATATGCTGTGCCCTGACTGATAGAACAGACCCCCATCTATTTCAGCAGCTGCTGCTCAGTAAATCAGGATTGGGGGTCTTTTGGGGACTACAACTTTTGGGTACTATAATTATTGTGGCAATAATGCCACAATTGCGAATAAGAAGGCTTTATGAATATGAATCACTTATGGGTCTGTAACTCTAGGTTACGAATCCATAACTGGAACACTGAATTCCAGCCATTGTAATTAAGAAGGTATACTGCAGAGAAGTTTTGTAAGGGAGCCTTAGGAAAGCTCCTCTTAAACTTTCTAGAAGAGGGATGGGGAATGTTTGGTCCTCCAGATGTTCCTGTGTTACCTGAATTCTGTGGGGTCCATAGGGAGCCCACTAGTGTCTGAATTCTAATATGGGGAATTTTAATTAGCTCAAGTTGGCAGTGAGAAGCCTGGTAATGGTGGGATCTTTTGACCTATGTATACCAGTAGTAACTGAGGAGACTCCAAGACAAGGGATGAAATAATTTTTTTTCATTGAAAAATAATCAAGCGAACACACAGATACACTCAGGCATCAAGCAGTCAGACAAGGCTTATGAAGAAAGTAGGAAGTATTGGGATAGAGGAACAGAGTTTGAGGTGATGGGTAATACTGTACCTATCTGAAGAACAGAGATTTGTGTAGAAGCTGCAACCCTGGTGACACAGATGGATGGAGTTATGGGAGGAAGGAGATCTGTGCACCTGGTGAAACAGACCAACAGAGTGACAAGATAACGGAAGCTGTGCACGCTTTGGCTGTGTTTTGGGGATATATTTATATTCGATATTCCCTGAAGGGGTGAGTTTGAGTGGAATACAATGTCTGCTGGAGTTTCCCAAGGTTAAACAATGGATTCTCCAGATGTGTTAGTGATCGCTAATGGCTGAGATATTAAAACTGATAGGTCTCAGGCAAACCTCTATTGTTTTTTAAGAAAAAGTGCAAGAAAAAAAACAGTTTTGCAAGCAAAAGTGTCCAGCTACCTTGATGGGATTATTGAATGAGAACATCCAAGAGAATTAGCCCATTTCTCCCTCACTAATCAGTTCCCGGGGGGGGGGGTGCTTACTTTCCCAGGTGTGTCTTTTAGGAATTTTAGAGGCTACTTCCCTAGGTTTTCTGAGCAAACCTTGATTCCTTCTACTCAGGAGTCCCTAGTCTACTGCCAACCACGTGGAGTGCCAATAATAAGTCAATATATGAAATATTGCCAATTATTGAAGTGTTAACAGGGTGGGGGGTGTCAGGGCAGGTAACATCTGGACTGCATCTCCCTTCATCTATCATAATGGTGATGACCAGGTCTGATGAAAGTTGCAGTTCGACTACATCTGGAGGGCCAATATCAATATCAGTATATATTTCTATACTCCTTATCAGTGTAAAGCATGCCCTAAGCAGTTTACAATGTGTTAGCTAATTGGCCCCCACAAGCTGGGTACTCATTTTACCAATCTATGGAAGGATGGAAGGCTGAGTCAATCTTGGAGTCCTGTAAGATCAAATCCACAACATTGTGGCTGCAGTACCGGCATTTAACCACTGCACCAACATTCCCCATCCTTTGTTCTTCCTCACTGTCAGGAGTTTCTCAGGATCAGACTGGGAACCACAGTGTCTTGCTGAGACTGCCTGAGTGTGGTGAGCCAATAAATGGCATGGTGCAGCCTTTTATGTACCTTCAGGCCCTGTACTAATGCTGATCATGCAGGCTGGCTATTGGATCCTCCTGGACAATGTAAGAGAAGAGGAAATCTGGCAGACAACTTCCAAGTGGGTGAGGTGTGTTTAATAGCTAGTAGCTACCAACCCTCAAAGGCTACTGAGCCAACATCTCCAGCTATCAGACTATGCAGCAGCCTTGACAGAAGCGTGTTTCTGTTCATGTTTGCAATGCCACATTCCCCTCTCAAAGATCATGCAGTCTTAAAAATGACACAAAGAGATGTACCATAATTGGGTGAAACCAGAAACAAAACCCATGTCCTGTTTGAAAGGTCCTGGACTTGCACTGTTAAGTGACCATGAACAGGAGAGGGCTTCTGCAGTCAGGACATATTGATGGGAACAGCTATGAGTGGTGCAGTGCAGTACCTGTTTCCCACAGGTTTGGGATTTGGCTTGGTTTAAGATATTTCTCTCCTCACCCCTCCCCGAATATTGATTACGTTCATTTTTCCAGACAAAAAGGAACAAGGTAGCCAAGCAACTATACACGTGTAAAAAGTCTGTTTGATGACACTCACTGAGCCATCCCTCACCTGCTCCTCAGGACAGCTTGCTCAGCATAACAGGGCTTGCTTCTGGCTCATTAGAATGCGTGCAAAGCATCTGAGATAACGGGAAGAGAATTGGCAATTTGCTCAGTGGCCCAGAATGAGAATGGGGCGGGGGAATGAGTGGGAAAGAAAGGGGGTAGAAAGACAGGCTAAAAAAGAGTGCCAAAGATCTGGAGAAATATGAAAATTGGGGTGTTGAAGGGCAAAATCCTCCCGGCGGGGCTCAGAGGCTAAGCAACGGCATGAATCATTGCAGACACAGAAGTCCGCCTGATGCAGAAGATGAAGGCTTTCCCAATATGTTCAGAGGGATGGAAGAATCTTCGTGCCCCATTGGATGCTGCTGCATTCTGCATACATTAGCAACATGCGGGAGCTTGCTGCCTCCCGGATGTGCACACGAATCTGTCAAAACTTTGCCTGTATACGCTATGCATGAAAGATGCCTGATTCCCCCCCACCTCTACTTACCCAAATATGGAATAGAAAGTAGCAAAAGATACACAAATATGAGAAGATGGCAAGACACAGGATCCTGCTGCATGTAAATGTGGTCTATAAAGTGGGACAGAAAGGTCGCTTGGAGATCAGGCACCTGGGATCTATTAAGGACTAGGCTTCCACCAGCAGGCAGAGACCAGGTTTTTGGCAGCTCTGCTTGGTTGCTGTAAAAGGAGCTTTTAATCTGTGCAGAGGATTTCTTTTTAAGATGTAGTTGTAATTGTTTTAAAAATGTTTAATTAATTGGTTTTATGGTTTTAAATGTCTATTTGTTTTATTCATTTTATTATTAGACACCTTGGGTCCCATCTTTTGGGAGAAAGCTGGAGGATCTCAAATAGATGTCTGTCTGTCTATCTACAGTATAGACATACAAATATGGACATAATATCATAGAATCATAGAATCATAGAGTTAGAAGAGACCACAAAGGCCATCCAGTCTGATCTCGGCCATGCAGGAATTACACAATCGAAGCATTCCCAACAGATGGCCATCCAGCGTCTGTTTAAAAACTCCCAGAGAAGGAGACTTCACCACACTCCAAGGCAGTGTATTGCACTGTTGAACAGCTCTTACCATCAGGAAGTTCTTCCTAATGTATAGGTGGAATCTCTCTTCCTGTCATTTGAGTCCATTGCTCCATGTCCTTGTCTCTGGAGCTGCAGAAAACAAGCTTGCTCCCCCTTCGATCTGACATCCTTTAAAGAATTTAAACATGGCTATCATGTCCCCTCTTAACCTTCAAATCTCCAAGCTAAGAATGCCCAGCTCCCTAAGCTACTCCTCACATGGTTTGGTCACCCTCCTCTGGACATGTTCTATCTAGCTTGTCAATATAGGTAGATATATAAGGATGGATGGATGGATGGATGGATGGATAGATAGAGACTTTTCATAGATTATAATAAAGATTGATTAATTGATTGATTGATTGAGAGGGGTGGGGAGAGTGAGTGAGTGACCATGCATATCTTGACCAAATATCTGAGTCCTCAGTGCTCCCTGTTCTAAATCTATGGCTACAACCACCATCCAATTGTAGGTCAAAACTAGAATAGACCCACTAAATCAGCTACACCTACATCAGTGTTGTCTTATTGACTCCCTATTGAGTCAATGGATCTACTCCAGTTGGGACTAACAAAATGGATTTGGGCCGATATCTTTCATCCATTCCACCAACTTTTAATTGAAGCACAGGATGAGAAGGGGGTCCTGCCAAAGGAAGGGGATATCTGCCAAGGGACCCATGCACAAAGGCCTCTTCATCACTTCTGCTGGTCCTAAGGAAGCCTGATCTTTCTTCATTGGCATGAGGTCAACGAGACACAAAGAACTCCTTACCACTGGAGTGTGAGAAGGCAGCCTTTGGAAACAGATCTCCAAGAGCCCCAGTCAATAACTGCCCTGCTCAGCTCTTGCAAATTCATATCCATGGCTTCCTTAATTGAGTCTATCCAGCTGTAGCATGGTCTTCCTTTTGTCTTCCACTCTACTGACCATTATCATCTTTTATTCAGTGAGTCACACTGTCTCATGATATGTCCAAAGTACAATAGTTTCTGTTTAGTCATCTTTGCTTGTATTGGGCTAATGCCTCAGCAAATTACAAATCCCAAGATTCCATAAGATTTATCTCGGATTGGCCTTTTTAGTCATCAGCGTGCATGCAGTAAGCACAGAATGAGTCCTTCCTGAATCCTCGTTTGTGAAGAAAAGCCAGAGAGAGAGATTCCATAAGATGCAGACATGGCAGTTGAGGTGCCATCATAATTGTGTAGCCCTGGTGGCACAGTGGTTAAATGCGAGTACTTCAGCCACAACATTGTGAGTTTGATCCTGCACAACTCCAGGTTGGCTCAGCCTTCCATCCTTCTGTAGGTCAGTAACATGAGTGCCCAGCTTGTTGGGGTCAGGTAGCTAACACATTGTAAACCACTTAGAGAGTACTTAGCACTATAAAGCAGTATATAAATGTAAGTGCTATTGCTATTGCTATTGCTATTTCTAGGGTCTACTATCTGTTGAGTTAGTTATGCCTTTGGTTTCATCCAGCCTAGCTTTCCTTCATATGTTAAAAAACATAAAAACAAGGCCATCAATGAAATCAACTGATCGAATAACATGTCTAAACCATTCCTATTCTATCTACTCCTTTCTGAATTATCATCACCATTACCTTTTGATGAAACATCATTAGAGAAGAGACTCACTGGACCTTCCACTGGCTGGTAGTTGCAAAGCCTGGGAGCAGCAACTGAGAAGGCCTTTCTCTCAAAGTTCCTGCCAAACTTACTTCAGATGCTGGGAGAACAGTCTTTTTTTCCTGAAGGGTCCTAAAACTCAGGCAGTCTGATAGAAGGGAACACTGTTCTTGAGATTGGGCTACAGAAAATTGAACATTACTGCTGATCTACAGCTTAAATAAATAAATAAATAAATATTTAACACAAATAGCAATTATGACTACAAAAACACAACACAACACAAAATAAACACCACAGATTAACTAACATGTCTACAATATCTAAAACTACCCATAGCATCCTAACTGACTTCCTAGCTTACAGTTATTGATAATATAGTGGGCCCTTGGTATCCACTAGGGGTGGGTTCCAGGACTCCCTGTGGATACCAAAATCTGTGGATGCACAAGTCCCATTATAGACAATGCCATAGTAAAATGGTGTCCCTTATATAAAATGGCAAAATCAAGCTTTGCTTTTTGGAATTTTTTATGAATATTTTCAAGCCGTGGATGGTGGAATCCATAGATACCAAATCCATGGATACAGAGGGCTTACTTTATATGCTGACAGCAGCTAGACTTTTTTATGCATAGAAATGGAAGGACTCTATGATACCAACACAGGATGACTGCCTGATGAAGTTATATGATCTTGCCGAAATGGACAAGTTAACTATTTTGATTAAGGATGGACCTGTGATAAAATTTAAGAAAGGTTGGATCTATGTGACAACTTATAGGGCTCAACTGTGGGGGAAATAATCTATATTAGGTTTCAATAACTAATAGATTTTCATAAATAGTAGAAGAATATAAACGATAACATAAATGAGAAAGTTAGGCTGCATAACAAATACTATTTACAGCTGAAATAAAATTGAATTGAACTGACGGTGATCAACTAGCCAGAGATATGGCTGATTATGTCAAACCAAGGTGTGTAATTCATGCACGCACAGCTGGCAAACCCTCCTCCATATCTTTAATTTCTGTCTTCTGGGATAGAGAGATGTTGATATCTCACATCTTGAAAAATGATGTTTAGAGAGTAATGTCATTTCTTCTGAAGGTAAAGTGCTGAGATTCCCTCTGCAAATCTATCAGTCGCTTGTCCCTCCTCCTCCACCTCCTTCTATTTTCCAAATACTGAAGCTATTTCCCTTTGGGGGCTGGCATTCTGACTTTCATTCTCCAGCAGAGCCACTGCACAGTTGATGATGACCATTGATGCATTTGGGTAATTTACTGTGGCTCATAAGGTGATATGAACGGAATTACGACTCACCAGGGCATGAAGCCAGGGAGCAGACGGCTGTGCTGTAAAGACTGCCAAAATACAGTTGTATCTGTCAGAAATCTCTTCCCATCTTCCTTCATTTCAAACACAGAGATGGCAATTGGTTTTCAGACCATCCCCATATGAGGCAATCTCACCCTAGATCTGGGAGAACTGCTCTAACTCTGAGGCTGCCCCCTCCCCATCTGTCTATAGGCTTCATCTATGGTTATTGTTAATCATCAGAGAAAAAAGTGTACAGGCCATTTAAAGCCAAGGAGTCTGTGACACAAAGAGTCTGTGAACATTTAGAAGGCAATGCCATAATCACAAAAAGTCAACATGGGTTTCAGAGAAACAAGTCATGCCAGACTAATCTGATCTCTTTTTTTGATAAAGTTACCAGCTTGGTAGATGAAGGGAACGCTGTGGACATCACATATCTTGATTTCAGTAAGGCCTTTGACAAGGTTCCCCATGACATTCTTGCAAACAAGCTTGTAAAATGTGGGCTAGACAAGTTAACTGTTCAATGGATTTGTAATTGGTTGACCGGCCAAACCCAAAGGGTGCTCAGCAGTGGCTCCTCTTCGTCTTGGAAAGATGTGACCAGTGGGGTGCCACAGGGTTCTGTCCTGGGCCCAGTGCTATTCAACATCTTTATCAATGACTTGGATGAGGGAATTAGGGCCATACTTATCAAATTTGCAGATGACACCAAATTAGGAGGAGTAGCTAATACCCTAGAGGACAGGATCAAAATTCAGAATGACCTGGATAGACTGGAGAGCTGGGCCAAAGCTAACAAAATGAAATTCAATATGGAGAAATGTAAAGTACTGCATTTAGGGCGGAAAAATGAAATGCATAAATATAGGATGGGAGAGACCTGGCTGAATGAGACTATGTGCGAAAGGGATCTAGGAGTCCTAGTAGACCACAAGTTGAACATGAGCCAACAGTGTGATGCGGCAGCTAAAAAGGCCAATGCGATTTTGGGCTGTATCAATAGAAGTATAGTGTCTAGATCAAGGGAAGTAATAGTGCCACTCTATTCTGCCTTGGTCAGACCTCACTTAGAATACTGTGTCCAGTTCTGGGCACCACAATTAAAAAAGGATATTGACAAATTGGAGCGTGTCCAGAGAAGGGCAACTAAAATGGTGAAAGGTCTGGAAACGATGCCTTATGAGGAAAGACTTAGGGAGCTGGGTATGTTTAGCTTGGAAAAAAGATGGTTAAGAGGCGATATGATAGCCCTGTTTAAGTATTTGAAGGGATGTCATGCTGAGGATGGAGCAGGCTTGTTTTCTGCTGCTCCAGAGACTGGAACACGGAGCAATGGATGCAAGCTCCAGGAACAGAGATTCCACCTCAACATTAGGAGGAACTTTTTGACAGTAAGAGCTGTTTGGCAGTGGAACACGCTCCCTCAGAGCGTGGTGGGGTCTCCTTCCTTGGAGGTCTTTAAACAGAGGCTGGATTGCCATCTGTCGGGGATGCTTTGATCAAGATTTCCTGCGTGGCAGGGGGTTGGACTGGATGGCCCTTGTGGTCTCTTCCAACTCTGCAATTCTATGAAATGTTTAGTGTACATGGAACTGAGCTCTGGACTGCAACCTGATCTGGGCTTTGCAGCATGGGGAGCTGTTGCACTTGGACTTATTCTTGAGTAATCTCATGCAGACTTGAACTGTGCTTAGTGGAAAAAATATCCAACTTGGTATGAATTATATCCTGCTTCCTTCCCATGTTGTAGCTCCTCAGATGCTATCAGAGTGCAATTCCCATCAGTCTTACCTTGTATAGCCAAATGGTGAGGGATGATCAGAGTCTCAGTCAAACATCTAGAAAGTTGCACCTTCCATATTTCTGTTTAACACCAATGTTCTTCTTCACACAACATTTAATTTATACAGAATTCACTGCCACAAGATGGGTCATGAGCACAGAGATGGGAAGAATATTAAAAAATATTTGGAAAATGTTAAACAACAACAACAACAACGTTATCCAAGTATTGAGACAGCCTGAGGAGAAGAATACTGGGCTGATAAGAATCTTTGCAGTTTGGTACTTATTCTGTGTAAAATTTGCATATGCTTGTTTTATGCAGAAAACAGCATCTTCTGTGTAGACAATAGTATTTCAACACAGAAATATTAATTCCGGCACAGAAATTGCTTTTTTCTGTGCAAAACAGCCACATGTGAATTTTTTGCAGATGAGTCCCTATGTGGTTTTTGATGACTTTCTGGCAGTAGGAAGAAAATTGCTGAGACTTCTTGTTGCAACCTTCAAGAAGAAACTTAATGAAGAATTACATCCCTACATGAGCATGAGTAGCTTCCAAAGAGGAAGTGACCAATGTCATAGTAGTGAGATCTAGCAAAAGCTATGAACCCCATAATATCCAATTGGAACCTCCACATTCAGAGGCAGTATGCTTTTGAATCAGGGATGTAAAGAATGTTTATGACTTTCCTTTCCCTTGATGGAAAAGGATGCCTTGATACGTTGAGATACTTTGTAAAAAAAGCTGTTAGTGAGTGACTGTCTATGACAACCAGAAGGAGGACCCCTTGTGCAAGTCCTGGCTGCAGCCTTGCTCACTGGTGGGAGGGGGTGGAAACATCCTCCTCCTTTCACCCCAGTCAGAAGCTGTATGGACAGCCTTGGCCCAATCTGGTTGCTGTCTCTTTAAGAGGGCTGGAGGGGGGTTAGGCCAAGAGACATTACTTGCTTGGCAAACAATGTAGAATATCAAGGATTGTAGTTTGTTCAGTCACCAAAAGACCTTCCATGAAATGTTTGCAAAATGTTGGAAATGCAAAAAAGGAAAATAAAAGAAAAATATGCAAAAACTTTTGTAATCTCACCCATCAGGAAGAAAACCTTTGGATTTCTCCATTCTCAAATGAAAGATGTGGACTCGCCTATTTCAAATGCCAGTTGGCCATGGCTGCTTCCTAAGTGATGGTAGACATCATCCTTCTGGCTCTTCCTTTGGGTTTGTTGGGCACAGCATGGATAGAGTGGAGGAGCTGATAGAGGACTTTGGCCTTTGGTCTCAACTAACAGGGTGCCTTATTATAAATGCAGAAGCTGCTTTTGTCTCCTCCCCTTTCTACCTCTGGCAAGCTCTTTCTTATGGACTTCAAATCCAGATCAGTTGGGTAGAAAAAAGTCTCATTCCAGGGACATGGCTTTGAGCAGTGTGTCAACCAAATTCTTCCCATTTTGCTTGAGTGACAAACCTTCATTGCACTAGGTTCACAGGCCTGGCAGCCACCCTTAAGAATAATTTCTTGCTGAGGCTGGAGCATGTAGAGCCAGGACAAAGCAGGGCCTTTTTGGACACCACCTCAAAGCTTTAACAGATTCCTAGAGATGGTTACAGCACTGGCATTTCCTTTTCACTACTTAGAACTGTGTGAGGTTCACCTTTGCAGGAAAGTACAGGGGGTTACCTAAGGTAAAGTGGATGGATTTTTATCAGGTCCTCTCTGGTGTTCTGTTTTCGAATGATTATATGGCTTTTATTGCTGTTTTTATGGTTTTATGGCTGTGTGGTTTTATTGCTGCAAACTGACCTGAGTTTATGGAAAAGCAGTGTGGAAAATGATTTGAAAAAGAAAAGGAAAAAGGAAAAAGAGAACTCAAGATGGTATCTCAGTTTCAATCCCCAATTAAAAATAGAAGGATAATGTGTTGTTATTGTGTACCTTTAAGTCATTTTTTACTTATAGTTACCCTAAGGTGAACCTATCATGGGGTTTTCTTGCCAAGATTTGTTCAGTGGGATTTTGCCTTTGCCTTCCTCTGAGGCTGAGAGAGTGTGACTTGCCTGATGTCCTGCCCGTGGGTTTCCAAGCAGAGATTCAAGCCCTGTTTTCCAGAGTCCTAGTCTGATACACAAACCAATCTGTCTCTAGAGGGATAATAGTAGCCTTCTAAGCAGGGCTGTTTTAAACATTTCTGAGAAATTTATTGGCAGGATTGTCACCATACCTAATTTTGATGGGCAGTAGCTGTTTTAAGAACTTTGCTGTGTCAGCTGCTGAAACAGTTGTCTAAAGGGACTTTCAATTGCTGCTTGGGGGATATTGAGTGGAGAGAGAAATTCCTGCCCTTATTGGTAAAAAAACCTGGTAGGCACTGATGGATGTAGAGCATGCTTCAGTGCCATTGAAGCAACTAATTGCTGGTTGGCTATCCACTATGGGCTGGTAGTTAATCAGCAAACATACATTTGTACCATGCTGATTGAAGTGTTTCCTGGTGATTTCCTCAATGTTTCTCAGTGGTTACTGGTAAAGACAGGAAAGAGCCAGCATGGTGTAGGAATCTGAGTGTTGGACTTAGTGTTGGACTAAGACTCTGTGAGGTCAGGGTTCAAATCTCTGCTCAGCCATGAAAACCCACTGGGTGACCTTGGCCAAGTCACATACTATCTCAGCCTAAGAGGCAAACTTCCTCTGAATCAATTTTGGGATAGCCAGCATGGTGCAGTGGTTTGAAAGTTGGAGTAGGGCTCTGGGAGACATCCTGTTTTAAGGATCCAGCATGGTGTAGTGCTGGTTGAGGGCTCTGGGAGACCAGGGTTCAAATCCCTGTTCAGCCATAGTAACCTACTGGGTGACCTTGGACAAGTCATACTCTCTCAGCCCCAGAGAAAGGTAATGACAAACCTCCTCTGAATTGATCTTGCCAGGAAAACCCTGGCATAGGATCCCAGTAAGTTGGAGTTTACTTGAAGGCACATAACAACAATGGATAGGGAATCCCCTCTTTCTTTAATCTCTATGCCCTGGTGGCTGCTCATTCCTAGTATCTAACTGTTTCATTAGCCTTCTGTAGAACTTTGTAGTTTCACCACATCTGGAATAAAGACTAGGCAATAAACTTGTTGGGTTACCGTAATGTGGGCACAGCTTGGAAATGCTACTTTTAAAGACTTCAGGTCCTAGACTCCCCCAACCAGCAGGGCTACTGACCCTGTTGACTGGGAGATTCTGGGAACTGTAGTTCAAAAATGTCTCTGTCCATGTCTCACAACTTTAGTAATATTGAACATGCGCATATTCCTGTGTTTACATTTCTGTTAAAATGCACTATTGGAAAATGTGACAACTCTTAGACCAGTGACTCTTAACCTTTTCTTTACCAGGGACCCCTTTAAATATTTGTTGTTGCTGCAGACCCCCAAGATTTAACTGAAGATTTAAAATAATAATAATAATAATAATAATAATAATAGTA
Source organism: Gambelia wislizenii (assembly GCA_030847615.1). NCBI lineage: Eukaryota > Metazoa > Chordata > Lepidosauria > Squamata > Crotaphytidae > Gambelia > Gambelia wislizenii. The sequence continues at coordinate 249,627,661 of JAUMIR010000002.1, read as the reverse complement.
GTAGTAGTAGTAGTACAATTACACCATCCATAACCCTTCCCTCAGAGGCACTGGAGGGGAAAGAAGACTTTTCTCCTGCTTCTTCCTGCAACTTTGTGGCTGGAGTGAATTGAACAGCAATGTATAGGCCAAGCCAGCCAGCCTTTGCCTTAGCTCCTGTCACATGGGCTGAGCAGCCTTCAAGCTTTCATGGAGCCCCTGTGAGGACGTTGTAACCCCCTGGGCATCCACAGACCACAGGTTAAGAACCACGGTCTTAGATGATCAATGGATGTTTGCATGAACCAGGAATAAGCAGTAGTATTCGATGAGTTGTACTGTATATTTCAGCTAATCTGTCTCTCCTGGGTTTCCTGAAACCCTTGGCCTAGTCACTTTCATCCTCACTTTGCAGGGTTATTGTGAGATTATTTTTTAAAAGGTGAAAGAACCACATCTGCTGCTTGCAGACACTGCCTGGAGGACAGAACAGCAGAGATCTAAATAAATAAAATGCAGTGTGAATCAAGATGTTTTTTTAACAGAAAAGAGCACTATCTAAATATTTTGAAATGATTGGCATGAATCATATCTCAGAGAATGGGTCACTGTGGCCAGGGCTGGCATGAGTGTCTGCTGTGCCATTGAGCAGACATGCAGGCTTCCTGGCTGATTATTAAATTCTAAGCCTTTGCACCCTTGGGTGAAATGGAGCTGTCATGCATCTCATGACGTTTGCATATCCTCCAGGGGACAGAGGCAGTGCCTGATGGCTCTTGCAAGCAATGCTCAGTGATACTCCCCCCCACCTCCCCACGTACATGTGTTTTCTAGGTTGCCTCCTGCACCAAGCATCTCCTGGGGCACAGTCTCTTGAGTCAGACCTTTAGTAATATGCTTCATGCTTGATCGTTCCTTCTTCAGTTGATCAGATTTCTCTGGGAAGGCAGGGGAAGGATTTTAAAAAAATGCTGGCAACTTGATACAGTCACTTGGGCCTGCCAATCTGCTAGCTGTAAGGGGAAAAATTCTGCATCCTGTGGCTCAGAAAAGAAGGACTCCTCCTTTGGCCGGTATCTGAACTTAGAAGGGAGGAAGTAGAGCTCTGAGATTGTAAAAGGAGATGTTTCAAGGAGATGGAGTTGCTGGTTTTGTGGTGCCAACCTTATGGTTAGGTACCGCAGGGATGGGCAACTGTGGAAGGCTAGGAGGCCATATTAGCCCCCCAGGAGACCTCAGAGGATCACTCCCCCACCGCACCTACCCTGCCAAAATAATATTTTTTTTTTTACCCCAAATGCACTCTAGGGAGCATACTCACCATCTTTGGGGACCACTCGGGGGTCCTTAGAGGCCCAGGAGAGGACTTTTTTTTTACATCAGGAAGTGGTATTCCAGTATTGGAAAAATAACACATCCCCACCTATAATCCAATGGACAGAAGATTTAACAAAATTTGCAGCATTTGAAAGAGTGATGTATCGACATAATTTTAAAATGGACTTATATTCAGATATTTGACAGGGAACCTCTTCTGTCTTCTCTTGAGCCTTTCCAGCCAGAGGATGTGGCCCTATCACTAAGACAAGAATGAGTCTTGAATAATGTCTTCATCTGTTAAATTTCACAGAAAACAAAGGAGATTAAAGGAACATAGATGCCTCCTGCTAGGAGATGGCTGTAACCCAGAAGAGGCTTACCTGCCATTATACACTCTGTATCTACACTCTGCTGAGGCAACTTCCTCCTATAAGCTTTGCTGTTGAAAAGTTCCAGTCAAGCAAAGCTGTCCTGGAGCTGTCCAGGGTACTGATCTGGTTTCTCTGATCCCATAGTGTTGTACAGTAGGACATTATCAAATGCAGTAAAAACTGCATCGATAGATCACAAGAAGAACAGGAAAGGGTGAGATTATCAGACGACGACATTCTTTAGCGTCCCTGAATGTAGCACAGCCATGAGTAAGGCATCCCTTTCTATTAGTGGCTTGTCTCCGTCAATATGAAAGGGAAGTCTTGTCCGTGGCAGTGCTATGACCTGGGGATGGCTGAAGGATGTCGGTGTCTGATAATGTTGCCCTTTCTGTTCCTGTTGCGATCTTCTGACACAGTTTGGAATGTGTTTTTTGCTACGTTCCACCAATTCTGATAATCTCCAATGTCTGAGTTTTGGACTATGACTGGAGACCAGGTTTGAACCCCATCTCAGCCATGGAAACCCACTGGGTGACCTTGAGCAAGTCACAGCCTCAGAGGAAAGGCAAGCTCCCTTTGAACAAATCTTGCCAAGAAGAACCTCATCATGATAGGTTCACCTTAGGATCACTGTAAGTTGGAAATAACTTGAAGACACATAACAACAACTAAAGCTAAGCTAAGTGCTACAGTTCTCTGTGTCTAACCATTGTTCTGTATCCTACGTAAACCCAATTAGAACAGACCCATCGAATTAATTGTTAAATGGTGGGTCAACACTTATGTAAATCCCATTGACTTGTCTCTAATTGGGGCTGCTAATAGGATTCAGACCATTATCTGATGTCATTTATTTATTTATTTATTTATTTATTACTTTGACTTTTTGGGATGTAGCTCTACCCAGAGTGAATCATTCTATTTACTATCATCTTGCGCTCAGTGTGAATTTGCCTGTAGTGCTGGAATCAGATGAGATTCTGGCACAGCACTTTGCTGGATAGGACCTTATTCTCTCTGATTGCAGGGCTTTCAAAAACAGAGGTTTGGGGTTTTTTTTTAAAGACACACCAGAAAGGAAGCTTGGCAAGAATGTTATTGTCTCTCCTCAACAAGGACAGAAGAGACAGATGTAATTTTCAACTCCATCCGGATACAACTCAGCCCACTGCCACCTCATAATTAAAATGATATTGCCTACACACCACACAAAGATCACTGGTAGTTGTCCTTCAGTAGCTGCTGACTAGTCTTCATCCACCTTACAAATCAGCCTGGCAGAAAGGACTTTTTTTTTAAAAAAAATGTAGGGTGGCATTAAAAAGTGATCCTATATCTAAAGTGTGAAATTGTGTAGTTCATTCTACCCCTGCAGGATTCTTCTTTGCTAATTCCTACCTCAGGCTGAAGTGAAGTAGATCAAGCCCAGGTGAAAAAGGTTGTTGCAATTAATCAACACTATCTGGAGTTGGTGTACCATCCACCATTAAAAACCTCCCCCCAAATGCCCAGTAGACATTACAACAACCCTGTAAGGTAGGCCAGCAAATTTAAATTCTTCCTCCTCCTTCTCAGCATTCCACACTTTTCCTGGAATTGCTGAGGGTGACTAGCTCTGTTCCCCTTCCGCTGCCGCCACCACCACCACCAGTTGACTTCCTGGGTGCTGTTGTAGCAGCAGCAACATCCACTGCCGCCAGTTGACTGCCTGGGTCCTGTCGCAGGCAGCCCATAACCGTTGCCAGTTGAGTGTCTGGGTCCCAATCTAGGTCACAGATTGAGTGACAGGAGTGGATTGTGAGGTGGAGAGGGAATTTGCATGTGGGTGGTGATGGGTTGGGTGTTTCCTGAGCAGCCAATCAGCACATACCCAAGAGAATTGTATATATAGATCCCAGTCCCATCAGTTGACCAGTTTAGCATACACATCCCAGAATATAATAGCCTTGTCCTGAGTAGAAGAAAAGAATCTGGTTTAAATTTGCATATTTTATTTGTGAGTAGCTGTGCCTCCTGATCTGCTTTGCATGCAGGGAAAGGTCTGTATTACAATAGCTTTTTTGCATGAATAATAAAGACAAGAGCAAGATGAAATTATATGTATCTGGGATGGGAGAAGCTGTGATTACTGTACAACACTTCCACTTTACCTTCCAGACTTTGGTGAGACTTTGAAACATCTGCCTAAAGCTGGGTAGAGACAGACTGAGAGGACAAATCAGTTCACAGCAAAAGCAAGCAATTAGCAACAGGGCCAGCTGGGTTGTGACACAAGGAGTGACGCAAAATCTTTCAGCATGGGACCCACACTCTCAATGGTTTAGTGACAATCTCACCAAGCAAAGAATGATTTTCTGTCCAATGTAGTCTTGTCACCCCAACAGTGACCTGTGTCCTCTAGCCTGGGAACAAACTGATTTGTGAGCAAATGTGCCTAGTCAGAGTCCAGCCCTCTGAGTGTGTGTGTGTGAGAGAGAGAGAGAGTTAAAACCTTTTGAAGTTTTTAAGGACAAAATAGATGCTAAGGTGCAGGTCCAGCCAAAGACAGTTTACTACCTGAAGCAAAGGTCAAGATGGCAGTCACCTCACTCCGCCTAACAGACGGGCCATCCCTGTTCAGATGGAATCTAAATAAGGCTTAGTCATGATTAAAAATGCTAAATGAAGCAAGGGGAAGTGAGTAATGGGACTGTTTCCATACCATGCACCTCCCTTTCTCTGTCTTTGTATATGTGCAAGCACACAGCAGGCTAGGAGGGGGAGAAGAAGCGTCAAGCTACCTATATAGAATTGATTCTAGAGAAACAACTCTCTCTTTGTTGTTGCTGTTGGAGGGGGAGAACCCACAACCTTATGGCACCTTAAAGACTAAGAGATTTATTGTGGCATAAGCTTTCATGGGCTAGAGCCAACGTCACTGGTTAAACCCTATTGGTAAGTCCCAATTAGAACAGAACTACTACATCCATTGTAGATTGGTGAGTCAATAGTAGCTCTGGAGTGGACAACTGTTGGAGGGTAGGGGCCACATAAAGCCCCCAGGAGACCTTGGAGGTCTGCATCCCCCTGTCTTGCCCCCAGGGTCACTTTCTGCTTCTTAAGAAGGCCTCTTTGGGGCTTAAAATGTCCACAGGGACCAAAATGTAGTGAAAATGCCCCTTAGAGGCTGTTCTGGGGGCATTTTTTTAACCCCCAGCCACACTTTGACCACCTTTGACTTGGGTAAATGTCACTGATTCAATGTGTTTTATTCTGCTGAGACTAACCATTGGATTCAGGCCACTGTGTCTTGCCCAAATCAAGAAAGCACTGACTTTACCCTAAACAATCACCATTTGTTCAGGATACATGCAATATGTGTTCCCTGGTTAGCTGAGATAGCTTTATGAAGGAACCCTAAATAGCAGCAGATGGGGAAGATCCTAGTTATAATAACCTTTTAGAAAGCCTGCCACCAGCCCAACCACCAGCCCAACAGTCAAATTGTTCTGCCTTCCAGGCAATTGGGGCCTGTTTTTTGTTTACTCTCCAGAGATTTTCTTGTAAAAACAGCACTTTAACTCAGGAGTTTTAAAAGACCAGAACAATTTCAGATGCCAGGAATAGGTGAGAATACTTCAAATTCAGAGGCAACCCAGGCTCCACTTAGCTGTGTAAGATTTATTAAAGCATCAGAGAAAGATATAATACTCAGTTATAAGAAATAAACTTTTTTTATCATGTTCTATATCTATCTGATACTTTTCTGTCAAAGGCTAAGAAAGAATACTTCCCTGTAGGTACACATTACAAACATTCATACAGTCTCAGAAAAATCCAAGATGGTATCTCTAGGTCTTAGGGCAGCTCCTAAACACATACATCTCTCCTAGGTAGTCACTAATGGGACACAGAGAATGGCCTTTCCAGCAGATCTCAGTGCTTGGGCTGGTGTATAGAGGGAGATGCTTTCCTTCAAGTACAGGCTGACACATAACCAATATACACAGTTTCAATTATCTGTGGATGAAAAAATAGGGACACTCCATAGAGTCACACTGAAAAATGCGAATCACTAGGTCCTCCAATGCAATTCTATGGTAAGTTTGTACTGGGAATCCTTTATTTTAATAGGGTTTGTTCTTATCTGCAGTTTCATTTATAAATGGTAAGTCTGGGAACGTACCCCTGCAGATATGGGGGCAACCTGTACTGAGGTTTCAAGTGGTTTAGGGGCTCTGAATATCATCACTAATACCTTGAATTCAGATCAGAAGTCTATTGCCAGCCAATGTAACTTCTGTAAAACATGTCATGAGATTCTTATAAAATGTTCCTAATAACAAATAACTGTGGCATATAGAATCATAGAATCATAGAATTGTAGAGTTGGAATATTATATTATTATGACTAGTTGGTGGGGAGAGAACTTGCTTAGAGAGAGAGAGAGAGAAAGACAGACAGACAGACAGAGAAAGAGAGATAGAGAGGAAATGGGCAGGCCATTTGAACACACACGCTCACACACTCAGAGGACCTGACTCTGCCATATTGCTTGTTCCCATAAACAGAATTCTGTTCTCTTAAAAAGTGCCAGTCACATCAAGATCAGGTTAAGCATAGCTCCTCTTGCAGGAATGAACTCTGTATTCTAAATCTGGCTTTAAGGAAGAGATGGCAAATGTGTGGCCCTCCAGATTGTCAGACTGCCACTCCCACAATCCCTTGCCTTTGTCTATGATGTTTAAAGCTGATGCAGTCCAATAGCATCAAAAGGGTCACACATTCCCTATTCTTACTTTCCTACACACATTCCTACTTTAGACAAGAATAGCTCTCCTGACCCACACACTGCTTTCTCTGGCCATTCTTTGGCACATGGTCAGGTGCTGGTGTATGGACTAAAAGAACCAGTGTGGTGTAGTGGTTTGAGAACTGGACTAGAACACTGGGGGGCCAGGATTTGAATCCCTGTTCAGCCATGGAAACCCACTCGGTGGCCTTGGGCAAACCACACTCTCTCAGCCTCAGAGGAAGCCAAGGGCAACCCCCCTCTGAACAAATCTTGCCAAGAAACCCCTGTGATAGGTTCACCTTAGGGTTGCTATAAATCAGAAATGACTTGAACGCACACAACAACTACTACTACTGCATTCTGGTGCTGGCTTCTGTGATTACAAATAGCTGAAAAGTGTGAAGCCATGCTCATGATGTGCTGCTGGCGGTGGTGAGTTGTAGCTGGATCAGTGAGCATTTTAGGTGATTTGCATTGAGTCATCACATGGCGGCATTTCTTGAGATGATTAGCAAAGCATTGCATGGAGTCCTTGATCATGTGTGATCCAGCCTACAGACATCACTGAAGGTTTAGAGGACATCTCAGTCTCTTTTAAACAAGACGTAAACAGCGAGGCTGCAACCAGATACAAGTGAGTGCAGTGTCATCTAGTGACTAAACGTGATCATGGTACTATCCACACACTTACAAAGGGCATCAGATGATCCTTCTTTGATTATATTTCTGAAATTTGCAATCACAGTAGCCATTGTCCTCAGCCTGCAGCAATTGTTGAGGATCACAAACTGAACTGGGTATGGTAAATGTGACTGCCAATGCTATCACATGATATTAAGGCCAGAGTTTGGGAAACATTACGCTTTTGAACTACAGCTCCCAGAATCCTGGGGGTCATTCAAAAGTAACCTTTCCCCCCAAGCACTGTAGTAAGGCATCTGTCAAAATATTTTCATTCCTATCTTTTTTCTTCCCAGAAAATTTCGTTCCTGGGAAAGCCAAGGGCTCATGGTAGCCAAAACCCTGTCCCCATCCTTGCCTCCTTCAAAACAAGCCCTGTGCCAGACTCTGAGTCCTTGAGCAATTCCAGCTCCTTTCCCTTCCTGCTGACTGGGCCCCTGAAATGCAGAAGAGGCATGGGAAATAAGAGACGGGGAATAAGAGGGCACCAAAGCCAGCAATTAAAAGCTATTTATAGCAGTTGAGAGACAGGAGCTAATGAGAGACAGAGAGAAAGAGAAGAGGGGGAGTATGCTAATAGAATAGAGATTCAATCAACACCCAAAATATGCTAGCAGCATGTTCCTTTAGCTGCCTGCTGAAGGTACGCCCACATCACAGGCAAACAGAAACCTTAGAAAACTGCCTGCCCAGGGCAAAATCTGTGAGCACACGCTGCGGCCATCTTGCCGAAGTGAAGTAGGTTTGAATCTGTTCAGCATCTAGATTGGGGAACTACCAAGAAATTGAGTTCTGTAGGAGAAGGGATATACACGCACTTAAATAATAAGACAACTTCCAAAACATTAGGGTTATGGAATCCTTCCTAGGATTGTTCACATGTCAATTGCTTATATTAATCTCTATGTGCATTCAACCAGCAGAACATCGGTTCATCTACAGTCTAGAGAGCACCTTTCAGACCAGGGGGAAAAAAGAAGAAAACCAATAGGAAGCTGTCTTGTGTCAATCAGATGATCCATCTAGCCCAGTATTGTCTACTTTGATTAGCAGTAGGTTTCCACAAGACTCAGACACAGAAAAGGCACCTGCTATCCAATCCCTTTAGCCAGATATTTGGTTGCTTGGACTTATAGAATCATAGAGCTGGAAGAGACCACAAAGGATATCTAGTCCAACCCCATTCTGCCATGCAGGAATATACAATCAAAACATTTCCAACAGATGGCCATCCAGCCTCTATTTAAAACCCCCCAAAGAAGGAGACTCCACCACACTCCAAGGCAGCATGTTCCACTGCTGAACAGCTCTTACTGTCAGGAAGTTCTTCCTAATGTTTAGATGGAAAATCTTTTCCTGTAGTTTGAGTCCATTGCTCAGTGTCCTAGTCTCTGGAGAAGCAAAAAACAAGCTTGTTTCATCCTCTGTATGGTATCCCTTCAAATATTTAAACTTGGCTATCATGTCACCTCTTAACCTTCTCTTCTCCAAGCTAAACATACCCACCTCTCAAAGCCGCTCCTCATAGGGCATGGCTTCCAAACCTCCCACCATTTTGGTTCCCCTCCCCTGGACACGTTGCAGCTTGTCAATTTGTGATGCCAGGCACCTTCCTAGTGATGCAGGGCCTTTCCTATTCCACTGCTACCACCACTTTGTGACGCCCGACCTCCACGTCACAGCCAAACTATGTCTCCCAGTGGTATAGCACAAGCACTCAGGTGTGGATATGTATTCCTGGCTGTGTCTCCTTCTCTGAGAATCACTTACTCCAGGCTGTATGGTTCTTGTTAACAAAAGAATATTTATTGTTAAATGAATAAACCATGTAACTCTATAATCAAGTTATTGGGCCTGCACAAACATTCACTCTTTATCTAAGCCTCTAACTGTCTTGACCCCTCAAAGCCTCATCTTTACTCTTCAAACTGGAAAACTCAACTTGGTGCCCAGAACTGGACACAGTATTCCAGGTGAGGTTTGACCAAAGCAGAATAGAGTGGCACTATTACTTCCCTCAGTCTAGACGCTATACTCCTATTGATGCAGCCTAGAATCACATTGGCTGCCGCAAGACTTGAGACTTTCTTCCTCAGAAGCAGATACTCCTCCACTAAACAGCGGTTCCTTACCAATGCTAGGCAAAACATGCTTCAGTAAGATACTGGTGGGCCAGTAGTTTGTCTAACAATTCTACCACCTGCAAAAGAGGCAGGCCACTTTTCATATTAATTTTTTTAAAGTGCAAGCAGTAGCAGTGGTGGCCTCAAGGAAACATAGCTTTGTAGAATTCTGTGCAATATTTGGTAGAGATGGCTCAAGTTTAATTTCAACTGTTCCTCCACACTCCTTTTATAGCTCTCTGTGCACTGAAACACACAAAGATAAATCAAGTGAAATCTGTTGGGGAAGGCTTACTGTCCGTTTGATCTTTCACTGTGATTAGAGTGCAGAGTTAAGGCCTTTTTAGTCATAGTTCCAACCTTTGGAACTTCCAAGGGAATCCCATGCTCTCAGCTCTTGTCTGGGCCATTTGTGATACAGTTTCATTTGCTAGTTAAACAAACACACACATATTTGTGCCCGCAGGCATTTGTTGGTACTGATGTTTGTTCATCGATGATAATTTGACACTGAGAAGCTGTTTTGTTTCTTTTGTTTCAGGTTTGGTTAAGTATTCCCCACCCACCACTCACCCCGCCAACAAATGGTCTTAACATGACGTTTGCATCTCTAGTCTGTCAAATAAATTATATTCAAAAGAAATAGCCATATTAGTCTGTATAAGTGTACAAAGATGAGGGCCTGTCTACATTGCAGAAATACAGCACTTTGACACCACTTTATCTACTACAGTTCTATACTAAGGAATCCTGGTATTTGTAGTTTTATGAGTTATTTAGCCTTTTCTGTCAGAGAACTCTGGTGCCTCACCAAACTACACATAGCAGGATTCCATAGGATAGAACTATGGTGGATAAAGTGATGTCAAACTGCTGTATTTCTGCAATGTAGACAGGCCCCCGAGAGAAAGAAGTCTGAGGAATAAGCTTTTGAAGATGCAGCCTATTTCATCATATTCAGTCATTGGACTGAATCCAATGAAGTAGACAAAGCCTACAAAAGCTTATGCTACAAACTTCTTTCTCTCAGTTAGTCTCAAAGGTACTCCAAGATCCCTTTCTATGTCTATTTATGATATTTGTATCTCACCTGTACCACCGAGATGTTCAAGATGGCGTTGTCATCCTATTTTATCCTCACAGCAACCCTGTGAGGTTGGTTAAGCTTTAAGATAGTGACTAGCCCAAGGTCAAGTGATAGAGAGCCACCACTCCTTTCCCATCCAATCTAGCTTGAAACTGGGTGAAGAAAAGAGGAAATGAGTGTTCCTCTGTGAATCCTCCCCCTTAGCAATTTGGATGTCCCTTTCTTTTAGATGTCCTCTTCGTCCTCTTAGTAATTGCCTCCTTCTAAGTTTCTTGCCTGCCCAGTCAAACAGATCACAGAAACCTACATATTTAATCAACATATCAAATTCAACTCTATCTTCTTTCCAATTTTTATCCCCTCCCTTCTCCCTCATCCCCTACCTGAAAGTCAAAGCACACATTTTTATATCCGCTTGATCAATCTTCATTATCGGATCTCTGAATCTGGAAGCTGCAGAAGATAAGCTATGGCATTTCATGACAATTGTTGGATTAATCTGTCCTTGTCAGGATCAGTGACACTCAGAAGGACCCAGAGAACATGAGGAGAGGACAGCAAAGGTATTTATCATGATTATAAACTGACATAGGGGTCAACAAGGACCTGAATCAACAGGATTCCTTTTGGAGGCTGTGAAGTTCATCCTACCCTCACTGCAGAATAATGATGGAAATTAAGATTAACCCATCCTGACCAAAAGAAAGAAGAAAAAGAAAGAAAGAAGAAAGAAAACCCATGGAATTAAATTGTATTGACTATGACACAGCCAGCAATCCTAAAATGAAGGTTGGGTAGGAATTTATTTGTTTGTTCATTTTAATGGCTTGATTTTTTTCATAAATAAATCAATAAATATCTACTGTTCTGATAAGGGGCCTAAGGAAGCTTACAACATAGATGAAAACAGGTCACAGCTTAAACCAATCATAATATTTTTTAAAATAAATTAAACTAGCATATTAGGAACAATAACATTTTTTAAAACCTGCTAAAGAAAAGTTTAAAAGCAGTGTTTAAGTTGGTCAAGGTGGTTAACAATAATGAAATTCATAATAAAAGCAAAATTGTGTTTTAAAAAACTAATAAATTAAAAGCATAATTAAGAATACAAGAACAAAAGCAAACCAGCACCTAACCTTTAGATCCCATGCTACTGCCAACCAGCTGACCTACCGAGGGCCTTCCTGAATAACATCTTATCTGCTACCAGGAAGATAATAGAGAAGGGAATCAAGAATCTTAATTCTTCATTTTCAAGGGATTATCTAGGAAAATTTACCCACACCATTTCTATAGCTTGTTGACTCATTAATTTTTGAGACAGAAAAAATCTAGCAGGTGGCCTCCTGTGCAGGACTACAGTGGCCCTCCAGTAGGCATAGGAAGATTTCTCAGTTTTTCTTCCTTCCACATTCAAATGTTTAAAATCTCAAGTTCTTTCTGTGCTGTATATGAATCGATGTTCAAATGGTTGGCAAGTGTTCCCAAAATGAACTGAAACAAAATTCTCTATTGTCTTCACATGCCAAATACATTTGTTGTTGTTACGTGCCTTCAAGTCAGCTCTAACTTATGGTGAGTTTATCCTAGGTTTTGGGTTTGTTTGTGGGTTGTTTGTTTGTTTGTTTTGCCAGATTTGTTCAGAGGGGGATTGCCATTGCCTTCCTCTGAGACTGGAAGAGTAGGACTTGCCCAGGCTCACCTAGTGGGTTTCCATGGCCTAGCAGGGATTCTAACCCTCATCTTGTGGAATCGTGCTCCAACACTCAAATTATTCTCTTTTTTTTAAAAAAAAAGTAGCGAACCTTATTCACACTGCAGACATGGCTGAATACACAAGGATTCAGACTCAGACATTTAAGGGTGAAGCATTTGAAGTTCTCCACCTAGTTAGATGGATGCAGTTTCCTTTTCTCCTACACTTGAAGGTGACTGATCTCAAATTCCTCCCACTCTGCATAGAAACAAATGGGCAAAAAATCTGATAGTTTTGCTTACAAAAACAAAATTGAAACAAAATTCACTCTAGATATTGTTGGAGCCCATCTCCCACCAGCTGCAACCACCACAACCAATGACTGTGGGAACTAGAGTCCAACAAATTCGGGAAGGTCCAAAATTCATGCCTGTGTTATATATTAAATCCTATTACAGAGCACAGAAACCTAACAGTCTGCTCCCCTCATCTTTGTTCAATGTGTTGGGGCTTACTTCTGAGTATTTTGAGGTTTGTAGGCTCAGGCTGTGTTTGCAGCCACCCATGACTCAGGGCTTGTCTACACTGCAGAAATATATCAGTTTGACACAACTTTATCCACCATAGTTCTGTCCTGTGGAATCTTGGTATTTGTAGTTTGGTGAGGTACCAGAGTTCTCTAATAGAGAAGGCTAAATACCTCACAAAACTACAAATATCAGGATCCCACAGGATAGAACAATGGTGGATAAATTGGTGCCAAACTGTTGTATTTCTGCAGTGTAGATAGACTCTCTGCCATCTAGTTCTCCCCTTTGTTTCTAAGGAGAACTCTTAAACCCTTTCCATGGTCTAGTGCTTTTCTTGCTGACAGTACTAACCCCTGGCAATTTGTTGTTGGATGTGAATGACAAAATGGTGCTTTCCTCCCTTCCGTGTTAATGTACAGTAGCTGACTAGACTGGCAGTTGAAGCTGAAGCAAACCCCAAAGGCATACATTTCCCTCATCACACCTGCAAGCAGCAGGCTAGCTTGTGAGGCTCAGGATAGGTTGGGTGAGATACATCACCCTGTCCTCCAGCAGAGGGAAACAACAGGGGAGCTTATCAGAAACAGGCAGAAAGCTCCTCTTCTGTGCCCCACTCCATAAACATCTGCTGCCTAAGACGGTCCCATCACTTGCCTAATGGCAGAGTACGGTAGGTCCTGCTTGCTGCCTCCTCTTTTCCTAGCTACCCTTCTTAGCATTTGTGAGTGGAAAGAATCACATCTTGCACTATACCTCCCCAATCCTCCAGTGTCCATTGTTTCTGAGACACCCCAAAAGTAATCTCACACTGCCCCCAAATAATAACATTTCCAGTTTCTGACCCTCTTCCTTCTCTACCCATTCTTCCTACAATTACGCTTCTCCATTCATTCTGCCTCAGCTGTCCTCCCCTTCCACCTACTTGTTTGTCAACTCTCTGGCTGCCACCTATTTCCTTCAGGGCTTCCTGTTTCTTCTAGATTTCTGCCGTTGCTGTTGCTGCTGCTGTCTTGGTCTTCATGTGTTGATCATTGTTGCTCAGGCAATGGTCTCCTCCTTCTACTTGGCCTCATTGTGACATCAGTGGTGCCCAACCAATGGGTGTAAGGAGATTCTTAACAGCAGCCACCAACCACCATCACATCATTTAGCACATTTACAAGTCAGAGGTTCAGGCACTTCTTTATGGCATATCCATTTTCTCTCCTGGGTGCTACTTTAGGCCCTCAAAAAAATGTTTGTGTATGAAGCAATGCAATACCATCCCTGCCCAACCGCACTCCCACATTTCTCATTTTGGTTGATTATGCATTATCCTGGATGCCCAGCGTAATATCCCAGTAATGATTACTTTGGATGAGAGTCCTTTTAATGTGCTTCACTGAGTGTATCTCAGGGCTATGCAGCTCAATAGAGTGGATAGGCATCCTATATCAGTGCTTCTCAAATTTTTGTCCTCCAGATCTTTGGGACTTAACTCCTTGAATTCCTGACCATTTGCCATGTTGGCTGGGATATTTGGGAGTTGATGTTCAGCACATCTGAAGGACCAAAGTTTGTCAAGCACTGCCCTATGTTACAGGAGAGGGTACTCTTTTTGATGAGCGGTCAGAAGAAGATCTTCTACTGGGTTGAGTTTACTGGGAGTAAGGATATAGTCCTATATTTGCATTTAGGAACAAATACAGTAGTCCCTCCACATTTGTGGGCTAAACATTCACAGATTTGATTATTTGTGGATTACTAATATGTTCTCTTTTAGGCATTGTCTAGGTCCTCCAGAGTGATTCTATGGTATGCTTCTGCTGGAAATTGACCATAGAGTCATGCTGGAAAACCTGGAGATTCCTAGAGACAACACTTCTCTAGGCATTTGTAGGTCCTCCAGTGTGATTCTATGATGAACTTTCACCCTAGGTTAACTATAGAATCATGTTGGAGGACCTACAAATGCCTAGAGAAATGTTCTTTCAGGTAAAAATGATAGTGGGCCTATATTAGCAGTTTTTCCACATGCTTGTGTGTGTGAGAGAGACTGTGTGTGTGTGTGTGTGTGTGTGTGTGTGTGTGTGTGATGGGTCCTTTGCCCCCTAACCCCCACAAAAGTTGAGGGCCAACTGTAATTTCAACAGTTGTCCCTCTGGTGTGTGAGAGTGCAAAAGTTTCTATGCAGTGACTATTTACAGTTTGGGACATTTTCCCCCCAGCACAAATACATGCTTTTTCTGCAGAAAAATGGAGGGGTGGAGTTTGCAGAAAAAGAACAGGAATGGGTGTGTTTGGCACTAACATATGGTATCCAGTGCAAAAATGGTGCTTTCTCTGTGGAAAACAATTTTTTTTTCCAAAAAGAGAGGAGAAAATCCCATAAGTGTGAAGAATCTCAAGGCTGTTTCTTATTTTTTCAGTGGGATGTCTCAGAACTCAGGACACCCTTTTGTCAATGGGTATGAGAACATAGAAATTGTCAAAAGCCAACATGATGTAGTGGTTTGAGTGCTGGACTACAACTCTAGTAACCAGAACCCACGCTCAGGCATAGAAACCCAGTGGGTGATCTTGGGCAAGTCACACTCTCTCAGCCTCGGAGGAAGGCAAAAGCAAACCCCTTCTGAACAAATCTTGCCAAGACAAACCTATGATAGGTTCACTTTAGGGTCCTCGTAAGTCCAAAATGACTTGAAGGCACAAAATAAAGAGAAACATTTCTAAGTACAGTAGGACCCCCATATCCACAGGGGATCGGTTCTTGGCCCCACCATGGATAGCAAAATCTGTGGATAATAGCGAATGCCATTGAAAATAATGGGACTTCTGGTTTAAAATACCATAGAGTTGCCTTGGAGGATCTACAAAATGGCTAGAGAAGGCACATTTTCTAGGAAGACTCTATGGTAGCTGTGTTGAAGCTGAAATAGCGGATAATTAAATCAGTGGATACGGGGGTCCTACTGTATTTCTTTTCATCCGTAAATGGTGGACATCTTTTGTTTGTAGGGTTTCAAAGCCCAGTCCAACTCTGATTTAAAGAAAAAGAACCATAATTCAGAAGGGAGTGGAGGAGATGCTTTGAGTTTCCTTACCAAGAGTTTGCACCTAGTCTGCAGACCTGAGTGGTAGCACACAGGCCTCCTGGTCACAGACGCCCCCACCTGGGTGAGATGTATTTGTCCTGTTCAGAACAACTATTTCTAAATATGCTCATATGCTAGGGCTGTCAGGTGTCCCTTATTAGAAAGGATTTCCCTTATTTGAGGACCAGAAAGCTTGTCCCTTATGGGTCTGGCAGGTGTCCTACTTTAAGGAAGGTTTCCTGTTTGAGGGTTCGAAATATTTTTCTTTATGCAGACTGTGTGAGATCACAAATAATCCCATATTTTGGGCTGTAGGCCCTTCAGAGACAGAAGACAGAAACGTGTGCATTATGTCGTTTATGAATATGGAACATATATTAATTTTACAGAAACATGCATAGCTAGGTTAACTGAAATCAATAAATTCATTTAGTATTTACGTGGAACACAAACTTTTTAATAGCTGCTTCCTGATTGTCAGCCCTGCATGTTATGAATTTTGATGGTCCCTTATTGCTACTCTGGAAACCTGGCAACACTATTCTATGTATATAGATTGGCATATATGCATTGTATGCAGAGTTCTCTCTTCTTTCATTTCAGCATAATCTCTCTTTTCAGGTTTAGAGGGGTAAGTGTTAACTGCTGGCTCATTTCAGAAACAGAAGTCACCTTGTACATAACCACATTCCTCTCAGAGATCTTTGACAGCTAGCTCAAGATGCTTGGATTTTGGGAGAAGGTGGCTGCAAAATCCCTTCCTCACCAGTTCAACATGTTCAAAAAACTCATAGAAGGCTGGGCCAAGCATCTGGTCTGCTCCTCCTCACACCCCACACCCCATGGCACAACACCAGGAGGCTGATTAGTGGCATGTTCTGAAAACTGGGACACAGAGCCCTTTTTAAAGATTGCCTCGGAGCCTAGACTACAAGTCCTATTACACTAGACTGTTATAGTACTGTTATTCCACTTGAACAGCCATGGCAACATCATGTGGAATTCTGGGGTATGTAGTTAGTGAGGCCCAAGGGCTCTCTGGCTGAGGATTCTAAATGTCCCTCTCTAAACTGCAAATCCCAGGATTCCAAAATGGGCTGGATGCCTACCTGCTGGGGATGTATTGGCTGGAGAACTGCATTGAGCAGGGGCTTGGACTTGATGGCTTATGAAGCCCCTTCTACGATTCTGTGCATGAAGTGAAGCTATCATCAAGCCGAGGAATCACTAAGGCGGGATAAAAATTTCCCCAAAGCACATACGTCAGAGACAAATAGGTCATTGGCCACAGAACTCTTAGGATGGTGATGGTGGATGATAATAATGGTGTTGGTGTTGGTGGTGATGAAGATGGTGGTGGTGATGATGATTTATGAGTATCCCACATTTCTCTCAGTCTGGGACTTAAGGCAGCTTATCACAATTATAAGAAAAATAGCTTAAAAAATCCCCAATACAAAAGTTAAAAATATTGGCTAGAATTCAGTATTGCAGTTATGGATTTGTAACTTAGGCTGCATCTGCACTGCCAAAATAATCTAGTTTGACACTGTTTTGACTGCCATGCCTCAATGCTATGGAATCCTGGGATATGTACATTGTTGTGTCACCAGAGCTCTCTGACAGGGAAGACTAAATATCTCACAAAACTACAAATCCCAGAATTCCATAGTGTTTGAGCCATGGCAGTTAAAGTGGTATCAAACTAGATTATTTCTGCAGTACAGATGCAGCCTTAGAGATACTGATCTGCAACTGATTTGTACTCAAAAATGCTATGTATTCACAATCATGGGACTATTGCCATGAGCATCACAGTCCCCCCAATCCTACCTTAATGGTCACCGGCCACTGCAAGTAATGGAGGTCTGTTCTCCTGGTGATTGAGGTGCACCAGACTGATGTTTTCATCCCCTCTCCCAACAGTGATCTCCAGTGTGAGGAGGAATTATGACAGAGACCCTGCTTCTGATCATTGCACAGGAGATTGCTGGCAGTAGGGGGATGGAAGTGTCATCCTATTGCACCCTGCTCAACAGCAGAACAGACCTCTGTCACTTGCAGTGGCTGGTGGACATTAAGGTAGGATTGGGGAGGTGTGTTATGAGATACGCTTAATAAATATAAATTGCAAGTGGACTTTGATGCTTAAGGCAGGAAGCTGTCTATTGCCAGACGTCTGCATGCATGTTGGAAGGGTAGGGCAAAAACCTGGATCCTTGTCCATCTTGGAGAAATCAGCCTCATTTTAAAATACAAACTGGAATTGTTCTCCTCCCTTCGGCTGAAAAGAAAATGGTCCCATTGATACGTTCACAACAACAATCAATGCCTAACTGCTTTGTTTCTCTCCACTGAATGGAGACTTTGCCAAACTGACTCAGACTGGTATACCCCCACCCTGCACTGTGAGGTATTCTGCAGTTTCCAGAGATGGAATCCTAAATAGGCAATCCTAAACAGGACAAGGTCTATATTTTATTGGCATTGTTTCAGGTGTGCAGCTCCATTGCTCATCTTTCCCAGGCCTTCTAAGAGTCATTACCAGTGCCCAGAGGGTGAAAGGCAGAGGTCACATTGATGTCTGACCTTTGCACACATCACTAAGCACATGGTGTCTTTTGAACCCTCCAACAGAATAACATTCACCACCCAGAGATGTCTCCTTCACCCCAGGAGACAGTCCCCATTGGAAAAGGGTTATGTATAAGCTAGAAAGTAGAGGTTCATTCTCTTGGCTTCTCTCTCTCTCTCTCTCTCTCTCTCTCTCTCTCTCTCCTTCCACCTTTCAGAAACTCTGTCCAAGAAGACCTGGAATGTTCTTTGCATCAAAAGGGTGAGAAAATCCATGTGTGTCTTAGACTATAAGCCCTTAAACTCAACTAAACCTCTCTAGCCCCTCCTTAGACTGGTCAGGAGTAGGGTTTTAGCACCCATGGTGGTTTTCCCCTCTTTTCCTTTGAGAAACTGCTTAACAGCTTTTATTGAATGTAGACTTCTACTGGTTTCTACTGCTATCTTTTTCTGTCTTTTTAAATAATTGTCTTTGTTGCAAAATTAGCTTGTCCTCAACTGGATTTCTTTCACCTGGAGTCATTCTAGTTAATTGTCCATAAAACCTTTAGTGGGGAGATAGTTCCTGGGAGAGCTTTTCTCCCCCAAGCCAGTTAAACCCAGTGCACAGCTCTTAACAGGGGTCAGGCTAGGAGATGCTACTCAGTTAAGTAAACCAAGTAGCTGATCTAGTATCTTAGCCACCATTAAATTATTCATAAAATTATAGCAAGTTTTTTTTAAAAAATAGTAGCTATTAAAACCAACAAATAAAAAGAACACAGAGAGATGGTATGGCACAGTTCTGCAAGCCCCAGCCCCTTTGAGCCATCAACCTTCAAAGACCTGCTGATTTTTAAAAAAGTCTTAACCTGCTTATGTATGGATAGCAAGGAGTGGGGGGGTCTAACCTCTCTTGGGAGTTCTAGTTCCTGGGAGCAGCCACTGAGAAGTCCCCATCCCATGTTCCCACTAGGTGTACCTGTGAGACAGAAAGAAGACCCTCCATAGAGGATCTCAAAACATTGTCAGGCTCATATGGGGGAATATGGTCCTTCTGACAACCTGCATAATTTTCAACAGGTTCCACTTGTTATTTATTTAATAGTATATACAAAATGCCTACTGGCCTTAACAATCATACTATTTATTAGTTACAGTAAACTACAAAATAAAATGCAATCCTAAAATAGAAAAATATGCAACACAGAGACAACTCAGCCAAACCAGCTACCATTAAAATAAACTGAGGTTTGGAAGAGGAAAAAAGAAAAGAAAAAAACAATCCAGGTTTTTGTCTAGGTTTTAAAAGAACTCTCTAAAGTACTGCCAGCATATGCGGGAAGGAGGACGGCACATGGGCAGTGCCAGAACCAAGTGGTGTTCCTCAAACTGTTATGCTAAGCCAGCCCTCATCAACAAGGCACATCACAAATGTATCATACAGTTCCCATCATCCCCAGCCTAGCTGGCTGTAATCTAGTGGGCACTGGGTTAGTGACGATTGTGCTCAGCTGTCTCCAGAACTTTAGCTATTTCACTGGAACTTCTTTTGCATTAATATTCACGTTATGTTACTTTGATCACTTCATTCTGTACAGCTCCTTTGACTGGGTTTCTCCATGTCATCATGTTTAATTCATGCTTCTCTTTCTTTATGGTTAACTCTTACCATTCTTTTGTTTCTTTCTTACCGTTTTTGCCCCATTCCCTTTCTCTACCTCCATGTCTTTGCTCATTGGCTCACAATCATCACCTCTTGCCTGCAAGGGTTATCCTTTGCCTTTGAAAGCCTTCCTCCACGACACCTTGGGCTTGTCTACACTGGCCAGAATATTCCAGCTTCCTGCTGGTGTATTTTGGCCCCAGATCAGACCCGTTGTTCCTCTGTTACCTGTATGAAATGGGATGGAGTCCATATGGACACACCGGCCCATCTCTGCAGCCCCCGCCGCTGTGATCTGCATTACACTCTCCAAAGCCAGGAAGGAGGTCTGCAGCACATGATCAACCCCCCTTGCATGTGACCAGCCTTGGCCACATGCTGCGGGCCTCCTGCCTGGCTTTGGAGAGTGTGACACAGACAGCAGCAGCTGCAGAAATGGATCGTGTGCCAGTATGGACTTCTGCAGTCCCGTGAGGCTCAATCCATTTTTTCCTAAATGAGGTGGTTTTTTCCTGGGTATTTTGATGAAATGGTTTAATATGCTTTATCCCATCTTCCCTCCATCTTTGCACCGGGCATAATCAGAACTGCCCTGGGGCAAAACAGGGCAAGAACCTTGCCTCATTTGAACTGCAAGGTTCCAAGACAGGGTAAACAGGCTGTCTAGACAAGCCTCTGGTTTTGTTCCCTTCACCCTCATGGTTAGTGAGTGTTTCAGTCTCCTGGCCCGATTCATTTCATTTCACAGCCCTCTTTCCCTGTGTCTTGAGCTTCCCCTTTGATTCTAAGTTTCCTTACAGGAGCTTTCCCTGTTCAGTCTCTGGTGCTACGTTGAGTAGCCCTCCAAAGACTGGCTGGAATTCAGGATTACAGCTATCAATTTGTAACCTATAGTTACAGATCCATAACTGCTCTGTATTCAATTAGACTACATAGTTATATTGTAAAACTATGTAAATGCCCCTCCCCAGTCCACCTTAACAGCCAGCAGTCAGATTGAGTGAAGGAGGTCTGTTCAGCTGGTGATCGGTGGGCAAGGAGGAGGATGTTTCAACCTCTATCCCCCCAGTAAATGAGGCTGCAACAAGAACTTGCAAGAGGGGTCCTGCTTCTGATTGCTGCAGACTCACTCACTAGCAGGATGGGATTAGAAATGTCACCCTCCTTGCACCTTGACTGGCAACTCACCAGACCTCCTTTGCCCAATCTGGCTGCTAGTTCTTTAAGTGGACTGGAGGTGTGTGTTGGGCCAGGAGACATTACTTAGTTATGCATATAATATGTAACTAAGGGCTCATCTACACCAAACAGGATATGCCAGCTCCCCACTGGCATATCCTGATGGTGGAGCTGGCCAATGTTCCCCCCACCCCATTACCTACAGAAAATGGGCCAAAGTCCAAACAGGACACTGGCCCATCACTGAAGCTGCTGCCACTGCAGCTGCTATGTTCTGCAGGCCCCCTCCATGTGACCAGGCTTGGTCACATGCTGCAGGACCCCTGCCTGGCTTCTAGGACAGCCAGGGAGCTGGCAGTGGGTGGAATATTGGGACGGGCTCCTGTAGACACATGAGGCCCAATCTGGTGATACTGGATTAAACTGGGTATTTTCAAAAAACACTGTAAAGAGCCCTATTATGGTTTGCCCCTGTTCGAGACCCATATCTGCCCTGGAGATTGTTTGAACTGCCCAAGTGCAGATCAGGGTAAATGCCGTGTATCATTTGGATTACAGGGCTCTGAAAAGGGGATCAGCCAGAGTATTTGGCTGGTGTAGACAAGCTCTAAGTAGCCAATGTTGCATAGCAGAAGAAGTTGGACTGAAACTCCACCACCCCCACCCCAGGAAGACCTACCAGCCAGCCAGCCAGCCAGTCAGCCAGCCAGAAGACTCTGCAGGGCTGTGAGGAAGCTTCCTTCCCCTTTACACCGGGGTAAGGGCAGCTGAGCCAGCAGGGAGTTGGGGTGTGGCCAGGAGTGGCTGGCCTTAAAAGTTACTCCACCACCCCCACCCCAGGAAGATCTACCAGCCAGCCAGCCAGCCAGCCAGCCAGCCAGCAGACTCTGCAGGGCTGTGAGGAAGCTTCCTTCCCTGTTACACCGGCGTAAGGGCAGCTGAGGCAGCAAGGAGTTGGGGTGTGGCCAGGAGTGGCTGGCCTTAAAAGTCACTCCACCACCCCCACCCCAGGAAGACCTACCAGCAAGCCAGCCAGCCAGCCAGAGAAGACTCCAGAGGACTGCAAGGAAGTCTTCCTTCCCCTTTACACCAGGCTAAGGGCAGCTGAGCAGGGAGTTGGGGTGTGGCCAGGAGTGGCTGGCCTTAAAAGTCACTCCACCACCCCACCCCAGGAATACCTACCAGGGGCCGGGAATGATCTGGGAGCGGGAATTGAGGTTGTGTGGGGGAAGGGAAGGTATGGCGGCAACAGAGTGAAAAATTGTTACAAAAGAAGGCAGGATCGATGTTTAATACCTATCCTGCCTTCAGTTCACTCTGTTTCCCAGAATAAATTGGAGAGCGCACCAACCATTCCACAGACCCTTACTCTGCTCCTTTGCAATGCCAGGTCGGTTAAAAACAAGACACATATTATCCATGACCTCTTATTGGATGAGGCTGCCGACCTGGCATGCTTTACGGAGACCTGGCTGGGAGAGGCCAGTGCTGCGACTTGGGCGCAGGCACTCCCGGCCGGGTACTCAGTTAGTGAGCAGGTAAGGAAAAGTGGGCGGGGGGCGGAGTGGCTCTGGTTCATAAAAACAATCTAACCTTGACCAGGAAGCCTATCCGGAACACAGTCCACATCGAGTGTATGTACCTAAGCCTGAGGTCCAGGGATAGCTTAGGGATTCTGTTAGTATACCGGCCACCCCGTTGTCTAACAGACTCCCTAAACGAGCTAACACAGCTGGTCTCAGAGTTGCTGCTGGAGTCACCCAGACTTTTAGTTCTTGGCGACTTCAACATCCCACTCGAGACCAGCTTGCTAAATCTAACGGGCGCGGCTCGGGAGTTCATGGAATCCATGACAAACATGGGCCTATCCCAATTGGTTGTCGGGCCTACTCACTGTGCAGGTCATACCCTCGATGCGGCCTTTAGTACGGAACAGGAATATCCGTGGGCAGAGGTGACTGAAACCTCCGCATTGTCATGGACGGATCATTTCCTGGTCAAGATGGAGCTAAGAGCCACTGTCTGCCCCACCGGGGGTGGTGGACCCATTAGAATGGTCCGCCCTCGAAGGCTAATGGAACCAATTGGATTCCAGAAAGCCTTGGAGGGTTTAATGGTTGGTAACGCCGGTGATTCTGTTGAAGCTTTGGTTAATATTTGGAATACCGACCTCACCAAGGCTATTGACACAATCGCTCCCAAGCGTCCTTTCCAGTCTGCTCCTAACCGTAAGCCCTGGTACTCAGAGGAGCTTAGGAAAATGAAGCAGGCTGGACAACGACTAGAGCACACCTGGCGGAAGACTCAACTCTTATCCGACAAGACTCGTCATAGGAATTTCCTTAATTCTTATCGAGAGGCGATACGTGCAGCGCAGAAGTCTTTCTCCGCTGCACGTATTGCATCTGCAGAGTCCCGTCCAGCAGAACTGTTTAGGGTAGTGGGGGAGCTGACGCAGATTCCCCCTGCGCAGAACCCCTTACTCAACCCGACAACGGCCTGCTGTGATGCATTTAACATCCACTTTGCAGATAAAATCTCTCGGATAAGAGCCGACTTAGATGCCAGTGTTATGACAGAATCTATAGACGAGGTGTCCAGCAACTCCGTTGATGAAATTTTATTGGATCAGCTTCAATCTGTGAGTACCGATGACGTGGACAAGCTCCTTGGTAGAGTGAGGAAAACGACCTGTCCCCTCGATCCCTGTCCATCTTGGCTGCCCACCCAAGGGGGTGACGCATCGAGAGTACTCCTTAGGGATATTATCAATGCGTCCTTCAGGGAGGGGTCCCTTCCACCTTGTCTGAAGGAAGCGGTGGTTAAGCCGCTCCTGAAAAAGCCTTCCCTGGACCCCTTGGACAGGAACAACTATAGACCAGTCTCTTTGCTGCCTTTTCTAAGCAAAGTGATTGAGAGGGCGGTCGCTTCCCAACTCCAAGCTGTCTTGGATGAAACCGATTATCTAGATCCATTTCAAACTGGCTTTAGGACGGGTTATGGAGTGGAGACTGCCATGGTTGCTCTGGCTGATGACCTCCGCTTGGGTATCGACAGGGGTAGTGTGACCCTGTTGGTGCTCCTGGACCTCTCAGCGGCCTTTGATACAATAGACCATTCCATCCTCTTGGATCGCCTGAGGGAGTTAGGAATCGGAGGCACTGCCTTGCAGTGGTTCCGTTCCTTCCTCTCGGGCAGATCCCAGAGGGTGAGGCTTGGGGACAGTTGCTCTACTAGAATAGAGCTTAACTGTGGCGTTCCTCCGGGTGCCATCCTGTCCCCGATGCTATTTAACATCTATATGAAGCCGCTGGGAGAAGTCATTCGGAGGCATGGAATGCGGTGTCATCAGTATGCGGATGACACCCAGATATACTTCTCCATGTCTCGGTCATCGGCTTCGACTTCAGATGGCGTCTCTCCTCTGAATGATTGTCTTAAAGCAGTAATGGACTGGATGAGGAAAAACAAATTGAGACTGAATCCAGACAAAACGGAGGTACTAACAGTTACAGGCCCAAAACCAGGTCTGGGAATACAAACTCCAATCCTGGATGGAATTACACTCTCCTCCAAGGATTGTGTTCGCAGTCTGGGGGTGCTCCTGGACCCGTCGCTCCAGATGACTAATCAGGTAAATGCAACATTCAGGAGTGCCTGTTATCAACTTCGGCTGGTACGCCAGCTGCGCCCTTTCCTGGAAATTAGGGACCTCGAAACTGTGGTACATGCACTGGTAACCTCCCGTCTGGATTTCTGTAATGCGCTCTACATGGGGCTACCCTTGTGCTTGACTCGGAAACTTCAACTAGTCCAGAACATGGCAGCCAGGTTGATTTCTGGCGTTCCCAGAAGAGAGCATATAACACCGGTGCTAAAAGCTCTCCACTGGCTGCCTATTAGTTTCCGGGCACAGTACAAGGTGTTGGTTATGACCTTTAAAGCCCTACATGGCTTGGGTCCAACTTACCTCCGGGACCGCCTCCTTCCATACGACCCTCCCCGCACACTTCGGTCCTCTGGGAGGAATCTGTTACAGCCTATGAAAACAAGGCTGTCGGTGACCTCCCAGAGGGCCTTCTCTGCTGCTGCTCCCAGATTATGGAATGGCCTGCCGGACGAGATCTGTCTTATTACCACCTTAGACAGCTTTAAAAAAGCTGTCAAGACGGATCTTTTCCGGCAGGCCTTTCCTGAATAATTATCCCGGCCCAAGACTCAGCTGCCCTTTATAGGCTACGATTGTATGTTTTTAATTTTTTTTCTTCTAATTTATATATATTTTAATTAATGCATGTTTTTAATCCTTTGCAATTTAATATTATTTTAAGGGGTGGGTGGGCTAGGGTATTGTGAGTATGGGGTTTTTATATTGTAAGCCGCCCCGATTGCGTTGCAGAGGGGCGGGATATAAATAAAATTTTATTATTATATTATTATTATATTATTAACTCCTGTCAGCCCTAGCCAGCATAGAGTTGCTGGCCAAGATATATTGGGAAAGCATCATATTCCACATCTCTGCTGTAGAAGGTACCATTTTTAGTCCCTCAATCTGTGATATAATTAAAACTTCTACAGTGAAGCTTCATCTGTGATACCTCTGCTCCCTTCAACCATCATGGAGATGCTTGCCAGTTACCCCTCATGCAGATTGTAAGCTGTCTACAGCAAACTTCCTTGCTGAGTCTACCCACAGCCTTTTCCAAGTTGACACCTTCCAGATGCAAGAGACTATAGTACCCATCACCCTGGCCCTATTGGCAAGGTATGATAGGAGTCATAATCCAACGTGCTAGGAAGGTGGTGACTTGGGAGCAGTTGCTCTCCTCATTGCCTCCCCATCTGTTGCAACACTTTATTCTTTTATTCTTTTTATTTTTAAAATGTGGCTTCATCTACATATAAATCAGCTAAGGTGGACAAAGGAACCTTGGAGGGATTTTAATCAGACTCCAGGTATTGTGACTGGCTGTGATGGGAAGCAGCAAATCTTGCCAGAGTCATTAGGACTTTCATTACCACCACTAACAAAAAACAAAAAAACAACAAAAAAAATTAGAGAAGGAGAAGATGAAGAGCAAGTGTCAAGCAGGAAGCGCTCAGGACTTCCCAATCTATCAGGCCTGGACGTATGTGCCAAAGGAGCTCTTTTGGAGGCAGAAGAGATAAGTGCAGGTTCCTAATGAGACAGTGAAGGGTACCGATTCATCTCTGTGGCAGATGAGCTGAGAAGGACACACAAGACTGTCGAAGGAAGTGCAGCAGCCATTGAATTGGGCGGGCAGGCTTTGGCTTAAGCTTTATCCCCATAGAAAGCACAGCTACAGGTTATGTTGCTGCAGTGGGGTGTCTTTATCATTGGGAGGAGATGGAAGCCTGGGGTACCAGACATGAGCAGTGGCATCCGTGGCCCTAATATTAGGTAGGAGGCAGCTGCCCTTGACAGATCATGTTTGGTGTGGCATGAAATTGCAGCAAATTGGAAATTATACTGTGTATTATGGTTGTATTTGACTGTCAGAGAAGGGGGAGAAGGTGTTTGTGAGAAGTTAGGCCTCGCGTCAGAATGGGTCTAGGACAATTAATCATGGTTGTTTGAGCGCTACCACTTAGCCCCCCTGGTTGATTATGGCCAGTTGAATGCAGCCCTTTCAGCGGGACCAATAGAGCACAGCGGGTGGTTCAAATAAGTTACACATAACACAGTGGCTTGTAACAAGTAACTTTTAGAGTAATGAGAGTATAATGAAGCCACATTTCCAGCATAACACAATATTATAAGAGTACAGTAAAACTATTTTACTGGTGCAACGAGTACGGGTTTCTAAATTTTCAGATGTTAAATTTACAGGGCATTTTAATAGGCATCTGGACCTGAATGTTTCCAAGTTTTTTTTGCCATTGTTTTCAGGGTCTTCTTTTTAAGGCTGGGTCCCCCTTCCAGAGAAAAGTGGCATAGAAATTGCACAAACAAACAAATGAAACAAGCAGTGTGATACATAAGGAAACAAGTTACTTGGTTCCATTGATGTAATGCGCAACAACAATGCGTTTTACTTTTTAACATTGTCATGAGTGATTGAACAAATTAACTTTCAGAAGTAACTTTCCAAGCTCTGTCTGGCATGCTGAAATATTTTGACTGGAGTGGAGCTGGTGGGGTGAGGGCCAAGATTTGCTGCTGTTCCCATAGGCAGCAAAATATCTAGAGATGGCCCTTAGCAGAGGAATCTTAGGGTATATAGCTAGCTCCAGGGCTTGTCATTTGAAAGGAAAGCAAGGCAAATAAAGAAACGCCCTTCTCTGGCCAGAGCTTGAAGAAGGCATCTACACCACACAGTTCTACCAGTCTGATCCTACTTTAACAGACATGGCTCTTTCCTCCAGAAGTCTGAGATTTGTACTTTGTTGAGATGCTTAGAATTCTCTGCTAGGAAGCTCTAATGCTGTAAACCGGGGTAAGTAAGTTAGAGTGTTCTAGCAGAGAATTCAAAATACCACTGGCATTATTTCAGACATGCAATACCAACAGTATGGATAAAACAACTGGGCAAGCTTCAAGAATCTATATATATAATTCTCTTGGGTAGGTTGCCATTTCCAGTGTGCTCATTGGCTGCTTATGGACCTGACCAACCAATCACAGGTCTGTTGGGCAGCCAATAAGTACACTGGGGGTGGGACCATGTAGATTCCAAACATGGCTGCTGGAGAGGGGGATTTTCAGACTACACTGTTATAGTGTTACTATTCCACTTTAACTGCTCTGGCTGCCTCCTGTGGAGTTATGGGGTTTGTAGTTTAGTGAGGCCTAAGAGCTCTCTGGCTGAGAGTTGTAAATGCCCCTCCCTAAACTGCAAATCCCAGGATTCAAGAGGAGGCAGCCATAGCAAATAAAGTGGAATAGTAACACTATAACAGTGTTGTCTGAAAATCTCCAGAGTGAGTAGCATGGGGGCTGCATACTGGAGTGCAAGGGGTGGGGGCCAAGGGGCAGAACAAGCAGAGGGGGGTGGCAGGGGGCATAAAGAGCGGAGGGGGGATTCGGGGGAGGGAAAGCAGAGGGGGGATTCAGGGGTGAAGAACAAGCAGATGGGGTGGCAGGGGGGCAGAAAGAGTGGAGGGGGATTCAGGGGGGAAAGCAGAGGGGGGATTCAGGGGTGAAGAACAAGCAGATGGGGTGGCAGGGGGGCAGAAAGAGTGGAGGGGGGATTCAGGGGGGAAAGAAGAGGGGGGATTCAGGGGGAAAGAACAAGCAGATGGGGTGGCAGGGGGGCAGAAAGAGTGGAGGGGAGATTCAGGGGGGGAAGCAGAGGGGTGCTTCAGGGGGGAAGAACAAGCAGAGGGGGTGTCAGGGGGCAGAAAGAGCGGAGGGGGAATTCAGGGGGGCAGAACAAGCAGAGGGGGGTGGCAGGGGGGATGAAAGAGTGGAGGGGGGATTCAGGGGGCAGAAGAAGCAGAGGGGTGGCAGGGGGCAGAAGGAGCAGAGGGGGACTTCAGGGGGGAGAACAAGCAGAGAGGGGTGGCAGGGTGGCAAAAAAAGTGGAGGGGAGTGGCAGAGGGGCAGAACAAACAGAGGGGGCAGAAAGAGCAGAGGGGGCAGCAGGGCAGAACAAGCGGAGGGGGCAGAAAGAATGGAGGGGGTGGCAGGGGGGTAAACAAGCAGCGGGAGGGGGAACAAGAGGCAGGGGGCAAGTTAAACCCAACAGCCTACCTCAAAGGGTTCTCATGAGGGCTCCTGGGCATTTTGGGTAGTTTTTTTAATGGTGTATGGTACGCCGGGTCCAGCTAGTATATAAAATATTACAAGAAGAGAAATTTGGAAAATGCAAGGGAATGAGACTTACATGGGAGTCAGATTTAGGAACAGAAATACTGTATCAGAGAAAGAGTGGGATACAATTGGGACAATAAGAATCTATAAACCAAAATCTGCCCATGCTAAAGAAAATTTGTTAAAATTATAAATGATATTACTGTCCATTTATAAGAAATATTTCAACATTATGCTGGAGAAATTAAGGCAAAATAGGAGATTGGCAACACATGTGGCTAATCTGTCCAAACGTAGCTAGTTCTGGGAGAAAATATTAAACTGGATAAGCCAAATGGTATGCCAAACAATTATAGAGGAGCTGTATTGATAATTTCCATATTTGAAAATGAAAGATTGGCAAAGACCTCATAACATTTTTGGTAAGCTTTGAGGATTAAAAAGAACAAAACTGTGGAAAAAACTTAAAGATCTCTCTAATAAAAAATGGCCAGATAGAACATGGTCTGTAGCTTTATCAGAAAAGTTAGCATATAAAATCAAATTGGCAAGAGGAGAAATTAAAGGAAGATATATTTGAAAAAAATGGAGGCCTTTGAAATTAAAGCATGACTTGATCAAATATCTTTCTGGAAAAGTGCATTCTGAACAACACAATTTGTATGTGACCAGTGCTTCAAAGATGGACTGTACCCATGGTGATTGACGGTGGTATATATTTAGGCTCACTAAATAAGACTTGATGGATGGAGGAGAAGGTAGAGCTGATTGGAATATAGCATTATGTTTGTAAACTGCATCTGCACTGCAGAAATAATCCAGTTTGACCCCACTTAACTGCCATGGTTCAATGCTATGGAATCTTGGGATTTGTAGTTTGTTGTGGCACCAGAGCTCTCTAATAGGGAAGGCTAAATATCTCACAAACTACAGATCCCAGGATTCCTTTGCATTGAGCCATGATAGTTAATGTGGTGTCAAACTAGATTATTTCTGCAGTGCAGATGCAGCCTAAGAGGAACTTTTGCAATGGAGATAGATAGATAGATAGATAGATAGATAGATATAGATATAGATACAGATATAGATAGTTTAAAAGAGTGTCACCTAACAAATTTCTTTTTGCAAATATCACCACAGAAATGCATAGGATGCAGGGAGATGGAAAGGACAGAAATTGGTTATCAGGAGCCAACTAATCGCTGGTGTAATGTGTGGTTAGGCCCTGAGAGTTTGAGAAGAAAATAGCAGGATGACAATGACCTCTTTTTGAATTACTAGCTTGAAGTAACAGACACCCCCCCGGAACCTGAAGAATGGTGGATCCGGGGGAGGTGTTTTAATGATGAGCAGGGAGGCGAACCCATGAGCAGGCCTGGACGTGGACACGCCCCGGCCGGGAGGAGTCAGGGGAGGCGCCAAAGCAGGGCCTATTTTACCCCTTGCCTCCCCTGGTCTCCTCCTCTTTTTCATCAGATCGAGAAGGGAGCTGTTTCGTAGGACTGCAATAAGTTTTTTCCTTTGTTTGTCTGTTTGGGCTGGGGGTGGGTGGGTTGGTATTAGGTGTTTGGGCTGGGTTAGTATTGGGTGTTGTGTTCTCCCTTTACTGCTTGCCTCATTCTCTCCTCTCCTGCTCAGCCTTCGGCCTGTTCTGGGGCCTGACTGGCTTGGGCCGCTTCCTTGGCTTTTCTGGGCTTCGCGCCACAACTGGCTGCTTGCCCCCCCCCCGTGTCCGGTTGCCTCCCTTGCCCCCTGCGCCCGGTTGCCTCCCTTGCCTTCCCTTGCCTTGCCTTACTATTGGCCTCCCTCATGTTCCTGTAGGCTTGGAGCAGGCCCCTGCTCTGGGTGAGCATTTGGCACCCGCTACCAAGGAAAAAATCTTGAAGGGGGAGTATGTGGACATGTTTTCCCTCCTCTTCCGCGAGCTGGAGAAGAAGGAGAGGGATGAGCTGGATGACAGGGAGAAGGAAAAAATTCGGAAGAGGCGGGTCGACAGGAATTGGTCCAACTGGTTAGCGGTCTTCCTCATTTATGCGGGAGTGGTCTCCCACAGCCAGCCACACAAATCCTATGCCCTCTTTAGATACCTGGATATTATTTACAGGGCGTATGTTGATTTTGCGGGCCCGGCTTGGCTTCAATATGACGAAGCATTCCGGCAAATGGCTGCCTCCTATCCTACTGTGAGGTGGGACATTATCAACTCGCACCTGTGGTTACAAATTATGTCCCCCAGCTGGCCCATATTGGGGGAACGGGCACAGAGCGGCCACCTGCTGCAGAATGCTCGTCCTGGCAGTTCACCCCATCAGGCTACTCAGCCTAATCAGCCGGCAACACCCAATTGCTGGCTGCTATGCTGGGAGTTTGGTTACAGAGGTACGTGCTCCCGCCGCCCGTGTGCCTTTCGCCATGAATGTTCCATCTGCGGTGGCACACACTCGTTCCGCAATTGCCCAAAAGGAAGGGGCCAGTTTGGCAGGGACCAACCGGGAGGCAAGAAGGGCCCCAACAACCCCGCTCCTCAAGGAAAAGAGGCCCAGCCCAATTAGGCTGGAGGTTCTGGCTGCCTGGCTTTATGTGTACCCGGATCGGTCAGCAGCCCAGTACCTCCGGGAAGGGTTCCACGAGGGCTTTCGCATTCCTTATCAGGGTGTGCGCAGGCCTTACTTGGCACCCAATCTAAAATCCGTGCGGGGCTTAGAACATGTGGTTAGACAAAAAATTCGGAAGGAGGTCGCGGAAGGTCGGGTCCTGGGGCTGTTTAAGCACCCGCCCTCTCCTTGCTTGCGGGTCTCTCCTTTGGGTATCGTCCCAAAGAAGACACCGGGCGAATTTCGATTGATTCACCATCTGTCTTATCCGAAGGGGCAATCCATTAATGATTTCATTCCTCAAGAATTATGCACTGTTCACTACACTTCTTTTGATGCAGCGGTTAAAGTGGTTAAGCGACACGGCCTCGGTGCTGAACTTGCCAAGTGCGATATTAAATCCGCTTTTCGCCTGTTGCCTGTTCATCCAGACGATTTCGAGTTACTGGGCTTCTCATTTGACGGCCTATTCTATATGGATCGGGCTATGCCTATGGGCTGTTCTGTCTCCTGTGCTGCTTTTGAGAAGTTCAGTACCTTTTTGGAGTGGGCGATTAAGCATCACACTGGGCATCGAGGGGTTGTACACTATCTCGACGACTTCCTCTTTGTGGGGCGGTTCGGCACGGGGGTCTGTCGCTCCCTTATGGAGCAGTTTCAAGACCTTATGACGGTCTTTGGGGTTCCTCTGGCTCAAGAAAAGACGGAGGGCCCCAGTCAACGATTGGCTTTTCTGGGTATCGAAATTGACACGGTGAATCAGTTTTGCCGCCTGCCCTCGGATAAGATAGATGATCTACTGCTCAGGATCACTGACTTCCTTCACCGCAACAAGGCCACACTCAGGGAATTCCAGGGAATTATTGGCCACCTTAATTTTGCATGTAAGGTAATTGCGCCGGGCAGGGCTTTCCTCCGGCGCCTATGCGATGCCACCGCCGGGGTTCCCGCACCACATCACGGAATACGTATCACCCGTGAAATTAAGCTGGATTTGGAGGTCTGGTATAGCTTGCTGCAGCAGTTTAATGGGATTTCCTTTTGGAGGGACGAATTGCATTTGGGTGATGCCCTTAAGGTATCTTCGGATGCCTCGGGCTCCCTGGGATTTGGGGTCTACTTTGCAGGGAGGTGGTGTGCTGAATGATGGCCGAGCTCTTGGGCTGCCTCAGACATTACGGCGGACCTCACCTTCCTGGAGCTCTTCCCCATCCTGGTGGCCGTCAAGTTGTGGCCACATGAATTTGCCAACTCCACGGTGCGCTTCTGGTGCGACAACATGGCCACTGTCCAGGTGGTAAATTCCCTGACTTCAAAATCCAGAAGGGTGATGAATTTGGTTAGGGCATTCACCCTGCAATGCCTCCAGTACAACATTCTGTTTACTGCGTCCCATGTAGCGGGAGTGGACAACGGCATAGCCGATGCTCTCTCCCGTTTGCAGATGGACCGCTTCAGGCGATTAGCTCCGGGCGCCGCTGAGATGCCGGACCCGATGCCGGAGGATTTGTGGGAGCTTGGACTGGTGAGATAGTGAAGGCTATTAGCCTCTCCATCGCTCCAAGCACCAGGAGGGTGTACAAGCGGTCTATTCAAGAATTTTTTGAGTTTAGAGTCTCTGTGAGTCTCCCCAATTCCTGGCCGGTCCCAGTCCCTCACTTGTTGCACTTCTGTGTCTCCCTTAGGAAAAAAGGCCTTGCCCCCCAATCCATTCGATCCAGATTGGCCGCCTTGGCCTTCTGGAGTAAGGCTCAGGGCCTACAGGACAATACATCCGACTTTAGGATCAGGAAGGCGCTGGAGGGTTGGGCCAGACAGCGGGGCAAGGCGAATGATGATAGGCAACCACTCTCACCGGCCATTCTAAAAGGCCTTTTCCAGATATGGCCCAGCGTATGTTCCACCCCTTTCGAGGTAGCGTTGCTGCACGCCGCTTCCTTGACGGCCTTTTTCGGGGCATTACGTGTCAGCGAGCTGGTGGTGGCATCCAAAAAGGACTCTGCGGGCCTTGCACTAGGTGTGGGTGACATTACAGTGGGCCCCAAACAGGTCACTCTAACGATTCGGTGATCCAAAACTGACCAGATGGGCAAGGGTAGCAACATTACCCTACGCGAGTGCTATGACCCATCCCTTTGCCCCGTTGTTGCCATTAGGGAATATTTGAAATTGCGCCCTTCTGTGCCTGGCCCCCTTTTCTGTCACGCCGATGGGTCCCCGTTGACTAAGTATCAATTTTGGTCACTTACAACTAAAGCCTTGACTCGCCTGGGCTTGGGCGGCGTGCATTTCTGTTCGCACTCCTTTAGGATCGGGGCAGCTTCGACGGCCGCCGCCATGGGAATGCAGCCTGAGGCAATTAAACGGTTGGGTCGTTGGAAGTCTGCCGCTTACAAGGGTTATGTACGTCCGCTATGCAATTGATTGTCTGTGCTTTCTTTTACAGATATGAGGTACCGGGTACTGATTTGTGGCCACAGCTTTGTGTATTGGGCAGCAAGACATGCCAAGAGGAGCCTGTTGGGTCCGCAGCTGGGTCTGGGAGACATTGCCTCTATCGAATGGCTTGGCAAACGGGGTTTGAGGTGGAATGGTTTAATCTCTTTCCTGTTGCAGGAGCGTCGTGGACCTCCTCCGCATGTCCTGGTTATCCACCTTGGCGGCAATGATCTCGGCCTTTTGAAGGGCAGAGCCTTGTCGATACAGGCTTTGGCCGACATGCGACGGATTAAGGCAGTGTGGCCGCGTACCTCTCTGGTTTGGTCTGACATCATTCCGAGACTCTCCTACCCAGGCGACGGTCCCCCCAAGCTGTTGGACATTGCTCAGAAGAAAGTGAACAAGGCGGTTCACAGGGCTCTGTCTGAAGGCCTTGGCCATTTTATTCAGTACCCGAGCATTTCATATAAACGCCCGGAACTCTATCGGGTTGACGGGGTCCACTTATCAGACATGGGGACCCAGCTCTTTCTTGATGGTATGCGACAGGGGGTGAGGGCTGTGTTAGCTTCCCTCTTGGGGGATAGGGGCTAAGTGGACACTTGCCCCTATCTATGGCAGGGAGCGGGGAGATGATAACTTGGCGTTCACCTATGGCAACCTCAAATTGAGTGGAAGGATATCTATCACTGAACTGTACCGGCGTCCCTAATGGATAGGGTACAGGGATGTAGGATATCCTTAGGCTCAGACTCGGGGGGGAGATCCTTCGCAGAAGCTATATGGCTTAGGGGTTTCCTTCCCAATGCGGGGCCCTCCAGCAGATGGCGCCCAAGGGGAACCCCTGATAATGGGATCCCCCTTGGGGCTCAGGTGAGTCGCCCAGGGACGCTGGGGGTTAGGTCGGTTGTGACCAACCGCCCATGTGCGTGCCCCCGTGAGGGATCTCCCCCCTTTTCCACATTCGGCATACCTCAAGAAAATCACAATAAATAGGAAATCTATCAATAAAGTGGCCCGTATTTCAACCCAATTTTATGTGTGTGGTCTCATCATTTCTGTGTCAATCATTAACAGACACCCCCCCGGAACCTGAAGAATGATGGATCCGGGGGAGGTGTTTTAATGATGAGCAGGGAGGCGAACCCATGAGCAGGCCTGGGCATGGACACGCCCCGGCCGGGAGGAGTCAGGGGAGGCGCCAAAGCAGGGCCTATTTTACCCCTTGCCTCCCCTGGTCTCCTCCTCTTTTTCATCAGATTGAAACCCACCCACCCTGCCTCTGCCACAGTATGACATCTCTGGTCGCATTCTGGGCCGGGTAGGAATTTTTACCTGCTCTTTTCCGAGGGGTGTTTTGCCTACCCCATACTGTCGCTTTGGACGTTGACAATTGGCTCCGGGTGTGTTTCTTTAAATAGGTGGCCACTTGCAGGGAGCGGGGAGATGATAACTTGGCGTTCACCTATGGCAACCTCAAATTGAGTGGAAGGATATCTATCACTGAACTGTACCGGTGTCCCTAATGGATAGGGTACAGGGATGTAGGAAATCCTTAGGGTCAGACTCGGGGGGGAGATCCTTCGCAGAAGCTATATGGCTTAGGGGTTTCCTTCCCGATGCGGGGCCCTCCAGCAGATGGCACCCAAGGGGAACCCCTGATAATGGGATCCCCCTTGGGGCTCAGGTGAGTCACCCAGGGACGCTGGGGGTTAGGTCGGTTGTGACCAACCGCCCATGTGCGTGCCCCCGTGAGGGATCTCCCCCCTTTTCCACATTCGGCATACCTCAAGAAAATCACAATAAATAGGAAATCTATCAATAAAGTGGCCCGTATTTCAACCCAATTTTATGTGTGTGGTCTCGTCATTTCTGCGTCAATCATTAAATGGGGAAATCAAGGTGCTAGATTCATGCCAGTCAAGTCTAAAAGATTGTTGCAAATGAATATTCAGAGCAGAACCTGCATCTTTCCAGAGGTTCATGTGAAGGTTATGGAGTTCAGTAACACTGAATCACATTCTTTTGCATTTTATGCTTCTAATAACCTCTGTGATCTAATCAAGTCCTGTGACTGTCACACTTCTAGTTACAACAGGGGGAGTTCATGGCCCTATACTGCTGCTACAAAAATCTAACCAACTCAGAAAGCAGGAAAACTTGGGGAGGATGGCTGTAGGAATGATGTCGTCAGCTGTGCTAGGTAAACAGTCCCAGCACTAGGGATGGAAAGAATATTTGACAATATTTTTTAAAATGGTCAGAGAACAGGTTTCTCTAGCAGAAGGAATCCCTGACAAGAGGAATCGTGTCATGACGAGAATCTTGGCAGTTTGAAACCTATTTTGTGCAAAATATGCACATGGTTATTGCTCCCAAGAAAGCAGCATTCTCTATGCGGAATACACTGTTTTCTGCATGAAAAAGCCATATGAAACATTTGCACAGAGTAAGTCCCCAACTACAGCATTTTTTGTGCAGGAAGCAGTCTTTGCTGCATAGAAAGTAACATTTCTGCACATAAATACTATTTCCGCTGCAGAAAATGCTGTTTCTGCACAAAAATACCACATGTTAACAAGTCCCAAAGTTTACTTGCTGCTTTTATTCCTGAACAAAATTAGCAAAAAATTACAATTCAGCAATTCAGACAGTGTGAAACCTGGCTCCTTCATAACACTGGCTGCCATCTTGGTATGCTCAGGGCTCATCTATATCATGCAGGACATGCTGGCTCCCCCTGGCATATCCTAGCTGTGTAGGTGGCCTCTCTTCCCCCCCCCACCCCCAGTTATCTGCAGAAAATGGACTGGAGTCTACACAGGATGCTGGGCTGTTGCTGAAGCCACCACCATTGCCACCATTTTCTCAGTAATGCGGAAGCCAGGCAAGGGTGCCACAACATGTGACTGCAGCCTTGGTCACATGCTGCAGGACCCCTGCCTGGCTTCTGGGAGAATGAGGGAGCTGGCAACAGCAGCGAGGAGCGGCATTCTGGGACAGTCTCCACAGAAAAGCGGGGCCCAATCCAGTGATACCACATTAAACCGGATATTTAAAAAATGTGTTAAAGGACCCTATCCTGGCTTGACCCTGCTCCAGCCCCGTATCTGCCCCAGGGGTTGTTTGGAGTACCCAGGGGCAAATCGGGAGAAATGCCCTGCGTCATTCAGACTGTAGGACTCTGGAACAGGGGCAAGCTGGGGTATTTGGCTGGTGTAGAAAAGCCCTCAGTTAGCTGGGAGCAGGCTGCATGGAATAAAGCAGTGGTTCCTAACCTGTGGTCTAGGGACCCCAGAGGTCTGCAGCATCCTCACAGGGGGTCCATGAAGGCTTGAATGCTGTTTGGCTCACCTCTTCCCTACCTGACAGGAGCCAAGGCAAAGACTGGCTGGCTGGCTGTGTCTATGTGTTGCCCCTCAATCCACTCAAGCCACAAACTTGCAGCAAGAAGCAGAAGAAAAGTCTTCCCTCCAGTGCCTCTGAGGGAAGGTTTAATGGATGAGGGAAGGTTTAATGGATGGTGTAATTGTATTATTATTATCAGGTGATGTTGTTGTTCTTGTTGTTGTCATTGTTTTAAATCTTGAGTTAAGTCTTGGAGGGGTCCATGGCAACAAAAGATATTTAAAGGGGGTCCCTGGTAAAGAAAAGGTTAAGAGCCACTGAAATAAAGTGTAGCCTGCTTCTGGAAGAACATGAAGAGGATTGTGATGTCTGTGACAGGCACATCAGTGGACAGATGAGACCCATATCTGGAGGCATCCAAGTCAGAGGGGAGCTGCTAATGATGATGTGACTATTGTTTGTAGAATCTGCACAAAGCCTGGACTAATAATAATGTACCCTCAACCTGTGCTTAGCTTTTTTTGCAGCAAACATCATGTTTTGTTGCTGCATGTAGGAATGGGGAAATCTGCTAGTTTTGCTTTCTCCTGCATTTTAATTTTTAAAATTGGAGTTGCTTTTGGTCCAAAACATGCAATGTGTGAATTTTAGTAAATTCTCCAAAAAACAGAAGCAAAATTCTCACCCATCTGCACTGGCCAAATTGGGCATGTTCTTTCTAGTATGGAGAGGACCACATCATACCATAGAGGTATTACAGATGAGAAGCCTCTCTCTCACTCTCCAAAATAAAATAAAAATGACATGCCAACTCTAATTCAGCACTGACATGACTGAACAGACAAGGATCAAAGCTGTAACTTTTAAACAGTTAAACATAAAAGTTGACTGTGGATGGTCAAATCTGTCAGCTTTGAGTTTTGCCATTTTTAAAAAAGTCTCAAATTCTTTAGATCCTGAATATTAAAGAACTTTGCAATTCTGGGGCAAATTCTGATAAAAAATGAACAGAAATGAAATGTTCTTCCATTTGTAGCTGCAAACAACTCATCTTAACAAGATAGAGGCAGACTGTCTGCAGAACACTGATCTGTCATGGTTGTGTTTCAAAATATTTTGCTTCCTTTCATTGTATTACAGTTTATTGATTTTTTTTATCAGAGACACAGCATCAGATGTTTCTGTGTGTGTGTTTTAAATGCAAGGGCAAAGCTCTGAGTTTCAGAGAAGCTAGAGGTGGGGGAGGAATGAAGTATGGCTTACCAGGAACAGATAACAGAAGACAGAACTTTGATTAGGGAGAATTTCAATTATGATGGTATTGACTGGTGAGAGACAAAATGAAACACAACTGCAGGTAGGCAGTGGCAGCACTCTCCTCTGACTCTAAGGAGCAGAGTCCATTCTTATCTGAAAAAATAAGGTGGGACCTCTAGAGATCCAGGAAGAATAATGCTTTCTTTGTGGTATTTTGTTGTTGTTGAGGTTCACAACAATGAAGCAGGATAGGAACATGGATGCTGGAAGAGCCATTGTGTTTGTCAGGAAGAGTCATGAGACCATAAGCAACACTCTTAGACCTGGTTCACACACATGCATGTTCATGGACCAGTATCTGTATCACCCAGAGGGTACAGTGGGTATAGTCCTAAGGGCAGTGATATCAGCTTGTCATCATGTCATCATGAATATGAGCCAGCCCGTGTTGAATAACTGAGTGAAGGATGACAAAGTCTTGAAGTGTCAGCATATCTAAGCTCAGAGGCATGCAGATATTTCTGATGATGAAGTCTCCACTCTTGATTCAGTGACTGATCTTTGCAGCCAGCCACTTATTGCTGCACTTGCAGTGTCCTTTAGCTGAAATTAGCACATTATTCCTTGCTACTCTTTAACACAGGGATGGGCTTGGACCACAGCTCCCAGCTCCCTAGCTAGCATAGCTAATGGTGAGGATTGCTGGACACTGGAGTTCAAAAACATATTGTGGGTGGCAACATTATTCCCATCAGCAAGACATTTGTTGGTGAGCATGGGGTGTTTTTAAAAGAATAGATGCAGATCTGTGAGAAAATTTAACTGAACAGATTGTAAGAAGAGATCCCATACTTTAGGACAGTTTTCCCCACCCCCAACCTGACATTTTGTAGATTTGTTGAAGCCCACCATCCCCATGCAACATCTGTATTATAGGCTATGCTGTCCATCAGTGGAAAATTCCAGGTTCAGGGAAGGCAACTTTAAAATGACCAAAAGGGTAGTTTTGAAGCTACCAAGAACAAAATGTGCCCCTGAGGTCAATTATCAGTGATAACCTCTTTGTCATTCTCTGTAAATCTGCTGTCCTGTCCTGGAAACCAGCACTAAATTAAATAATCTTAACTCAATTAATTAAGTAATTGCCATTATTAGTGTTGGTAGTAAAGAATTAACCTCCCACCTTCAATTTCTAACATTTAACAGGATCAAATTAATTCCCCAACCTAAATTCTAAGTTTTGATCAGGACTTGGTCCTGCTGTCTTGCACATACCTGGGAGTAAGCGGAAAAGTGGAATTAACTCCAATAAGGTACCTTCTTAGGTAGATATACCTGAGATGGCACTGTGAGAAATGAGGACAAAATTCAGGGTCAGTTTTCTCACAGGACTGCATCATCTTAACTTATGTTTCAAGAGGAAAGTAGCAGGAACATGCAAAAATATGCAAGTTACCTTGAGTGGGCAGCTCTTTCCGTTTCCTTACACTGGTTCTCCAGACTATTGTTGTTGTGTGCCCAAGTCATTTAGGACTTATGGCAACCCTAAGATGAACCTTTCACAGGGGTTTCTTGGAAATATTTGTTGGGGGGGGGTTGCCTTTGCCTCCCTCTGAGGCTGAAAGACTGTGACTTGTCTAAGGTCACCCAATGGGAGGGATTCAAACCATGGTCTCCAGGGATGTAATCCAACACCTAAACCACTACACCATATCATCTCTCTCACTCCAGGATATACATTTCTAAAATGAGCATACTAAGGCACATTCTCTGGAAGTCTTTTCTCAGAAACCACCAAAGTAAGTCTGTAGAGGCAGCACTGGTGTAGTGATTTGCATGCTGGCTAGGTTCCATGAGGCTAAGGTTCAAATCCTTGCTCAGCCACAGAAACCAGCTGAGCGACCTTGCACAAGTCACACTGTCTCAGTCTCAGAGGAAGGCAATGCCAAACCCTCTCTGAATAAATCTTGCCAAGAAAACACTTATAGGGTTGTCATAAGTTGGAATGGACTTGAAGGCACATAACAACAACAAGTGGGTATACATGCATGTGTGCCTATGAGGAAGGAGTCTGACTGGCATACTCATACAGCAAGTGGGGGCTTGAACATAGGTCAAATTGCATGATATGATCAACACATTTTTAAAAGACATGTCCAAGTGGTGAAATACATCTATTTGTCATAGGGTGCTAACCTTTGTTTTGCGATTGCTCACTAGACAGTAAACATGGACCTAATTTATAAGTCTGGTTGATGAGTCACAGAGTTCACGAGAAAGCCCATTGTTGGAAGGTATATGGGTAAATCACTGTCCACTCACTGTTGGCCCACTGAGAGACACCTAGCACAGCCTGGGGATGAACTAACTCAGATGTAGCCACTTTCACACACAAGAAAAAGACTTACAGGCTGTGAGGTTCATCCAAAGATATCTGGAGGCCTTTATCTTCAGTTGCAGTGTAAACAAAGTATATACACAACAAACCTCTTCATCTTAATAGCAATATCTCCAACATATAGCAACACTAATGCACATTGGAAACTGCTTAATGCAGTGTAGATGTGTAAATTGCTATTGCTTAAAACAAATTGTAAGCCGCTCTGATAGCCTTTGTGGCTGAAGAGTAGGGTATAAATACCTAAATAAATAAATATAAAACTCCTCTTCACTACAGCACCAACCCACACACTGTGTGACTTGTTGTTCAACTATATAGGAGTGTTTGCCTGTCAGCCCTCTGTTTAGCCACAGCTGTGATCAAATCCACTTCCGCTGTGCTAGTAGGTGGTCTGTTGCTTCAATATTTTTCCTTTGTCCTTAAAGCAATAGTACCCTGACAATTACAGGGGCTATGCATTA
Organism: Gambelia wislizenii; assembly: GCA_030847615.1. Lineage (NCBI taxonomy): Eukaryota > Metazoa > Chordata > Lepidosauria > Squamata > Crotaphytidae > Gambelia > Gambelia wislizenii. The sequence goes on along the minus strand of JAUMIR010000002.1, from coordinate 249,586,344 downwards.
GCCTCAATGCTTGCTTTGATTCTAAGTAAAAGAATTTCAAAAAGGGGTGGAAAACGTGATTTCCCAGATGTGGTTAGATTTCAGCTCCCATCAGCTCTAGCCAATGTGGCCAATGCCCTGACTTAATCAGAATTATTGTTCAGTGGTATCTGGAAAGCAACAGGTTCCCCATCCCTGGATTTTACCATTTCAGAGTTCAGGTAAAGGGGAATGTCATTTTCAAATGATGTCCTATATAAAATGCATACAAACACAGATGTACACACACTAATGAATAACAGTCAGTGGGACTGCAGGCTTCTTGGATCTTTTAAAAATAAGGTGGGAGTAAAAGGGGGAGAATGTTAATATCAAATGTTGATGCCGCCACTTCCAGCAGAACCTTGGAATGAGACAACTTGAAGCAGGTTTCACTTCATATTAAGGTGGGGATGAGATCAGGTGGTCCATGGACCCCACTTTTGTGGCCCCTGACTCCCTCCAATCCCCCAAATCCCTCAACCTCCCATTTTTATTTTATTGTTTCCTTGGCGTAGGTTTTGGGCAATTTTTGCTCCCAAACTACACAGAAAGTCCTCAAACACATGAAAACATCCCCATCCCTACCTTCACATTAATACCATACTCCTCCCCGTACCTCAGTTTTCTTCTGCAGTCCTTCTCAAGATGGCAATAGGCAAATGACATGTCTGCTGTTTTTGGATGGGGTGCAAGATGCTTTTCCATTGCCTGTGTTGATGCAAGACTCATCTGCCACTCCAGTTGGCTTTTGAACAGGGAAGAGAGCCCACCATGTTCTCTGCCTGATGTTCTCTCTCTGGGGCCATCCTTGCCACCTTCACTTTCCTCCTTGTCTCTTTGAAAAGCAGAAGGTTTACCTCCAATTGCCACTCCTAACTAAGGTAGACTCCTTGAATGAGTCTGGGAAGGAGAAAGACAAGACAGCTGTTTCCTGGGGTAGTGGTCAGGTTTGGTGCATAAAGAGAAGACCATGATCATGCTGGCCATGCTGGCTGTGGGATTCTAGGAGCAATATTCCAAAACAGTAAAAATTTTAAATTCTGAATTCTGAATATTCTGATTATTCTAGAACTGGAATACCTTGGAAACAGAGATATGTTATTGCAAGGAATGTTCTTCTCCACATGGCTTAAGGTCTTTCTGTCAGGTTCTTGGGTATAGGACCATATGTTGTATGTGTGTGTGTGTGTGTGAGAGAGAGAGAGAGAGAGAGAGAACACACCTGTCATGTATGGTACACTGCAAAGATAGAGAAATTTTAAACCATACAGCAGATCCATGTGGTACATATGGCTACTGAAGTGACAACCTTTATTTGGCTTTTGTTTCATTGATCAATGAATGAACCAAGGCTTTAATTCAGGGATGGGCAAAGTACAGTCCTCCAGATGTTGTTGAACAGCTACTCTAAGCAGTCCTGGCCAGCATACCTAATGATGGGTACTGCTGGGATTTATAATCGAACAATAACCTGGAGGGCCACACAATTCCCACTCTTGCTTTAGTTCGTAAATTGGTGAGGACCTATTGCAATTGGTTAGGAAAGCATACTTTTAATTGCTGGGGCTGAGGATTAAATTTGCTCTTGCTAAGATTACTTTAATTCTGGCATGTTTCTGCACTATGAAATAAACAGGGAGATGTTGACAGATGTTCTGTCCTACTAAGGAAGCAAAGGTGGCTTTGGGATGGCACTCCTATGTAGATTTACTTGTGAGTAACAATCATTAAATAAAATGGGACTTACTTCTGGGGCAACATGGATAGGCTCATGCTGACGCTTTACTGAATTGGACATCCTCATGCTTTCTTTAAAACGTGGCTACCCTGAAAGGTTTCTGTAATATGTATTTAAATGTAATTGACTAGCCCATTAATCTGGGGAAAGGCAGATGACTCATCAACTGGGAATTATTTAATCAGTTGACAGCTCTTGTCACTACATATGCAGCTCCTGCATAAAGAAGTTACCACACAGATGCTTTCCCCAGCACCCTCCGTGGGAGGACCATAATTGAGTTTCCTCTTAGGAAAAGTGAGCCGGGGGTGGGGGGAGGGGGAAAGGAGGGGTGGGCTGTGTTCTAATTTCACTACCTTTTCAAATTCCTCAATTGATTTTGGCTGAAATATAGTACCATTGATCCAGGTAGTAAAATCTCTCATGGAAATTGGTCTGTGGCCTCGCTCTCCCCTTTACAAGGGCAAAGTTCCTATGCAGTGGAATTGGCAAGGTGCCTTAATTGGCATTTTAAATCTGTTCTGCTTAGGGGACCCCAGTGCATCTCTGGACAAGTTTCCTCTTTCCAAAGATGGAAGAGATCCATTAAACCAAGGAATCTGAAGAAACCAACAGGCCAGCCAACCTACAATGGTCCTGAAACAATCCCAGGTTTGGGCATCTGCACTGATGAATTATTTATCTCTGGGTTTTTTGGGGGAGAGGGGGTGCTGTCATGTACTGGCTTCTTCAGATCCAATAACCAGCAGTTTCAGAGTTAAACAGTAAATTTTATCGGTACAGTAATCTAAAGAGCGAACCCTACGAAATCATTGCTCAGAATGAAAACTATTTACAAAGCATTAGAATAAAAATTATTTACAATCTCCAAATCTGGTGGGCTATACAGTCATGGGCTATCCCTCCTACCCACTCCTCTTTCTCATGGAGAGTGGGCATATCCCATTATTCTCACGGTGGCCCCAGGTGCACATTTTAATCGTCCAGTTGCAGACAAATAACATATCCTTCCTTGTCTCCCAGTACAGTACTAGCTTGTTAGCAAGCACAAAAGAATGCAAACACAATTAGCTGCAAAATGATAGAACAGAACAGGACTGAAATTTGGTTGGAGAAGGTTATGTCTGGGACGAATCCTGACCGGGGGGAGGGCAGATTGGTGTGTGTGTGTTGGAGAGATCCTGTAGCTGCTCTTTTAAAATTGTGGACTAGGATAGTCATTCTTCAGGCAACACCCTATTCCTCCACAGCATCTCTAAAAGATCAATTTAACATTTTAACTACAGTATAGCCTGCTTCTTTATGTACAGTTGTGTGGTGATGTTTACATATCCTCCAATGTTTCTCTGATGAAAACTGGGACACACATGGTCAAGTAACATCAGAGTATGGTCAAAATCGCAAAAGCTGTTAATGAGGAAGCGCACACATGCTGAAGCAGTTTGCTTTAGCCTGACCCTACTGGGAAAGGCAAGATTCTGCCCCCTTCCCCCTCTTCCCCCTGCTGAATTAATGACGTACAAACTACTTCTGCGATTTGAACTCAGTTGGCAGCAATTGAGGTAAGCTGAGGACAAAAGGAAAAAGTGGGAAGCGAAGAAAAATTTGGGACATTTTAAAAGCAGCTGGAAAAGTGGAATGACAGGATTAATTGTGACCGTCCCCGCCAAATTGGGACAGTTGGAAAGTATGTGTTTCTTTGATACTAACTGTTCGTTTGCTACAAAAAAGACGTTTGGAACATCTAGTAGATTTTGAGTGAAAGAACACACTAATGACATATTTGTTGGTTTTGTACAGACTCTGGCTCCTTGGGTTCTGCATCAAAGACCTTCTTAGAGAAAATATTTCTGATAGGCAGAGCACAAGGTCTGCTGGCTACAGCGGCATGACTTAGAGTGGCAGAAAGAGGAGGAATGAGAGGAAGTCAGACCTAAGAATGTCAGTCTATAAAGGTGAGGAAGAAACAGGTAAGACAAGAGAGAATTTTCCAGGTGAACCTCACTAAAGACTTTATCAGATGTGGCAAATATGTCGTCATAACAACGTCTAATGAACATGAAAGGGCGCACATACCAGATGACATCGTTATTTACTAATAATGTCTTCAAAATAAGACTTGTTTTTTAAATTGATGGGTCAAGGTATCCATAGATCTCCTGCGGCACTTTTTTGCCAGTATTGCCGGCATTTGAAAACTTGTACCATTGTCCCCTCGTGATTTCAGCGTCAATGCCAGAACACTTCCAGGTGAGAATATGAAAGCCAGGAAGGGGACACTCTTTTATGAACTTCCCCGGTTTACTTCTAAGTTTTAAAGTGTGTTTCTGTGCTTGTGTGTACGGTGGTTTTTTTTGTTTTTGTTTTGATCTTTCTTTTAGTGTGTTTTTAAATTTTACCACACTCACATCTTCTTGCGAGAATCGGCAATATCATGAACATGGAAGTAAACAGAGCTCCATTTGGGCTCCATCAATCCTGGGGCTGCCTTTTAATGCCACAGAAGATAAGGTCTGATAGAAAGGGTTATTTGTCCGGGATAGTTATGCAGAAAAATAAGGTGGAAAAGAAATGTTAATGGAGGTTTGTATGATAAACTCCTAACTGTCTCTGCCTCTGTTGCTCCCTGTAGGCACATGGATGCTTGTGAAGGCATAGCTGCACATTTTCTGCACCTCTGAATTACAGTACTATGTTTTTCTGATCTATCTTTGAGCAAAAGAACACACAAACATGGTGTTTTCTGTTAATGATGTGTCCAGGGCCAAACTGTGCCTCAATCTGAGTATTTCTTTGTTGTTTAGGCACAACATGGCTGTTATCCTTTTTCCCTTTCCCCCCACTTGGGATGGGAAAGAATTTTGTTGAAGTCAAGATTTTTAATGAATGTGTCCGGTCTGAATCTCCCATGACTCTTTGCAAAGCAAAGCACACTGTGCCTCAGAAATGCATGTATTTGTAAGGTGTGCAGTACCTTTCAGAGAAATAACATGCATGCCAAACTATGCAGGCATTTTTTAAAACCTGCAATTGGCTCAAGTGGCTACAGTTGAAAAATTTGTGTGAACATGTCAATGGGGAAAAATAAAGATAAAAATGTATAGATTGGGGAAAATGCTTCTTGAAAATGTGCAAAATTATCGCAACAGGACACAACTTTGGTCAAGATGTAGCATACATTTACGTAAGAGTAGCTACACTGCAGTACTGGATTGTACCACTGTGTAATCCATGGCTCAGTTGGTAGCACTCCCACTCACTCACTGTATAGGATGTGGTGGGCATGTGCTAGAGCCCCCATCCCACCCCACTTTCAGCATTTCCAGAGAATCACAGTGCAGTGTTTCACAGTCTCCATTTTGGGCAACTGGAAGTGATGACACTACACTACACTACTTTTAGTGCCCCTGACAAACCCCACCCCAAGAACCCCCAAAATTGGCTTATTAATAATTTGGCATATTAATATAGTCATCCATGTGGGAGGACAGCAAAACCCAGGGACTCTGTAAGAATCCCAAAGGCAAGTACTAAGCCATGAATCGCCCAACGGAAGGACTATTGACAAATTCCAACTGAAGAAAACACAAGAAGGTCAAGCTAAACCTGAGGACATTGCCTGCGCACACCCTGGTGACAGACAATCGATCCCATCATCAGTGGTTAGAGTACTCCTTTGTCTGGAGGTATCACCCTTTCTTTAGTCCCCAGACCCAGCCATCAAGGAGACAGCTCATGATTTGCAAATTTAATCGCCAGAACATTTAGGACAACTGCAACACATTAACAGCTTCGGAAACCCATTGTTCATTTGTTGGAACTTCCTGGAATCCATTGTCTTGACACACAATATCCCAACACCTGAGAGCATTTTTTGCGTATAATTACTGGCCCCAAACCCTGCCTCTGTGCACACAGGTCTACTTCCTGAGGATACTCTGTCTGTCTGTGTAGCCATTACTGCTTCATCCATCCATGCTGCTCTGAGACTTCAGACTACAGGACAGGTGTCGCATCACCCCAGAAAAACTCCCCATCTGTTCCTCTGTCAACACCTCTCCTTCCATTCCTAGTGGTCTTGTGTGAATGTGTTGTTGTATAAATGTGTGTGTGACTGGTTTTATTATTCTTAGATCCTTAACAAAAATCATTGTTAACTTTCTCATCTTGTGTATGTCAATTCAGACTTAGGAGATTTTCAGACGCAATTTTCAGCAGGATATATTCCAAAACAGCTTCATTGCTGCTGCGCGGCAGGGGAGCAGTTTCAGATGACACCGTCCCTCTGCCGAACCCCTCCGTGTCACTTCCGTGACAGAATGGAGGAAACTGTGTTGTATTTCACTCACGGGTAACAATCGTAAATGAAATATGATGCGGTTTCCTCCATTCTGTCACGGAAGTGACACGGAGGGGTTCGGCAGAGGGACGGCGTCATCCGAAACTGCTCCCCTGCCGCGCAGCAACAACGGAGCTGATTTGGAATATATCCTGCCGAAAATCGTGTCTGAAAATCTCCCAAGTAGGGGTAGACATAGGCATAACGGTCCCCTTTTATTGCCCCCTTTTGCATTGCTAAGTCAAGTTGCTGTTAATTTCCCCAAAACATTAGAAACTTGATATTGCATGGGATTCCATGAGCAATTTGGTAACACTACAACATGTAGGCCTGTGACTTCAACACCATCACTTTTCTTTCTTTCCTTTTTTAACATCTTTTGCCTGATGAAGAAGGCAGTAGAGCTTTGAAACCTTGCATCATGTGTTTTGAAGTTTTCTTGGCCAATAAAGGTATAACTTTTTTTGTGAATTCTGGATTTTGTTTTGCTACAGCTACCTCTGAATGTGCTTACTACACTTCCTGCCACCTTTCAGGCCATTGAGTGGGTGGGGGTGTTCTTTTGATTGGAGAGCCCCTTGAAACGGCTTTTACAACCCCTGAAAGAGGCTTTCAACCATTTTAGCATGTTGTTGTTTTGGTTGTTTCCAGTCCCCAAATTACTTTTTTTAGGTTAAAAAATGACAAAGTGCCCCAGAGCCTTTGTGAGGTGCGGTGGTACTCCAAAAACCAAACTGGGTACTGCAAAGGATAAGATGAGGCCTGTGGGTCATATAATTCCCACCCCAAGATAGGTCCATATTGATAGAACCTCTTTTCCAGTGCTTCTAGACCACCAGATCAAGGGGTGATTAGCCATTTTAGGGGCATCTTTGTGTCATTTTCTGTCCCTGAATGTTTGAAACAAGCATTGTTGAAATGCTTGACCCAGCTTGTCTGTGATCATAGAGGCTTACCCATCATTGTTAATAGCTGCTGACTGACCAATCTTCCACAATTTTGTTTAATTCCCCCTTTTAAATTTGTGAGGCTGCCATCACATCTTGTGGCAATGAACTCCATCAATTAATATGAATTGTGTCAAGGAATTTTCTCTTTTGTCTCTCCCAATTCTTTGACTCATTATATGTGACCATTGGAGACCCGAAGACACAGAAATGCATGCACACACTGCTCTCTTTTCAGAATCAAGTTATTTCCCTTAAGATAACATGGAGTAGGTTGGAGAAGATAAAAAGGGTGGCAGGAGATCCAAGATAGTATAGGCTGAGTCTCCCTTATCCAAAATGCTTGGAACAAAAGGAATTTTAGATTTTGGAATATTTTGGATTTTGCAATGTTTGTACATACATAATGAGATATCTTGGAGATGGGACCCAAGTCTAAACACAAAATTCATATATGTTTCATATGCATCTTTTACACATAGCCTGAAGTTAATTTTATACACAATATTTTAGAGTAATTTGTACATGAAACAAAGTCTGTGTACATTCAACCTGTTAACCTAAGAGGGGGGTCCATGGGGAGCCCACCCATGATGCCAGCATCTGATTTAATGTATGGGGGAATTATTAGCTCAAAATGGCTGGCCTGCGAGAGGAGGGTAACTTCAGGACCTTTTCACCTATGTATACCAGCACTAACTGCAGAGAACTCCAGTTTAAAGTGAAATAAAGTATCTTTATTGGAAAGAGCACAAAGTGAACTCACACATGCAAGACATGCTCCTAAGAACAAGGCTATTAGAAGAGAAAGGCAGGAAGGTTGGGACAGAGAGAAGCTGGGAGTGCAAGGGTGATAATTACCAGTTTTGGACAAAGAAGTCTGCACAGTGAAGAGGGGCTCAGGCTGATGTCTGAGGGTGGTGCAGCAAAGAGAGAATGATGGGGTCCATCTGTGGCAAACTTTGCTAGTGTCTAGGCTGGGATATTTATAACCAATTTCATGTCTTGAAGGAGCATTTTGGCTACAATGGACAAATGATTCTCCCACAAAGGAACAAAGGAAAGCGAAACTCCACTGATTGTCTTAGATGCCTGGGAGATAGGAATTGATGGGTTTACAACTTCACAATGCGGACAAGAGGGGTCTGGGGGTAAATTTCCTTGAGATTGGGGTTGGAAAGGTCACTTGATTGTTTGGCTGAATGACTCATTGTTGAGGTGCCCAAGAAGGGATTAGCACATGCCTCCTTAATGGCCTTATTTACCGGGGGCTTTTGCATAATCCTAGTTTGGGCTGGCTTGCTAAAAATATTTCCCAAGATGCCTTCCCAGGTCCTCATGACCTCCACGTGACCTCTTTTTGGATCACCCCAGTCAACTTGACCACTTCAAAGTGTCCAATATTTCTAATTATGAGATATTATAGGGAGGGGATAGCAGGGCATGCTAACAAACCATCAGAAAACAAAGGTGTCACTATCTCAGCCACCCAGATGGAAAAAAGTGAATTTTGGATTATTTTGGATTTTGCAATTCTGGATAAGCAAGACTCAACCTGTAAAGGATTATCCAATTCTGGATAAGCAAGACTCAACTTGACGTTGGAATGCATCAGACCCCCCCCCCCCGATATCACAACACAACAATCCTTGCTACAGCCTTGCTACATGGTTGGTGGTTCCCATGGCAGTAGGGCAGTAATTCTGCTCTGGGTTCCTCTAAAGGAACTACTGATGGTGCTGAAACTATTTTGGTAATATATTTCAGCATGTTGGGTACTCTATTTAAAATTCCGCACCTCACTGATATGAAAGCTATCAGCTACCATTGTCCCTAACTTCCTTCTTTCCTTTGCCTTCTTCTCTTGATCCCATTACTTCTTGTGGTGTTGGTTGGCATGATTGTTTAGAGGGGGTTGAAAAGTGACTCCTTGCACTGCTTATTACTTTTCTGTTAAGTAATGTAAAAAACAACAGGTAATGGCTTAGGACTGACAAGGGTATGGCACAAAACTTGGAAAATATCTTGGCAAAAGTCCCTCTGAAAATGCCCTTAAAAGACAACATTTAAAAGCCATAAGGAAATATTATTCATCACACCAAGAAAGTGAATTCATTCCCACCCCATTATGTCACTTTTGAAATGTGATGTTATTATGCCTTTCTTGTAAAAAAAAAAAAAAAAAAATAGGAACTGATTACAGGTTTCTTCTGTACTTGTGGTTTATTTCTCTCAAGATCTGGTCCTCACTGCTTCCTTCCTCTTCTTGCCTGTCTTCCTCCAACTGCTTGCTCTTCCCTCTTCCTCTCTTGCTTTTTACCCCCTTTCATTGCTTCACTCCCATCTGTTTTCTCATGCTTCATTTCTCCTTCCTCTTCCCCTCCTCCTTCTCTAGTACTCAGCACAGTGCATGTTCCTCTAAAGGTCAGTGGAGATTGGCCTCAAAGGGTCCATGTGCCTATCCCAGTTGGAGGGTGGATCCCATCCAAGGCCTCCAGGAGGAATCACAAATGGACTTCCCACTTCAGGGAAGGAACAGGTGGGGTGGAAAATTGCTGTGGAGGACCATTGAAAGGGGTTGTCTTATTAGCAGCCTGCCCCTTTAAATAAGCAGAATAAACACTTTCGGGTGATGGACCATCCCTTCCCCTAGTCATGATGGCAAGGAAAATGTTTTCCTCCTGTTCTGTTTTTTTTAATTAATATTTTCCAATTTACCATATAAAGAATGTTCAACAAAACAGAATGGCTGATATCCTGCATCTTGGGCTGTGACATGTAGCTTTATGGTGACAGTAGTACATCACTGCCACATTATGCGGCCATGTTAGAGAATTGCAACAGTATGCAATGGGAGAAGAGGTATCCTTATGCAACGGGGGCTCTCACCACACAAAGGGGCACCGCAAAAGGCGGGGACATTTTTCCAGCCAGGTGCAGGGCACCCATGATTTTCCACTGTCCTGTTCTGGATTACCAGTGTGCAAAGGCAGCCAGTCCCACAGAATGTCATACTATTGCACATCCTGACCATTATGCAATGGGCACATTGCTTATTCTGCTGTGAAATAGTTCCAATGGAGCAGTTGCAACAGCACTCCCCTCTTGGGAATGTGGCCATTGAGTAACACTGTCATTCTAAACTGCCCAATCATAATTTGGTTTATGACACTGCAAATTCCTGACAGAATGCCAGCCAATATTTCTCCCTTTCTCCCTCTCTCTTCTACCTTTAACCCCATAACATACAAGAGGAGGTAATAGTCCTTATTGAACAAGTAATGGGGATAGTAAAGTCCTTTGTTTGACTTTATTTTGGCCTCTTTGGAGACATGTTAGATCCTGCCAGGGAGAAGAAGTAGAGTAGCTTCTGGGCAGCCATTCTGAGTGGGTGAGTTTGAATTTTTTTAAAACTCTTGGGAGAGTGTGCTTATTGCTGAGGGAGTGGAGCTTCTGTGAGTTTGAATTTTTTAAAAAACTCTTGGGAGAGTGTTCTTGTTGCTGAGGGAGTGGAGCTTCTGTGAGTCACATCTGTGAGTCATTAGGGCGTGGAGCTGGGAGCCTAGCTCTATATAACTCCTTCCAGAGGCTTTCCAGGCCAGTTTCCTGCCAGGCAGAAGAAGTAGAGCAGCTTCTGGGCAGCCATTTTGAGTGGGTGAGTTTGATTTTTTTTAACTCTTGGAGGAATGTGCTTGTTGCTGAGGGGCTGGAGCTTCTGTGAGTTTGAATTTTCTTTAAACTCTTGGGAAAGTGTGCTTGTTGCTGAGGGGATGCAGCTTCTGTGAGTCACATCTGTGAGTCACTAGGGGTGGAGCTGGGGGCCTAGTTGTATATAACTCCTTCCAGAGGTGTGCACCTACCGGCATGCAAATTTTATCAACCAAGCAAAAGTACAGCATACACAGAACTGACTTCTCAGCATGGACACTGGGGGAACTGCTGCAGTCACCTGCAACACTTGTGGGATGTTTGTCTTCTTGTCTACAGATATGGGGGACTTCACATGCACCAAGTGCAAGTTGGTAACCCTCTTGGAGGAGAAAGTCCAGCAGCTGGAGACCCGGATAGCTACACTTCTCCATATTCATGAGCAAAAGGTTTTCCTGGACAGAACAGAATGAACAGTCTGGGATGGGGACTACACAGAGGAAGTTGCTGTGGAGGAGAGGGTCACTTCACATGCACAGGAGGTAGACCGCTGGAGGAATGTCACACACAGAAGTAGAAAACCAGGGATTGTTCTGGCAGCTTGCAGCTACAGAATCAATTCAAAGCTCTCTCCCTTATCAAAGACAACAAGGAAGAACAGCATGGACAGACTTCAGGGGCAGAGCAGAGGACCCTGAGAGTACCACCACAAGGAACAGCCACTGCAAAGCCTCAGAGGAGGCATGTGGTTGTGGTGGGGGACTCCTTGCTGAGGGGTACAGAAGCAGTCATTTGTGGGCCTGATAAGATGTCTTGGGAGGTGTGTTGTTCCCTGGGGCAAAGATCTGTGATGTGACGGAGAGGCTAACAAGACTGGTCAAGCCTACTGATCATTACCCCTTCCTTTTGGTCCACGTGGGAACCAATGATACTGCAAGGCACAGCTTTCCAAAGATTAGAAGAGATTATGGGGATCTGGGGAGGAAGGTGAAAGAAATGGGTGCATAGGTTGTCATCTCGTCTCTTCTGCCAGTTGAAGGGCATGCTCCAGGAAAGGAGAGGAAAATAGCCAATGTAAACAAAAGGCTCTGTAGATGCTGTTGCTGAGAATGATTTGGATTCTTGGATCATGGGCTGCACTTCCATGAGGGGGGACTTCTGGCAAGAGATGGGGTGTATCTCACACCAGTTGGCAGAAACGTTTTTGCCTACAGTCTCAAGAATTTGATCAGGAGGGCTTTAAACTGAGTCATATGGGGGAGGGAGACAGTATTCTGGAAGGCAACAGCGCTGGAGAAAATAGTCAAACTGTCATAGAGGGAACAAGGAAAACACTGCAAGGACCAAACAGTGGGAGTAAAAAAAAAAAAAAACTTGCACAGGGAGCAAGTAAAGGGAATACATGGTCTTAGATGTCTCTACAGTAATGCACAGAGCATGGGAAATAAGCAAGATGAACTTGAACTCCTAGCACTACAAAGCAAGGATGATATAATAGGCATTACTGAAACCTGATGGGACAAGTCTCATGATTGGAATGTAGGAATAGAGGGGTATAACTTTTATAAGCGAAACAGGCCAAATAGGAAAGGAGGAGGAATAGCATTATATGTCAGGGATATTTCCACCAGTGAAGAGATCCATGACATCAATGCAGGAAGCTAGGTGGAGAGCATCTGGATAAAAATTAAAGGGGAGGGAAACAACAGGAATGTTATTGTGGGGCTCTACTACAAACCCCCAAGTCAGATGGATGAATTAGATGATGCCTTTCTAGAACCGATGACCACACATGCAGAAAGGAGAGATGTAGTAGTGATGGGTGACTTCAACTATCCAGATATTTGCTGGAAATCTAACTCAACCAAAACTTCAAGGTCTAGCAAATTCCTTACTTGCCTGGAAGACAATTTCATGGTCCAAAAGGTGGAAGAGGCAACAAGGGGGTCAGCTATTTTAGATCTGATCCTAACCAACAGGGATGGCCTGGTTAATGGGGTGCAAATGGTGGGATCCTTAGGTGAGAGTGATCATGTTCTCCTGGAGTTTGTCATACAATGGAAAGGAGAAGCCAGGCATAGTCAGACACACATTCTTGACTTTAGGAGAGCTGATTTCAATAAACTCAGGGAAATACTGGGGGTGATTCCATGGTCAGGAATACTAAAAGAGAAGAGATTTCAAGACAACTGGGACTTTCTCAAAAGGGAGATACTGAAGGCACAATTTCAAACAGTACCACTGAGGAAGAAAAATGGGAGGTGTCTCAAGAAACCAGGATGGATGATTAAAGAACTTTCAACGGAGCTAAGTTTTAAACAGAACATATATAGAAAATGGAAAAAGGGAGACATCACCAAAGAAGAATTTAAACAGATATCGAACACAGGTAGGAGTAAAGTCAGAAAAGCTAAAGCAAAGAATGAGCTCAGGCTTGCTAGAGAGGTTAAGAACAATAAAAAGGGTTTTTTGGGGTACGTCCGCAGCAAAAGGAGGAAGAAGGAAAGGGTAGGGCCACTACATGGAGAAGATAGCAAAATGCTAACAGGGACAGAGAAAGGGCAGAATTACTCAACACCTTCTTTGCGTCAGTGTTTTCAGAAAAGGTAAAGGGGGACCAACCTGAGGATAAAAGTACAGAAGACACAACAGGGGAAATCCAGCACAGAATAAGCAAAGAGGTAGTACAGGAATTCCTCCTTAATCTTCCGTGATTGAAATATGGTGCGGCCCCTTCCAAAGCTTCACATACGTGCCACAAATGATCCCAGAAGAGGGATGGCAGCATCTGAAAAGGACCCCCTGCTGCGCGGCAGCCTCATTACTGTTCTGGAGGCTGCTTGCACGGTAAGGGGCATCTGAAAATGTCCACTGTCTGAGGGTGGCACAGCAAAAAAGTGAATGGCGGGCCTGTCTGAGACACACAGCTGTGACACACCTGCCCAGGGTCGGAGCTGGGACATTTATACCCTATTTCGTACCCTGGAAGTGTGCATTAGTTAAAACAGAGCCTGAATGGCTTTCTCATGGAGCAGACAAAAGGGTCTGGAATGGATTGATTGCCTTTGCTCCAGAGTGACAAAACATTGATGGGATTTGCAACAACCTCTTAATGTTCTGATAGATAAGGTGTATAGGGAAGATTTCCATAGGGTATGAGTTGAGGGACGGTCACTGATTGTATGATTGAATCATTTCTTAAAGAGCCTAGGGTTGGGAAAAAGGATAAGCATGGATCCATTATGAAGTGCCTTATGAGGAAACATTTAGGGAGCTGGGTATGTTTAGCCTGGAAAAAAGACGATTAAGGGCGATATGATAGCCCTGTTTAAGTATTTGAAGGGGTGTCATATTGAGGATGGAGCAAGCTTGTTTTCTGCTGCTCCAGAGACTGGAACACGGAGCAATGGATGCAAGCTCCAGGAACAGAGATTCCACCTCAACATTAGGAGGAACATTCTGACAGTAAGAGCTGTTCGGCAGTGGAACGCACTCCCTCAGAGCATGGTGGGGTCTCCTTCCTTGGAGGTCTTTAAACAGAAGCTGGATGGCCATCTGTCAGGAATGCTTTGATCATGATTTCCTGCGTGGCAGGGGGTTGGACTGGATGGCCCTCGTGGTCTCTTCCAACTCTACAATTCTATGATTCTATGATTCTGCATAATCCTACAGTATCTGGGCTTTCCCACCATTACAATCCTGGACACATCTCAGGTCATTGCTACCTTGACTGTCCTTCAGTCAGCTTGACCCTGAATGTCCTCCAGGTCAGCGTGACACCGAAAAGTGTCCTGTGTGTGCAGTTATCTTGCAGGAGAGGTAGTAGGGTATGCTAACACAGCTACCTCCCCCAACAGATGAATGGCACTATGATTCCCATCATTCTGGGTTGGGTGATGGGAGTTGTAGTCCACCATATCTGGAAAGCACTAGATTGAGGGAGGCTGCTATATGAAGCATCCTGTAGTTCTAGAAAAAAACTTTTAGTAATGTGGAAGACTTGAGAGGTGGCTTAGGTAGTGATTGCTGCTGTGAGAATGGGATGTTCAAGAATTCAAGATTGCCTCCTCTATTTTCATATGTGAAATATTAGAAGGTCCGCTGACCCCTTTGCCCTAAAGAGAAAGCCCAACACCATCCCCACTGCCTTGTCTCAGGAGGTAAAATTCACAAGAAGAGAGAACTCTGGTTATAGAGTCTAAAAGAAAAGGCTTGCGTGACCCTGTAGATGAACTTGACATATTGGACAGGTTTATAATTATGGACTTAATTAGCATGGATTTGATATTTCATGTAAAAAATAAATTGAACCAAAGGCCATTCCCTAATTATCTCCAGCTTTGTTAGTGGCCTGCAGCTGAAGAACCCCAAATTCAACAACTGGGGAGAAAAAAAAATCACTGGAGAAACAAGAATATATTATGCATATTACTCCACTTATGTAAATGATATTGGATTATTTGCACTAAGAATTGAGTCAAATTTGATTTATTAAACTCTTTTGCAGACACAACAGAAGTAATAGCTTATTTGAAGTCTCGATATCCCTTAGTAGGTTAGATAGTCTATACACGCTGCAGTAATTGAGAGGGAGAATGAGTGGAAGTCTGAAGGTGCTGGTGAGCAATCGGTAGGGACAGAAGAGGATGGGAGACACAGTTTGCTGCAGGCAGAGCCTCAATTAGTTATTTATTTTGGACTCAAACCAGTGGCTGTGCCAGCTGGGAGATTCTGAGAGCTGTAATCCCCCCCCCCACAAAAAAAAACCCTCTTCCAAGCTCTGGTTGTAGATAAGGTACATTAGGGAGTGCAGGAAGATATTTTGTGACGTTCTTCTGCACTAAGCATTTGATCAGGTATTGACCTGACACAATTCCTAAAGTTTTTCATTCCTGAGAATACATGGCATGCCAGTGGCCCCCCTCCCAACTTGTTATATGATGTTTGTGTGTGAGAGAGATAGATTGTTCTTTGAAATTCATATTTCAAATACAGTTGGAGCACAGACCTTTCAGGCACTCACTGGACATGATCAGATGAGCATCTAATAACATTTTTGTCCCACTATTTTTACAAGCATAAGTATCCTGGCATAATAAAACTTCTTGTCACACGTTGCTGTAATCACAAGAAAGAACCACCACTGAATTATTGCAGCATGGCCACTGTTTACTTCCATGTTTTTGCATGGGTGAGACTTTGTCAATTCTTGTGAAAAGATGGGAGCGAGCGGGCTTAAAACTCTAAAAACACATTTACAAAGAAACTGAACACACAAACACTGAAACAAACTAAAAAACTTGCCAGCAAAATGTGGAGGTTCATAAAAAGAGTGCCCTTTACTTCATTTTCATGTTCTCACCTAGATGTTTTCTGGTGGGGACCACCCATTGACACTGTAATCACACAAGCAGAACGGGATATGGTTTTGCATGCAAGCAATACCATGAAAAAACGCTATGGGAGATCAATTCCTGGCTCAGCCCGTTAATTAAAAAGAATGGGTTTTTCACAGTAGCAGAACACTTGAGGAATGTGAGGACTATGATGTCGTGCAATAGCGGGCTCCATTTGTGGTTTCCTGTCATCGTTATCATACAATTTTTGCCATGTCTAATAATGTCCACTGACTGTTGCCTAATTGTATTACTGGACATGGACATCACATGCAAATCCAGAGTGGATTTATCATAACAACCACCACTGTTATTGAAGAGTACCTGGTAAACTGTGCCCTATAGTTAGAAGGTGACTCTGTCAGTCACTCAACCACCATGTGGTTTCAATGAAACAAAACTTTAAAAGATGCTGAGGTTTCTTTTCAGACAGACTGTCTCCCTTTCCAAAGCCCACGTTGTGCATGATGCTTTGTGTGGCTCCAGATTCAGTTCATGTTGCTTTGAAAGGAAGCTTACTTCACTTCAGGAAATGTGAGTACCAGTCTGCTTCAGCTTGCAGACTCAGGGTTCAGCCAAACCTGATGGACATTCCTAGAACCCACAGTAATGCTTAGTGAAGCCAACAGGATTTCCAACTTACTGGGGACCCAGGGTTCATCTCTGCAGGACTGTGGGAGAGGCGATACTCTGTTTCCCAGAGCAGGCCAAACCAAGTTCAAGTGCTTCTGCACTGCTCACCAGATATTCCATTCCTCATTCAGACAATCAGTGGTTGGTTGGCTCTTTGGGGGCATGTTTTTCAAGAGAACAGACATGAGAGGGTTATTTCTCTCCAGGTTCACCAGGTGGACATCAACATGGGTCCATCATGTTGTACTAATTTAGTGCTGATTTATCAGTTTGGAAATATTGTGCTGGATTTCAGGTTAGTTACCAATATGGGGGATGTGCAAGGAATTTTGCCCATTGGCTTTATTGCCTTTAAGTTCATGGGAGCCTTGCCTCCCAAATATCAGTTCATGTGGTGGGTTTTATTCTATTGCATCTCTTTTTCCTGGCACAGAGTTCACATGCAAAGCATTGTGGACGTCGGGCCACCTTCATTTTTTGGAGGAGTGATACCCAAAGGACCTAGGCCTTAACAGAATGTAGGCCCCAGCCTCATTTTAGAAAAACAGACTATGGTCATACAAGGAAAACCATACTCTAGCCAATAGGCAAGGAGGGTTTAGCTTTGAGGTGATACAGTAGCACCCACTGATTTGCCAACCACGGATTCATTTATCCACAGTTGGTGATGGTGGGGGGAGGGAGAGGGAGGAAGGATCTCACCTCCCCATCCCTTCCCCTGGGAGGGTTTCTGTTGCTGTGGCAGCAATTACAGGGGCGAAGGGGGAAGGGAGCAGGGGCAAAGGGGAACAGCGATCTCGCCTCCCCCCTTCCCTCTAGCCACTGCTGTGGTGGGGTCATGGCAGGGGCAAAGGGGGAAGGGGCGGAATAGCGATCTCGCCTCCCCCCTTCCCCTTCGCCCCCGCGATCGCTGCCGCAGCAGGGCCATGGCGGGGGCAAAGCAGGAAGGGCCGGAAGAGTGATCTCACCTTCCCCTTCCCCCTTTGCCCCCGCAATCGCCGCCCTTTCACCCGGGATGGCCCCCAGGATGGCCTTCGCTATTATCCATGGAATTCACCATCCGCGGGGGGGGGGGCAGAACCAATCCCCCACAGATATGGGGTTGCTACTGTATACTGGCATTCCTTTCCCTGGGAACTGAAGGAAGTACAGCTATGACAGATAACACGTCTCTGAGGAGGTTAATAGACAATAGATGAAGTCAGTTTTGCTATGCCTAAGGAAAAAACATAGATGTGACATAGTAAGTGAAGCCTGAGCAGCCAATTTTATGAAAGCAGGCTTTTAATACGTAGTTGGGCTTATGGAGGCTTTTTATTGGGAAATGTTTTTCTTTTTATTTTATTTTTATCTTTTAACTTTTAGATGCTTTATGAAATTTTAGATTTTTATATTGTGATGTTTTTAATGGTTTTAAACTGTATTTTATGTGATATTTTGTGAGCCGCCTTGGGTCCCTTCTGGGAGAAAGGTGGCATATAAATAAAATAAAATAAAATAAAATAAAATAAAATAAAATAAAGAGTTAATAGGCATACTGTATCCATGAGCTGTGTCCATGTGTCCATGATTTATATGGAGAATGTAGTCTTCCAATAACAGCTTGCCCTGATGTAATAGCTGTAACTGTAAAATCCTCTCCATTGACGCCCCCTTGTCGTGGAAGAGAGGCTTGCATACCCTAATGATGTTTTGAGCTATGCTGGCGGTGGCACAATAGCCACCTGTAGGGTCTCCCATGCCAGACAGGTCAAAACCGAAGGGTCTGACAAAGAGCGTCAAAGGATAGGATGGACTCTCTAGCCTTATGGCAACCATCTAGGAGAAGGAAAACTCTAATTCCAAACCCGGGCAGATGGTGCTTGTCCAACCCTGTAAGGTCAACCATCTAAGAGAAGGAAACTCTAACCAAACCTACGACCCGAGGACCTCGCTGCTACTGTCCATGCTTGCAAGGCCACAGCAGATGAACCTTTGGTTTAAAGGGTGAGGCCAGTTCTGTGCACGCTGCGCTCCACCAGAAAAATCCATTTCACAGGTTTGTAAGACAAATCCAGTTCCAAAAAAGCCCTGTAGCAATAGGCGAGGGACAATACAGCAGGTGTAAAGATGCAGTGGAAGCTGCAGACCCAACCCTGCATGCAGGTTGTTCAGGACTTTGGTCACTCAAGGCTGACCCGGGAGATGACAGTCTTGTTCAGCAGCATCCTGAACAACCAAGCAGCCTTTTTTAAAGGAGAGCACTGCTTGCTCCATATGGGGCCTAGAAAAGGTGGCCTAACGAAAGCTCATCCCCATCTACCTGGTTGGCTAGCCACGGCCAACAGGCATCTTCTGATGCAGTCAAACCAAGGCAAAGAAACCAAGGCACACACCGGCCTCCAAAGGTGTAAATAAACTGACGCTTGCATGCTGGAACATCAGAACCATGTGAGACTCTGCAGATAGTGGACGGCCTGAGCATCATTCTGCTCTAATAGCTCATGAACTATCATGACTTAATATTGACATCGCTGCCCTTAGTGAAGTTCGTCTCCATAAGGAAGGCAGCCTTAAAGAACATGGTGCCGGCTACACACTTTACTGGTCTGGCAAACCCAAAACCGAAAAACATCTTTCAGGAGTAGGCTTTATGATTAAAAACTCCATTGCCTTCAAACTCGAAACCTTGCCAACAGGACACTCTGATTGCATTATTTCCTTACGCCTCCCACATGTTGTTCTCTTTAGTATATATGCCCCAACTATGCAAGCAGACCCTGTAGAGGAAGACAAATTCTACACAGACCTACGCCAACTCATACAAAAAGTCCCTGTAGAAGATAAAATTATTATCCTTGGTGACTTCAATGCCAGAATAGGAAAGAACTCCGAAGCCTGGAAAGGTGTCTTAGGCAAGCATGGTGTTGGAAATTGCAATGATAACAGATGCCTCTTGCTAGAGTTCTGTGCAGAACAACAGCTGACTATTACAAACACTATCTTTCAGCAGAAAGATAGCTTGTAGACAACCTGGATGCATCCCCGATCCAAACATTGGCACCTCATTGACTATGTTCTAGTCCGTCAGAGAAACATTCGCGATGTCCGCCATACCTGAGTGATGCCCAGTGCAGAATGCCAAATAGATCACCTCGTCAAATGTAAACTAACTCTTCATCTTAAGTTCAAACCTAAGAGGGGTGGCATCTTAAAGAGGAGACTCCAAGTCAACAATTTTTAGGAAAGTCCAAGACAACCTGTGCTATTGGTTGTCTGAACAATCAGGAACCATCCCAGGACATGGGCTAAATTTTGAAGGGGGCAGGCTTGCAAGGGAAGCCTTGCAATTCTTGATGCCCGGCTGGCAGAAGCTACAACCAGCTGAGAGCCACTGGCCCCTCCCTCCCTCCTCCTCTGGGCTGTGGCTTAACCTCACTTAAACATTGCTTTCTATTGGAAGGAAAAGAAGTAGGAGGGAGAAGTGGGGGGGACAGACAGAACTTAAACCATTGCTTTCTATTAGAAGGAAAAGAACTGGGGGGGGAGAAGTGTGTGGGGACAGACAACGTAAAGCATTGCTTTCTATTGGAAGGAAAATAAGCAGGGGGGAGTGGGAGGAACAGACAGAACTTAAAGCATTGCTTTCTATTGGAAGAAAAAGAAGTGGGGGTGAGGAGTGGGGTGGGACAGAAAGCACTTAAAGCATTGCTTTCTATTGGAAGGAAGAAAAGTGGGGGGACAGACAGAACTTAAAGCATTGCTTTCTATTGGAAGGAAAAGAAGTGGGGGCAGGGGATGTAGATTTTATTTAGAGGCAAGGGTAGCTGTGGCTGGCAGGGGTGTGGATGGTTCTCCAAGACTGACCATTCCAAAAATGGTGGATCCAGAATTGCCAGCCTTCCCTTGCAAGCCCGTCCCCTCCAAAGTCCGACCAATCAAAATACTGCTCTGCTGTGTGCCCCTATCCCGGGATGGAGGTACTCAGAACAAGAAATCAAAAAAACCAAGACTTATGCTACCCGTGACAAATTGTGTAAAGAATAAGAGACAAACTTGGGATAAAGATATCTCGCTTCTCCCTGCGATAAAAACTGCTCTGTAAAAGAGCCCCATGTTAATTTCCTCGTCTTAAATGATTGTAAAAATTTGTGGTCTTCACGTGAGTCCTCTGGTAAGCTAGCACCAGACTTGATCTAAGTGGCATTGTTGAAAACCGTGGCCTGGCCTGTAGATATTTGGAAAGTAATAGCTTGTTATACGACCTGGAGAAAGTAAGAAACACACACACACACACACACACACACACAGAGGTACTTTGAACACACTGAGCTCCTAGCATCAAATTTTAAACACCCTGCTGACCCTTGTTACAGAAAGCTTTTGGACACATAGGCTGTGCTGCCATCACAGGTTGGTGCAAGTGCTTATCTTGGACTGGCTTGGTGACCCATTTAGTTGTATTAGCCATTCTGAATGGTCTTACAGAGTGCAATGCTGAAAGGCCATTAAGGAGAGGGAGCACTTCACCTAAGTGCCTCTCCTCAGATTCTTGGTCAGAAGAAACCCCTGAGATCATCTAGGCTGACAGGTACACTTCATAAGTGAAATAAATATTGGTGGGCGCTTGCCACTCACTTTCTAAAACAGGCATGGAAATATGCTGATGGATTCTCGATTTAGGCTGCTGCCACACTGCAGAAATAATGCAATTTGACACTATTTTAACTGCCATGGCTCAATGCTGTGGAATCCTGGGATTTGTAGTTTTGTGAGATATTTAGCCTTCTCTGTCAGAGAGCTCTTGTGCCACAACAAAGTACAAATCCAAGGATTCCATAGGATGGAGACATGCTAGTTAAAGCGATGTCAAACTGCATTATTTCTGCAGTGTGGCAGCAGCCTCAGTCATGACTAATGAGGGCCCCCTTCATTTCAGTCCTTTAAGCGGCTGGTATCTGGGAGACTGTCTACAGAAATCACAGCTTATAAAGTGAAACTGGGCTAGGAGACTGCAGGTAAATGATTTAGTCCTATGACTCTTCCTATTCAACAGTAGTGACAATAATCACAAATAATGAAACACATTGAAAAAGTTTCTAGTCCTCATGTCTGTGAAGGTAGGCTGAAAAGTATATGGATGACCCTGGGAAAATCTCAGAAGCCTGTGGAGGGCAGTGGCATCCTCTGAGATTATTGGTGGTGGTGGTGGTGGAGGAGGAGGAGGTGGTGAGGGGGTTAGTGTCTTCTAGTCTTTCGCCTCATGCATAATTAGAAGATAATAGCTGGAATCCCGTTGGTCAGTTCCATCTAGAGTAGACCCACTGAATCAGTCAACACAAATGTAAATCCAACTGAATCAATGCTGTGCTCTAGTCAGGACTAACAATAGGATTTAGGCCACACACATGCAACTCTGTGACCTGTACAAAAGTATTCAGTTTACTCAGATTACAGAATCCAGTTTTTATTGGAGCAAAATCTCAATAAACTCAATGCTAGTGCATAGAATCATAGAATCATAGAATTGTAGAGTTGGAAGAGACCACGAGGGCCATCCAGTCCAACCCCCTTCCACGCAGGAAATCACAATCAAAGCATCCCCGACAGATGGCCATCCAGCCTCTGTTTAAAGACCTCCAAGGAAGGAGACTCCACCACACTCTGAGGGAGTGCGTTCCACTGCCTAACAGCTCTCACTGTCAAAAAGTTCCTCCTAATGTTGTGGTGAAATCTCTGTTCCTGGAGCTTGCATCCATTGCTCCATGTTCCAGTCTCTTGAGCAGCAGAAAACAAGCTTGCTCCATCCTCAACGTGACATCCCTTCAAATGCTTAAACAGGGCTATCATATCGCCCCTTAACCGTCTTTTTTCCAGGCTAAACATACCCAGCTCCCTAAGTCTCTCCTCATAAGGCATAGTTTCCAGACCTTTCACCATTTTAGTCGCCCTTCTTTGGACACACTCCAATTTGTCCATATGCTTTTTGAATTGTGGTGCCCAGAACTGGACACAGTATTCTAGGTGAGGTCTGACCAAAGCAGAATAGAGCAGCATTATTACTTCCCTTGATCTGGACACTATACTTCTATTGATGCAGCCCAAAATCACATTGGCCTTGTTAGCTGCCGCATCACACTGTTGACTCATGTTCAACTTGTGGTCTACTAGGACTCCTACATCCCTTTTGCATGTAGTCTCATTCAGCCAGGTCTCTCCCATCCTATATCTATGCATTTCATTTTTCGCCCTAAGTGCAGTACCTTACATTTCTCTGTATTGAATTTCATTTTGTTAGCTTTGGTCCAGCTCTCCAGTCTATCCAGGTCATTTTGAATTTTGATCCTGTCCTCTGGGTATTAGCTACTCCTCCTAATTTGGTGTCATCTGCAAATTTGATAAGTATGCCCCTAATTCCCTCATCCAAGTCGTTGATAAAGATGTTGAATAGCACTGGGCCCAGGACAGAACCTTGTGGCACCCCACTGGTCACATCTTTCCAAGATGAAGAGGAGCCACTGCTGAGCACCCTTTGGGTTCGGCCGGTCAACCAATTACAAATCCATTGAACAGTTAACTTGTCTAGCCCACATTTTACAAGCTTGTTTGCAAGAATGTCATGGGGAACCTTGTCAAAGGCCTTACTGAAATCAAGGTATACGATATCCACAGTGTTCCCTTCATCTACCAAGCTGGTAATGTGTGTGTGTGTGTGTGTGCATGTTTTCCTTCAAGTTGCCTATTGACTTATGGCTACCCCATAAATTTCATCGGGTTTTCTTAGGAAAGTAATACTCAGAGGTGGTTTTGCCACTTCCTTCCTCTGAAATATAGTCTATGGCACCTAATATTCATTGGTGGTCTCCCATCTGAGTACAAACCAGAACTGACCCTGCTTAGCTTCCAAGATCAGAAGGGATCTGGTGCCTTTAAGGTATTTCTGAGTGGCCAATGGCTTTAGATTTGAGTAACTTTAATCATTGAGGCTAAAATCCTGTTGGTGAGTCCCAATTGTTGAATGGGAAGTCAATTAACACATAGGTAATTCCCACTGATTCAGTGGGTCTGATCTATTTGGGGCAACTCAATTGGACTCAGTTCTGTATAGAAATGTGTTGCTAATGAATCTTTAGATACAATGATGACAACAATGATTATGATGTGGCCCAAAAGCATCCAGAGAGGAACTGGAATCAAATGGCCCTTTCTTTGCTCCTTCTTGTGGATTGTTTCCTGCTGTGAGAAGAGGTCTTTGCAGATCCTGAATGTATGTCATCTGTAATGAAAAAAAGTGGATTGTTTGATTTCTGATGGGCATGGGGATTTCCGATGGCTATGCTACTCAAGTGCAATTAAAGGAAATGACTTGAACTCTTGCCAAGATGCTGATGGCACAGATGCCAGCTGATCCCAAACTCAGTGGAGCCACAGAGAATGTCTGGAGTGTGCAACAGAGTCCCCCTGGCTTTGTTCATGGGGAGGGGGGTGGCACAGCTGATGCACATAGCTTGCATGCACACGCACACGCACGCGCGCGCACACACACACACAGTAGGATACTCCAAGCTGGCCTTAGAGCAGTAAGAGCTGGCCTTCTGCCTAGCTCTGCAGTCAGCCTTCAATCTCTCTCTTTGAGCCCAATTTGCAGCATGGGACCCTATTTCTATTTTTTCTTATTTGAGAAAGAATCATTTACTGATGTGTTTGTTTGCTTATTTTTAGGACTTGGTTCTTGCACGGCTGCTCACATACCAGAAGATTCAAAATACATAATACAATTGAGTGTTAATCTTTTGCAGGACTGGCCCTACCATTAAGCAGAGCGAGGCAACTGCCTTTGGTGGCAGGCACGAAGGACTGCAATGACAATCCTTTGGCTGTTCTTCCTGAGACCTCAGTGCCTTCTGTTGGAGAACAGAGATGTGTATCCTACATGGTCAGCCCTGGTCTTCCAAAATGCCTGCCTTCAGGCGTACTCAGAAAAACACCCACTAGTCTATTGCCATTTTTCAGTTGAAAGCCCAGTCAGCTTCTGAATAGAGAAAGGGAAATCATCAAGTCCTTTGCCTCTTCCAGCAAAATGTCTTGGGACAGCTTGACCTTTCATGTTTCTCTCTCTCTCTCTCTCTCTCTTCTCTTCCTATATTTATTGTTCTCCCTTTCTCTATCCATGCAACATTTCAATTGCTATTGAATTATGGATCACAAGAACAGAACAGCTGATAGTTTGCTATGGAGATAGAGTTCAAGTGGGCTTCAGAATCCCCCAAGCCATAGAAGAGGTTGCCTGTTGCATCTCTGTATGAGTGTTTATTTTGTCTGGTTTTTGCTTGCTTTCAAGCAGCCTTCACTGAGGATAAGTTATTTTTTCCCATTTCTGTGTTGGGTATAACTGGAGCATTCCATAACTCCTTGTACAGAAGCACAGGAGAATGAGCTGCTTGCAGAAGGGACTGTGTCTGAATGAGCTCCTAGTCTATTTCTAGCCGGCAAGAACACCTATAACAATGACTCATGCAGAAAGAGATGGGTGATTAATTTTTTACAGGCTTTAAAAGCAAAATCTCTTCATGGGGTAGGGTCATTTGAAGTATGCCTCTAATGCTCATTCAGAAAAGTATGGATCTGTTATCAGACTTGGGAGCAACTGTGGCATGAACCTGGGTGGGCGATCTGTGCACTTCCAGATGTGGTTGGACTACAACTCCCATAACTCCTGTCCATTGGCCATGGTGACTGGGGCTGATATGTTTTGGAGTTTTAGAGGGCTACATGTTCCTTGCACATGGCATAAACAAATAAGAAGAAAATGCCAGAGCTGTGACTCACTTAAGGGGGCAGCATGACCCACTTTGAGGCCATGATGGTGAATCACCAGTTGGAGACCAATGACCTTGATGAAGCCATCACAGGATTTGCCTTTCAAGGATTAAGCAATCACCACTCTCCCTCTCTTTCTTTCTAGACCTTAGCACAGAAGACTCCCTTATGGGTGTGAAGATACACAAGGCACTGTATGGAAAGAACAATGCCAGCTGGAATTTCAGAAGCCGGAGTACTTGCTGAAATAAATGTCCTTAGATTGGAAGCTGGACTTCATTACCTTACATTGCTCATGTAAGTAGCACAATTACAATACATTATTCATAAAAGCAAACATGCCATATAAATTATGTAAAAAAGAAAAAAGTTACATAATTGACATAGGTTGCAGAATCCAGTTATTGCTGGTGCAGAATTTTGGGGAGATGAGGGTGGATGGATATTACACACCACTGCCAGCTGATGGCTCATATGCCAACGTTGGCATTGAACTTTAAAGGAGCTTTCTAAAGTGTTGAACCTGCTTTCAAGCTCAGGGCCGGTTTAAGGCACCAGCGGCATCAGCATCCGCAGGGCCCCCCATCATTGTGGGGCCCCCGTAGTAACCCTTCTCCTGCAAAAACATTATTAGTAATAATCTGAATATCCTATACTGTGAATAGCTTAGGTTGAGTTAGGTTACGTTGACCTGAAATAAACATATGCCCCCCACCAAATAAAGCATTGCAGGGCCCCCCCAAATTCCTTAAACCAGTCCTGTTCAAGCTAGAGCTCAGCACCTTAGATGGCTTCTTTACTGTTCAGTCTAAAACCCAGCATGGACCCTCCGTCCCACTGACGTGGAAGTCACCAGCTACCAGGGCTACACACTGGCTAAAGCTTCGTGCACTCACAGGCACACATATCTCAAGTGGCAGTGATGTCTTATTCTGGTCATTTTATCAGACCATTAAAGAAAAGTTAGTTATTCTGAAATCCACACAGGATAGAAAAGACATAATTCCTGAAGTAATCGTCATGACCAATGGCAGAAAAGAGACATCTGTATGCCTTGCATGGAGCAGGGCTCTGCTGAATCACACTACCTGTTAAAATGTCCCTGTTTTATCTTTCTCCTTTTGTGGTTTCTATAGCAACGTCACTACAATGCCTTCTTACAGAGTGTTGTCTCACTGATCTCATTAGAGACCAAAAACTTTCAAGGCAATATTTGCCAACAAGTAAGTGTGGGTGGAAAAGAAAAGGGAGGGAGGGAAGAAGGGGGAGTTTTTTTCACTTATTATATACTCTGTGAATTTATCTCCAGTGGTTACATTCTAGAAAGGGAGGAGTGAAACATCCAAAGCCCCAAAGCAAAGTGTAGGAACTTTCTTCAGCAACTACTGCTGCATTCTCAGGGTGGGATATCATTTGGTTCCCATGCAAGATGGGTACACACATATTGGCAGCAGCAACTGGGAGCTTCCATGTCAGTGAGCGGAGATTTCACTGTGGCTTTTAGGGTGCATCTACACTGTAGAAATAAAGCAGTTTGATACCACTTTAATTGCCATGGTTCCATCCTACAGAATCCTGGGATGTGTAGTTTGGTGAGGTACCAGCACACTTTGGCAGAGAAGGCTAAAGACCTTGTAAAACTACAGATCCCAGGAGTCCATAGGATGACGCTACAGCACTTAAAGTGGTGTCAAACTGCATTTTTTTTCCTACAGTGTAGATGCACCCTTAGTCTAACATTGAAAGAACTGTCCATGGTGCAAGACTTGAACCACAGGCTAGGCTCAGCAGTTTGAATAGCTTCTTTAAAACTAGGATTCACTGTCCCACTGGCCATCACTGTGCATGGGATATGGCTGTGGTTGTAGGACTTGGTTGTGATTCATTAACCAGGGTGAGGTGACCTGCCTTAGGCTTCTGATCTGGACTTCTCATGAAAGTGAGAAAATGGTCTGTTACTTACTGTATTACTATGTGTTTGTCATTATTGGATGAGGACATATGTGTCTGATATGTGCATTGTTTAGGTTTTCTGCATCTGGCATTGCTATATATCACCTCGGATTTCAGGGAGTCTCAGCATTACGACAGTCTATCATCTTCTCTTTCATTCTCAAAGTGGTTGGCTCTAATCAAACTAGTTACAGAACTGACCACATCCTATGGAAACATGTCTCCTAAAGCTTTGTCTTTGGCAGGTAGCACCTTCAACCTTTCAGTACTTCCCTCTACAGCTGTGGGGAATCTATGCTACTCCTTGTTGATGGACTTCATAACCCATCAGAAATAGGCACCATGGGCAATGAACAGAGGTGATGAGAGTTGTATTCTAACAACATTATGGAAGGTTCCAGTCGATCCACCCCTTTTGTACAACTACAAGGGTGAGGATACAACAAGACAAACATGGCTTCCTGGTTGCTAGTTCAAGGGTACAGGAAAGACACCACCTGTTTTCTCTCTGTAAGTCCCTAAAAGTCTGTCTTGCACAGCTGGCAATGGAAATTTCACTAAGAGTATAAAAAACAGACCACAATACATCTAGTGGAGAATTCATTGTCCATCATCCATTAGTCATTTGATGTGGGACACTCTCAAGTAGTACCTTTTCTCCAAATGGATGCCCCCAAGATGTATCATACTGCAACTGCCCTCATCCCCAGCTAGGGCATGATGAGAGGTTTCACCATACTCCTCTGAAGGACACCAGGCTGGGAAAGGCTGATATGGTGTATGGCCTTGTCCCAATGTTTTTCCCAGCACTTGGATCAGAGGTTTGTTTTTGTTTTTTACATAGGCCCAGAATCTATTGGTAGTCCCAACCAAAGTAGGCCCATGGTAAATCAATGCTTACATAAACCCCATTGATTCAATATACTCTATTAGCACGACCAATAGGACTGGGACATTGTCTCCAGCCCCATGTATTCACAGAGTTCTAGAACATTGGTCTTCAATTGGTGGATCATGATAAAAAACAAAAACTGTAGCATGCTATGATCCAGAGCTTTAAAAAGTTATTTTTTGAGACTATAAACCACTGAATTACCCAGCCAGTACCACTTAGATCTGTCATGATCTAAGGTGAGCTGAACTATGGACTATCAGCAGTAGCATTACTCCAAGCATTTGATTTGTGTTGTGTATAGAATCATAGAATCATAGAGTTGGAAGAGACCTCAAGGGCCATCCAGTCCAACCCCCTGCCATGCAAGAATACACAATCAAATCATTGCTGACATCCAGCCTCTGTTTAAAAACCTCCAAAGGAGACTCCACCACACTGATTTTGCTTGTAAGAGAAGGAACAAAATAAAAAAATAAAGCAGGCATGAGCTAGAGAAAGGAAAAATCCAGAGGGGAGGGGGAGAGAATTAGCTGCATGCTGAGGGATTTGTGGAGTTGCTGCCCCCAGAAGTAACTTTTCCAAGATCTTATTCTTACAAGTAAGTTTCATTATGGGTCCTGAAGTAAAGATACACGATCTTTGGGATCGATGCATTCAACATCACATAGCTGGAAAACATCCATAAAAATATCATTTGAAACTCTTCTCCCAAACACAGAAGTGTTGCAAATTATTGCCGCGTGACTACCACCAAGTCAAGTTTAGATTTGCAAGGCACAAATCTGCTTGCTCAAGAATGATGAAGTACACGCCTGTCAGCTGTAAGTTGATACAGATGAAATTGCCCTTACATAACTCCCACTGGATCAAAACTGAGTTTACAATGTACCACCAGTACACTTGTGTACAAAAAATAATAATTCAATAGACATTTGCTGGATGCATTTCAACTTCTTGGTCTTCCTCCATGGTACTAAATTATACGGGGATAAGCTAGAATGGATCCAGATAGACCAACAAGTCATCTGTCTTTTGGGCTTTTAGGGACAAAGGGTAATTCAGTGAAGCTCTCTCGATGAGCCTACCTATATGAGCTGGATGTTGATTGTATGATTATATAACTGCATTTGTAGTGGAAAAATGCTTGGCTCCAGTTTTGGTGGAGCGGGGAGGGCGAAGTTCCCTTTAGCCTACAGAAGGTGGGCAAAGAGTGGCCCTGGAGCTGCATGAGGCCCCCTGTTTGTGTGGCCCCCAACCCCTCCTGGTTTCCCCATTGCCCTTTATCTGGCCAAAGGGAGAGGGAGAGAGGGAGAGAGAGAGAGAGAGAGAGAGAGAGAGAGAGAATTGTCAGTCCTGGAAGCTTCAAGGAGGAACAATGTACCTTTTAAATAAATTGCAGAATCTCCTGCACTATTTAACATAAGAAATGCAAGTTTTTCAAAACCAGAAATGGACTTCCAGGCATCTTCGGGTTCTGTCTGGCATTTTGAGCAGTTCTTGGAAGGTCCCAGGGACAGAAAATTGTCCTCTGAACAGTTGACTGACCCCGTTGTCTTTGCCCTTGAGCCAGGCTCCCAAATACAGCCCCAAAGGCCCTAAGTGTACCCCCACATAGTTACCCCATTCCCACCCTCTGCTGATCACTCCTTCCTCCCTAGTGGCAAGAAAAGAGGGATCTAAATCAACACCCCTGGAAGAGAGGGGAGTTGAAATGCTCTTTATTTCTTCCCTTGTGGAGTAGGTGGAGAAAAGCCTTTTCCCTATGAAAAGTTACCCTTTGGACTGCAACTCCCTAAGTTCCTCACCCAGGACACTGTGGGAGTTGTAGTCCAAAAAGGTGACTTTCCCAAAGTTCTGATTTCCTCCAGTATCCTGTTTCCAACCAGGTTCCTCTGAGAGCTTACAAGTCAGACATGAAGATAAGGCTGAATTATCAATGGCTGAATTGGTGCAATTGCCTGGGGGCCCTCACTGGTTAGGGCCCTAGTATTGAAAGGAAAATGTATAGTTTACATCCTCTTCTTCCCCAGTGACTTCCTGAATCTGTTCACATTCTTTTTATCATCAACATTTTGTGTATTGTTTGAGCAATTTCATAAAAATTCATGCATGGAATCAGTTTATTAGTCTCAGTGTAGTTGCAGTGCTGAAAATGGGCTTGTATATGAAGATTTTTGAGCTGCTGTCTTTTGTACTTTACATTTTATTTAATGTTTAATCGACTGAGTGATTTATTTCCTATGCCACTACAAACAAGGGTCTTAAAAACAACTTACCAAGGGTTCCAACCATTTAATCCAGCCTTGGATGAAGGCATTGGCTTTCCCTGCTGTTTGGTCCCAGCTGCTCCTTTTCAGAGGTGTACTATCTTTGCATATGGAGGCTCCCTTTAACTATCATTGCTAGTAGCTGCTGCTGTCTCCTCCTTCATGTATTTCTTGAATCCTTCTTTGAAGCTTTCTGACTTTAGGGCCATCACTACATCTGGTGGCACTATAGTTGTGAATTTCATAGCTCAGTTATGCTTTCTGAGAAGAAATATGTTCTTAAGTCCTTAAAGAACTGAAGCAGGACTGGCTCTACCATTAGGCACAGTGAGACAAATTTCTCAGCTAACAGATGTTGGGCAGGAAATCTTAGCCACTGCTCTTGAGTGGCTCTCCATTCCTTTCTCTTGGGAGAGAGCTGTGCGACTCATCTGGCCAGTCCTGCATCCTGTAGACTAGCCAGCTCCCATATGGTGGTGGGCTTTGACTTCATTTCCAGGGCTATAGCAAGGTTCTGTTCTCAATCCAGTTGATTTCTGGAATGAAGCAGAGTTTGGAAAAGTTAATTTTGAGGCATGCAGCTCTCTAAATCAGTAGCCATGGTGGCTTTGGGGGTTTCTGGGAGTTACAATCCAAAAAAGTAACTTGCCCACAACCTGGAATTAAGCTGTTCTCTTGTCTTTGCCAAAGCAAAATGTCTCACACCAGTCCTGGACTGAAGATATCCATATTCCCCCAAGAAGAACACATGTAAACTAAGGAGGAGAGAAACCAAAATACCCAACAGACACCTGGTCAACTTGTCCTCTTTCCTGGCTTTCACTGGTATGAGCAAAGGCTGACAGCCCACCTGACCTCACTGTGGTCTATGCAGCTCACTGCCGTCACATGAAAGTCAGCCCCCTCCCTCTTTCAGCATCCTCAGCCATGCACAATGGATCAAACAACACTGTTGATTGAAAGAGGGAAGCAGCAACCACTGGGACCAACTTAATATTCAACTCCACAGCTGCCTTTTGACGCCACAGTATCTGAGCTGTAAGCTTGAGTTTGGGCCCTAATTGCTAAACAAGTATTTGAAGGCATCTTGTTTCCTTGGGAACCAGGCACAGCTTCTTTCTTGCTTTTTGGACTGTGTTGATTTTATAATGCTTCATTGATTTGCCCCCAGGTTAGGCAAAATGTGGTCCGTGGGACATAGGAAGCCCCTAAAACCTGTTTCTATGGCCCTCAGTCCTTTTGACTCCCTATCAAAAATGCTTTTTTTAAAAGCAGAAAATAAGGTGAATTGCTGCTTTTAGAACACTCCAAGAGCTGGAAATTTGGTCTAAATGTACTTTCTTGGCTAATATAAATAATACAAAGCTCAGTCCACCATTGAACACTGTGACTATATATATATATATATATGCACAGTACCTTCTAAGAGTAAATGATTAATGTTTTTATAAACTCAAGGTTGCAGTTGCACAGTCAATGAGGGTAACTATGCATATTCCAAATGGCTTGGAAGAGGCTGGATGGCATGCAAGGTGGTTGTTTCCTCCTTGTTTGTTTATAACACAAGGTCTTCCCAGTTGTCTTTCTGATGTTACTTCTGGAAATTAATTTTAAACACCCATAGTTTTTTTAAAAACTATGTTGTAGGTCTTGTTAAGATTAAACCACCATCACTCATTTTTCAAAATTGGAAATGGACTTCCTTCCACCACCTGTACTCCTACCCATTTTTGGTGCTTCATGTGCTCCCTGAAAGATCCCAGGGCCAAATATTAGACCCCAGACTTACCTTGAATTGATGCCATTTAGATACAAACTCAGGGCCTAAATTCCCCAAAGGCACCAAATCCAGTCTGATCTGGGAAGCTGGGTCAGCCTGTTTAGTACCTGGATGGGAGACCATCAATGAATATCAGATGCTGTGTGCTATATTCCAGAGGAAGGAACTGGCAAAACCACATCTGAGTATTCTTTGCCTAAGAGAACTGTATACAACTCTTGGGGTCATCGTAAGTTGACAGGCAACTTGAAGGCACAGATACACAGAGAAACGCAAACCCAAGACTGAAACTGCTGGTATTGGCGAAGGAGCTGTTATGAATGGGCCAGTTTCTGTCTAGCTTCAGAACAGCTTTCTCCTCTCTGCACAGCCCATTTTATCTATACACCTCCAGGAAACAGATCTCAAATGGACATTTTGGCTGAGAAATGGATGAACTGTTATTCAAGCCATTTGAAGGAGGAGGAAAGGTGAAAAACAATCCATTAAAGGTTGTATAGAAAATCTGCAAGGGAAAAGGGAAGGCACAGTCACTTTGGTTAATAGGAAACATCAGCAGTATTGTAGTGGAGCCAGGGAACTTTTTGATTAGCATGGACAATGACATAATGTGTCACTCCATTCAGAGTTCCCTCTTCCAGCCTAGTGTAACTGCAAACTTCAGTGTATCTGGTGGTGGTTGTCTGGAGTGGGGATGGGATCCATTTTCCCAGCAACTGCATATTGCTGTGAGTCATCCCTGTTGTAATGTAATTCATTTTGCAATGGTTAGTTACCAAAGTCTGAATTGCCCAGAACATAATATTTCTGATTTCTTTTTATGGGTGTGAAAGTTGAAGAATGAAGAAAGCTGACAGGAAGAGAATCAACTCATGAAACGAATGGATCCAAGAGCAAATCAGGTCTGAACTTTCACTACAGTAGAAGTCAAGATGGCTAAACTGAAGCAATCATACTTTGGACCCATCGTGAGACAACATGACTCACTGGAAAAGATGGTAATGCTCAGCAAGTGGGAAGCAGTAAGAAAAGGGGAAGATTGCATTACAAATGAATTGATTCAATCAAGGAAGCCACAGCCCTGTTTGTAAGACCTAAGCAGAGCTGTTGATGACCAAGCATTTTGGGGCTCTGTCATTCATAGGGTTTCCATACATCAAAGTCAACCTGATGGCATATAACAACAATGTATATGAATGTGCAAGTAATACCTACAGTATTAGGTTGGCATAACAACCTGTCTTGGTGGAGATGAAAATGGCAAGATGTGCTTTTTAAATATGGGAGGAAAGGAGCTGTGAAAGAAACCAACCTCAGACTCAGTTCTGTTGCATTTCTCCCAATTCCAGCTACATTCCCATCCTGTTCTCTGTTGTTATCAGGTTGTGAGATTGTGATTTTTGAGGCAAGGTGCAGTTTGTTTTAAAATGGGCCACAAGAGATGCAAAATGGTAATTTTGGGAAGAATCTCCAAACCAGCGGTAAGAATCATGTGGCCCTAAAGAGGTTGCTGGACAATAGCACCCATGTTTCCTATCCATTGTTTATGCTGGCTATGGCTGCTTTGCATGCAGATGACCTAAATTCAGTTCCTGAGATCTCTGGGTTTGTGTATGAAATACTGACCAGATTTGAACCTAGATAGCTGCTCTCAGTAAATGTAGTCTAGAAGGGGAAAATTCTGCCTTCCAGATGTTGTGGACTGGAACTCCCATCAGCCCCAGCCAGCATAGCCAATGAGAATTCTGCTATCCCCATGAAATTTTCCTTCAGTCACCAAATTTCTAGCATTTCAGTAACTTAAAACCTCTGCTCGGCTGTTAGAAATAAAGTTTACTCACCTAAAGAAAAGGAACAGGAAAAATGACCAAGGGAATGAAAACACAGCAAACAGAAGACTTCTAGATATGAACAATTTTTACTGTCTCAATCTCTGCAAAGCTAGGAATTTGAGTACTGAAGAAAAATTTTGAGAGAGAGAGAATTCTTATTAGGAGGGCTTGTCTTCATCCCCCTCCCCACCGTCCCTGTAGCTAAAATCCTGCATTTTTCACTCCTTGATGTAGACAATCATAGAATGATAGAATCATAGAGTTGGAAGTGACCACAAGAGCCATCTAGTCCACCTCCCTGCCCTGCAAGAATACACAAACAAGGCATTCCCGACAGATGGTCATCCAGCCTCTGTTTAAAAACCTCCAAAGAAGGAGGCTCCACCACGCTATGAGGCAATGCAGCCCTTACCATCAGAAAGCTCTGCCTAATGTTTAGGTGGACTCTCTTTTCCTGTAATTTGAATCCATTGATCCATATCCTAGTCTTTGGAGCTACAAAAAACAAGGATGCTCCATCCTCAGTAGATGTCCCATCAAATATTTAAACATGGCTATCATGTCCCCTCTTAACCTTCTCTTCTCCAGGCTAAACATACCCAGCTCCCTAAGCCACTCTTCACAGGGCATGGTTTCCAGATCTTTCATCATTTTGGTCCCCCTCCTCTGGACATGAACCAGCATGTCAATATCTTTATTGAATTATGGTGCCCAGAACCAGACACTGTATTCCAGATGAGGTCTGACCACACCAGAAAAGAGTGGCACTATTACTTTCCTCAATCTAGACACTATATTTCTATGGATGCAGCCTAGAATCACATTGGCTTTTTTAGCTGCCACATCACACTGTTGAGTCATGTTCAGCTTGTGGTCCACAAAGACTTCTAGATCCCTCTTGCATTCACTGCTGTCAAGCTAGGTGTCACCTATCCTATATCTATGCTTTTCATTTTTATTGCCCAATTGTAATATCCTACATTTCTCCTGGTTGAAATTGAGTTTGTTAGTTTTAGCCCAGCTTGCTAATCTGCTAAGGTCATTTTGAATTCTGATCCTGTCCTCTGGGGTATTGGCAACCCCACCTAATTTGGTGTCATCTGCAAATTTGATAAGAATGCCCTCTATTCCCTCATCCAAGTCATTGATAAAGATGTTGAATAGCACTGGGCCCAGGACAGAACCCTGTGGCACCCCGCTAGTCACTTCTCTCCAGGATGAAGAAGAGCCATTGGTGAGGAGGAGCCATTGAGTTCTGTCAGTCAACCAATTACAATTCCACTTAATAGCAGCATTATCTAGCTCACAGGTTACTAACTTTTTTGCAAAAATATCTTGGGGAACCTTGTGAAAGGCCTTACTAAAATTAAGATACACTACATCCACAACATTCCCTTCATCTACCAAGCCACTCTATCAAAAAAAAAAAAAAAAAAAAAAAAAAAGAGAGAGAGAGATCAGATTAGTCTGGCATGACTTGTTTTTGAGAAACCCATGTTGACTTTTAGTGATAATGACATTCCTTTCTAAGTGCTTATAGACTATCTGTTTAATTATCTTTTCTAGAATCTTTCCTGGTATTGATGTCAGGCTGTCTGGTTGGTAACTATTTGGGTCTTCTTTTCCCCCCTTTTGAAGATGGGGACAACATTTGCCCTCCTCCAATCTGGTGGAACCTCTCCTGTTCTTTAGGAATTCTCAAAGTTTATTACCAGTAGTTCTGAGATAATGTCTGCTAGTTCTTTTAATACCCTTGGATGAAGTTCATCTGGCCCTGGAGGCTTGAACTCATTTATACTGGCCAGGTATTCCTGTACCAATTCTGTACCAATTTTGTGCTACATTTCTCCTACTGCATCATCTGTTCCATTTTCCCCAGGTTGAGCACTGTTCTCCTTTTGGGAGAAGAGTGAAGCAAAGAAGATGTTGATTAGTTCGGCCTTTTCTCTGTTTCCTGTTAGCATTTTGCCATCTTCTCCGTGCAGTGGCCCTACCATTTTCTTGTTCTTCCTTTTGCTATGGACATACCCCCAAAAGCCCTTTTTATTGTTTTTAACCTCTCTATCAAGCCTGAGCTCCATCTGAGCTTTAGCTTTTCTGGTTTTCCCTCTACATGAGCTGGCTATTTGTTTGAATTCTTTGGTGATCCCCCCCTTTTTCCATTTCTTGTACATGTCCCTTTTAAGTCTTAGCTGAGTTGAAAGTTTTTTAGACATCCATCCTGTTTCTTTAGATACCTCCCATTTTTCCTCCTCATTGAAAATCAGCTTTCTTAAAGTTTAAGATGTATGTCTGATTACTCTTGGCTTCTCCTTTCCTCTGTATAACAAACTCCAAAAGAACATGGTAACTTCCCCCTAACGATCCTGCCACTTCCACACCATTAACCAGATAATCTCTGTTGGTTAGTATCAACATAGATCTAAAATAGCTGATCCCCTTGCTGCCTCAGTCTGTAGTTGACCCCCACAATTACATCCCTGCTGTTTATCTCCCCCTTGATTTTTACCCAGACGCTCTCAACCTGGCTACCAGAATTTAAGTCATGGATCTGTTCACAGGTATATATATCCTTAATGTATAATGCTATTCCACCACCCACCCTGTTTGGTCTATTTCTCTGAAATAGGTTATACCCCTTTATTTCTACATTCCAATCATGAGACTCACCCCACCAGGTTTCAGTGATGCCTATTAAATAATATTTGTTTTGTTGTGCTAAGAGTTCAAGTTCATCCTGTTTATTTCCCATGCCCTGTGCATTCATATAGAGACATCTAAGACCATGGGCCGTTTCCCCTATCTGCCTTTTAAAGGGTTTATTTTTCCCACTGTTGGGTTCTTGTACTATTTGCCTTGTTGTCTATATAACATACAACATTTTCTCCAGCACTTGATGAATTCCTGCCCTCAAGAATATTGTCTCCCACCCCCACACAACTCAGTTTAAAGCCCTCCTGATCAGATCTTTCAGAGTCTTAGCAAACAGGCTCCTGCCAACTGCTGTGAGGTGCAACCCATCCCTTGCCAGTAGTCCATCTCCCTGAAACTGCACACCATGAACCAGAAAGCCAAACCATTCCCAGCAGCACCATCTGTGGAGCCAGTTGTTCATCTCTGCTATTTTTCTCTCCCTATCTAGGCTGGAAGGACAGACGAAATGACTACTTGTGCACCCAAGTCCTTCAGCTTCCTACCCAGAGTCTCATAATCCCTTGTGATATTCTGAAGGCTATACCTTGCAGTATCATTGGTTCCCACATGGACCAAAAGGAAGTGGGGAAAACTGTGATAGGGCAGCTTCTCACACTCCTAGGCCTGAATCCCATTGGTGGCACCAACTGGGTTAAGGTATTGCTTACTTACCCAAATAGTTTCTTCCCCACCTGTCTCTCCCACACTTTCTGTCTCTCTTTCCCAACCACCTCCTCCACTAGCTGTCTCTGCTTGTTTCCTCTTCATCCTACTGCTGTTACTTTGACCTTCATTTGGTATGACAGTGAAGGTATGTAATCTACCAACTGTACCAGTTTTTGCAAAACCTGGACTAGCTGGGTTTGAAACAGCCTGGTGGGTAACCAAGCTAAATCTACATAGGCACACACCCTTAGAGACTCAGAGTTTAACCAAGACACCTTAAGCACTTTGTTGAAGGAAAGTTACCAGATTTGGTAATTGGCTTGGTGGTCACGTGAGTATAATATGAAAGCTCCTCTGTGAGTACATGAACAGTAGTGAGACCAGATGTAGCATACATTTAAGATTACCTAGGAAACAGAAGATTAGCAAAGGTGATACTACAGAAGTAGCATGTAAAATGTCTAATTGAGCCATTCTCATAGCTGATTGAATTGTGTGATTCTCCTCCATTGTCTTCTCTACTCCACTTGCATTTCAAAAGCCAAATTCAATCTTGCTAACTAATCTAGCTTCCATTTGACTTTCTTCTTCTGTGCTATGCTTGCACAAAGTAAACTGAAACCTTCCTGTGTTCTTCTGTGCTCATGAATGGTTAAACCTGGGGGTTGTCCACATGGTGAAAATACCCCTCACAGAATTTGCTTAGAAAACGAGCTGTCTTAATGGGATCCCACATTGTCTAGTTGTATTGTGAAGGAGGGGGGTGCAAAAAGAGGAAAAACTACGCGAAAAAAGCATTCATGGCTTTTCCTGACTTTTAAAAAAAAGCTCCAGTGAAATGCACGTTTTTGCTCGTTAAGACAAGTAATTTGACATGAATCACTTCCCCATACAAGACAAAGCACAAACCTGATTGGCTGGATAAGTGCAGGGGATGGGACAGGGTTATACGGCAAGCACTTGCTGCTGCCATGTTGGATTTTCGCTTTAGCAAGTGATCACTAAGGCAATAAAATGGAGGTTTGGGCAATCTTTTTCTCACTCTTTTTTGGAAAGGTGGAATATTGCTTGTGCACACCATAGAAATAGTTTAAAAAAAAAAAAGGTTGGCAGTGGCAAATTTAAAAACAGGAGTAATCCACTCATGGCCACTGTCTCTGCTACAGACATGTGATGTTTAGGGGGGCTATAAAATCATTAGCTGCAGCAACTTGCTATTACTGTGGAACAGGCAGGTTTTCCCCCCTTTGTGTAGACAAGCCCCCTGGTTATACCATTTCACTAATACAGTTAAATTGGAAGCTAGAGTGGGGGATGGAAGAATCTAAAATCTAAAACCTAAAAATCTAAATCTTAAAAGTTCAGCTTAGAAGTTTCCAGTACTGATGGATTGGTTTGGATGAGACTATAGTAGTTAGCAGGAGGAGATGCTACATCAAATGTTGATGTAATATTTTTACTTTCAAACCATATAAAATCAACAAAATCATATAAGAGTTAGCTTTTAAATCTTTTTTTTTGGGGGGGGGGGAAGTGTGTTATGAATGAAGGTAATAACAACACCTAACAGCAACAGCAAGAACATACTTTTACATCCCTAAACTTAAAGCTTCTTGAAGGATTAATTCAATGTGGCATGTAAAGGGTTGGTCAAGGCTGCTGACAAACTACAGAAATATTGCTGTTTGACATGGCTTTAACTGCTATGGCTCAATGCTATCGAATTCTGGTTATTGTATTTTTGTATCAGAGAGCTCTTGGTGCCACAACAAAATGCAAATCCCAGGATTCCACAGGATGGAGCCATGATAGTTAAAGCAGTGTCAAACTGCATTATTTCTGCAGTGTGTCAGCAGCCCAAGTCTGGTTCAAGTGTTACATCTTAAAATTAAACTTTAAATATTATTTTACAATCTAAGCTGTTAAAGGCATTACATTGTTTAGTGGTTCTTAACCTGTGGTCTGCAGACCCCCAGGGGACTGCAGTGTCCTCATAGTGGGTCTGCAAAGGCTTGAATGCTGCTCAGCCCATGTGATAGGAGCCAAGGCAAAGATTGGCTGGCTTGGCCTTTGCAACACTCTTCAATCTGCTCCAACCACAAACTTGCAGGAAGAAGCTGGAGAAAAGTCTCCCTTCCCCCTCCAGTGCCTCTGAGGGTAGGTTTAATAGATGGTGTAATTGTATCATCATCATCATCATCATCATGTGTTGTTGTTGTTGTTAGGGTTTTAAATCTTGAGTTAAGTCTTTGGGGTCCACAGCAACAAAATATATTTAAAGGGGGGTCCTGATAAAGAAAAAGTTAAGAGCCACTGAGATAGTTAATTACATATGGTAGCTAGAGTTCATTAAATTTGGTTCAAAGGAGTTCCAGAAGTTCAAAGGAAATTCCCAGGCCAGAATTCATGGTGATATAAAACCAGTGTAACATGAGGTTCCAACAGTGGAAGTAATTTAGGGGGGGGGTCATTGTTCAAGGAGTTACGCCGTACCTTCTTTTGCTAGGCTGCTGCACAACCGCTGTTGGATGATCTGAGAAAAGCTATGTCCCCTTTCATCAAATGATCACTGGGTTGTTTGTAGCGATGCATTGGATGTGCCAGGAAAACTCTGATGTACCCCCACCTAGCTGGTCATCTTTACCCTTCCCAATCTCCAGAACACACTAGTGGTGTGTTGCCCTCCCCAGCTCCAACTAGAAACTTGACCTTAATGTTCAAAAGTGCATGTTTTCAGTTACACACACACACACAGACAGACACGGAAGACCTGGCCTAACTAAAAAGATCTACAGTTACCCAGATCCCTGAATGTAGGGGCCCAGATAAGATCAAAGCAGGAGAAAGCATAAGGAAGAAGATGAAGGCAAGAGAGGAGGCTCTCTGCCCAGGTATGCAGGCTTTCACACAGTTGCTGTCATTAGAGATGAGGTCTACAATGGTGACCAAACCACCACCAATTAGAGGAGAAATGTACACCTCTCGTGCTTTATCTAGTATTTTGAGAATAACTCCTGGCACAATCTCTTGGGCTTTGAAATGTCTGCTATTTGTGGGATCCTTTGAAACTTCTCTGAAGTGTCCCTGAAATCTTCACATTTGGATACATTATCTGATTGACTCATTTTTCCTCAGTGCATTATCATTGAACTCTTTAATAATCTATGTACCTTTCTGACCACTTATTCTGTGCAATTTTATGGCTTACAAACAAGGATCTTCTCTGACCCCTTGACATTGCTAGTCAACATGAGCTATCAAGCAAGATCTTTTCCTCATATTGGAGTCTAAACATGGGTCATAGCTCTGTCCTTCACTCGGCTTATCAGCAGCTGCAAAGCTTTAACCCAAACAACACTTGATGTTCTTTCTGTGGCCTTGGAGAGGGACATGCTGCACTTTTCCAGGTAGGCTTTATCCAGCCTTTAGTTCAGAATTCTTATGAGGTTCTGCAATCAAACATTATGAGGTCAATAGACTGGGGTGAAATTGCACAGGAGTCTAGGTTCCTCTTGGTGGGAGGAGAGCTCTTCTGTAGGGCTCTTCAATATACCCATTTGGAATCTTTTATTTTTTCAGAATCAATAGATTGTTATGTATTGTTATTATTTATTTAATTTATATGGAGCCTTTCTCCCAGAGTGGGAACCAAGGCAACTCACAAAAGAACATCAATTAAAATCTACTAATACAATTTTTAAAACAATTAAAATCATGACAATTAAAACAATTTTAAATTATTTAAAATGTACAAAAGTTAAAAAACAAATAAACACCCCCCCCATTTTTTAAAAAAGCCTTTGTGGGTGCAGTTACATATTAAAAGCCTGCTTAAACAGAAAGGTTTTTGCCTGCCAATGAAAGGAAAACAGGGAGAGGAAAGTCTCCCATGGAAAGACATTCCAGAGGATGAGAGCAGCCACTGAAAAAACTTTCTCTTGTGTCCTCACCACAGGAATTCACATGACACAAATAACACAGTTTGAAACTGGATTATTTGCATGGCTCCTTCCTATGGAATCCTGGGATTTGGAGTTTTACAGAGTCTTTAGCTTTCTCTGACAAAGAGTCTGGTGCCTCACCAAACTACAAATCCTAGGATTCCATAGGAAGGAACCATGCAAATAATCCAGTTTTCCTCTAGTGTGGATGCCCCTAGAGAGCCTTTGATGGTGGTGGAACCAAGAGAAAGCCTTTGCCTGAAGATCTTTGACCCCCTTGCAGGACTATATGGGAAGATACAGGTTTTTTTTATAATCTGGAACTAAGCTATATAGGGCTTTATAGGTCATGATCAGCACTTTTAATTGTGCCCAGAAATGAACCGGTAGCTAGTGAAGCTGTTTTAGTAAGGGAGTTATACAGTACACTCTGTATAGCTGGCCCTGGTCAACATTGTGGTCACAACATTCTGGACCTGTGGAAGTTTTTGAACAAAGGCATCCCCATGTAGAGTGCATTATAGTAGTCGAAACAGGATGTAATCAAGGCATGTGTCACTGTAGCCAGACCTGACATCTCAAGGAATGGGCACAGCTGGCACATGAGTTTTGGCTGTGCAAATGCCCTCCTGGTCATTGTTGAAACCTGGGCATTCAGGTCAGAGCTGAGTCCAGGAGAACAGCCAAGCTGCTAGAATCCTGAGAGACCACACAGGCCAATGGCCAGGGCATCAAACAGGAGTCTGCCAGCACCCCCTTCTGAGCTGGCTCCTCCAAGAAAGATTGGAACCTCTGCATAAGAGTGTCCCATCTCAGAGAGTTGGCCCAGAAGGATACCATGGTCAATGGTATCACAAGCTGCTGAGAGGTCCAGTAGAACCAACAGGGACACACTCCCCCTGTCCAGTTCCTTGCATAGGTCATCCACCAAGGCAAATAAGCTGTTTCCATTTCATAAGCAGCCTGAAGCCAGATTGAAATGGATCTAGATAATCCGTGTCATCCAGAAACCCCTGGAGCAGGAAGGCCACTACGCATTCCAGAACCTTGCCTAAAAATGGAATGTTAGAAACTGGCCAATAATTATTCAGAATAGTGGGATTCAGGGCAATAGATTGACACTTCCATTTGCAACCAGCCTTTTCAGGGCCCTGTCAATCTTTCTATATTGAATAGTCAATGCACACCTAACTGTTCTTTGGAGCAGGCACTCTAGCCCAGCATAAGAGTTCTACTTATAATGGTTAGCATGGTCCTTCCAAACTCTGTTGAGGGACTGTGTCCAACCCAATAAACTTGCTGCTGAATGAGGTGGCTGCCTGCCGTTCCCCCCTTCTGTCTGCTTCTGTCTCCTTTCTCCTTGGACTACCAGCCTGCTGTCCACTCCCATCACAACAGCCTGCCTGCCTGCTTACCTCTTCATCCTCTCTTAATGCTCTGGGATGACCCTGCAGACCTCCATGCCATGGGCAGTGTATCTTCAACTAAAATGAAGAAATTCAAGCATCAGAACTTGTCAGTTCTTCCCTCACAAGACTGGCATGGCTAGGAGTGTATAGATGGAGCATGATAGTCAGGAGGGATGGGACAGTATAGATGGGAGGAGGAAGAGGATAGGATAGGGCTATGAGGTGAGCCGTCTAGCACTGCCATAGTTCCCTGCTAAGAAGCTAGATGGAGAGGGGGGCATTGTGATTATTCTTTGCCTCTGGAGAGAAGGAAGGCATATTTTAGCATCCTATGATATTTCAGAATGTAAAACATGTCTTGCTGGATTAGACCCAGTTCCATCTAGCCTGTTCTTTTGTCTCCAACAGAGGCCAGCTCCTAAGCAAGCCATGAAGGCAGAGGTGATCATCCTTTGTTACTCATCCTACAGCAGCATTCAGACTGAAACTGATACACCGCTTTGGAAGATGGTGGTTCTATTTGAAAACACCAAACCTACATTTGAATGGAAATCTCAGCACTACCTGGAGTGGGTTAGGAGACAGGTGGACTTGAAATCATCTCAAATGGTTTGATTTCAGGGCACAGCAGTAAAGTAATGGCAAAATGCTTCCTTCACCAAATAAACTTCTACAGATGCCTGTCCCATCGAACAGCCAGAATAACCAGTGGTAAGGGAGTTGGTGTCCAAACATCCGCACCATTATTTACCCTTGTAAATGGATGGTCAGGGCCAATACAAGAGGAACGCAGGCTGGGCCAATCAGTGAACAGTTGAAGTGTGAACCACTCTGTCCAGGGTGATGAAACAGCCTCTTTTGCTCTCCTGAGGGACAATGGAAGCATCTTAATATAAGAAGACACTGGGTTGACTAAATGGTTAAAAAAACCCACAGAAACCCTTCATGGAATGCGCTGGGAATCCTACCTGTCTAAATGGGATCCCGCACCAGGGCCCTACCTGTCTAAAGGGGATTCCACACCAATCCACAGTATTCGGAAGGAGAGACACCCCAAACAGCAAAAACAACACAAGAAAAGCTTTTGTGGCTTTTCCCATCGTTTTTTAAAACAGCGAGGGGAATGTGCATTCATGCTCATTAGGACAAGTGATTTGCTTTGAATTGCTTCCCCATACAATAGGAAACACAAAGCTGATTAGGTGGGCGAGCATGGGGGGGGGCTTGCTAACAGGGCAAGTACCCGCTGCTACCATGTTGGATTTTTGCCTTAGTGAGCGAGCACTAAGGCAATAAATGGAGTGGTGGGTTGTTGTGGTGGTCTTTTTTTTTCTTCTTTCTTTTTAATTCAAAAAATTGCTCTATTACTCCTGCACACCTTATATGTTTTTTATTTTAAGTTCAGCAGTGGCAAAGAAATAAAGGTGAGTAAATCACTCACTGCCGCCATCTGGCATGCAAAGTTCCTGAGGTCTTCCAGGGCCAAAAACATCATTAAGACATGTCACTGTTGCTGCAAAATGCCATTACTACAAGGAGCCCTAGCGGTGCAGTGGTTAAGTGCCGG
The DNA here is from genome assembly GCA_030847615.1 of Gambelia wislizenii. Taxonomy (NCBI): domain Eukaryota; kingdom Metazoa; phylum Chordata; class Lepidosauria; order Squamata; family Crotaphytidae; genus Gambelia; species Gambelia wislizenii. The sequence continues at coordinate 249,541,819 of JAUMIR010000002.1, read as the reverse complement.
TACTGCAGCCACAACGTTGTGAATTCGATCCTGCTGGCTCCAAGGTTCACTCAGCCTTCCATCCTTCCGTAGGTTGGTAAAATGAGTACCCAGCTTGTTGGGGGCAATTAGCTAACACATTGTAAAGCACTTAGGTGTACTTTGCACTGACAAATGATATCTGCATCTATCTATATCTATCTAAAACTCTTGGGTATGCACAATGGTCTTAGGTATGTTGGTATGTTGCCTCCTGGCTATGTACAATGGGTTTAGGCATGTTGCCTCTTTCAGTGTGCTGATTGGCCACTCCTGTCCCTCCCTCAGCCAATCACCACCCACATGCAAATCACCACCCACATGCAAATTCCCTCTCCACCTCAAAATCCACTCCTGCCCCACTACCCCCCCCCCCACCCACTCCCATTCCTGCCATGGAATAAAGAAAAAAGTTTCAGACACCTACCTTCATTCCGCGACAGGAACGGGCTCCCCCTCCTTTCACTGTCCAGTTGTAAATGCAGCCATCATAAGGCTGTTTTTATGACCAGGAACTCAAATCCCGGCCGTTCTCGTGAGAGAATGGCCGGGTGGCAAATTTAAAAACACCCCCCCCCCAGCACCAAGACACATTTAAATTAAAAAAAAAAAGAGCTACCCAGAGAGGGGATTTTTTCCCCCTTTTACTTACCTTGTTGTCCTGATCGCACCCAGAAGTATCCAGCAGACCTCCTGGTGACATCACATCCAGTTGTCATCCCAGGATGAGAACGGGGCTCCTGTTCACTCACCTGTCATTCTGTTATAATAATGGAATGGGCCTCTTATTCACAGATTTTTTCCATGAATAAGAGGAAGCAGGGGAGGAACAGGAGCAGAATGGGAGCATCCCAGGAGCATCCCAGGTAAGCCTTTTAGCAATCTCCTGTCGTCCCTGTCCTGGGATATTTTTCCCGTCTGATCATCTCCATAGTTACAAGCTGTTGAGACGGGTCCCAGGCAGTCAACTGGTGGGAAGCCATCGCTGCTGCTGCAGTGATACCCAGACCACTGGGCATGAGGTCTACTGGGTGTGTTTTGGGGAGATTTCGGGTCTAGCTAGTAGAAATATAAATGCTATTGCTATAATGCTATTGTCCAGGTCCCCCACCCACCCACAGATGGGCCAAAAGCCCTGATGTAATGCTGTGACAGCTAGGAAACGTTTCCAAACAAGAGGAGGGGAGGGAGAGAGAATGACTGGCCTGTGGGTCAGGCAATGTTTGATGCTTGCTGTCCCACACAGTCAAAAAGGGGAAGGAAAAGGGGAGAGGGGGTCACTTTCATTGCCTCTCTCTGCACTGAGGTGAAGGAGAGGGGGTAGCAGCAGTGACACCGTCACACCGGGCAGAGGACGGTGCCCTGGACACCCGCCTGCCTGGGGAGGAAAATGCCAGAGCAAGCCTGGGTGAGGAAAAGCGAAGCAAAGCCTCTCCTATCTTCCAGAAGAACAACCTGGCAGATGGGATGCCACCTCCTCCTCTGCTTGCTTTTCAGCAGCCCACGCAGCAGCAACCCAGCCAGAAAAATTAAACCCCCTCTTGGGCAAGGCCACCTGCGGGGGTGAGAAACAGAGAGAGGGCTGTGGAAGAGCAATTCTCACCCTGGCTCCCCACCACCTCCTCTGCCAGAGGGGCCGTGGAAGCAGCCCACTTGGGGGCTTGGCAACTTGGAACCAGTCGAGGAAGGTTTGCAGAGGAGAGGGGCTCAGAAGAACAACCTGTGTGTGCATGTATACCATCCCTCAATCTGCGGTTGAAATCAGAGGACAGGGGGAGAAACAAATTGCCAACACCCGCTACTATTACTGTTATTACTGCTCCCCACTCCTCACCCCATTTTTCCCCAGTCTGAGACCCAAGGCAGCTTGCAAAAATTAAAACACATACCAGCTAAAAAGACCATATCATTACAGAATAGAAACAATGAAAAACAAACTATCCATAGAATTAAAAGCAAAAGTGTAAGACAATATAGAGTAGTTGCTCTTAACTTTTTCGTTACCAGGGACCCCCTTTAAATAACTTTTGTTGCCATGGGCCCCAAGACTTAACTCAATATTTAAAACAACAACACAATTACGCCATCACTTAAACCTTCCCTCAGAGGCACTAAAGGGGGAGGGAAGACTTTTCTCCTGCTTCTTCCTACAAGTTTGTGGCTGGAGTGGATTGAATGGCAATGCACAGGCCAAGCCAGCCAGCCTTTGCCTTGGCTCCTGTCATGTGGACACTCCACTGCAGGGAGGAGGTGTGCCAAGCCTTCACGGACTCCCTGTGAGGACATTGCAGACCCCTGGAGGTCCCCGGACCACAGGTTCAGAACCATTCAACACAGCACAGTGTGTAAAGCCCTTCTCCTCTGAGCAACCAGGCCTCGAGGGTTTGCAGAAACAAACAAATGAACAAAAGTGCTTATGGAAGGATAGCAAAGAGGATGCCAGATGAACTTCTCTGGGGCTGCTGACACACTGCAGAAATAATGCAGTTTGACACCACTGTAACTATCATGGCTCCATCCTATGAAATCCTGGGATTTGTAGTTTGTTGTGGCACCAGAGCACTATGACAGAGAAGGCTAAATATCTCAAAACTACAAATCCCAGAATTCCATAGCATTGAGCCATGGCAGTTAAAGTGATGTCAAACTGGATTATTTCTTCAGTGTGTCAGCAGCCCTTAGGACAGGAGTTTGAGAGCCTGAGAGCAGCCACTGAGAAGGCCCTCTCTTGTGTTCCCACCAGGTGTACCTGTGGGGGTGGGGGGACCGAGAGAAGGGCTTCTCCAGCAGATCTCAAGACATGCACAGGCTCCTAGGAGAAAGATGGTTCTTCTCATCACCAGATCACCATAACCTCCCAAAACTCTTTGGGCACAGTGTTGGTACACTTTTGTCCCTCCAAATCAGGGCCAGTTTAAGGAATTTGGGGGCCACCTGCAACACTTTATTTTGGGGGGCCCATATGGGCCAGTTTAAGGGATTTTGGGGGGCCCGTATGGGCTGGTTTAAGGGATTTTGGGGGGACCTGCAACGCTTTATTTTGGGGGCCCATATGTTTATCTCAGGAACCTATTGCTACTAATAATATATTTGCAGGAGGAGGGTTATGAACACTCCCCCCCAATGATGGGGCCTCTGGGGCCGCAGGGGCTGTAGGGCTTTTAAACTGTCACAACCCGTCAGTCATCTCCCCACCCCAAGCACACATGCTCCCCACAAAAAATACCCTTCTTCCCCCCTCCCGCACTGTCCCAATTCCCACCTGGTCTGCACAGAGGGGCGCCACATTCCCAAGAAAAGAAGCCTCCCCTGAGCTCCCCCCCATGCCCCTCAGGTGGAGGCCCTGTCGGGAGGCACGCCCCCTCCTGCCCGGGTGCCTCACCTTGGCACTCTGCAGGCAGCTCAGGCACAACTCGTGGACAAAAGGGTTGGGGGCGGTGGTGGTGGGCGCCTCCTGCTCCTCCTCCTCCTTTTCCTTCGGGGGCCCCTGGCTCGAGCCACCATCACCGCCTCCCCGCTCCATGGCTGGACCCCCTTCCAAGCTGCCCTTCTTCCCACCTGGGACTTCTCCCCAAGGCCGGAGCCTGGGCGAGGAGACAGAGAGAGGGGGGAGAGGAGGGATGGGCAGGCGGGCACCGGGAAGGCAGCTGGCTGGAGGGACACCCCGGCACCGGACCCTGGCGGGAGGGAGCCAGGATGCTGGAGGGAGGAGGAAGAGGAGGCGGGACCACAACCGAGCTGAGGCGGGGGGGACGGGCTTTGGGTTTGGAGGGAGCGGATGGAGGAGGAAGACTCATGGGGCCCCCGCTATGGTTGCTCCCCCGCCAATGCGGATTTGGCAGAATGGTTAAACCGGCCCTGCTCCAAATGCTTTGGACTTCAACCCCCAGAATACCCGGTTAATATGGTAAATAGTCAGGGATTATTGGAGTTGAAGATGACAGTCTTCTTGGTGGCTTATGCTCATGCAAGGAAGTGGGGAAATTACACCAATGTAAGCTCCCCCTCCATTTGTTATACAGAATGGTTTGATTTCCAGCACCTCCTTGCATAATGCTTTTCCACCTTCCCTGATACAATGGCAGCTGAGAGCCCCGGGGCACCCTCCTGGAGACAACCAGTGGCTGAGGAGGTAGAAGCCTCCCCTTTCACTGTTCAGTTGATGGCTGCACAGCCAGGGGAAAGGGAATAGCATTCACCCACTCACATCCAGGAGGATGAAGGCTGATCTTCCTTCTTCAGATGTGCAATGCCAGTAGTTCTCCATGGTGCTGACCACTGATTGGCTGTGGAGGCACACACCCTGCACAGCCAAGGAAGAAGTAGCAGCTGTTATCACCACTCCTTCCTGACCTCCAGCATCAGTACAGTAGGACCCCCATATCCACTGATTCATTATCCACTTATTCAATTATCCACAGGACACAAAACAACACACCTACCATGGAGTCTTCCTAGAAAATGTGTCCTCTCTAGCCATTTTCTAAGTCCTCCACATCAACTGTATGGTATTTAAAACTGGAAGTCCCATTATTTTCAATAGCGTTCACTATTACCCAGAATTTTCGGTATCCACACACACACCCCGAATCCATCCCCAGTGGATACATGAGGTCCTACTGTACCATTTTTGAATAGCTTTCAAGAGATAGTCATGTTAGCTGGTTTCAGCATAAAATGGGAAGTGGGGGGGGGAATGAAGGAATCTAGAAGCACCTTTGAAACATCTTTTTAAAAACATGAGCTCTCATAGATATAAATCTATTTGTTCAGATGCACTCACTGAAAAGATCTTCTTTGTTCTCCATCGACTGAGGGACCTTCAGCCCTCTGGATATTTTGTCCTACAGGTCTCACAATCCCTAACCATTAGTTACACTAGGCAGGATTGATGGGAACTGTAAGTTAAAACATCTAGAGGGTCAAAAGTTCCCCAACCTGTGCTTAACTTAAAATGGATCCTCTACTGCTCTTGAGCTGTGCTGCTGCTACCATCAAACCCAGTGGTTATGCACACATTCCTCTATTGTTCCTGTTAAAAAACTGCAAAAACTCATTTCATAACCTGCCTCAAAAAAGTATGTTGAAGTAAAGTGGTTGTGTTGGTACTCTTGCTAACTCTGATCGAAAGCCTAGGAAAATTATCATTTCACTTTGATGGAATGGGAGAACTGATTCCTGGATGTCTTTTCTTTCCAGACTGAAAGAAGAAGAAATGGTGAAAGAGGATCCATGTTTACCGAAGTGCAAACATGCACTTTTCCACTAGCCAATGTCCAGCCCCCTCCCTCCCCCCAAAAAGGCATTTGTGTACATCTTCAAAGGCTTCAAGGCAAAACACCTTTCCAGCAGAGAACAAGGGGAGGTTGTGTTTTTTTTGAACTAGTTGTTTCATTCATATCCTGCCTTTCCTCTAATGAGCTCTCCATCCTCCCCAATATACTTTATCCTCTGAATAACCCTGTGAAGTTGTTCATGCTGAGAGATGTGGGTGGAGTGGAAGGGGTAGACTGGCCAAAGGTCACCAACTGAGAAAGGGCTACATTGGAAATATAATCCATTCCCAGTCCAACACTCTGACTGCTACATCCCACTGGTTCTCATTTAATTTGTTGTCAGAAATTTTACTGCACTATGAATGTGAACATGTGCATCAGTGGTACAGAGGTGCTCAAGAGAAGACAGAAAGTAGCTGAAGGTGCTGACTATGATGGTCAATTGTGTATGAGATGAGGCCATCTGAGCAAGACTCAGGGGCAGGCATCCAGGGCCCCACTCAGAAGAATGAAGTGAAGGGCCCCCATAGTGAAAGGAATAATACAAAAGCCCCCCTGTAAGATACGTATTAACATGTCAAGACTGTACCCCTACAAAACCATTATGTCAAGAGTTTAAAATTTCATAAAGGTGCCCCTGTTATGCATGCTCTGATTTCAGAGTTAAATTGACAGATTCTCCTAGAGCCACTCAGATCCAATGACTCTCAGAATGGATGGATGGAAGAATAAAGGATGGGTGGGGATATCTGCTCCTTCCCTAGAAGTGATGTGGAAGCCTTTGTGGAATGGGCAGTGGATTCCATTTTAAACCTTGCTCCTTCAGTCATATATGATGCATAAAAATCCCAATCTGCATTTGAGTTACTGTAGATCAGGGATTCCAGTTCCCGAAAAGCAGCCACTAAAGCTGCACAAAGACTTGGGCTGCTGACGCACTACAGAAATAATGTAGTTTGACACTGCTTTAACTATCATGGCTCCATCCTATGGAATCCTGGGGTATGTAGTTTGTTGAAGCACCTGAACTCTCTGACAGAGAAGGCTAACTATCTCACAAAACTACAAATCCTAGAATTCCATATCATTTAGCCATGGCAGTTAATGCAGTGTCAAACTGCATTCTTTCTGCAGTGTGGCAACTACCCATGCTGACCAATCAACAACCCCATTTTACAGACGAGGAACAGTGAGGCAAAGAATTGGACCAAGACTATGAATGGGAGAGTTTCTTTTAAAACAAAAATTTTCAATATTATTTGCCATTCTTTAAACTATTGAGAATCAGAAATTCTTACTGAACTTTAGGAATCACCTAAGGATCTCTCGGTAGATCCTGAACTGCTATTACTGTTATGGCTGTAGATGTTTTATTTGCATAAAACAGATAACCACTGCTCTGCTCATCCTGGTTGGGGGATGAAATTTCATCTCAGTCCCCTTCATAAAGTCTTTCCAAAGTAGTGGATCAGACAAAGGAAAGACAGAAGAACAGGAAGTAGGATCTTTAAAACTTAATGTTTGGGGACATGGGGAGGGGAAGTTTGAATATTCCAGGTGAATTCAGAATATTAGGAAATTAATTAGTCTTGCCTATGTCCCTCCCATACCTCATGTCCCCAATTGTGAGACTGGGCTCAATACAGCATCATTAATATGAAACGCCTCTAGTTGACTTTGTATCAATATGACTCAGCAGCTGCTCCATATATTTCAATAGTAAACGAACCATGATTTACAACCTCTGCTTCAGCTCAATTTAAACTCCCTTCCCAGCACTTAAGGGAGGTGGAGCTCAGAAAAGCTCATTAAGTGAAAAATGGTTAATAGCTGCCTATGACATGAGTGTCTAGGTCACACCTATTTTATGCTTCCTTTATCCCACCCTTTCTCTTCCCAGTGCTTTGCCATTCCACAGTGTTGCTGCACATAGAGTGGTGATGGATCAATTCCGTGTCAACACAGTGGTGGTGACTCTGGGTTTTAGTCTGAATATTATCCAAGTTCTCTAAGATGATGAAGAGTATCACCCATAGCTGCTTTAAAACTTGGACTGAAGCTTAGAACAGATTCCTTATGGCACTGACAAGGGAAGCCAGCATCTTGCATCATACACATGAACAACTGCATCCTGAAATGCTCAGATTTCCAAAGTACTTGAACATCTCTATATATAAAACTCTTGGGTAGGTTTCCTTTCCCAGTGTACTGATTGGCCGCTTACCCAACCAATCCCCTCCCTCTCCTCCCTCCCTCAGCCAATCACCACCCACATGCAAATTCCCATTCCACCTCACAATCCACTCCTGCCACTCAATCTGCATCTATACCCCCAGACTCACAAGGGCCGCTCCCTGCTCTCACTCCCTCAGCCACTCACCACATGCATGTAAAACAATGAAATATTATTTTCCTAAAGTAATAGCATGTAGCTGAACTGTGTGAACCTTTCAAATCTACTATAATGGTGTATGTTACACTGGTTCAGCTAGTTACTCCATATAGTGTATTTGATCCACAAGCTTATCTCCACCAATCTGAGGGTAAGCTTCATGGAACAGTGAGATTTGCTTCTGAGTAAACATGCATAAGACTTTTCTGTTGATTTATCTCCAGCTTGTCTCCTGAGTATTTGAAGGGGTGTCACATTGAGGATGGAGCAAGCTTGTTTTCTGCTGCTCCAGAGACTAGAACACAGAGCAATGGGTGCAAGCTCCAGGAACAGAGATTCCACCTCAACATGAGGAGGAACTTTTTGACAGTAAGAGCTGTTCGGCAGTGGAACACACTCCCTCGGAGCGTGGTGGGGTCTCCTTCCTTGGAGGTCTTTAAACAGAGGCTGGATTGCCATCTGTCGGGGATGCTTTGATCAAGATTTCCTGCGTGGCAGGGGGTTGGACTGGATGGCCCTCGTGGTCTCTTCCAACTCTGCAATTCTATGATTCTATGATTCTATGATTCTATGATATTATTCTCTTTTAGATCCGATGTAAAAGTATCTCTAAATGTCCATGTTTTCCTCCCATTGTAAATCAGTGAAAGCCAGTTGGTCTAAGGGGAGCCTTGGATTCAAATCTTCTATGAATATTCTGTTGTATGTTTTGAAAACCTCTATCCTTGCCTCAGTGTACTTCATCTGTAAATATGGATCAGGGCTGTGCTATGGCTTGGGGAAATGCTTAATGATAAAGTGAATTGCATTGTTTCAGACTGTTTGTACCAGCTCTGGTGTGAGCTGAATTTTACCAGTTTGGATCTAGATTAGAACAGCACAATCTCAAACATTTTGGATTGAACTAGAGATCTAGACATTTTTAAAAAAATATTGGGAAAAAGCTAGATGGTAGCTGAAATTCTAGATGTCAAATATGGAGTACAATTGCTCCACACGTGTGGCTCTGTGCTCCCCCCACCCAATCAGCTTCCCAAACCCACGGTGCTACTGCTACAGCCACTAAATGCCTCAGGATCTACAGAGCTGATAATAATATTTATTTATAACACTGTTTTCACCAAAGGGTGGAACATCAACATATACAATCAAAGACAAGGACAATAAAAATAACACTGTGAATATACAGGTTGACCCCCATACACACTGATTCATTATCTATGGTTTCACTATCCAGTTCTGAAAAAATATGTTCTCCCTAGGCATTTCTAGGTCCACCAATGAGATTCTAGGTCCACTAACTTCCTGCCTCCATCTCATTGAAAATAAGAGGGCTCTCTATTATCCATGGTTTCAGGTATCAGTGTGGAGTCTTGAACTGCATCCCCCATGAATACAGGGGTCAACCTGTACATAAAATGAAATGAAATGAAATGCCTAACACTCAACCAGTCACTACCCATCTCATCAACCTTAGGCACAACTCCAGCAACTTAACCCAGTGAATCAAAGAGGAAGGACTTCAGCCCATTATGAAAAAGGTAAGATTCTCCTCTAGCCAGAGGTCCAAAAGAAGACCATTCCACAGGTGCAAAGTCAGATCTTGAAAGGCTCACAGCCTTGACAGAGCTGTGTACATTGGTGGAACAGGCAATAATCCTTTGCCTGTGAATCTTAAATTCCTAGATGGTAAAAACCATGCTAACTGAGTAGGAAGGATTAGATCGCAGAGCCTTAAATACCAGAGCCAAAAATTTGAAATGGGCCCTGACCTGAAGTAGTAGCCAGTGAATGGATCTGTGGGGACAGGAGACACATGAATATTTAGGGAGACTTAAAACAACCCAGGTGCTGCTCTGGATTAAAACCAGTGGGAGAAAAGAGCAGGGAGGTAAACCTGCCAGTAGGCTATTACAACAATCCAGGTGTGACATAACAAAGGCCTGGACAAGCAGATGGGCCATCTCAATGGTAAAAAACCTACAGCTCCTATGGATGTTCAAAAGATAGAAATTACATGCCTTTGCAGTCACCCTGATAAAGGGGCACAGGGACAAATGATCATTGAGAAAGAATCAGAGGTTCCTGGCAACTGAGACAGGAACCAATGTTCAACCCTATAAACACAGTGGCGGGAATGAAAGACAGGCTACTGGATGGTGAGGCTGAACCATCAAGACCTCTGTTTTATCCATATTCAACTGACTCATTGTGCTTTATTTCCCTCATAATAAAAAGGAAAACATCATGATAACCAAGAGAATACACATTAGCAACTAATTCTATCCACAAAGGGTCATCTGGAGACTCAGGCCCCAGTCCAGATAAGGGATTAATAAAGGGGGACTAAGAGTAGGGTGGCAGTGACAGGCCACTAGGGCTGTGGCAAAACATCACAGAAGGATATAGACCAGCTGGAGCGAGTTCAGAGAAGTGCATTCAGGATGATAAGTGGTTTGGAGAAGAAAACATATAGGAAGAGGTTGAAGGATCTGGGTATGTCCAGACTGAAGAGAAGATTGCGTGGTGACATGACTGCACTCTTTAAATACCTCAAGGGTTGCCACAAAGAGGAGGATGCAGGCTTGTTCTCTGCTGCCTCAGAAAGTAGAACTAGGTCTAATGGTTACATGAGGGTAGATTTCAACTGAACATTAGAAGGATTTTGTTGACAGCGAGAGCAATTCAGCAATGGAACCAATTGCCTAGAGAGGTGGTGGAGTCTTCTTCTCTGGATGTCTTGAAAAAGAGGCTGCCTGGGATGTTTTAGCTAGGGATCCTGCACAGAGCAGGGAATTGGACCATAGAGCCCCTTGCAACTCTATGATTATAAACTTGTATAAACATGAATGTGTAAGTCTAGCTCATGCACATGTAACTGCTCAACAGGATGCCAGCCAATGTTTTTATTGGGTTTTAAAAGTATGACTGCAAGGAAAAAAGGAAGAGGAGAAGGAAAAGAAAAAAGAAAAATCAGAGGAGGTATACAGTACATGAACATGAGCTAGGCATACACATTAATGTAAGAGTCCAAAACACACTGTCTTGAACCAGGCATATATAAAATACACATCCATGTGTAACTAAAGCAGTTAGATCTTCAAACCATTGAATGATAGGTAGTAAACAGTTCTGGCTTTGGAGTATATGTCTTTTCGCCACAGTAATAGAATGCAGGATCCAACCATATTGATCCTCACTTAGATTCCACATCATTAGAATATAATTTAAAAGATCATGTTCATCTACAAATGCCAATGATTTAGCTAATATAAAATCAATAGATTGTGATACATCTAGATGGACCTGTGCATTTCCTGAAGAGCCAGGTTTGTAGTTTGGACCTTTACAAACAAATGTAGTCAGAACTGTCTGTGCAAGATGGTGACCTGCAGTGCCTTTTGCCAGCTTCAGTGTGCATGTCAGCTACAACCCTGCTTAGAGAAAGTGGGCTAAACTGTAGTCATGCAATCACTAGTTACAACCAGACTCTCTCCCTCTGGCTTTTCTTTGCAAACAAAGATTCAGGAAGGACTCATCCCGCGCTTTCTGCAAGCGCACTGATGACTGAAAGAGGCCAATCCGAGATAAACAAGTCCGGTTGCAGAAAGCACAGCAGAGGGTCTCCTTGGGCGATATTTCTGAGTTGTGATTCTTTCTGCGTTGTCGTTTCTCTTCAAGACTTGTTTGGCATGAGTTCTCAAATAAAGCTGCAGCATTGTGGATAGTGTGTCTCCATGCCTCCTGATGTGAAGCCAGGGCAGACCATTGTTGGTAATCAATTTGGCCAAGCCTGAGATGTTGTTTCAGGGAATCATTGTATTGCTTTTTTGGAGTGACCCTCTTACACTGACCCATGGCAAATTCATCGTAGAGTAGTATTTTTGGGAGGCGATGGTCCTCCATCCTAGAAACGTGCTCTGCCCAGCGCAGCTGCAATCTCAATATCATGGCCTCAATGCTGGTGATTCCTGCTTGCTCAAGGACAGCAACATTTGTCACATAGTCAGTCCAGTGTATATTTAGGATTGTACGTATACAGCGCTGATGAAAACATTTGAGGAGTCGTAAGTGTTGGCGATAGGTGACCCATGTTTCAGACCCATAAAGGAGAATAGACAGTACAATAGCTCTATACACACTGCTTTTTGTACAACCAGATTAGACTACTGTAATATGCTCACCGTGGGACTGCCTTTGAAGAGGATCTGGAAATTTAAATCATGGTTTGGGGCCCTTTGGATCTGCCTCTAAGGGTCAGATAGACTGGAAAGCACTAGGGACAGGACCTATTTGGTAGTGACCTTCATCTTATGGAGCTTCCTTTCAAGGCTCATGCAGTTACCTTTTTTTAGTTGAATTTTAACAGATGTTGAAAACCCATCTGTTCAGAGTGGATTTTAACTGATGCATTTTATTGGTCTTACTGCTGCTTTTTTTGGGGGGGGGGGTTTATTGCTTTGACACTGAAAATGGGTTTTATGCTGGCTACATTATATTTTAATGTAGTATCCTTTTTAAAATTAAGAGTTATATTATATTCTGTGATTTTACAGTTGCATATTGTTTGCTGCTTTGGAAGGTCTTGGTTCAGAAAGGCAGATTATAAATATGTAAGTTAGATAAATCAAATAATCATACTGGGGAGAAGGTCAAATGTATAGATTTCTACAAAGTTTAATATATTTAATTAAACTTTGTAGAAATCTATACATTTGACCTTCTCCCCAGTATGATTATTTGATTTATCTAACTTACATATTTATAATCTGACTTTAACAATTATAATTACGGTATGATCAGTCCATTAATACTTTATGTTTTGGGCAGAGCAATCTTATGGAAGCTGGTGGAAAGGAAAGTGAAGTAACTACTACGTACTTTTAAGCCAGGGATTTGGCTCTCCAATTGTTTTGTTTATAACTCCAGTCTTCACTCAGCATGGCCAATGATAAGAGACTGTGGGAGCTGAAGGTCAAAATATCTGGAGAGCCAAAGGTTCCCATTGCTTGCTCTGATTCCCAAACTCTGGTATTCCAAGGGTTTTGGACTTTGTCTTCCCAAAGTCCTAGCCACCTTGGCTAAGAGTCAGGAATTCTGGGAGATGAAGTCCAAAACATCTGGAGGACCAAAATTTGGGAACCACTAAGCACTGCTGTGGTCATGCTAGGCAAGAAGGAAAGTGAAGGTGTAACATTTTATTTTCCCCTTCCCTGCTCTACCTTATCTATTCCCATTGGTTCTGTTGGATTAGGGGTAGATTCCCAAGGAGTTTAGTCCCTTTTCTGGGAAAGATGAAGGCTGGTTCAATTAAGAATCAGTCTCCTTCAGTATAGTATGCAAATTTTATTATTTGTTTGTTTGTTTGTTTATTGAATTTATATCCCACCCTTCTCCCAAAATGGGATTCAAGGTGACTTACAATAATTTAAAAGATACATTTTAAAGATATTGATTACAAAAGTTGAAATAAAATTAAATATTACCATTATTAAACCATTACAGTTAAAACCACATCATGGTTAAAAAGATAATTTCAATAAAAAATTAAAACATTAAAGAAACAGAACACCAATTACACACACACTCTCTACATAATTCCATAGATAAAAATCACAATTTGAAAGCCTGTCTAAATACAAATGTCTTCAACTGCTGATGAAAAGAGAGCATGGAGGGGGCCAACTGGACCTCCCATGGAAGGGAGTTCCACAGTCTGGGAGCAGCCATGGAGAAGGCTCTTTCCTGAGTCTACACCAACCATGCCTATGAAGGTGGTGGGACTGAGAGAAAGCCCTCCCCTGCTGATCTTAACACTTGGGTTGGCTTATATAAGGAGATGAATGGGTTACTTACCTGTAACTATAGTTCTTTGAGTGGTCTTCTGTGAATTCACACAATAGGTTAATCCTGCGTTTGTGCAGAGCACTTCGGAAACTTTCAGAAACCTCAATACAAACTTTTGGACAGTAGCTTCGCCCCCTCACCCCTGGCCCATATAAGCACCCACCTATCACCAACTGCTCAGTTCCTTTTAGCATGTATTAAAAAGGACTGTGAGAGGTAGGACACCAGAGGGGAGGAGGGCAGGTTTGTGTGAATTCACAGAAGACCACTTGAAGAACTATGGTTACAGCTCTAGGACTCATCCCGTGCTTTCTGCAAGTGCTCTGATGACTAAAAAGGCCAATCCGAGATAGACAAGTCCGGTTGCAGAAAGCACAGCTGAAGGTTTTCTTGGGTGATGTTTCCGGGTTGTGATTTTTTCTGCATTGTCGTTTCTCTTCAAGACTTATTTGGCGTGAGTTCTCAAATAAGGCTGCTGCATTGTGGATAGTGTGTCTCCATGCCTCCCAATGTGAGGCCAGGGCAGACCATTGTTGGTGATCAATTTGGCCGAGCCTGAGGTATCGTTTCAGGGAGTCCTTGTATTGCTTTTTTGGAGCGCCCCTCTTACGCTGACCCGTGGCGAGTTCACCGTAGAGTAGTATTTTTGGGAGGCGATGGTCCTCCATCCTAGAAACGTGCCCTGCCCAGCGCAGCTGTGTTCTCAATATCATGGCCTCAATGCTGGTGATCCCTGCTTGCTCAAGGACAGCAACATTCGTCACATAGTCAGTCCAGTGTATATTTAGGATTGTGTGTAAACAGCGCTGATGGAACCCATTATTCTTCTTCATGATCTTTGTGAATGCACACAATGGGTAGATTAGCAAGCTCAGAGATACCAGGAGGTGGGGGTGTCCTAACACCAATAAAGACAAGAAAAGGTTCATAAGGAAGAACAACATATTGTATTAAGGAGCAAAAATAGATTAAAACCCGTCAGCTACAGGTGAATGAGGACAAAAGTACAGCCCTTCCCAGGGCTGAGCCATCTTTTTGGGCACAGTCTAGTTTATAGTTCTTACAAATGTGAGCAGTGTTGCCCACATGACTGCCCTACAAATGTCTGGGAGAAGGACTCCCCGTAGGAACGTCATTGAGGTAGCCGTTGCTCTGGTAGAATGGCTGCGTATTGTGCTAGGTAACGATTCTCCCATCACTTGCTAAGAAATAGAAATGGTGGAGGCCAGCCACTTGGAGAATCGTTGTGATGACACCAGAAGGCCCTTGTTTGGGCTGGAGTAGTAAACAAATAGCTTATTGGAATGATGAAAGTACACAGTCTTGTCTATATACAGTTCTAAGGCCAATTGGACGTCAAGAGGGTGGCAAGATCTGGCTTGCTCACTGGTTGAAAGCAGACAGAAGATTGGTAGAAGTACAGTTGTCCCTTGACATTCGCGGGAGTTAGGTTGCACGGACCCCCGCGAATGTCAAAAAACCGCGAATATTGATTGCCCTCCCCCCACCCTCCCCAGGCCTTCAGGGAGCCTTCCAAGGCTCCGTGAAGGCCTCCCCCCATCCTCCCCCATCCCTCCCCGGGGCCTCCCCCCACCCTCCCCAGGCCTTCACGGAGCCTTCCAAGGCTCCGTGAAGGCCTCCCCCATCCTCCCCCCTCCCTCCCCAGGCCTTCACAGAGCCTTCCAAGGCTCCGTGAAGGCCTCCCCCCATCCTCCCCCCTCCCTCCCTGGGGCCTTCACGGAGCCTTCCAAGGCTCCGTGAAGGCCCCCGCGGCCTCCCCCCACCCTCCCCAGGCCTTCACGGAGCCTTCCAAGGCTCTGTGAAGGCCTCCCCCCATCCTACCCCCTCCCTCCCCGGGGCCTCCCCCCACCCTCCCCAGGCCTTCACGGGGCCTCTGGAGGGTCTCCAAAGGCCCCGTGAACACCTTCCCGGCCCTCCCCGCTCCTTCCCAGGGCTTTCAAGGGGCCTCCGGAGGCCCCTTTTCATGGTTTTGGGGGGGCGGGGGGGCCCTCCCAAAACCGCGAATAATTAAAACCGCGAATGCTGAGTTCGCGAATGTGGAGGGGCAACTGTATGTCTTAATTCAAATGAAAAGAGAATACAACCTTAGAGAGAAATGTTACATCTAGTCTGAGGATGACTTTGTCCTGATGAAACTGTGTATTGGGGGGAATCTGTCATAAGAGCACAGAGCTCACTTGCTTGCCTCACCAAGGTGATAGCTGTCAAGAAGGCTGTCTTGAAAGATAGGAGGCACAAATCACACGCCCATAGGTTCAAAGGGGCTTCCAGAAAGGGCCTTCAGGACTAATGGTAAGTCCCAGCTGGTGATTGGGCCTGTTACCGGTGGATGTAAATTCTTATACGCCTCGAGGAAGTTACAAACCAGTAAGTCCTTAAAACATGACTTCATTCCAAGGCGCTGAAAGTGCCAAGAAGCCACAGCTACATAGGTTCATATGGAAGAGAGAAAGAGGCCTTTTACTGACAAGGTGGCGAGGACGTCTAGCAGGAGTGGCACTGTAGCCCTGTTGGGTGGTATATTCTTACCGCTCAGAAAATAGCAGAACTTTTGCCACTTGTAATGGTATGCTTTCTGAGTAGATGGTCGCTGGATGGCCTGCGGGATACCTCAAGCCATATCTGACAAGTCTGCTAATGGCTGAAGAGCCATGCCATCGGTTTGATTGTGTCCAAGTTCGGGTGGAGTATTCGGCCACTCTGGAGCGACAGAGTGTCCCAACAGAGAGGGAGAGGCCGAAAAGTCCTCTGCAATAGAAGAAGCAGGTGGGGGAAACCACAGTTGTCTGGGGTCACCAGGGGGTTATTAGTATGCAGTCCACTCTGTCTTGTCACAGTTTTGTCACTATCCTGGAGAGCAATGGGAATGGGGGGAATGCATAAAGATGGACTCCAGTCCATTTGAAGAGGAACGCACCCCCCAGGTTCCTCCACGAGCGTCACTGTCTTGAGCAGTACAGATGACATTTGGCAGTCTCCCTGGTCACAAATAGATCTATGACCAGATCTCCCCAATCCGTGAAAAGTGTTGCCAAGATGTCCAATGCCAGGGACCACTCGTGGCTGTTGGTTTGAGACCAGCTGAGTGCATCTGCAATGTTGTTTTGGCTCCCTTCCAGGTGAATTGTTGTTAGGGAAATCTGCTGTGCAATGCACCAGACTCACATTTGAATCGTTAGATCTAGGAGTGTTCGTGACCAGGTCCCTCCCTGCTTGTTGATATAAAAGATGGTGGTGGTATTGTCTGTCATGACCTGGACCACATGTCCCTGAAGGGATAGCTTGAAAGCCTTCAGTGCCTTGAACACTGCCAGCAGCTCCAGTGCACTGATGTGCAGCTGAGACTCCATGTCTGACCATAGCCCGTGAATGGCTAGATCGTGCGAGTGGGAACCCCAACCTGTCAAGGATGCATCCATAGTCAGCAACCTGGTGGGACAAGGTGGTGTGAAAGGTAGGCTGCAGCAAACCATTTCTGGCTGTGTCTGCAAGCCCAGTGGCCTGAGTACCAGTCGGGACATGGAGAGCATCTTGAAGGGGTTGTCTAGAAGCGGGTTGAACTTTTGGAGGAACCAAGCTTGCAGGGGTCTCATCCGTAACCTGGCGAGGGAAGTAATGGCCTGCTGTCGTGGAGGCCATGTAGCCCATGATGCGCTGGATAAGGCATGCTGTCACTCTCCTGCAAGTGATGCAGTGGCAAACTGTGCTCCTCAGTACGAAGAACCTGTCTTCTGGTAGAAGCACTTGACCCAACATAGCATCTAGTTGGACCCCAATGAACCTGACGAGTTGAGATGTCTCTAGGTGGGATTTCTCCAGGCTGACCACAAAGCCTAGTTCACCAAGCAATGAGAGGGTCAAATCAACATCTCTGACGGCTTTCTCCCTGGATGGTGCTGTTATAAGCCAGTCGTTGAGGTATGGGAATATCACCACTCCGCTTAACCTGAGATGCACTACCACTCCGCCACACACTTGGTAAAGACTCTACGGGCTGTACACAGACCTAATGAGAGGGCCTTGAAATGGAACATGCGGGAGCCAATGGCGAATGTGAGGAAATGCCTGTGTGGTGGTGCTATGGCAATATGGAAGTAAGTGTCGCGATAGTCGATAGTGGTGAACCAGTCTCTCATCTGGAGGAACAAAAGGATGGAGGAAAGTGTGACCATTCTGAACTGCTTGAGGGCAATATAGCAATTGGCATCTTGCAAATCCAAAATGGGGCGTAGCCCACCGTCTTTCTTGTTGACTAAAAAGTAGCGGGAAAAAATGGCATCCACCTTCTGATGCTGAGGAATAGGTTCTATGGCACCTTTTCTGAGAAGGGTAGCAACTTCTTCTAGTAGGGGCGTAGAAGGTGGTGTAGCCCTGTAGGCCCCTGAACAAGGTAGATGGTTGAATTCTATAAAGTATGCTTTGAGGATGATACTGAAGACCCAGAGGTCTGAGGTGATTGTGCACCAGGAATGGAAGGCATTGTGAAGTCTGTCTGCATAGGCTCTGGTGGTAGGCACGGAGGGAGGGAGGGGATAGTCAAACTCGCTGTTTCAGTGTATCAGATTTCTTCTTCTGGAACTGAGACTTGCTCTTGGATGCAGTTGAGAATTTCCTCTGATGTTGAGGATATGTCGAGGAGGTGTGTGGGAAGCGCTGAGAGGTGGGACTATATCTCCTGTGAAGGAAAGGATGAAATCATCTTCCAAATAGGCATGGCCTCATACTCTGCACCTTTGGAGGGATGCCAAAGCATTTTGCTGTAGTTCGCATCTTGTGAGTGTGCTCAAGTTTGGTGTCCGTGTCTGCATGGAAGAGACCAGCCTCATCAAAAGGAAGGTCCTCGATCACTGATCTGGCTATGGGTGAAAGGCCTGAGGACTGCAACCACGCGTGTCTGTGGACTGCCACCGTACTTGCTAGGACTTTGCCTGCGCAGTCTGCCACGTGTTTGGCTGCTTGCCTCTGGTAATTTGCTAGTGTAACACCGTCATCTCTTATGGTGTGCACCAGCCTGAGGTCCTGTTCAGGTACCTTGTCCAAGTAAGGTGATATAGTGTCCCACAGGTGTTGTTGGTACACCCCCATACACACACTGTATGTGGCTATCTTCATCAGCAAACAGGCCAAGGAATAGAACTTCCTGCCAATAGCATCAAGTTTTTTACCTTACTGATTTGTCGGGGATGAATGTACCCTATGTGAGGTACACATTTGGGCCGCATCCACTATAATAGAATTAGGCTTAGGGTGAGAGGTCAGCCATGGAGCTGTGTCATCAGATTCTCGATAGAGATGCTGCAATTTTCAAAAGGCAGGTGGTACTGAGGATGGGGTAGCCCAGGCTGCCTTGACTATCTGTGTAAGAAAGGGTGAAATGGGAATTGAAGGCAATGGAGGTGCCTGCCACTGAAGATCTTGAAAGATTGGGTCATCTACTTGAATGTCTGGTTGGATGACCATTAGCCCCAGTGAAGACACCATATGATGAACCACCTCAGCAAACGTCTTGACATCATCCATCAGGGACGGTGGGTCATGGTGCACACCTTTAGTGTGTGGAGAGGTCTTAGGGGATGGAGTCTCTGAGTGAGATTCATCTGACGCATGTGCAGGTGGCAACAGAGTTCTATGAGGTATGGCTGGCCTAGGCCGGACTGCCGTGTCAGGTGTAGGGAGCTTATGAGTTTCGGGATCCTTAGGCACTGGAGACCATCTAGGAGGGGAAGAAGGGACATGTCTCAGAGGAGATCTTGAGCGGGACCGGCCACCTCTTCCTTGGTCCCTTGGCGAATCAGCACAGGCTGTTTTGGCCTCGCTGGGCAGTCCTATGCATCTTCTGGTGAACGGTGAACGGACCCAGTCCATTCAACGGTTTCGTTGTCCATCCAGACGGTCCCCTTGATACATCGAAGAGAAGTCCCAACAGTACCGTCTTCTGTATTGTCTAGGGAGAAGTCATCATAGTAGCGGTACCGCGGATCTGAGTCCCAATAGTATCTCTCAGGGAAATATCCCTGAAAAGGGGGGGGGGAATCTCATATTGGTACTGCTCATACCTGTCCCAAGACCAGTTGTCTTCACACCATGGGGACTCATAGTTGGAGCATTGAAAGTTGCATGACCCTGATCACAATTTGGGTATGGATTGAGGCCGTGGGCGAGGAGTGTGAGATCGTGACTCTGAGCAGGACCATGAGCACGGTACCAGTGTCCTTGGTGGAGACTTAGTAGTCAGATGAACTGAAGGAGGCATCCATGGCTTGTCCAGTACCTTGTCCCCCTGTGCAGTTGACCCATGAGATGGGGAATTCTCCTTCCGTGTCTTACCACACTCCCGGGATCACCCTCTGTGAGGGGGCAGCCTTTCATCCACTGCCTTAGGCTTCTTCCTTGGTGGTTTGCGTTCCTCCTCATCTTCGTGCTCAGCAACATCTGGGACCTTGGTCAGCGGTACTGGCTTGTGCTTGTCTTTCAACACGTAGCGGTATCGCCCGCACTGGTCTGTATGGTACCGTGGTCACGAGCCCAGTGGACATCAGGGTTTTCTTAGTAGTCCCTTTCAAAGTAGATGGGGCCATTGCGGAACGGCATTTCTCAGGTTCCTTGGCCAGTTTTGGGGTAGTACCAGAACCAGAGGCTTTAATGGGGGATGAGGTTGCAGAGAAAGCATGTTCATAGAGCAAGGCCTTCAACCTCTTATCTCTGTTGCGTAAGCCTGGGGAGTAAAGGCCTTGCAGTGTCTACAAGACTTGACATCATGGAACTCCCCTAAACACAGGAAGCACTCAGAATGGCCATCCATCTCAGTCATCTTCCCCCACATTGGGAGCAGGCCTTAAAGAAGCCTGTGGCCAACATCTTAGCAAAAGGAAGTGAGAAGGCTGCAAAAGCAGATGAGGAGGGAATGAATTACTATACCGTGGTCAATATGTCGGGGTCAGGAGCCAGAGATTCAGTCCAGAATTCAGATCCAAGGAGTAGTCAGAGCAATCCAAATCAAATCAGTAGCAAAATGAATTCAAAGAGTAGTCAAAATCCAGTCCAGAGGTCAATAACAAATGCAATCAAAGGCATTAAAACTAGTAGAAATGCAAGAGGTTTGAGAAGTGTTCCTTCAGTGCTGCTCATGTGGCGGAAAAAAGGGAACTGAGTGGTTGGTGAGGGGTGGGGGCTTATATATGCCAGGGGTGAGGGGGCAGAGCTACTGCCCAAAAGTTTCAATTGAGGTTTCTGGAAGTTTCCCAAGTGCTCTGTGCAGGTGCAGGATTAACCTGGTGGAGCCCTGGTGGCGCAGTGGTTAAATGCCAGTACTGCAAGTCACCATGTTGCAAGTTCGATCCCAGAGGGCTCCAAGGTTCACTCAGCCTTCCATCCTTTCGTAGGTCGGTAAAATGAGTACCCGGCTTGTGGGACAATTAGGTAACACACATTGGAAACTGCTTAATGCAGTGTAGATGTGTACATTGCTATTGCTTAAAAACAATTTGTAAGTCGCTCTGATAACCTTGTGGCTGAAGAGTGGGGTATAAATAACTAAATAAATAAAAATAACCCATTCACAGAGACCACAAAGAAGAATAGTCTGGACCTGAGCCGGTTTTTCAAATAGTCTGGACCTGAGCCGTTTAGAGCTTTAAAGGTGAAAACCAGCATTAAAGCAAACAAGCAAATGAAAGCACTGAATCTCTTGGGTCTCTCTGAGACTAGCTTCAGCAAAGTAAAGCAAGCAAGCAGTATTCAAATTACTTAACTAAAAAAATGCTGGTTACATTAAAATATACATTAATAACAGATAGATAGATAGATAGATAGTCTAAGTCTAAACCCTGGCTAACTACCGGAAATTTTCAGGTATAGGAACAGCTCAGTAGAGCTGGCGCTCACTGTCTTGAGAGAAGAAGAAAGAGAGAAAGGAGTCTTTACATTGATACAGACACACCTGGAAGTTTCTATGGTCACATGATGTGGTTGCTTAGATACATGGGCACATTATGACCATGCATTACAATTGGTGACTCAGCCAATGAGGAAAGTTCTAGAGAGGAAGTATATACAGGTATACCTCAAGTAACAAAGTCAATGTGTTCCTGGGCATTGCTTCTTTAACAGAAAATGTAGTACCAGGGGTAGAAACAACATGAGAAGAACAGGGATAAGTTTCTACACCACACACACAAAAAGAAGAGCCGTTCAACAAGTTTCAGCAGTATTTGTCAGGGAAAATAGTTTTTGAGATCAGGAGTTTGTCTCCCCCTCCCTGAATAATTTTCCACCAGACATGTATGGCGCCATTTTTGGCTATCAGAGGTTAATAAATCTGTCTGGTTTGTTATTCTGTTCTTTAGGCTTGTATATGAGAAACGAAACTTGAGATTACTTTCGTTTCTCCCAAGGACTAAGTGTTATGGCCTATATAACTGGGAGGGGTTACATTGTTTTGTTCCTGAGATAGAAGAGAGCTTCAAGTTTGTGTGTACCTCTCTTGCTTAGAGAGAACCTAGAAAACATGGTTAAATGTTTTCTGTTATTGTTTTTTCCTTTTATTTAATTGTTATTAATAAAAGCTAAAAGAATTTTGGCATGGACTTACTTTTGCACCAAAGGAGTATTTGTTTGCTCACAAAGCACACATTTTCGTTGCATATCTCCTGTTCGGATGAACAGGGAGTGACTGCGCTCTGCACATTCCTGTGACAGTATTTTTATCCAAAACTGACAAGATGCACATGTGAAATGATCCAATCAAGTCAAGTAAAGCTTGCATAAGGAAAATAATAATGATTTTGAACCTTCTAGAGACTACCTGAAAGTTTCTTCCAAAATGCATTTGCAGATAACTTTTTATTTCACTAGCCTCCGCTTTTTTTTATGAGTTCCATTTTGGTGGCCAAACTTATAGATCTGTGCTTAAACAACAACAACAACAACAACAACAACAACAACAACAAAACATACTGCAGGTAGCTGGTGAGGTAGGCATATCTCCTTTCCCCTTTTTTTCTCTGTGCTTGTCTACACGGGCAATTTATCCCATCTTGCCCCTGTCTTCAAGCCCTGTAGTCCTGACAATAAAGAGCTTTTGCTCTGTTCTGTCCTCAGGCAGCCCTCACCACCTACAGGGCAAAGACAGGCTAAGATGGGGGCAGGGGAGAGACAAGGTAGGGCCTGTTGCAGCATCTTTTAAAAAATACCTGTTTACATCCACTCCAGCTGGCAAAAAACAGATTGGGCCCCATGTGACTGCAAGAGCCCATTCCGGCATATTGTCCCATCATGGCAGCTGCCCTCTGTCTCTCTCTTCCGCAGCCAGGAAGGGGCCCACAGCATGACTAAGGCTGGTCACATACAGAGGACCTTTCTCACGTGCTGTGGGCCTGCTTCCTGACATCAGAGAGTGTGACACGGAGGGTAACAGTGGCAGCTGCAGCAATGGGCTGGTATGCCCATCTGGATTCCAGTTCATTTCATGCCAGTAATGGGAAAGGAACAGGCCTAATCTGCAGACAGGGTACACTGGCAGGGAGTTGGTATATTCTGGCATTTGTAGATGAGCCCTCTGTTTGCTGTTCATGCATGCTCAGGAAGGGATACTCAAAGCAACTACTATTTACTTTGTCTGTTGTAGGCAGGCGCACACAGCTGCAGAATGATCAGCTAGAGAAGCATCCCATTCTTTCCCAGATCAAGCTTTATTGCACTGTTTACTGCAGATATACTGTTGGAACCCAGCAACAAAAGTCTGTGTTTTTCTTTCACCATCCTCCCAATTCCGATGCTGCTGAAAAATGTCCATCTAGAGTCTAGACAGAGAACAAGGAAGAAACAGGGAAGTTTGGTGGGCACATAGAATTTGTTAAAAGAAGCTTCTTAGTTGGAGGCTTTGTTAACTGAGATATCCCTATATTTGGTAGAGGCATGCATGCAACCCTTATACTGCCCTAATGGCAAATGGGAGAAAGGGGTGGAGAGAGAATGCTTCATTAAGCAGTATTTTCCAACAGGTTTCAACAGAATGTATAACTACATTCACCTTAGGACAAGTGTTATTGCTGCCTCATTTGGAAGGGGTGTCCAAAGCACCCCCAACTGACCTCTGACATATTCCCCGGTTGCTGCCTCCCTTTTGCCATTACTGCATAGAAGCAACCAGAGCTTAGAAAAATTTCATTACAGATTACAACTTCCTGAACCTACTGGCCATGATAGCTAGTGGTTCTGGAAATTGCATTACAAGACCTACATTCAAATGCTAGCAGTTTATACTATTCAGAGGTCATTTTTAAACTAACTATGGGTGCATCCACACTACACAAATAATCCAGTTTAAAACTGGATTGTTTGCCATAGGCTCCTTCCTATGGAATATTGGGATTTGTAGTTTGATGAGGCACCAGTACCCTTTGGCAGAGAAAGCTAAAGACCTTGTAAAACTACAAATCCCAGGATTCAATATGAAAGAGACATGGCAAATAATCCCATTTCAAATTGGATTATTTGTGTAGTGTGGATTAGGCCAACATGTAACTTTTGTAGTTAACTTTGAGAAATGGGAAAGTAAAGACTAGACTTTTAAAAATGCAGTTATAATGATACCTAAACATTTGGGGTGATGGCGGTAAATTGATAATGACATCAAACTACCCTTTAAAAAGTAACTTTCCATACTCTGTTTTTAGAGATCACAGGACTCCACCCTAATCAGAGAGTTGCCATATCAATCAGAGAGTTGCCTATTTATATCTACAGGCAGAAAAATTGTACTTTCTTTTGATGCATGTTAAATTGTTGCTTTCTGTTTTGTTTCCTTTTTTTGTTGTTGTTATTTGCATCATTTAAGGTTGGAAGGTATCACAATTAGAACAAAGAGAGAGAAGGCGGGGGTGGGGAGACCAACCTTTGGCTTCAATTGTAACTTTTCTCGGGTCCTTGCTTTGCCCTCTTCTTCCTTCTGGCCTTGTGAGTTGCTTTTTCTATGCTCCAACAGCTTCATAAAAGACATTTTCTTTTTTCCTTTCTTTTTTTCCAAAGGCAATCAATTTCTGTCACCCATGCACAGGTCTGGAAAATTAATAAGGAATGGAAAATGAAGAGTCATCCTGTTTTAACACCAGGAGATAATGCTTGTGGGGAGGAATGTTCAGGGTAAAAAAGAAGATTAAAAATGCCAGCGTGTAGCTTTGAGAAAATTGTGGTCTCAGTGGTGGGAGGGGTATATGTGGGTGGTGTTGGCGGTGTATCATGGGTAGATCTGGAACCAAGAATGTAATTCTCATGGTGGATCAGATCAAAAGTCTGTCAAATCCAGTATCCTATCGGGCATCCTATGCCAGATAGCTGGAGTCCTCAGAGAAACTTACAAGAAGCAACAGTCTTTGCATGTCTCCCCACCTTCTGATGTTTAGAGATATATTCCTCTGAACTATACAGTGGTCCTGACCTTGGAGATTCTATCCAGGATTCATAGCCAATGATATGTTTAACCTGGAGATTTGGAGGTTCCATCTAGAATTGACCTTTGGCTCTGATATTCTGTCTAGAAATTATAGCCAATGGCCTTTGACTTGGACTTCAAACTAGAAATAATATCTCATGGACTTTAATTTTTAAGCTTTTTTCAGGACTCCAGCTCTCTGGCATAGCAAACAGAATGCTGGATTTGATAGACCTTTGGTCTGATCCAGCATGAGAATTATATTTTTGGTTCCAGATGTGCCCACAGTATATACACACTACGCAACTCACATGTTCACTTTGGGTATTGGGAGAAAAGCCAGAGATAGATCAAATCAAATCAAAATGGATATTCCTTTTAGAAACCATAACAATTGACCTTTGACTTGGAGAAAACTTAATTAATGGCTTTGGAGGATCCACCTAGAAGTCACAGCCAATGGTCTTTGACTAAGAGGTTCCACCCAGCAGCAATCTTAGTCATTGGTTTCTGATTTGGAAGCTCTGTTTGGCATTTATAGCCAATGGCCTTTGAATTGGCAGTTTCCTCTGGCAGCCATAGCCAATGGCCTTTGAGAGAGCTTCCCTCTGAGAATTTGCTCTAACTATTCAAAAGTCATCAACATTAGTGTTTATCCTTACTCCACCATGAGGGGATGAGTGTTGTATATTAATTAACTCATATGTCCCTTTGATTGGTTTGGAACCCATTGCCTGTCAGTTGCAGGGGATGAGCTCAAAGTCTGCCGTTCCATCTCAATTTACTGTAATGGCATTTTCCTGAATCCCACTTACATTCTCATCCCATCCTTCATTCTTATTAGCTTGTGAGACTTTGCTGTTTTTCATTCTTTACAAGGGAGATTATGCATATTTACTGTACTCTCCTTTTTTTTTTAATGGCATGACTTTTTGTATGCATTGTTACTCTACAGATTCTTGTATGCATTTTCCCCATTGACTAAAGCAGGGGTGGATGAAGTTTGGCCCATGGATCACATGTGAAACCCAAAGGCCATTCTAGGGGGCGTGGAGGCCCAAAAATATGTTGAGAATGCTTCCCTTGCCCCCTATAGAGCATTTGAGCAGGGGGGGGGGTTACTGGAGCAGGTGCAGTGGGGGTGTATGTGGGGGGCTCTCTAAGGTCTCCAGGGAAGGGCTGATGTGGTCCCTTCTACAGTTGTACATCCCTGCACTGAAACACATGTGTATATTTACAATGCATGCATGGTTTTCTGTATCCTTTATTTCTCTGAAACACACTGCAAGCCATGCAAACATACAAGGCAGGATCCAGTTTGTTTCACAATGAGTCTCCAAAGTGCAAATTGAATACTTTCTTCAAGAATTTTGAACCCAAGAATATTATTCCCCATCCCTGCCACCTAAGGAACAACAAAAACAGATTGTACCCCTGTGATTTTGGGCAGATAGAAACAACAGGACATGCTCTTCTCCTGTGTTTGTTTTATAGAGATATCTGTTCAAAGTTTATATCAGTTTTATTGTACAACTATCAAGGATGTACTGGTTCTTTCTATGCCTCTCTGCTGCTCTCAGATACCAATTTTAACATAACATACAATGTAGCTAGATTCTGTGTAACAGTGGTTAAAATTTGACAGACAATAACTTCAGCAGGTTACTAATATTAAGCTTACCAAGGTCTACTGAGGCCATGTATCCTGAAGGGATTATTCTAAATATTTTAAAACTTGCTTTCTTTTATATTGCATATTCTATTTATTTATTTGTGCCGGTCCATGACAATTAGAAAGAAATGCAATTCAACAAAGACCAGGGAAATGGTAGAGAGAAGGAAAGAGAAAAACTGAACAACAGGACTATGTGCTGATGGGCCTGGATTTGATCTCTTCTTGGGCAGGCTGGTTGTCAGTCTGCAGCCCTGGAAAGATCAATCTGGGTGTCACAAGCAAGAACCAGTGGCTTTCTTGCCCATTGCGCGCAGTATCCCAGTGACAGCTAATTATGATCCCTGCTTGAGCTTAATTACATTCCTGCCATCCTGGATGACAAAAATCACTAGAGCTGTGAAGTGATAAATTTGATAGAGACTCTTCCTGCTGTGAAAGCAGTGTCTGCACCATCCCAGCTGTGGGAATCATCAGTGGATGTGTGTACTGTTGGAAATGCTGCTTAATGAAGCATTCTCTCTACACCGCCTTCTCCCATTTGCTATTAGGGCAATGGGGGGATTTAGGCAGCATAGGGCTTTCCTGCATAAACCTACCGTCTCCATACTGTCTCTCTAGAACTTTCCCCATTGGCTGAATCACCAGTTGTAATGCATGGTCCTCAGTGTGTCCATGTATCTAAGCAACCATACCATGTGACCATGGAAATTTCCAGGTGTGTCTGTAGCCACATAAAGACTCCTCCTTCTCCCCCCCCCCCCGTGTGTTTACACTGGCCAAATAAAACATCCTCACTCCATCCCTACAGCAATTTGTCCAGATGACACAGGGCCAATTCCCTGATTCTGAGGCAGACTCTCTACACAATGTCTGGCCAGTTCTGCACCAAACACACACAAAACCACCCTTAAAACGGTGTAAAATAAGTCACTTTTTACTCTGGATTTTACATGAAAGCCTGGTGTACTGGGCAGATGTCCACACACACATCCCCACTGTGTTGCCCATCATTTGTACAATGGTGATGGTCAGGCTCAGCAGAGGGCTGCTTGGCTGCCGGGGGAGGCAGCAGTGGTGGTGGCACCAATGGGGACGGGCCAGCAGGGGCAATGTGGTGTCAGCCTCTCTAGAGCCACATGTCCCCTATTCCTGACTTAAAGGCAAAGGTCTTCTTATCAGGATACACAAATCTGGCTGCACCACAATGAGGATGCTGTCCTAGCTTATCCTGCATGAGTTGTTAATAAGCTGCTGTACATCTGCACAGTTATAGTAGTTTGATCCCACTTGAACTGTCATGCTTCCATCCTATGGGATCCTGGGATCTGTAGTTTGGGGAGGCACTTAGAAGTATCTAATGCTGTCCCCTGAATGATAGCACTGGGACTGTCTGTCAGTGAATTGTAAGCACACCACCTAACTGCAAATCGAAAGGATGGCACCATGTCAGTTATAGTGGCATCAAAGTGATCTGTTTGTGCAATATGGCTTCACTCCAGGTCAGACTATTTGTCTGACTACCTTCAGTTTTCTCTAAAATGGTACTCTCCAGGTCTGTTGGACTACATCTCACATCAACTCCAGGCACCATGCCCAATAGCCATGCTGACTGGGGCAATGGTGTTTGTGGTTTTACATGTTTGGAAGGGACCAGACTAGGAAAGACTGGTCTACTGAGATGGCATTTTGACACACAATGCTAATTGGTTCATAGATTTTCCTTGGGTTTTTTTCCGGGCTGTGAGGCCACGTTCTGGAATAGTTTCTTTCTGATGTTTCGCCTGCATCTGTGTCTGGCATCTTCAGAGAATGGTTGGGTAGGAGTGTGTGGAGTTTAAATATTGTGAACCCCTGTTGGGGAGTATATGTAAATTTGTGTAATTGAATGGTTAGTTTCTGGGTATAGAAATGCAAGGATTGTTAGTGTCTGTTTGGCTAATGTTGGTTGATGGACCATTATCTCCTGGAAATCCCCTTGTTCCTGGGTGGAATTCCTTTGTAAGTGTTGGGTTTTTATTCTATTGTTTTTCAAAACTGGGAGCCAGATTTTGTTTACTTTTAGGGTTTCTTCTTTCCTGTTGAAGTTGTCCAGTTGTTTGTGGATTTCAATAGCTTCTCTGTGCATTCTGACATGATAGTTGTTGGACTGGTCCAGAATTTCTGTGTTTTTAAATAACATTTTGTGTCTAGGTTGGTTTATAACATGTTCTGCTACTGCTGATTTTTCTGGCTGGCCTAGTCTGCAGTGTCTCTCATGTTCCTTGATTCATGTTTGTACACTGCGTTTAGTGGTCCCTATGTAAACTTGCCCACAGCTGCATGGTATGCGGTAAACTCCTGCAGCTGTGGGCAAGTTTACATAGTGAAAGCCTTCAACTTCAAATTGGTTCATAGTTAATCCTTCAGGTTTTAAAAAACCAAGACCAAAGACATCCCTCTTCAACTTGCATTGGGATCACAAACTATGTGAGGCAGGTTGGTCCTGCCCTTCTCTCCTCCAGCAATGATCTCTTTGAAAACACCTCCCTCCTTACTGATGATCTGCTTATAGGAAAAATGTTTCCACTGACTACCATGAGAACATTTTTCCTGTTGCCACCTGCAGTGTGTGTGGGGGGGGGGGCATGTGCTTTCCATGGGTATCGTGGCTGGGGAGGGAAGGGGTTAAACCTTACCTCATTTCACACAGTTGTTCTCCTAAGAATGGGGGTGGTTAAGGTAGGGGAGTACATGCACGTGAAAAAAAAGGTCTGCTTTGGTTGCAGTAACAAATCTAGCATCAGGTGGAGTTATGTCTTCAGTAGGAGCTCCATTCCAGGGTCTCAGGCAGATAATATCTCCTGGCATCTGCTACCTGGTGGAGGTGCCTGGGGCTGAGACTGGGACCTTTTGCATCTTCAGCATGTACTCTTTTGACTTTGGATTATGGACACTGTTCAATGAACAGTAAGACTCTGAGGAGATTTTCACACGGGGCCAAAATGCCCTGTTACTGCCCTGCCACCTCCTCTCCCGTTCCTGCCATGGAATAACATAAATCTTTCATACACTTACCTTCATTTCGTGGCAGGAATGGGCTCCCCCTCCCCTTGCTGGCCAGCCATAAACGCAGCTGTTGTAAGGCTGCTTTTACGACTGGCCGTCTGAAATGTTATCATGTTATCGCGTGATAACGGCTGGGCAGTAAATTTAAAAAATAAAACTCCCCCAAACATAAAATCAGTTCACCAAGCACAAAAACACACTTTAAATCACACAATCAAAACAGGGAGGGTAAAATAAAGGGTGCCACTTACCTGGATGTCCAGATCGTACCAGGAAGTGCTCGGAACGGACCTCCCCTCCGTGGCTGTCATTTTGGAAGAGGAACAGGGCTCCTGTTCGCACACCTGTGATTGCATTATAGCAGCGGAACAGTCACAGGAGCAGGATGGATGCAGGACAGAACGGGGTCAACGTCATCCGAAAGGGAAAACCTTTCCCAACCCTGTTCTGTTCCTGCCACGGGATATATAACCCATGTGAAAAATCTCCTTGCACAGTCCATAGAATCAGGGGGCTTGTTTAGATGGTAAAAATGCTCCTCATAGAATTTGAGGAGAATTATGTTTTATCCCAATGGGATCCTGCATCATTTCATGGTATTTGGAAGGGGGAGCCAAAAACTCAAAATATTCCATGGGAAAAGTCTTTGTGGCTTTCCCTGGCTTAAAAAAAAACCTGAAGAAAATGTGCATTCCCACTTGTTGGGACAACCAATTCACTTTGCTATGCTTTTCCAATAAGAGTGGAAGGCGAAAGCTGATTGGTCGGATGTGTACAGGGGGCGGAGCTTGCTGGCAAAAGCAGCACCCAGAACCGCCATGTTGGATTTTTACCATAGCAATCATGCACTGAGGTGATGAAACAGCCTCCCTCCCCCATATATCTGTTTATTTAAGTGGAAGATCACACTTCTGCACCTTTGATTTGCTTTTTTTTTTTTTTTAAATACTGTTTGGCGGCAGCAACTGGTGGCAATAAAAATGCAAGTAATTCACTTGCACCTGCCATCTTGAATCACAGGCATGCCCATTTGAACATCAAATGCATATGGCTTCACATGCCTATGATCTTGAAGACAAATGACTGTGGAGACAAATGAAAGGTAAAGGTACTGCAAATTGGCATTACTGCACATCGATCCACATTTTATTGCCTCATATAGACAAGATCAGGGATCCAGAGAAAATGTCTGAAGGTTGTGGGTAGTTGAAGTCCTTACACAAGTGGTGAGGAAAATTTCTGGAGTGTAACTCCCAATAAAATCAATTTGGAGAGATTATGGGAATTATAATCCAACAAGATCTGGGAGGCTGTCCATTCCCCTTCCTAATCCTTGCTTCACAGAATCATAGGTACAAATGAAACTGCCTTAAATGGAATCAGGCCATCAGACAGTTCAGTTCAGTCTGTTTGTTGTTGTCATTTTGTCAAGTGGGCATTGTTTTCCATAAAGATCAACAGTCCTGCCTAAAGCAGAGCTTAGAAAAGTTACCTTTTTGGACTGCAGCTCCCAGAATCCCCCTGAGGCCCTGTTTGTATCCACGATGTAATATTGCCAAGTTCTTCCAGAAACATATCATTAGATTTCTCCCATCTCTTATACCAGGACTGGAAATTTTCTCTTGCTTAATGGCAGCAGAGAATAACCATATGTATGATTTGGGATCTGAGCCAAACCTTAGAAACACAGCTGTGTGGAAAGCTGTTGGCAGTCAGCCTTGAGTGAGATGTCCAGGTCATTAGCCTTTGCCAACATCCACAGTTCCTACATTTTTTGCCAGCTACAAAATTTCTAATGAGCTGCTTGAAATGGAAGTAAAGTGAATTTGGATGGGGGTAGGGAAGGAATCTCATATAAATTATCCCCCCTTTCCCCAAAAAAATATTGTTTGTGGCTAGAATTCAGTGTCACACTTACGGATGAGGAATCTGGAGTTATGCATCCATAACTGCTTTGTATTCATAATCCTGAAGTAGTCACAATCATGACATTTTTGCCAGAATCATAGCTTCCTCCTCCAAACTTACCGTATATTCCTGCATACAAGACTACTTTTTAACACTTGAAAATATCCTCAAAAGTGGGGTGGTGGTGGTCTTATACCCCAGTAATCATACTCCCCTGCTGTGAGAATGACTGAAGTGTAAAATGGCCTGGGCAGTTTTCCCAGCAGATCCTTCCTCCTGCTGTGAGAATGACTGCTTTGCCTTTGAAGAGTTAAATGACCCTCCATTTAGCTCAGGAGAGTCAAAATGATGTTTCTTTTCAGAACAAGTTAGCCTAAAATTAGAATTTCTGGATTCAGACTTATCATTCTGCATCAAGTTTTGTCTATGGTGAAATTCTCTTGTCTACCACTGTGGCTCTAAAATCATTAATGTGCTCATTCATTAATGTGCTCATTCAAAAATTTGGGATTTGATAGCTTCATATTAACCATCTTACAGTATTAATGCAACCTGACTTTCCAAAGATTGAACACCACAGAGATTTTTCAAAGTATCCCATGCTTTTTTAGCTGTTCTCAGTCCTTTAATTTCACAGACTATTCCATCATCTATAGCCACTGAGCTGGCTGGCTGGTGGGGGACAGGCTTTCCAGCCAGGTGGCTGGCTGGGGGGGGGTGCAAACTCTATATTTTAACTTAAAAATTGGGGGGTCGTCTTATGCGCCCAGTCGTCTTATATGGCGGAATACACGGTACTTTACTGGACATCTGGTCCAAGAGGAGAAGGCCCATTCTGCTGGTGATCAGGAGATAAGTGGATGAAGTTTCCATCCAATAAGCAAGGTTGTAATCTGGGGCTCAGCTAGATGCTCAGCTTTACTGCTCAAAAACTGTGCATGATTTCTTCTGTGAAAATCAACAGTGGCAGCTCTGGCCACTTTGTCACCAGCAAGCCCCACTCCGCATGTCCGGCAAATCGCATCTTGACTTCCAGAATATAACCCGATTCAAATTGGTTGTTCAAACGGGTGGGAATGTGCATTTCTGCATATTTTTAGAAAAACGTCACGAGAAACAGCAAAGGCTGTTATTGTGGAGTACTGTCATGCCCTGTGAGTCTAATGAGGGTATGAAGTCAGAGGAGGAGGACATGGCAGAGAATGGCCCTATGGACCCTGGCACAAGTTTATCTACACCTGTGCCAGCAGGGAATCCTGCCAGCCTGGAGTCCCAAGCAGAGGAAGAGCCTGGTCCTAGTGGATTGGCACCAGTCCCAGCAGCCTGCCCTGCCAAGTCAGATAAGGAGGAGGAAGAGGAAACGGACTTACCCATACCATCCTTCAGCCAACAGAGATCCCAAAAGGAAGCCAGGAGAAGATCACTGAGACTTTATTTCAAAGACCAGGTCATTAAGGAGCACCTGAGACAACCATGATTACTATATATATATATATATATATATATATATATGCCCTGGGGGAGCTATGAAGCCTTTGTCAGAGATTAACTGATCACCCTGGCAAAAGCTTTGTGGTTGTTATCTGACTCCTTGTCTTTATTGCCTTGAATCCTGCTTGACCTTGGACCGCCTTGTGACTACACTATGCTGTCTACTTATCCTGTTGGACTATGGACCTGCTTCTCAACCACACTGCCTTCTGTAAGCCTTGACCCTTGGACTGTATTCTGGACTATTCCATGTATATTTTCCTGCTTGTTATGAACTTCAACTGGGTCCACTGTGTTTACATTATTATCATTAGGAGTTGGACACTGTCCCAGATTACGTACTTTATCAGACCCCACTTCTAAAGGTGTTTATATTTTGCTGGCATCTGGCAGCTTTCCCAGACAAGTACATGGAGTTTTTGGGTGCCCTCCTTTCGAATATAGTGAATCCTCATGGGATCTCATCAGGACAAAAGGTATTCCCCTTGGATTCTGTGAAGAGTTTTTTCATCGTCTAGAAAACCCCAAGGATTTGTGACAGGGATCCTACTTCTGACTGTTGCAGCCTCACTTGTTGGAAAGAGGGCAATGGAAACATCCTCCTCTTGCACTCCAATCACCAGCAGAATGGACCTTCTTTTCTTGGGTGTGGGTGATGCCCAGTAAAGCAGATTTCAGGGGTCAGGCCGGGAGACATTACTTAGTTATGCAAAAGTAACCAATGTAGTATTTATTTATTTAATGTATATGCTGCCTTTCTCCCAGAAGGGACTCAAGACAGCTCACAAAGTACCACATAAAATACAGTTTAAAAACATTAATAACATCACAGTATAAAATCTAAAATTGCATAAAATGTATAAAAGTTAAAAGATTAAAAATAAACAAAATTGAAATAAAAACACAGCCCAATAAAAGCCTCCATAAGCCCAGCTACGTATTAAAAGCCTGCTTGCATAAAAACATCTTTGCCTGCCAGTGAAAGGAAAGCAGCCGGGGGCGGGTGGTGGTGGTCAGCCTAGCCTCCCATGGAAGGGAGTTCCAAAGAATAGAATTCCAGCCAACGTTTATAGGACATTTATAAAACAAGGGCCCAAGTCTTCCATGGTGAGACATAGTGTAAAGCTCCTCCCAGGTGGTACTTCACAGCTTCTCCCATTTCCCTACACCCAGAACTCACTCTCTTCCCGCTGAGGCCTCCTCAACACCACTATTTAATGGCTGGGAGAGAGGGCAGAGGCATGATGCTATCATGCTCTGGGACTTCTGGAGAAGTCAAAGAATGTCTTCTTCCTCTTCATGTGTCTGTTGTTGTTGTTGTCGTCGTCATCCCAATTTTTCCCATTTCAGGACTCAAGGTGGCTTACAACAGATTACACACACACACACACACACACACACAGTTAACAATTCAGAATCATAGAATCATAGAGTTGGAATAGACCACAAGGGCCATCCAGTCCAGCCCCCTGCCATGCAGGAATACACAATCAAAGTATTCCTGACAGATGGTCATCCAGCCTCTGTTTAAAAACCTCCAAAGAAAGAGACTCCACCACACTATGAGGCAGTGGATTCCACTGCTGAACAGCTCTTACTGTCAGGAAGTTCTTCCTAATGCGGTGATGGCGAGCCTATGACACGCGTGTCAGCACTGAAGCAGTGTATTCCACTGCCAAACAGCTCTTATTGTCAGGAAGTTCTTCCTAAAGTTTAGATGGAATCTCTTTTCCTGTAGTTTGAACCCATTGCTCCCTGTCCTAGTCTCTGGAGCAGCAGAAAACACGCTTGCCCCATCCTCAGTATGACATCCTTTCAAATATTTAAACATGGCTATCATGTCACCTCTCAACCTTCTCTTCTCCCGACTAAACATGCCCAGCTCCCTAAGCTTCCAGACCACCCACCATCCTGGTCACCCTCCTCTGGACATGTTCCAGCTTCTCCATATCCTTCCTGAATTGTGGTGCCCAGAACTGGACACAGGATTCCAGGTAAGGTCTGACCAAAGCAGAATAGAGTAGCACTATTACTTCCCTTGATCTAGACACTATACTCCTATTAATGCAGCCTAGAATCGCATTGGCTTTTTTAGCTGCTGCATCACACTGCTGACCCATGTTCATTTCCCAGCTATCTTTCCTTCGCTGTTACATGCCCATGTTGATGGGAAAGGGGTGCTGGAAGGAAGACAGTAAGTCCAGTGGATAGGGAATCATTTTGTGAGGGGGGGGATTGAGTTCCTCCCTCTGCAATGACCATAAAAAGATATATGCAGGCATAAGCCAGCCAGGTTCTCTGAGCGTCATAAAATTGTCTTGAGGTTGAACAATAATGCAATCAAGTATAAGTAGATATCTAAAAACACAGTAATACAACACCAACACCACAACAATACAACACAGTAATACAACACCCACATATTATATGCCCCCCCCATATTGGAAGAAAGGCAGGAAACAAGTAAAATAAACAATAATCTTCTTGTGATGTCTCAGTTTATACAGTGTGCCCTTGGTATCTGCTGGGGGTTGGTTCCAGGACCCCACCATGGATACCAAAATCTGTGGATGCTCAAGTCCCATTATATACAATGGCATAGTAAAATGGGAGAGCTAGCAAGGTGTAGTGGCTTGAGCGTTGAACCAGGACACTGGGAGACAGGGTTTGAATCCCTGCTCAGCCATGGAAATGCACTGACTGATCTTGGGCAGGTAAAACACTCTCTCAGCCTCAGAGGAGGGCAAAGGCAAACCCTCTCTGAACAAATTCTGCCAAGAAAACCCTGTGATAGGTTCGCCTTAGGGTTATTGTAAGTTAGAAATGACTAGAAGGAACCCAACAACAACAATTCTGAGCTTGCTGAGTCTGAGGAGTAGCACTGTGTCAGCTGGCTGCTGCTTCTTCCTCTGTGTATCAGTACGTAGATAAGCAGAGTGCTTATGCTGGTGGTACGGGGACCTGGGCACAAGGACAAGTACATCTATCCCTAAGACAGAGTCTAAAAAGGCAGGCAGCTATGTTGCTATATTATTAACAGACCAGCTCCATCAGTCTTCATCCTGGTGAGGAGCAGGTCTTTTATAAAATTAATAGGTCTTAATTGCTCGATCAAGACCAAGCTATTCCCAAGTACTTTTCATTACCATAAGGATTGCCATAAGTTAGAAATGACTTGAAGGCAGATGACAACAGCAGCAAATAGCAAAATGGCATTCCTTATATAAAATGGTAAAATTAATGTTTGCTTTTTGGATTTTTTTGCGGGGGGGGGGAATATTTTTGAACTGTGGATGGCAGAATCCGTGGATGCAGAATCCATAGGTATGGAGAGCCGACTGCATAATCCTTCATATTTTGCTGCTATGATTGTTGTTCATCATCA
Organism: Gambelia wislizenii; assembly: GCA_030847615.1. Taxonomy (NCBI): domain Eukaryota; kingdom Metazoa; phylum Chordata; class Lepidosauria; order Squamata; family Crotaphytidae; genus Gambelia; species Gambelia wislizenii. Next base: position 249,505,330 of record JAUMIR010000002.1, on the reverse strand, counting down.
TCAACAACAACAACATCATTTATATGCCACCTTCCCCCTAGGACTGGCATTCATATACTCAACTAGAACAAGTACAAACAAAAACACAAAGACTGAAACATACTAAAAATAGTAAAAAGTAATTAATTTATAGAATTTAAACTATTTAAAACATACATGTTAAAAAGGCAAGAGGAAGAGCAATAGAATAACACATTATTAAAAGCCCTTGCAGTCAGATTTCATAAGACTTTCAGATTATTATTATACTTTTTAAAAATTCCCTTTTGATGTAAGGACAACAGGGAAACAGCTATTCTGACCTCCTTAGAAAGATATTTGGAGCTCCCTCCTCCATAAAATTACAACCAAAATTCAAAACTATAAATTGTTGTTCCTGACTCATTGAAATCTTTACCATGATGTGCCACAGTACTCTGTCTGAATGGAAACAAAAGTGGGATGCCCCCAGTTCCCACAGATGAATTTTGGGTACACCATGTAGCTTGTATGGTAACTCTGATCATCCCAAGCATCTTCTCCAAATTGGGTGAAAATCTGTCTAGCCTTTTAGGCATGATGCAGTAATAAACTGGCTGAGGCCTGAAAATTGTTAGTCCCAACAAGAGGAGACCCATTAAATCAGCAGGATCTATCTACATGTTTGCTCATCATCCAGCAATGTATTCAATGGATCTACTCTAGTCAGAATTAATCAATAGGATTCAAGCTTCAAACTTAATTGTGTTTGCATAGCTACCACTAAAGTTCAATAAATGTAATTTCTGGAATTCATCTTGTCAAAATCTTTCCAGTGAGATGCTGCAGTACTCTCTAGGGAGGAAAATGATAATTCAATGCATCCATGGCCCTCCCAAGTGAATGTTGTGTATGCCACACAGCCAATATTTCAGCTGAGAGTATGCAAAACTGCTCCTCCAAATCTGGTGAAAATCCATCCAGCTATTTTCATGTGTGGGGTAACAGACAACTGTTTCATAATGTTGCAAGGGGATTTTGTAGCACCTTTGAGACTGAGAGAGAAAAAATGGTAGCATAAGCTTTTGTAGACTTTGTCTACTTCCTCAGATGCTGGAGTGAACTGGTGCCCAGGAGCAAACCTTATAATCAGGCTGTTGAATAGCCATGGAAATGCAAAAGAAATACAAAACTAGTGGGTGTGATGATGAGAGGACTAGTTAGTTTAATTATGGTTACTGAGGGACAAAGTCAAGAGGAAAGATGAGCCTCAGGATGGATGACCATATAAATGGTGGAGCAAATTTTGGAATGTACTGTAATGCTGGTCCAAAAGCGCCCTCATGAGACTAGTGTGTTACCTAGTGTTATGATATGTATAGTGTGCCAGGAAACCATTGTCCAACCCACTGTTGATTGACTGGATATGTGGATATATTCCAATTCAGCTGTTTCTTTTTCCAATCTTCCCTTGTCGTTTTTTTTTCCAAGTTCAGCTGTCCTGAGGTCAGAGATGGTATGTCCAGGAAAACTGAACTGTTTTATTATGAGTTGTTCATTGCTTGTACCCCACCTTGTGATGGTATAAGTCCTGAAAGATGGTATAGGTAGATGGATGGAAGGAAGGAAGGAAGGAAGGAAGGAAGGAAGGAAGGAAGGAAACCTCCAGTTGATCCTACCTCTGGTGAAGTCCATCTTATACAAAGTTGTCGTATCAGTGAACCACTAGAAAATTTCTTCATCCACCTATGACTTGTGCCTGCTGTGTCTCCCTTCTTTCTCCGTGCCCCCACCTCCTCACCTTCATTTATGCCTTGGGGTCCTATAATAGTGGCAAGAGCCATCCACTCAGAGTAATAGGACGGTGCCCCCCCCCCAAATACCTCAGAGACCAAATAGGCCAGGTTCTCCATGAACTAGGGATGTAATTATTTGCTAACTTCATTCTCAAAGAAAAAACAAAACAGTAATGCAATTGCCTTCCTGCTGCAAGAAAATCTTCAAAACCTGTCTAGTTTTCAAAGACTATTCACAGTTCTGGACTTATTCTGTGTAAAATTTGCACACAGCTGTTTTGCACAGGAAACAGCATTTTCTGCAGAAAAAAAATGCTGTTTTCTGCATTTAAGAAAGTGTGACTTTTGCATAGAATAAGTCCTGAATTGCCAAGATTCTCATCTGTCCAGGATTTTCCCCATTAGGGTTTCCTGGGCCTCAAGCAACACATTTTTCAACAATTCCTTGAACATTTTAAAACATCCTTTCCATCACTGCCATGAGGATCTGTATCTAGACATAGTTGTAAAAAAAAGTTTGTGAAGAGGGTGGAGAGCAAGAATCAAAATGCCTGCATTTTGCTCACTGTTTTCCTGAAGGTGGACAGAAGGATTCTCATTCCCTGAATTTTAGGCAGAGCGGAGGGGTAGTGATTACAAAATTACATTTGTAAGTGAAATCACAAGCAAAGCTTACAGGAGAATAGAACGGAAGGCACCTTTAAATAAGCACAGAGAGCCAAGAGGTACCAAAGGCTCTGGCACCATCAGCTTCTCCTCTTGCTTATAAGCAGATAATGGGATTAAGAGGGATTATCCCCTTGTTCTCCCACTGGCTTCTCAAGAGTGAGGAATAGAAATGTGACATGATGGTGCATCCAACTTGTTTCCACTTAATTCTTCATAATCCAAATGTGGCAATTTTCCTCCTTGTCCCTAAGGTTGGAGAAAAAGAGAGAGTGAGGAAGAAGGGTAGAGAAGGAGAGAGAGAGAGTGAGAGAGCTGGTTTACTGTCATCAATATGAGGATATTAAAAGAGAAGATGTCATTCTGTTTTAGAGTCTCAGATATCTAGAGCTGCTACTGCCCCCTCCCCAAGCAAAGGTGCTGTTCTTTTAACTGCAGCATTACAGGCAGAAATTTAAGAGGTGAAAGCTGATTGCAGCAGGACCATTCACGGAAAGCCACACATCCTGAATTTTTGGCTGTAATGCATCTGATAAAGGCTCAGGGTCTCTACAGGAGATAGAAATGAAGTTGAGCCTGAAATGGGGAGTATGGAATTACCTCTCTTAATATGTTGTTGTTCCTTCCATCAACCTTAGTCAGCATAATAAATAGTGAGGCATAATGGGACTTGCAGTTCAGCAACGGCTGGAAGGCTACGCTATTCCTTCCCTAAAGTCAGCCCTAAGTGAAATTAGGTATTGAAACCCTGACCTGAATGATCAGATGTGAAGGTAGACGACATGCCTGTTGAGGAGAGACTGTCAAAATTCATTGTTTCCTGGCTCAGATAAACGAGCTTTGAAAAAAGTGGGGTTGGGGGAGAGGACTATAGTTCCTGAAAATTGGAGGATACTGGAAGCTGCAGTCCATAAAAGTAACTTTGCCAAACTCTGCATTAGAAACTTGGCAGCTTGTAATGCTTACCAGATGGGCAATGAGTTGTGATCCCCAGTAAGTTCTTATCTGACTTGGACAAACAAATGAGCTGAATAAGAATTCAGTTACAGGTGGCTGGTGGCGTCTATGTCAGTGGGATAGCCACTCTAGATTCAGCACCTTGGATAGTTCTTCTAAGGTTCAGACTAAAACCCAGAAAAGATTAATCACTTTTACTGACATGAGTCCAGGCTATTTGAAAGACCATATCTTCTTGCACGAACCAGCCTGGGCTGTAAAGATCTTTGGGAGAGGCCTTTCTCTCACTCTCATCACATTCCTAGAATACATTTGGTAGAAACAAAGGAGAAGGGCTCCTTGGTGGCTGCTCCTAAGCTTTGGAATTTCCTTCCTAGGAAGGCTAGGATGGCTTCATCTTTGCTTTCCTTACCCAGCAAATTAAAACTTTCCTATTCTAACAGGCTTTAGGAACTTATTGCAATGGTATTTTAATGATGTACTGGTTTGTTGAGTTTTATATTCTGTATTATAATGAATTTTGGAATGGTTTAATTTTATAGCATGTTTGTTTTTAAAAAATACCTTTATATTATATTTACTGATGTTCTTGTAGATCCTTTAAGCTGCATTAATATTTTGTCAGCTGCCTTGAATCCCAGAATTAGGGAAGAGGATATAAATGAATTTGGTTATCATCCACTGCTGCCATCATATAATGGATCCCTTCTTGCTTCTGCTGAGTAAGGACATTTTCAGACACCGTTTTAGTGTGGCTACCGTGGGAAGAGCTCCCAGGAGAGGGACGTCGCTCTTGCACAGCAGGGGGTTGTTTTCGGATGCCGCCGTCCCTCTCCCGAAATCATCAGTGTCAGTTCCGTGAAGCTTCAGAAGCCGCAGAGCCATATTTTAAGCATGGGCAACTTTTATGATTAAAATATGGCTCGGCAGCTTCCGAAGCTTCATGGAGCTCTTCCCGTGGTAGCCACGCTAAAACGGTGTCTGAAAATGTCCTAAGAAAGGCACCCCAGTGATTTAAAATACGCATGACCAGTAACTCAGTGGGAAGTTATTGAGGAGTTTTCACTTGCACTTTTCTGCCCCTGACTCTGTAGACACACCCACCCACTGAGCACGTACATGAACAGAGTGTAAGAAGAAAGAAGTCTTTAAAGGTGGTTTACTCTAAGCAATCTATACTAGCAACAAGGTATCTCTCACAGGAAGGCACCGTTCTTCAGGCATTCTTAGAAGTTGTTACAAACAACAGCCTAGGTCATATTCAGCTGAGGTTACAAAAGAAACATAAGCCCGAACATGTCTACCTAAACACATTTCCTACTCTACTGATGGATACAGATGGATTTTCTGAGTCCCGGGTGTTCATGTGTCAGCTGGGAATCTGGCCCTTTGTCCAGTCTGTGACCAGCTCCCCAGGTCCTTCTTTGTTCTCCCTTTCAACTCATGGTCACTGAAGCTTTTATAACTTTTCCTTCGAAGCATCTGGAAGCTTTGGCCACTGGTCACTTCCACTGGGCCAGTGCTTCCCATGATCTCTGATGTTCTTCTGTGATGCTGCCCCCCCCAATAAATGTAACTTTAAACACAAACCTCATTAACCCTTTGTGTACCTGGAGGTGAGAGTCTACCCCTCCACTGTGTTGGCCAGATAATGGGAAGCATCCATTATCACAGTCACCATGATCATCACCACCTATCATCATACACCACTGAATTGCCTTCCTGCTTACTTTCATCTACTCAGCCTCTGACCACTCTCCCACTTACTTACTTATCTGTCTGAGGCTGCTGCTCCAGAGGCAGCAGGGCAAAGAAAGGAAAGGCTGACTTCCTCTCTCCTTTGTCTCCCAGCACTGGGAGAACAGCAAGGGCAGTCAAGCTCCTGTAGCTGGCAGGGATGCACTTGTCAGGATAATATTCCTTTAAGTGCAGATAGAAAATGTTGGAACAACAGACCACTCTGATAGCACAGGTGAAATGGATGTGTGCACAGCTGTGGCTAGCCAGAAGGTGATTAGCCAAACACTCCTATAAAAATACTCTCTGTATGAGTTATTGTTGAGGAGTGTTGGATGTTTGGAGAATTGCTGTTGGATTTGTTATTGAGGTTTGCTTATATATTCTGTGTTTGTTTTGTACAGGAACTGAAGACAAAACCTCCAGATATTATTGGAAGGACCTTGCTGCTTATAAGTCTTCTTATTCTGGGTGAAAGTGGGTCAGAGCAGTGATAAAGCCTGCTAGATGGAGACTTTGTTTTTCAAGCCCTATTCTGCTGCGTAGTTTATCTGCTGTTTGGCTATTCCTGAGTCTAGTTCATCCCCCAGGCTGTGCCAGTCACCTCTCAGTGAGCCTATACTGAGTGGACAGCACTGCTGTTCAAAGCTGGTAAATGATGTATACAAGTTATATATGAGTGGTTGTGTAATGTAGAGAAAGAGCTGAATTAGGAGTCATTCCCCAAACAGTGATGAAAGCACTTTAAAACGTAGATGTGATTTAAGCCCCAACTGAGCTGGGGCTGAAGACATGTGCTTGTAGAGATCTATTTCTCTCTTTCTCCCCCCCCCCTCCTTTCCCTTTGCCATTGTCTTCACTGTATAAATTCATACTATGAATTCTTTGGGGCACAGACCCGATATTCTTTGCTTAGGTAAATCTGTGAAACACAGCCTCTCATGGGTTTAGTGGAGTCGGGGCTTTGAAGGATCAGGGCTTTCTGTATAGCTTGGATCATGGCATTGTCTGCCATCTGAGATTAGCTAGAATCTTCAGAGTAGCTGGGCAGAACAACAAGGAGCCCTTACCCTAATCCCAACCAGTTCTAAGCTATCCCATTTAATAAAGCAAACCATTTTGGGTGATCCAATCTTGAATGGGAAAAATTAAGCAAATGAGCTTTTCCAAAGAACTGTTCCAGGTGGGGATGAAAATCGCTAGGACTGGTCTGTTGACTTAGCTCAATAAAAATGCCTTGTGTTTTGACCTCTCCTTTGAGTGTATGGCTATGGGGATTGTCATGATAAGCACTTATACAGTAATTTCAATAATATTGATTAATGGAATTAATTGAAATGTTGACTGGATGACAATAGTGACACCCTCATTTCAGGACTTTTGACCTTACATGATCTAGATGTGGGGATGTTTTGATGTAGTTGGCTGATCTGTGGAAACTCTAGGAGCAGCCTTTTGGTATACAGATCTAAGAACTGGCCTCATTTTGGATTAATTTAGTGGTGTCCAGGGTGGGCCTCTGTGATCTAATAAGCATTTTTCAAATGGAGAATTGGCATGTCTTCTGAGAAGAATGCACATTCAAACAAGAATTCTGTTTGTGAAAACTGGTTAATCTCAACAGATGTTTCTTAGATGTTTTATCTAATGATCCTTTTATCAACATGCTTTCTGTTGTTCAGAGAAAAACAGTGTTCAATGGAGCTCATTAGATCTGCTTTCTTTCTAACATATGTGGACCTTTCTAATGGATTACCACAAGCATAAAGCTGACCCCTTGGGTTTCTAACAGGGCTGTGATCTGTAAATACATTGAAATGAGATTTTCTTTTTGCCACAGCCAGACTCTGCTAGGTGTCTTCTCCAAAAAGTGAAGCATCTTTTCAATCTTCAATTGTGAGGTTGGCAGGGGAGGGGGATGCTTTAGGTGATGATCACCAATATTTCACATTGGCTACTTAGTTACATATCTATAACTTAGGTAACATCTCCTGGCTGGACACCCCCCCCCCATAGTGCAATTTAAGAGCCAACAGTCAGATTGCGCACAGGAGGGCCATTCAGCTTCTGAGCAGGGCACAAGGAGAAGGATTTTTTCAGCACCACGACCCTACCCCACCAGCAAGGAGGACTTGCAACAGGGCTCCTGCTTCTCATTGTCATAGCCTCACTCACTGATGGGAGGGGGATAGAAACATAATCTTCCTTGTGACCCAACTCTAAGTTGAATGGACCTCCTTTGCCTGATCTGGCTGCTGGCTCTTAAGGTGGTCTGGAGTGGCATTTACAGTATGTACTCTTGCAGCAAGATTATTTAGGGGTTGTCTAAATGGTAAAAATACTCCTCAAAGAATTCGAGGAAAATACGATTGTCTAGATGGCATCCCGCATCAATCTGCAGTATTCAGAAGTGGGGGGGCAAATCCACCAAAAACTCCATAGGAAGAACCTTTGCAGCTTTCCCCAAAGTTTTAAAACAGCTCCATGGGGAATGTGCATCCCTGCTCATTGGGACAATCTGAAACAAATTAATTTGCATTCCTAATAAGAGCAGAAGTAGAAGCTGATTGGTCAGATGTGGGCAGCAGGTGGAGCTTACTAACAATTAGCTAACACACATTGGAAACTGCTTAATGCAGTGTAGATGTGTAAATAGCTATTGCTTAAAACAATTTGTAAGCCACTCTGATAGTCTTATGGCTGAAGAGCGGGGTATAAATAAATAAATAAATAAATAAAAACAAGGCAAGCACCTGAAACCACCATATTGGATTTCTGCCTTAGCTAGAGTGCGCTCAGGCAATGAAACAGCCTTTTACTTCTTTTTAAAAATTACTTAGGCAGAATATTGTACTTTTGTACCTTAAATATGCTTTTTTAAAAATACTGTTTTGAGATGGCAACTGGTGACAAGAAAAACACGAGCAATTCACTCACACCCACCAACTTGATTTGCAGGCATGCCCATTGGGACAGCAGAAGTGGATAACTTCACGTCTGTGATTTTGCCAAAGAAACACTGAGACAAATAGAAGCTGCTTTGAATCAGCATTAGTGCACATCAATCCACATCCCCCCCCTAGTAGAGACAGGCCCTTAGTCTGACTGAATACAAAGCAGTTACTTTAAGTTATTTATCCATAACTGCAATACTGAATGCCAGCCTATGTGTGTATAGATCTAAATCTTGGTCTGTTAGGCCAAATACTTATTTGTTCATTCATCTCCTGAGAAAATGCAGAGGTGGGGGGTCAGACTGGATTGGATAGACTTTGAAGGATGAGGTGCAGCATGTTTTCCCTCTGAAGGGCTCTTCATCTTCAATCAAAATTTGGTGGGGGGGGGATACTCTTTGGACCACAGTTTCCAGATCCTCTCAGTAAATATGCCAGTCTGGATAGGGGATTCACAGACCTAGAGCCCTAAAATAACTTTATCAAGTTCCGTCTTTAACACCTGCCTTGCAGACTGGTACAGCATGGTTCTGTGTTGGGAATAACTGTGCCTACTGTATTTGACTAGTACATATGGGGGGTGAGTATTCATTTGATTTATTTTTGCTAATAACTGAGCCAAATCATTTTTTTTAATAAACAGGATAGAAAGAGTTTGAGAGTAAATAAAGTGGAACATGCAGAGAAACAAAGCTGTGCTCTCTCTAGCCATTTTCTAGGTCCCCCAAGGCAACTCTATGGTATTTTAAATCAGAAGTCCCATTATTTTCAATGGTGTTTGCTATTATCCATGGTTTTTGGTATCCACGCCCCCACAGAACCAATCCCCAGTGGATATGGGGCTCCTACTGTATTGCAGTCTGGTGTTTCTCTTTCCCCCTCTTTTTCAGGCCAATGTGTGGTGCATTTCACCATCTAATAGAATGCAATTGCAATGGTAAGCTGCCCATGGTAGACTGGGAAAGCACAACTGGAGCGTTTAAAAGGCTTATGAAATGCTTCCTCCTCTCGGTTTCTGATCTGAATGAAAATTGCTTCCTGGTCAGTATGATACAGGTAGATGATGAAATGTTTCCTTTGCTCAGCTTCTGACTTTATTATCGGTCCCTGTTAATCATGGCACATGAATCACTGACAAAAAGTTGGTTTTCTAGAGTACAAAAAGTTGGTTTTCTAGAGTACAACTAGCCATGTCAGCTGAAGGATTCTGGGAGTTATAGTCCAAAAAGCAACCTTTCTAAGCTCTGGGAGCTGTCCCTCAGTTTGTCATCTTCTGATTCCTGTGAATGAGCTAATTGTTCCCTGTATTTCATTACTCCAGTCCCAACTTTTCTTTTGTTTATAGTAACAAAGCTCTGTTTCACAAGAAAAGAGACAGAAAATAATGAAAGAGAATTAGGAATTAATCATCCTGATGCATGCAAGGTGGCGCGGGGGGGGGGGGGGGAAGGAGACTATTTAAGTGCAGTTTATCTCCTGGCCCACCACACTGAACAGGAAACAATAAAAAGGGCAGAAGCTGTAGCACTGAACCTGCTAATGAATGCTTTGGGGGAATTTTCTGTAAGGAACCTGCTTGTGAATACAGAAGTATCTTTGCCATAGTGAGGGACACTGATGGATAATATAATGCTATAGTGTGCTGTATGGATGCACCATATACATTCTCCTCCAGCAAATTGTCCAAAAGCAATGCCTCACCAGCAGTAAAAGGACCTAGTGCAGAAACAACCTTTATCTTCTTCAAAATGGAAGAGCTCTAAAATTTCTCAGGATTAAACTGGTATTTCCTTGACAGTTTCTTTCTTTCTTTTTGTTTTAAGAAACTAAAGAGAAAGTTTTCCAGCCCACCCATTCCTCCCATGTGCTGTTGATCAGACACATCTATTACAGTAAAAGGTTGGCTCATCTTGTGAACAGGCCTGGGGGAAAATTACTGGGCAATAAAGTTTCTTTTATATCAGAATAACCCATCTTGGGGTGGCTTTGTTCTTAAATCATCTAGAGGATTGGTTCTCAGAAAGAAAGGAGACTTTCAAAAGGACCTGCCATAAAAGCAGCAATTCTAAGGGGCAACGCAGGGGAAATAGGATGCAATTAATATCCAGGAACACTGTGCTTTGTGATCCAGGAAATCTGCTCTCCTCAGATGTAATACAGCAGCATGTCATACTTCAGTGTGCCAAAATATTGAACCGAGGAGGGCCAGAGGGACTGCATTGCTTTAATTGCAAATGTTAGCACTAACAGAGTTAAAGCCTGCATAGAAGTAACAAACTCTGTCCTCTAATCTCACAGATATGGGGCTGGATTATTCAGTGGAGCAGGAAGGCATGCTGAATGGCATTGTCAAACAGAAGTGTCTGATGGCTCTGTTGCTCCAAGGCAGTGAATCCATATTGGGTTTAAGAAGTTCTACTGCACATTTTATGGAAATTGCAAGAACTATCCACGGTGTTGAACTCTACTGACAAAGTACATTCAGCACCTTGGATAGCTCCCATAAAAATTCACTGTCTCCAAGCAATGGGATTACCAGTTGCCTCTGCTGTCAGCATTGGCTGGAATATTAGAGTAAACCCATTGAATCAGTTGCTGATTAGTGATTAGTGTAAATTGAATTTACATAGGTAAATTCAATTCATTCAGGAACTCTACTCTAGTTATTCAGATCTGGATTTAGTCCATTGGGTCTCTGCCTCATGTTCAAGAGCTCAGCATTGGCATTTGAATGGAGTAGCCATAACTCAAGGTATATATTTTCCTTCCTATGGAAGAATGTATTAAAGTCATATGAAGGGCGCTATGTCTATCACATCTTTTTCTGATATACAGATATAGGTGAGAATAAGCAGATGAGCAAAATCCTAGCTTGTCAAGATTCTTTGATTTTCACCTTGAAGCTTATTTCAACTCAGCAACACATGGGATTATGAATTCTCCTCCTTCCCATGGAAATTTCTAAGTATCTCTTTATTTCTCAATGCAGGCACTTTTCTCCTACATGCTAAAGTGTGTTCATGTGCCTCTTGAGAGGGTTGTCTTGTGAGTTGAAAAAAGATTATGCCTTTTTCAATGATCTATGGTTACATTTGTTAAACAGATGGAAAGTATTCAGTTGTGCACACATCCTAAACCAATCCTGGCCTCTACAAGGTTGCTTCTTGCTAGTCATCTTGGAAACTTCAATGTTCTGTTTGGATTATCTGGCCAAATTGCTTTTCTTTGTTACCCAAATTACAGGGGGGTTGTGGGAACCGTACACGTGTCCAGATTTTAATATGGGAATTTTAATTAGCTCAATATGGCTGTGAGAGGCCAGGTAACTATGGGATCTTTTGACCTATGTATACCGGTACTAGCTGATGAGACTCACAGCCAGGAAATAAAATATTTTTTTAATTGAAAAATAATCTCAGGAACACACACACACTTCCACTCAAGCTTCAAGCAATCACACAAGACTAGAAAAGAATAGGAGGAAGTATTGGGATAGAGGAATAGAGTTTGGGATTATGGGCTATACTATACCTGTCAGAAGAGCAGAGGTTAATGCAGAGAAGAAGTATGGCTTTGCGCGCTGGGTGGCACAGCAAACCAGCACAGTGACAGCCTCTGGGAAACTGAGCACACTTTGGCTGGATTTTGGGGTGATATTTATATCCAATATTCCACCTGAAAGGGTGTTATGAGTAGAATACAATGTTAAATGGAGTTTCCCACAGTTAGATGATGGAAGCTCTGGCTATGTTATCAGTCATTAGTGGCTGAAACATTAAGACTGGTGGGTGTCAGGCAACCTTCTATTGCTCTAGGATAGGTGGGAAGGAAAACCAGTTTTGCAGAGCATAGAGTGTCTGGCCACGTGATAGACTTCGTGACACACTTCCAGCTGCATCCAGGAGAATTAGCACCTTTCCACCTAGCTACCAGTCCAAGGGGAACCCTCATAGTTACTATCTGGCTGTGTTTTTTAGGAATTTGGGATGGCCTCTTCCTTAAGTTTTCTGAGCAGACCTTGAGTCCTTGCATTTGGTCTACCCTGGTCTACCACATGGAACCACATGGAATGCTAATAAATAAGTCAATTATGAACTATAGGCAATTGATGAATTATTGGAAGGGTGAGGGTGTCAGGGCAGGTAACATCTTGTCTTGGCACACAGGCCTAAATTCTCTTTTAGTTCTGACTAGAGTAAAGCACCAAATCCATTAGATGTATCTATGTGTTGATTCACCATCCAGCAACTGACTGGATAGCTCTATTCTAATTGGGACTAACCAAAATGATGCTAGGCACAGCCTCCCCACACCACCCATAGAAACAAACATTGAGGGTCTCTCTCTCTAAGGCCTAACTTGTCAGCTGGCTCTAGCATATATCCTAGGATCACCTCACTTCCCCATTTATCAAGATGTGTTGTTCCTGAATGGTTAACAGGGCCAACCCTACCTTTAGGCAGAGTGGGTTCAGTACCCCAGGCAGCAGATGTTGGAAGGTGGCAGCAAGGTATTGGCGGAGAAAACTGTGGGCCATGCACCCTGTGTTGTCTCCACACCTGAAGGCATGATGGCTGAAGCTGTCCTACAAGAGAAAAGAAGACTTCTCAGTATGCTGGAAAATGATGCTCATTAGCTAAAAAGCCTGCTCTCTTTCAACTTGTAGATACAGTATTTTAAAGCTTTCTTCAGGGAGCTATATGAAGAATAGGAACTATATATATATATATATATATATATATATATATATAGTGCTTGCATATAGTCTATACATGCTTACTTAAAGCAAATGACTGGATAAAATTGTCATCAAGACAACTCCTGTATCATTGCTGACTAGCAAACAGAAAGCATATAGATGGAGGCCTAAGGGGTTTTTTTTGTTTTGTTTTTTTTTTTTTAAGTCTTCTAAGTAGATATTAGAACTAATAGATATCATTCAAGGGCACTGTTGATGTGTCATGGCTAAAATGAAAAAAGGATGTCTGAAAACTCTAGAAGTTTTTACATGAGGGAGAGAAATTCAATTTCTTCATGAAAGCCTAGAGGAGCCAAGGTTTTTAATTTTAAAATCCACTCAGTCACCTTTCTCTGGAAGAACCTGGCATTAAAATTGTTTACTTTCTCTTATGCCCCAAAGCTGAGGTCTGCTGCAAAGGAATGCTGGTCTCATTAAGGGATCACCTATTTTACCACCACATATGTTATGTTCCCCTGTATGTTTTGTTAGTTGTTCAGCTGGACATTTTGGACATTTGCAGTGGTTGTCATAGATGATGAAGTTAATGTTACAAGAGTGTGGTGTCCCATCAACAGTACTGAAAAAAGGAATAATTTGTCATTCCAGTAGGGGAGAGGGTGGCATCTTCACACCAGACAGCTAAATGTCTTGGGTCCTTAGGCTTAGATGGCCTTCCCCAGCCTGGCTTCCTTTAAACCCCAACCTATCCCCAGAGAACAGGGGTTAGGGATTGGGAGTTGTAGTTAGCATATCTAGAGGTATCTGCATTTGGAGAAGGCAATCAAGTGACATATATATGACTCATGTTAAGGAAGAGGTTGCTCCCTGTTGTCACCACCCCACACTCTTAGTTCTTTAGTTTTCAGATCCTTCCATAACTCTTGTGATCAATCTCTTTGTCAATCTTATTCTCCTTTATGGGTCTGAAGCATGGGTCACCTATCACCACCGCTTACGACTCCTCAAACGCTTTCATCAACGCTGTAGACGCACAATCCTAAATATACACTGGACTGACTATGTGACGAATGTTGCTGTCCTTGACCAAGCGGGGATCATCACCAGCATTGAGGCCATGATATTGAGAACACAGCTACGCTGGGCAGGGCACGTTTCTAGGATGGAGGACCATCGTCTCCCAAAAATAGTACTCTATGGTGAACTCGCCATGGGTCAATGTAAGAGGGACACTTCAAAAAAGTGATACAAGGACTCCCTGAAGCAACATCTGAGGCTTGGCCAAACTGATCACCAACAATGGCCCACCATGGCCTCACATCGGGAGACATGGAGACACTATCCACAATGCTGCAACCTTATTTGAGAACTCACACCAAACAAGTCTTGAAGAGAAATGACAACGCAGAAAGAATCACAACCCAGAAACATCACCCAAGGAGACCTTCTGATGTGCTTTCTGCAACCGGACTTGTTTATCTTGGATTGGCCTTTTTAGTCATCAGTGTGCTTGCAGAAAGCATGGGATGAGTCCTTCCTGAATCTTTATTTGTGAAGAAAAGCCAGAGAGAGATGGCTCTTAAAGGAATGGAGGAAGACCTTCACAAGTCTGTTGCTGCTTTCCTCTTTAGCATCTGAACAGCCTTCTCCAAATCGAGCCTGACACTGCGAATCCCTGAGTGCCATTCTATTCTTAGCTTCGAAAACAGCCATAAAAATCAATAGGCGCAAACTGCTCCCTAATGGAGAACAATCAAATCATTGAACTGAGGCCTGGCCAAGGGAGAAAGAGACTGAATGATAGAGATGCATTTGAGATGGGGAATGACTGGAGAGCCAACAGGGAGAGATAGGCAGAGGGGAAACCTCTTTGAGAAGCTATTTCTGGAAGAGATTGTCTGGAAGTGGTGGAAGGGATAGGTTGTATGAGCAAGGAGATGTCCATCTTGGAGTGATCCTCATTTGTCCCCAGTACGGGAAATGGACCCAGGGAAGATGGACCGGCTAGAAAGCCAGAAGGTGGTCTCACAGGCTGTTTGTTGACTATAGGTGCCTCCAGAACAGATAAGATGTAGCCATGGAGGGGGATTTGACCCCCCGATATGAATTCTGTCCACTGATTAATTTTTTTCTACAGTCCCCAAATTTCTAGCATTGCCCAGAGTGAGACATTGAAAATAGTTAGCACTGAGCACTCTTATATCTGCTCAGTGTTCACATTCCTATGGTCATTTTGCCTGCCCCTTTCTTTGGAAACCTAAACTTTATTTCTTAAAAAGGCTCAGTGGGGGGTTTAAATCACTGCAATGCTAGAAATTTAGAGACTGAAGGAACATTTCAATTTGTGGGGCAGTATTCTTATTTGAGGGGGCAATACCCTCATTTCCCCTTCCTCCTTCTTATAGCTACACTTCTGGCCTTGACACTGTTCATTCAAGACCAAATCCCCCCAAACACAGCTCTTGGCAATGCAGCTGCTGTGAGGACTGTGTTACTCAAATGGGTGGGGGTGCTTTAGGGCCCCACTCGTGATGTCAGAACTATATCAATATTTTAGGGAATTATGATTAGCTCAATGGAATGCTGCAAGAGGCCTTTTCACCTATGTATATCAGTATATCAGTACTAACTGCAGAGAATTTCAGTTTAAAGTGAAATAAATGTTTTTTATTGGAAAATAACATGGAGCACACTCTCTCACGCACAACACATGCTCACAAGAACCACACAAGGCTTTGGAAGAGTTTATTAAAGTCTGGATAGAGGAATAGATTTGGGAGATAGGGCAATAGTTACCAGCCTTGCAAAGTAGCGAAGAAGTCAGACAGTGTTTTAAGTTGGCACCGGAGTCCAATCTAGGGGCACTCCAACAGAGAGAGTGGCAGGGTGTTGTCTACAGTGGCACACCTTGCTATTGTTTGGGACTAATATTTATACTATATTTCATGTATAGGGGTATTTGGGCTTAGAACAAAGCTTAGATGGGTTTCCCACCGAACAAACAAAGGAAGCAGAAACTTGGCTGATTGCTGTTAATGGCTGAGAGACAGAAATTGATTGGTATATTACAACCTCACATTGTAGGACAGAAAGGAGTGCTGAGGGATATTTCCTGGGACTATGAGTTGTTTAGGTTACTTGTTTGTTTATGATGGGTGACTCATCGCCAAGAGGGCCCAAGAGGGGAATAGCACATACCTCCGTAATGGTGTTGTTTACTAGGGGCTTTGCTTAATTCTGTCTTGGGTGTGTCTGCTAGAAATTTTCCAGGACACCTTTCCAGGTCTTTGTGACCTCAGTTTGACCTCACCTTTGTGTCTACCCTGGTTTACTAGACTCCTTGAAGCATCTTAATATTGCCAATGATGAGTTATTATAGGGAGGGGGTGTATGGCATGGTAACAACTGCAGCTAAACACAGAGGAAACAAGGAAGGAGGGGAGCAAGTGACTTAAGCATCCCTGCTAATCAAACAATCCCCTGAGCCCTGGCTCCACTGCACCACTGGTAATTAGCTGAAGGGTTTGTCTCTGAATAAACACACTTAACTTGGCTCTGCATGCATTTGTGACACAGAACTGCTTTCCTGTTTTTTTGTGCGTGGTTTTTTTTTTTTTTTTGAGTCGTGCATTTTTGAACAGACAAGTCTCTGGAGATTTAGCAGCACCTGTTCAGTCTGGCACGATGCAAGTCCATGTGGGCGTGGATGTCTCAAGCCCTGGAATTCCCTCCAGTCACTGTCTGCCAGATCAAAACAACTTGCCTCCACCGCTGCTGCTGTTGCTGCTGCTGCTGTTATGGGTCCTTTCCTGGCTCTCTCACTCTCCGCCCTGTCAGTTATGCCTTGTTGGTTTCCCTTCTGAACAAGGACATCAATTTGCTTTGTTGTTCCTGTTGTTATTTTTCCTGGTTTATTGCTGCCAGCAAGGGGTGGAGAGATGAGGAAAAGGGAATGGAGGAGGGGGTTTCTTTTACTTGCAGTGTGAATACAGTATTACTTTTTCTTGACAAGTCAAACACTCAGAGAGTGAGATTAGGCATATTTCATGAAGGAGCTCAGTAGTTATGAATCCATCTCTCTCTAGATTTTTCCCCTCCTCCTTTTAGCCTTATTAAATCATCCAGTGCTTTCCTGGATAATGTTCCTGATAGAGGCGGTTGGTCACTCCCATATCTATGGGGTGGTGAATTCACACTGGATTTCAGTCTGAAATTTAAAGGAACACTTCAAGATGCTGAACCCATGTTGGATGGGGAGACATTCCAGTAGCTTGGATAGCTCCCCTAAAGTCTGGACTAAAATACAGAGTGGATTCTTCTATGTGATGAGCACACTGAAATGTCTTAAAGGGCACTTGCACTTTTCAGCATTGCCCAGCCTTCCCCAATGTGGTGCCCTCCAGATGTGTTGAACTACAACTACCATGTCACCAGCCAACTTGGTCAGCAGTCATGGATGATGAGAGCTGTAATCCAAATACTGGAGGAAGCCAATGTCAACATATCTGGAAGTCTTCCTTTCCACATTGGTGGCTCCCATGTTAGGGGAGACAGTGAATCTACAGTTGTCCCTTCATATTTGCTTGTTTGGTTCCAGGACGCCCCCCCACCCCCGTGGATACCAAAATCCATGAATACTCAAGTCCCATGATATGCAATGGCATAGCAAAATGGTGTCCCTTATATAAGATGGCAAAATCAAGGTTTGTTTTTTGGATTATTATTTTTTTAAAGAATATTTTCAAGATGTGAATACTTAAATCCATGGATACCAAATCCGTGGATACGGAGAGACAGCTGTGCTTTCCGATTCAGTTTGAAATATGGAGGTGGTAGCCAAGGTGCTGAAACTATTTGGGGGAGAGGGCTGAGCAGCTTGTATTGTTCCTTTAACATTCAGGGTAAAGCCCAGAGTGGATTCCCTTCCCCACTGACATCGAAGCTGCCAGACATCCCAATTCCTAGCTAAGGACTGCCAAGCATTAATCATCCACCTAAGCAAAAAAAAAAAAAAAAAAAAAAAGTGCAAAATGTCCCTCTCCACCATTCTCTTACTTTTCCTCTGCAGGACAGTCCTGTCCAAGCCTCAGCTGGCAAATATCACTCTCGCTTAACATATCCTGGAATAGGTTATTAAAAGAAGTGGAGCATTATCTCGTCACCATGGCCATTCATATATATGAATAAGACATTTTGTAAAATGGAGTGGTAATTGAACTTGGATGTCTGGCACAAGCAGGCAGGCAACAGCGAATGCAACTACCTCACCTCACTGGCAGGGGCTCCTTTCAGGGGCTCACTCTGGCAAGCTACATGGCAGGTCGGTCTGAGGCAGTAAAGAGAAATCTGGAGGGAACATGAACCAGTAATGGGATACCAGGAACTTGCAGGGGAGGGGAATAAAATAAAAATAAAAATGCTATTCTGGGAAATAAAAGAGTTATCACAGGGTCCACAGGGGCAGTAAATGCTTCACTCTGTCTGGTATCTGTTAGGCCTCATGATTAAAAAAAAAAAGATATGGTGAAACTGGAGAAAATGAAAGCAAAGTGACTGAGACAGTGAAATATTCAGAAAGCTAGAGCTGTGAAGAAAGCTGGTCGGAAAGATACTTTCTGATACATATGGTTATATTCCACTTTGCTGTGAAAAGTGCAGAGTTTGATGTTGGGGGTTAAAAATGCATCAACCCAAGAATCCCAGCTTTCTTATATATAAAAAGGTAAGCTTCTAGTCCTTATGATTGTGAAGACAAGACTTGGACATATGTGGGGAATCTCTAGTTATTCTCCCCAGCTTGTGGTGGTTAGAAGCTAAAATGGATTTAGGGGCTACAGCTTCAATGCCCTGCATAACTCTTTACCATTCCTCCGTCCCCCATAACCGCACCGATTGTTTTTAGCAGAGGGGCGGGGTATAAATAAATTTTATTATTATTATTATTATTACAAAACAAAACAAAACTCTTTTGTATAAATTTGAATAATTTATAGTGGTCACAATATTCAGCTTTTACTGGTGCAAAACATGAATCACCCCAGTGTAGAATTTTACAGCACAGTCCAAATCATGTTCACTCAGGAGTCAATGTGATTTAAACCTCAGCCATTTTTGTACATCACGGCTATTATCTTATACTGCCTTACCTGGATGTATGAGTGTAAGCTCCACAAGACTAAGAGACTGCCTAGATCTGTGCTGTCAGAAAACTTCAGTTCTTCATGAGGTTTATCCATACCACACAATTATAAATAGTTTGATCTCATTTTAACTGTCATGGCACAGTCTGGTGAGGTACTCTGAATTCTCTGCTAGAAGCTCTAGTCTCCTCCCCTACAGGCCTAAAAGAATTCCTTAACAGAGAATTCTCAGTCTCTCACCAAACTACAAATCCCAGAATTCCACATGATGAAGCCATGATTGTTAAAGTGGGATCAAAGTGCTATGATTCTATAATATGATACAATACTAGACTGGGACACCACTGGATACAGTTGGGGGAGGGATGGCTGTATTTTCCAAAGGGGGAATGGGTGAGGGGGAGACACTTCATGAAGAAACTTAGCATGTGTTTAGCACATTCTTCTCCAAAATATCATCTTTCTATGTACAGAAACCTCCACCTGCTCTTCTGTGTCTGGTGGCTTTGTTGTCAATTTGGGGTGGCAAATCTGTTCTGAGTTTTAGTCTGAACCTCAAGTTGCTGAACATTATTTCCAGAATAGGTTTGTCACCTTGGATAGCAACTTAAAAGTTAGGAGCCCTGGTGGCGCAGTGGTTAAATGCCAGTACTGCAAATCACCATGTTGCAAGTTCGATTCCAGCCGGCTCCAAGGTTCACTCAGCCTTCCATCCTTTCGTAGGTCGGTAAAATGAGTACCCAGCTTGTGGGGGCAATTAGCTAACACACATTGGAAACTGTTTAACACAGTGTAGATGTGTAAATTGCTATTGCTTAAAACAATTTGTAAGTCACTCTGATAGCCTTGTGGCTGAAGAGCGGGGTATAAATAAATAAATAAATAAATAAATAAAACTAAAACCCATAGGGGCTTCACTGTCCTCTTGGCATCAGAACAACCAACCTCCACTGCCCCATCCATGGAAACAATTCATATATTTGTTGTTGCTGCTGTGTGACTTCAAGTGGTTTCTGACTTATGGTGACTCTAAGTTGAACCGATCATGTTTCCCCCCCCTAAGGCTGAGAGTGTGTGACTTGCCCAAGGTCACTCAGTGGATTTTTGTGGCTGAGTGGGGATTTGAACCCTGGTCTCCAATGTTGGAGACATGGTCAAAATATTGCACCACTCTGGCTCATGTTCATGTTCATAGTCATATTCCTATCATATTTATATTCATATATCCTCCTCATAAACTTCCTGTAACTTCAAATGGTATAGTCTGGGGATAGTGTAAACTAGCCTTTACTTCTTAAGTGTTCTTATAGCTATATTCTACCCATCACCATGCCTCCATTTGGAACTGTTACAGGAAGCCCTCTTCAACACCAAGGAGAACAAATGAAGATCAAAGTGTCTATCCTAGGGAAATACTTTATATACCATGAGAGCAATTGTCCACCTACCCCAGAACTCTCTACTGTAATTAGGACTACATAACATGCTGTAACTGGAGATGCTATGCAGTAAATGAGGACCTCGTAGATGCAAAGCATGTGCTGTACCACTGAACTGTAATCTGTCTCCCTCTTAGTCTATGAGAAGCTGTTGTATGAAGGAGGAAGAAATAATGTCACTGAGGGCCAGGATTGCAACAACAAGCATTCAGCCTGTCCTCATAGCAGTTTCCCATCTGTTCAGTGTATAAATTTGCAAATAAACTGATCTTTTAAAAAAACAATAACTAAGGTTTTGCTGCCATATGGTGGGCAAACTTTTGGAGGAGAGTAAGATAAAAAAAGGTTCTGCTGAGCCTAAAATGTTCCCAACAAAATATGTGAAGATGTACCCTCTTCTTATTTTTTTCAAAAATAAATAAATAAATAAATAAATCCATATACTATCTCTTTCAGCAACTGCTTTGGTTTCATTCTTCCCTTTAAGAAATACACACACAAAGAGTTCTTTGCACTGGTTGTACATAAAGATGTACATAGAGAAAGAAAAAATCAGAAAAAAACATTGTTTTTTCCTGTTTTTTAAAAAAAAATTGAAAAAAGGAAGAAAATCAATTATGGAATGTTTTATTTTAGCATGATGAATAAAATCTTTAAGACAAGGTGTTCATATGTGCTCCAAATCATTGAATATTCATTGCATCTTAGTCCCTTCCTCCTCCCTTCCACACACTCCACCCCCCACCCTCAGATTCTGTTTATGGGAATGGGTGCTTTATGTCTGTTTGATACTGTAGAGAGGAACTATAAACAATTTTCTTTGTTTCTAATGTTGATGGTTTCTTCTGTTTGTTTGTTTGTTTTTTGCCTGCTCCCATTAACCTGCAAAACCAAAGAGGTTCCATACAGTTCAGGAGATTGTTGCTCCATTTGTTACAAATAATAATACTAAAAAGTAAATTCTGTTTGTAATAATTGTTTGAATACACTGTATTTTAATATACCAATTGTGATAATTTTATGCTAAATCAAATTGTACACACTGTAGTCATATTTTATGTTCTTAAAATAACAGGGTAACTTTCAATCTGTAAAAAAAGTGCTACTGTTGCATTTTTCAATTTTTCTGAAAATTTCCATTTTTTTCTGAAACCCCTCCCCCAGAAAAAAACGTGTTTTTCTATGGCTTCAAAATTTCCAGAAAGGGGGCGGAGTCATGCACCACCTGATGTGGCCATAGATTCCAGCTGTCTCCGATGTGATATCTTTGAAATAAAGAAAACACCTTGTTGAAGCAGCTAATTAAAGTAAAAGAACTGTTCTCCTGTGTTGGAATGCTGTGAGTAAATTCTTCCTTATCTAAAAGCAGAAAGCCCGGAGCTTGGGGATTTATGAGGGAAGCTGATGTTGAGAGACAAAAGGGGAGATAAGGGGGGGAATTTTTTTTTTTTTTTTTTTTTTTTTTGCAAACTCCCTTATGGACAAGATCTAAAAATAAACCCTCTGACAAAACAATCTCAAGGCTTGAAAGGACTGCTTCAGCTGAGACTTTAACAGCAACTGAAAAGATCAAAAGCTTAAAAGGAAAAGAACAGACCAAAGCATTTTTAAAAAAATGGCAACTGGAACAGGGGGAGGAAAGAATGGGCAGAAGAATGGGTAGAAGGAAAAGCTGTCAGGGCAAGAGTATTTACAATCTTTGCTGGCACAGAATAATGAAAAAATACTTCAAAGTTTTAAAGCTCATACACTTGAGCTACGAAATGAAATTCAGAATATGAAACAAGAAACAATGCAGGAAGTTTCTAAACAACTACAAAGTGCCATGCAGCAAATTAACCAGGAAATGGCAGGAGTGTGCAAAGTAATTTAAAAAGTAAATAAAATGGCAAATGAGAACAAAGATTGGCTTCAGAGACATGAAATAGAGATTGTTGAGATACAAACACAAATTATTGCCCAAGAAGATAGGGACAGAAGGACAAACATCAGGATTCGAAATGTTCCACATTTTGAAAAAGAAACTACAAAGCTGAGAATTAAAATAATAAACTGGTTCCAGCAACTGACACCCCAGTTACAGTGGGTGCAAGAAGATTTTGAGAGAATCCATAGAACTGGATTCAGGAAAACAACTCCCAGTGATGTATTGGTAAAAGTGGCCAATTGCTACAAAAAATATATATTTATGAAAGAAATCAGGAAACTGGGTGACCAAATACTTTTTGAATCAACACCAGTGATGATCTTCAATGATTTGTGTGCGAAAACATTGGAATGGAGGAGAGGTATCAAACCCATTATAGCTATACTGAAAAAAACAACAAACCCCCCCCCCCAATATTAGCTACAATTGGGGATACCCAATATTTTTGAAGTTCACGTATGCTGGGAAATTCTACAAAATAAAAGCACTGGAAGAAGGATTACAACTGCTGACCATGCTGGGATTGAGAGAGGAAGAACAAGAAGCAGCAAAAGACCAAGGGGAGCTGAAAGGAGCAACAGGAGGAAAGGAGAAATGAAAATATAAAGACAAGGGACTGGAAAAAAAACTGAGAGAGATGAGATCAAAGGTGACATCGGTGATGGATGACACCCCCTCCCCCCCTCAAAGTTTGTAGCTATGGCAGGGATAGTAATCCCTGGGATTAGGAGGGGGTGAGGAAAAGTGTATGTGGGAGGGCTAGGCAGGAGGGGGGAAAGTGGAGGGTGGTTCAGGGGGATTGTTATTGTTATTGTTTATTGTTTATTTGAGTATTGTAGTATTTGTGCACTATGGGGGACTAATAGAAGTAGAAATTTATTATACATAATATGGAAGGCAGATTGAGAATATTGACCTTAAATGTCAAAGGGTTAGGAAACATAATAAAAAGAAAAAGAATAGAATCTTTATTAAATAAATCTAAAGCAGATATAATATTTCTTCAAGAAGCACACCAAAATAAAGATGGAGTGAATGAATTGAAGTTGAAATGGGCAAATACATCCTGGGCGGTCAAAAAACTGTGGAATAGGACATTAACATTAACAGCATGTCAAGATCTGAAGGAGAACTGTTGGAAGATGTTCTATAGATGGTACATAGCCCCTGACATAATATCAAGGATATATAAAACATCTAGTAATAGATGTTGGAAGTGTAAAAAAGAAGTAGGAACTTTTTTTCACTGTTGGTGGTCATGTGCCAAAGCATGAGAGTTCTGGGTAATGATTCATACCACAGTTGAAGAGATATTGAAAGCATCTTTACAGATGAGACCTGAAAAGTACTTGCTATGTATTTTTGATGAGCCCATGGACAAAGATATTGAGAAAATAATGTTTAATTTAATTCTGGTGGCCAGAATTACTTACGCACGACACTGGAAACTAGAAACCATCCCCACAGAAGAGGAATGGGGAATTAAGGTGATTGATCTTATGTACTTGGATAAATTAACAAGTGCTATTAGAAATAAGAGTATGAATGAGTTTGAGAAGGAATGGAAGGAAATAAGAGAATATTTGTGTAAAATATGGGGAAGGGAGATAGACATTGGATTTTGATGTAATTATCTAAGACAATCTAAACAGAAAGGAAGTCTGAGAACCCCTGTCTGTTAAGGAAAATTAAATAGGAGGTTTAAGCCCCCGTGAATATAAGGCATAATAGAAAGAGGGGCAGAGAGGAATTTGGACAGAATAGTCTTCAGTGATAAAACTTGATGGGAAGTAACGAATGAAATAGAATGAGTAGAAGTCCTTTTTTTAGTATATTTTTATTAATTTTATAATCATACATTATATTATCTAATCAATACTTAGTTATTATAACACATAAAATTACTATAAAATCACAATTTTTCTATTAACTAGTTTCAAAAGTTAACATAGATTCTTTATTATAATTCTATTCAAAAATATTAATTCCTCTACCCCCCCCCCCTCAGTGCTCCCCTTCACCAGAGCTGTTATCCCTTACCTAATCTTTCCAGAATCTCATTTCTTCTCGTGGAGGTAACCTCCCATCTTTTGTCTGTAATACTTTTTTAACAAATACATTCCAAATTTTATCAGTCACTTTCTTTCCAACTTCCTCTTCCTACTTTGAGTCTACTTGTTAACTTATCATTTATTGCCATCTTCCAAACTTCTTTATACCACTCCTCCACTTGTACATTTATTTGCATTTTCCAATGTCTTGCTATAATTAATCTTGCTGCCGTTAATAAATTTGTTATTAAATCCTTTTCTGCTTGGTTCCCATTCTCTTCATTATAAATTGACATCAATGCTATGCTCGGCTTCCTTTCTATATTTCTATTCAGAATATTCTCTATTTTTATAAAAACCATTTCCCAAAACTGCTGTACAAATTTACAATTCCACCACATATGCATATATGTACCTATTTCTTGACAACCTCTCCAACAATATTTAGAGT
The DNA here is from genome assembly GCA_030847615.1 of Gambelia wislizenii. Taxonomy (NCBI): domain Eukaryota; kingdom Metazoa; phylum Chordata; class Lepidosauria; order Squamata; family Crotaphytidae; genus Gambelia; species Gambelia wislizenii. The sequence goes on along the minus strand of JAUMIR010000002.1, from coordinate 249,480,555 downwards.
TATTCTTATCTATATTATGCAATCTTGCTGGTGTCAAATACCATCTCCATATTATTTTATAATAATTTTCTTTTATCCGTATCGACATATTTTTTAGATGTCTTTGTTTCCATATCTTATCCTATTCATGATCTCCAATTTTTTGTTTCAAATCTTCCTCCCATATTCTCCTTAAATATCCCCCTTTGTCTTTTTTCCCCTTATTTTTTATCAATATTTTATATAATTCACTTGTAATACCTTTCATACTTTCATTATCATCCCTCTTTTCACCTTTTTTCACCAAATTTTCAAATTTTGTAAATACCCTTATTTCTTTATGATTCTTTTTCCAATTTTTAATCCATTGTTCTAACTGTATGCAATTAAACCATGAAATTTTCATTCCACATAATTTCTCTCTTATACTCCCTTTCTCATTCATCCATCCTATCCATCCCTCTATTTTATCTAGTCCTCTTTTCTTTAATTCCTTTCCCATTTTTTCCTTCAAATTATTTGGGAATTTTTTTCCCATTATAACCGGTGTTAATACTGAATCAATAGACAAAAATTATCTCTTATATTTATACCATATTTCCCATATATTTTGCAAAAATGGGTTCTCAATTCCTTTAATTTCCTTTTTTGTAAAATTATCAAAAAATATATTCCATATTCTCTTTTCTATTCTCCCTGTTTCTATCTCTAACCATTCTAAATCCCCCTGTCCTACAATTCCTTCTATAACATATCTCAATTGATTAGCTTCATAATATCCTTTTATTTTGGGAAGACCAAGTCCTCCCTCCTTCTGTGATATATACCAAAATAATTTATTTAATCTTGTCCTTTTCCCTCCATTACAATATTTATTCAGCATATTTTGCCATTTTTTCAATTCTACTTCTGATACTTTTATTGGTAACATTCTAAACAAAAAATTTAGTTTAGGTAATATTTTCATTTTAACTAGAGCTACTCCTCCAAACCATGATAGTTGAATATTTTTATATTCTTCCAGCTTCTTTTCCATTTCTTTCCTTAGTACCATAATATTTTTTCTTCTAATTCTTTTAAATCTTTTGTAATATTTATTCCTAAATACTTAATATTACTTTTTAATCTTACTTCTAAGAATGAGTAGAAGTCTGAGTGTTAAGATTGATGAGCAAATTTTAACTGTAAGTTAAAAAAGATAAGAAGATTAGATGAATATTTTGTTTTGATAGATGAATGTAAAATGTGAAGATATATGGGAGAAGAACATAAGGCTGTAAAAGGAATGTACGATTTGATTGTATGTAAGATATGAATATGGATGAAATCTACAATAAAAATTATTTAATAAAAAAAGAAATGGGCAAATACATATGAAGAAGCTTTTGGAACATCAAAATCAAGAGGAGTAGCAACTATTTTGTCGAAAGGATGTGATTTTATTGTTAAGAAAATTTGAAAAGATATAAAAGGAAGATATATAATTATACAAGGAATTAGGGGTAAGGAACAATTCACTTTGGTTAATCTGTATGCACCAAATGAAGGTCAAATAGAATTTTATGAAGAAGTTATTAAAGCTAAAAATGAAATAAGTGAGGGATTTATAATAATGGCAGGAGATTTTAATATTCTAATATGGTAATGGATAAGCAGAAAGATAAATCTAATCCTACTAAAGAGGACAAGAAAATGTATAAAACTGGTTTGAACAAAATTATAAATAGAAATGGATTACGAGATATAGAAGGAAGACAGATGGTTACTTTAACTGGAAGAGTAATAAATATAATAGATATAATTAGAAGAAAGAAAATTAAAGCAGGGCTTATAGCTATAGATATATTTAAAGCTTTTGATTGTGTGGAATGGCCAGCATTAAAAAATATAATGAAAACTTTTGGATTTGGAAAAAAATTTAGGGGTGTGATTGACCAATTGTATAAAAAAAATAAAGCTACAGTAATAGTAAATGATGGTAAGACAGAACAAATAAATTTAACTAGGGGAACAAGACAAGGCTGACCACTTTCCCCAATAATATTTGCTATGGTAATAGAAATATTAGCTAATGTAATTAGAAACAATGAAGATATCAAAGGGATAGGAAATATGGAAGAGATTAAACTGAATATGTTTGCAGATGATACTTTAATAACAATACAAGATCCATTGGAAAAAATGCAAGAGATAGAGAAACATCTGGAAACGTTTGGGAAGATGACAGGTTTACCAGTAAATTGGAATAAATCAGAAATGATGATATTTAATTATACAGAGGCAGAGCAAAAAATATGAAGAGTAAAAAAGAAATATATTAAAATAAAAGACCAAATAAAATACTTAGGAATAAACATTGTGGCAGAATTGGGAAAACTAGAGGAATATTTTTTTACTATGTTAAGGAAAGATATGGAGAAAAGAATAGAGAAATATGGGAAAATTAAATTGTCATGGTTTGGAAGAATAGCGCTTGTTAAAATGAAAATATTACCAAAAATATTTTTTTTATTCAGAATGCTGCCTATTAAAGTATCAGAGATGGAATTAAAAAACTGGCAAAATATGATAAATAATTATTGTAATGGAGGCAAAAGATCAAGAATCAATAAAAATAGATGGTATAAATCCCCCAAAAAAGGAGGTTTAATCCTACCTAATTTAAAGCTATATTACGTAGCGAATCAATTGAGATATATTATTGATAGTGTTGTGGAAGTGAAGGAAATGGAATGGATGGAAATAAATAAACAAGAGATAGAGTTAAAATTAAGAAATATATTTTTTTGTAAACCAAAAAAGAAATTTAGGGAAACAATACAGTCTGTCTCTTTAAAAAATATATTAAATATATGGAATAAATATAAAAAAGCATTAGTTCCAGGAATATCTCCATTAACACTGGTAATATTGTTAGAGGGTTTCCCAGCAAATTTAAGAAATGAAGTGGAAGCAAAATTAGGAGGACAAGAAATAATAAGGTTGAAGGAATGGATGGGGAAAATGAAAAATAAAAATTATATGGAAAAAGTATTAAAGGAGGAAGGATTTACATGGTTTAAACTGATACAGTTAGAACAATGGACAAAAAAATGTTTAAAGGAGGGAAGTTGTAGAAAAAGTACAAAATTTGAGGAATTGATTATAAAAGCTATTCAAGAGAAAAATATTATAAAAGGTATTACAAGCAAAATATATAAAATGTGAATGTATAATGAAGAAGTACAAGATTATCTAAAAGATGTGTGGGAAACAGATATAGCAACTGCAATAGACAAATCTAAGTGGGGAAAAATATGGAATATGCAACATTTGAAAACATTATCAGTAAGAATAAAAGAAAATTACTATAAGATTATATGGAGCTAGTATTTAACCCCAGTAAGATTGAATCAAATAGATAAAAAGCATTCAGCACAGTGTTGGAGGGGATGCCAAGAATTGGGAACGTATTTCATATGTGGTGGAATTGCAAATATGTGCAGAAATTTTGGAAAATAGTAATGAAGGAAATAAGTGAAATACTGGAGATAAATATAACTTTAAGCCCTGAAATAGCATTATTATCATATTGTGAAAAAATACAAGAATCTCACATTGTTAAGGATTTACTAACAAATCTGTTGACAGCAGCAAGGTTAATAATAGCAAAGAAATGGAAAATACAAGGTGAATACAAAATAGAAGAATGGTATGATGAAGTATGGAATATAGCTATAAATGAGAAATTAACAAATATGGTTAAAGAAAAAAAAGGAGGGTTAAATAAGAATGTTTTTGGTGAAAAATGGAGTAAATTTTTAGAATTTGTATTAATAAAGGGGAGAGGAAGCAAACCTGAGTTGGAAACAATGGTATTTTGGAAAGAGGGATGAATGTAAAGGGAAGTCCCTTGGTGGAGGAAATCACTGTTATATATGTTTGTTAAGTTTTATGTAGAAATTGTATGTCGTTTAATTTTAAAAATTAATAAAAATTATTTTTAAAAAATTTCCAGAAAGTTTACATCTCCAGTTGTACATTTGTGCAAACCAAAGAACACAGAGCCAGCATGACATCTCAATACCACATAGGCAGTCAGATTTATCAGCATAACAAAGCTGTAGAGCCAAAGCCAAATCAGAGTGAAGTCTGTTTTCCTGTCTTCACTCTGAATGGGCAAACATTCTTGTCTCATTTGTCCTTCCTCACATACAATCACCAAAACCAATCAGCCAACCAACCAACAAACCAATCAGGGCAAGTGAGAGCAGGTTTGGGTCCTAGTGAATTTTTTCTAGCCCCCCCAAACAAAGGCAGGCAAACTAAAACTCTTTACTGATAACTGACAGAATGTTGGTTGTCATCATTATTTTCTTTGAACTGCACCAATTCTTACAATGGATGTCCAAAGCTCTCTCTCTCTGGCTTTTCTTCGCAAACGAAGATTCAGGAAGGACTTTTTTCAGAATTGGGTTTATCCTTCGAGCCTGTGCAATGGATTTTTCTGGTGGAGCACAAAGTGCACAGAACTGGCCTCACCCTTTAAACCAAAGGTTCATCTGCTGTGGCCTTGCAAGCATGGACGGTAGCAGCAAGGTCCTCGGGTTGTAGGTTGGATTAGAGTTTCCTTCTCTTAGACGGTTGACCTTACAGGGTTGGACGAGCACCATCTGCCCGGGTTTGGGATTAGAGTTTTCCTTCTCCTAGGATGGTTGCCATAAGGCTAGAGAGTCCATCCTGCCCTTTGACGCTCTTTGTCAGACCCTTCGGTTTTGACCTGGCTGGCATGGGAGGCCCTACCGGTGGCTATTATGCCACTGCCAGCATAGCTCAAAATTTCATTAGGGTACGCAAGCCTCTCCCCCACGTCAAGGGGGCGTCAATGGGGAGGATGTCCAAAGCAACTGACAATTCATTATACTACTGAGAAAGACAAAAATATATGCAATCTAGGAAGGTCCTGGGGCAACCTTTGGACTGCTAGGCCATGGCAACTTTTAGCATATCCCCCTCCTTCCCTCATTGACTCTGCATAATATAGATGCATCTGGGAAAAGGCAGGGTACCCATATCAAATATCCCAATCCAAGTGAATGGAATGATAAGCAATCAGATGTTTTGGTGGGAAGGGAAAGCTGTCTGTCTATGATGGGAGGAAGACTAGATCCCCATCTTGATAACTGATGCTACTAATTATGTTTAGCCCTGGTATCTGCAAGTGAAGAGGCACAGCATATGCAGTAGCTCTTTGGGTATGCTGTTCTCTTTGTCCAGTGCTTATAGGCCGCCCTAGAGGGCATATACTTTACTTAGCTTTAGCTGGCCTGGGTTGATGAAGCGTGACATCAAAAGCACATCTGAATCATGGAAACCATCAACTGAGAAATGAAGAAATTGCTGCAAATGGCAGGCAACACAGAGGGGCGGACTTCTCCATTTGCCTAACGGGAGGACACTGCCATGCTGATCCAGAGAGACCGCTCTGCTCAGAAGTGGCTGTCATTCAAAGGAAGCTAAGCATCCGAGGTCCAAGCCAGAAGAGGTGGGGGCGGGGGCAGGGGAAAGGAACTGCTAAGGGTCACTGAGCTTAATCAGGCCCAATTGATCCAAGATTCCCAAGCTATAATTCCACTAGCGGCAAAGTCTGTCCAAGGATGGGTAGGATGCTCTGCTGTGCATCACGGAGCACAAATTGCTATCTCAAGGACTGTAATCACAGAGGCTGGATAATAAAAGCTGGAGGAATCAGACAGTAGGCTGAGAATGGCTGACGGGGACATAGAGAACCAAGTCCGGTGCGGAAGAGTCCCTGACCTAGGGGTCTTTCCATCTAAATCCAGGATTTTCAGAAGTTCATGGCAGATTGTCTAGCAATGATAGGTTTCTAAACAACAGAAATGACTCGTTTCAAGTCAGACTGGAAACCACAACCCTTCTGACCTGAAAGCCTTGCTTTCTCGGGTGTCTGGCAAACTGGTTGTGTTTGTATTACAGTGAAAGAGGAAGACACACAGCATATGGAGGTGCTTCCAAATTTATTGAAATTCGACATGTTCTAGAGCTGAGCTTTGACATGCAAAGCAGGCAGGGCTAGGGATGGGTGGAATTCAGTTGCTGTTTTTTTTTAATAAGAACTTGACAAAATTTTCAGATTTTTTCATACATCTGAAAGAAAGAACTTAAAATTAAAAATAAAAATAAAAATTGAATATGACATGGAAAGAAAGAAGATTCACCAAGCCACCTGGAGGTCTTTGCTTTGCTTTGCTTTGCTTAGCTTAGCTTTCAAATATCTGGCTTTGAAACCTTGGCTACTCAAGCCATGTTTGTGGTACTGAATTAGGCATTGTCATATCTTGTTTCCATGCAACACTTCATCTTTAATGCCTGCTAGATAAGGGGTGAGTGAATGGTGGCTCTCAAAACTGAATCAGTTTTGTCCATTTACTCAATTTTCCCAGGGGTACAGAGCCAACATGGCATAGTGGTTTGAGTGTTGGACTACGACTATGGAGACCAGGGTTCGAATCCTTGCTCAGCCATGAAATCCACTGGGTGACCTTGGGCAAGTCACACTCTCTCAGCCCTCAGAGAAAGGCAGTGGCAAACCTCCTGTGAACAAACCTTGCCAAGAAAACCCCATGATAGGTTCGCCTTAGGGTTGCCATAAGTTGGAGATGACTTGAAGGCACACAACAGCAACAGCAAAAGTTGCAGCCAAGTGAAGCTGACAGAGGGGGTCGCTTTGGTGAGCATTTTCTAACTGGGAAAGGGGAGGCGTGAGCCTTGTGATGGGGAGGCCTCCAAGTACTGCTGCTTGAAGGTGACTGAAGGGACCAAAGGTAAAAAGTCTGGCAAGAGCTAGCTTTCTCAAGAGCTGCTGAGTTTTGAAGGGCTCCTTAGCAAGCCAGCTCCCTGCACCCAACAATCTTCCTGATTTTTTTTTTTTAAAGGCAAGGCATATGGCTCCTCTTGGGGAGACCTCCACAAGCTGAGTGATGAGGCCTTGCAGGCCTAATACAGGCCCTGGAGTGGGCCTTCCCTGGACATACTTTAAACAGAGGAGGACTTCACATGGAAGTCTATCCTTTGTACAAGAGGACAGATGACCAGTGTTACTGAGATAAGATTGCTTGAGCACTCCACCAACACCATGACTAAAAAAGCTGGAGAGAGAGCCCTGAAAGGAGGTTCCTGAGGTTTAAGATTATAGAGATTATCAGACACAGCTGATGTGGTGCCAGAATAATGACAACTGAATGCAAAAGGATGCCAATATCACATGATGTCATCCTTTTGCATTCTGCTGTCATTATTCTGGTGTTTCTTTTTATTGACGGTTTGAGCCATGACTAGAACGCCCATCCCGGTTTGGCACCAGCATTGCTGACATTTGTTTTTTAATTTAAAAATAAAGACATCTGAAACCTCGCACCATTGTCCTGCTGTGATTCCAGCGTCAATAGGCGGTCCTGCCAGAACACTTCTGGGTGGGATGGTGAAAACAAGGTAGGCTACCCTCTTTTTATGAACCTCCCCAGGCGACTTGTTAGTTTTTTAGTGTGTTTATGTGTTTTAAAAAACTTTTTGTGTGCATTTTTCTTTTTACTAGCTATATACGGTGTAACATATACCATTATCTACATATATAAAACACTTCGGTATGTTTCTACTCCCACTCTGCTGATTGGCCACTTAGGGAACATGTCAAGAGTACAATAATTTGACACATTAATATATAACCTTTCAAATCAACTATAATGGCTAGCTTCATGCCAAGAGGCCCTCTGCCACTGCCATGCAACATAGACACATAGACATACACACACCATGCACGCCAGGACATGAAGGTAGGCATTAGCCTGTAGAGCCCAGTTTAGGTGCTTCAGATTGTCCCCCCAGGTAGTGGGGTTTGCAGATCCTTTTTGCATGGTCTAACAAGGTTTTTATTGTGCTTCTTTTTGTTCTGGGAGCACAATAAAAAGACAGTAAAAACATTGCATAATAAAAACATTGGTAGATCTGCGAACCCCGTTACCTGGTGAATGAACTGAAGCACCTAAACTGGGCCCTACAGGCTAATGGCTACTCCAGATCAGAAATCACAAGAGTAGCCAGACCCAGAAAAAAACACAGGAATGAAGAAGAAAAACAGCCACCCAAAGGGAAGGTATTTTTTACCATACATCAAAGGTGTCACAGACAGAATAGGGAAACTGATGAGGAAACACAACCTCCAAATGATCTACAGACCAACCAAGAAAATTCAAGAAATGCTATGTTCAGCAAAGGACAAAATAGACCCTCTCACAGCTGCAGGAGTTTACCACATGCCATGCAGCTGTGGACAAGTTTACATAGGGACCACTAAACACAGTGTGCAAATGTGAATCAAGGAACACGAGAGACACTGCAGACTGGGCCAGCCAGAAAAATCAGCAGTAGCAGAACATGTTATAAACCAACCTGGACACAAAATATTATTTAAAAACACCGAAATTCTGGACCAGGCCAACAACTATCACATCAGAATGCACAGAGAAGCTATTGAAATCCACATACACCTGGACAACTCCAACAAGAAAGAGGAAACCCTTAAAGTAAACAAAGTTTGGGTACCAGTCCTGAAAAACACCAAAATCAAAACTCAACACATGCAAATGAACTGCACCCAGAGACAGAGGGATTTCCAGCAGACAACGGTCCATTAGCCAAACAGACACTAATCCTCCTTGCATATCCTCCCACCCTAGGAACTAGCCAGTCAAATACACAAATTTACATATCCTCTCCAACAGGGACCCCACACACCCCTACCCCATCATTCTCTGAAGATGCCAGCCACAGTGCAGGCAAAACGTCAGGAATAAACTCTTCCAGAATATGGCCTCACAGCCTGGGAAAAAACCACAGAAAACCTATAGATACAGGATATGAAAGCCTTCGACTTCACACTCTCCATATATTTGGACTACAACTCCCAGCAGCACTATAACCAGCATAGCCAGTTGGGAGGATTCCTAGGCATTGCAGTCCAACAACATCAGGAGGGGTGCAGGATTCCTGTCTCTGTTGTACATAAACCAAATATTCTACCCCCACCCAAAAATGCTTTTTCCTCCAACAGAAGCTAAATTCAGAAAGCTTTTCTGTGGGTCTTCCCCAGAGATTTAGAAAATGACTTGTCATGGACTATAGCTCCCAGAATATTCCAGCTAGTGTGATCACTGCCTATGCTGGCTGAGGATTCTGGCATTTCTGCTCCAAAAAAAGTCACTTTCCCAAGCTGGTCTAGTCTTCCCACGGATTAAGGAAAGGAAGCATGTCGAAACATTATCTAAACTAAATGATTTGAGGCACATGCATGTGTGTGGCATGTTTGTGTAAAAGCTTCTATTTATCTGAAACACTCTGTGGCCAGCATCCTATTAGTGACATAGATGATGATAAGTCCACATTATGGTTGCATATGTAGTTTTTTTACTTGATGTTCACTTCTTCCCTCTGCAATGTCCAACATACCCCAAGACTCACCGTTTTGTTGCAATAGCCTCCCCCCTCCCATGATGATGCATCTGGCTATGTCCCCCAAGCCAAGAACAAACAGATGATACCATTCTCTGAGACCTCCAGAGGATCCTCTTGGTGGAAGATGTCCTCAGTCTGCATCTGGCTGTGGGAGACATAGCCAGATTTTTCTCTTGGCCCCTCTACTCCAGCAGCAATGGGATGGCCATGGAGGGTTATTGCAGCCCAACAGTCCTGGTGTGGTGAGTTTGGATCCATAGTGGAGTTTATTTATTTATCTATTTATTTATTTAGAGTATTTATACCCCACTCATCAGCCACAAAGACTCTCAGAGCAGCTTACAAATTGTTGTTGTTATTGTTTTATTTTATTTATATGCCACCCTTCTCTCAAAATGAGACTCAAGGTGGCTCACAAAAGACATATTTTGTTAATTGTTAATTTGACAGTTGCCTTCCCTCATGTTTACAATTTGAGACAGGAAACATAAGGGAAAGGGGATGGCAGTGTGGGAGGGGATTAAGTCCCACAGATACTGCCTCTTCTTCTGTCCCTCTGAGGCCAGGGAAGAGGCACTTGGGATGGAGGGAGGGCCTTCCTTCTGCTTCTGGGTCTTGGCATGGTGGAGCTGTGCCTGCCTCCTCTTCTCTCGCTCTGAGGCCAAGGCAGAGGAAGTGGGGATGGAGGGAGGGCCTTTCCTCTGCTTCTGGGCCTAAGCATGATGGAGCCGTGCCTGCCTCTTCTTCTTTCCCTCTGAGGCCAGGGCAGAGGCGGTGAGGATGGAGGGAGGGCCTTCCATCTGCTTCTGGGCCTTGGCATGATGGAGCTGTGCCTGCCTCTTCTTCTCTCTCTCCGAGGCCAGGGCAGAGGCAGTGGGGATGGAGGGAGGGCCTTTCCTCTGCTTCTGGGCCTAAGCATGATGGAGCCGTGCCTGCCTCTTCTTCTCTCTCTCCGAGGCCAGGGCAGAGGCAGTGGGGATGGAGGGAGGGCCTTCCATCTGCTTCTGGGCCTTGGCATGGTGGAGCTGTGCCTGCCTCTTCTTCTCTCTCTCCGAGGCCAGGGCAGAGGCAGTGGGGATGGAGGGAGGACCTTTCATCTGCTTCTGGGCCTAGGCATGATAGAGCTGTGCCCATCATACACAGTTCTGCATGTTGAACTCTTAATACTACACTCAGTGATGTAAAATCTCAGCCTGGGTCTGAGTTGGCTTAGGCACTCCAAATATGTCAAAAGATTTAGGTTGTTCCCCCCCCCCCACTCCTCTCAGCTCATTTGAAGTGGATTATTTAACCATTTTCCTTTTTAAAGTGAGTGTAAGTTAATTTATTTTCCATGGAGGCAATTGATCCTAACATTAAACTCTCTTTAACTGTTGAGAATTTCAATGGGAGAATTAAACACATGCCTAAATTTCTCCTATTGATGTAAATGGGAGTTAAAAGAGTAGAGATTGGGTTGGATCATGTTGACTGTTTTGGAGGTGTTTTTCTTTAAGGTCTCTCCCTCCACCCTCTGTGCTTTTCTTTCTTCAACTAGTGTAGCCCTACTGGCTGAGAACTGAATGAGCTAAGATCCAGGAAATTCAGATTTCACCTGAGCCATGAACATACCAAGTAGTTTTCTTGGTCAGTATTTTCATAATTTTTATTCTCACACTTTCCTCTGCAATATGACGGTAATATAATAATGACCAGCCTTACAAGGCTATTGTAAAGATTTATTGAGATGATATATACAGAGTGCTTTGGAAACTAAAAGAGCTATAAAAATTACAATGATTATTAACCACTTGAGACTAGGAAAGAAGAAGAAAGATCATGGAGTCAATCCTTTGGGAATAGAAAAAAGGTGGAAAATAGAATGTAGGAAGAGCCTTGCTAGATAAAACTGAAGGTCTATCTCAGTCTTCTCTAACCTAGGTCTCTCCGGATGTCCTCAGCTAAGCATGGCCAATGGACAGTTATGGTAGGACTTGTGGCCAAGGTTGGGGAAAGCTGGTCTATCTATCCCAGCATCCTCTTTCCTACATTGGCCAACTTAGATGCTTTCAGGAAGCCCCAAAGCTGTCTTGGAATTCATAGCCTTCTGCAGCTGCTGTTCCCAAGCAGCTAGTATTCATGGTATATTGCCAATGCCCATACTATCTATGGGATTCTGAGAATTATTGTCCAAAAGGAAACAAGTTCCTGGGAGAATCACCAGGGTTTTTATTTTTTAAGGGACAATGGTCAACTTGAGTTTTCGTCCAATGCAAATAGCAGGCCAAGGAGGGCCAGTGTAAATCAGAACTCTGGCATGGGCAATGTATTAGAGTGTATGTAAAGCTGAGATTTCAGGCCCACACACCCATTCCATTGTGGGCCTATCTGGATATCATAGAATCATAGAATTGCAGAGTTGGAAGAGACACGAGGGCCATCCAGTCCAACCCCCCTGCCACGCAGGAAATCTTGATCAAAGCATCCCCGACAGATGGCCATCCAGCCTCTGTTTAAAGACCTCCAAGGAAGGAGACCCCACCACGCTCCGAGGGAGTGTGTTCCACTGCCGAACAGCACTTACTGTCAAAAAGTTCCTCCTCATGTTGAGGTGGAATCTCTGTTCCTGGAGCTTGCACCCATTGCTCCGTGTTCCAGTCTCTGGAGCAGCAGAAAACAAGCCCGCTCCATCCTCAGCGTGACATCCCTTCAAATACTTAAACAGGGCTATCATATCGCCTTTTAACCGTCTTTTTTCAGGCTAAACATACCCAGCTCCCTAAGTCTCTCCTCATAAGGCACCGTTTCCAGACCTTTCACCATTCTAGTTGCCCTTCTCTGGACACGCTCCAATTTGTCAATATCCTTTTTGAATTGTGGTGCCCAGAACTGGACACAGTATTCTAAGTGAGGTCTGACTAAGGCAGAATAGAGTGGCACTATTACTTCCCTTGATCTAGACACTATACTTCTATTGATACAGCCCAAAATCGCATTGGCCTTTTTAGCTGCCGCATCGCACTGTTGGCTCATGTTCAACTTGTGGTCTACTAGGACTCCTAGATCCCTTTCGCACGTAGTCTCATTCAGCCAGGTCTCTCCCATCCTATATTTATGCATTTCATTTTTCCGCCCTAAATGCAGTACTTTACATTTCTCCGTATTGAATTTCATTTTGTTAGCTTTGGCCCAGCTCTCCAGTCTATCCAGGTCATTCTGAATTTTGATCCTGTCCTCTAGGGTATTAGCTACTCCTCCCAATTTGGTGTCATCTGCAAATTTGATAAGTATGCCCCTAATTCCCTCATCTAAGTCATTGATGAAGATGTTGAATAGCACTGGGCCCAGGACAGAACCCTGTGGCACCCCACTGGTCACATCTTTCCAAGACAAAGAGGAGCCACTGCTGAGCACCCTTTGGGTTCGGCTGGTCAACCAATTACAAATCCATTGAACAGTTAACTTGTCTAGCCCACATTCTACAAGCTTGTTTGCAAGAATGTCATGGGGAACCTTGTCAAAGGCCTTACTGAAATCAAAGTATGCGATGTCCACAGCATTCCCTTCATCTACCAAGCTGGTAACTTTATCAAAAAAAGAGATCAGATTAGTCTGGCATGACTTGTTTCTCTGAAACCCATGTTGACTTTTTGTGATTATGGCATTGCCTTCTAAATGTTCACAGACTCTCTGTTTAATGATCTGCTCTAGAATCTTCCCTGGTATTGATGTCAGACTAACTGGACGATAATTGTTGGGATCCTCTTTTTTCCCCTTTTTGAAGATGGGAACAACGTTTGCCCTCCTCCAGTCTGCTGGGACTTCTCCTGTTCTCCAGGAGTTCTCAAATATTATTGCCAATGGCTCTGAGATTATATTTGCCAGCTCTTTTAATACTCTTGGATGTAGTTCATCTGGTCCTGGAGATTTAAATTCATTTAGATTAAGAAGGTATTCCTGTACTACCTCTTTACTTATTTTGAGCTGGATTTCCCCTATTGTGTCCTCTGTTCCATTCTCCTCAGGTTGGTCCTCTTTTTCCTTTTCTGAAAACACTGAGGCAAAGAAGGTGTTGAGTAATTCTGCCTTTTCTCTGTCCCCTGTTAGCATTTTGCCATCTTCTCCACGTAGCGGCCCCATCATTTCCTTCTTCCTCCTTTTGCTGTGGACATACCCAAAAAAACCCTTTTTATTGTTCTTAACCTCCCTAGCAAGCCTGAGCTCATTCTGCGCTTCAGCTTTTCTGACTTTACTCCTACACGTGTTTGCTATCTGTTTGAATTCTTCTTTGGTGATTTCCCCCCTTTTCCATTTCCTATACATGTTCCGTTTAAAACCTAGCTCCATTGAAAGTTCTTTAGTCATCCATCCTGGTTTCTTGAGACACCTCCCATTTTTCTTCCTCAATGGTACTGTTTGAAATTGTGCCTTCAGTATCTCCCTTTTGAGAAAGTCCCATCCGTCCCATATATCTTCTTTTGATTGCTTGTACTGTAGGAAAAGCCCCCCGCCATTTGTTTGATTTTAAAAACCAGGCCCATACTTGCTATTTGGAGGTTGATGTAGCTGGTCCTGACCCTTTGAGTTAGGCCTGGGAAATTCTGTAGCCCTCCAGATATTGTTTGGCTCCATTTCTAGTTGTTGGTGAAGCTCTGTTCTTCCAGTGAACTGCAGGGAGTCTAAAGGGGTACCGTTTGGTCATGGGAAGAACATGGGAATTTCTTTTATTTTTTTCTGTCGGATTTCTCCCACAGCATCACAGCACCCTGACTGAAGTTTTTCTGAGGCACTGGAGAATGGGGCACTGGTAAATGACATCACAGGGTTTGTTGAGAACAGGCAGCTGGAGAGACCCCTCAGGGTCCTGCTGCAACTGCTTGTCCCAACGTGCCCTGTGACTGGGAGAGCACAGTCAATGTCATTACCCAGCACCTTGATCTCCAGCACCTTGGAAACACTTTGGTCAGAGGATTGCCAGGCAACAAAGGTAGGTTTTGGGGGGTCGTGTCAATGTGAATCCCCCGCAGTTACGAGATCATAAGTCCAGCTTATGCACTTGTAACTGCTGACCAGGATGCCAGTGATTATATACAAATGATAAAAACATATTGGCTGAGATCCTACATCATGTCAGCATAGTGTAAATGTCTGCTGGTGGAATAATGCCATGCTAGCATGATGCTGTCCCGGTACTGAATACAGATATAGTGCAATATGTGAGAATCAGTGTGTGTAGTTGTCATCTCATTGCACATTGCATAATGTGCAAAGTCCATCTTATGACATCGCAACTGCTCAAGAAGATGCTAGGATTTTTTATTTTTTTTAAAAAAAGATTTAATTTAATTTAAGCTTTTGATCCCTTTGAAATCCCACAGATGACTCTTACCTGAGGAAGAACTTTCAAATTCACTTCAACCTTTTGCTTGAAGCAAATGGCAGAAGCATCACAGAGCAGTTTGAATGACTAGAGCTGAGTCATTTTGCTAGAATGACAAGAAACTCCCATGTCTTCCCCCACCCTCCTCCAAACCCCTTCTTCTCTTTGGATGTTCAACTAGGAACTCCCTCATGATTAATATTTAATTAAACATTTAATTAATTTATAATTAATTAATTAGCATCCCACCTTTTCCCAACGAGGGACCCAGGGCAGTGTTGGGATGGTAGTGGGAGCTCAGTTCTTTCGTAATAGTAATCGAGAAGCTTCGCAATAAATCCTGTAGGATTCAATTTCTCTTTGAATGGGGCCTGAAACAACAATGCCAATACTTTCAGATTGTGCTATCCCCCCCCCCAAAAAAAAACTTTTAGGGGGAAAAAGAGAAATCCTTGAGATAGATGGCATTACTGGAGTGAAAAAGAAAAAGAAAATCATAACCTAAGAGATATGAAATCGTACAGAGATTGTACACAGCCACAAACAAACAGATGCATAGAGGAGGCAGTTCCTACCCTTATTTTATTTATTTATTAGATTTATACCACATATCACCCCTCTTCATTAGGTACAGTGAGGTAACTGTCTCAGGAAGCAGATGTTGGAAGGCTACAAGAGTAGCACTCTTCTAACCTTCTACCGGAGCCCTCCATCCATGCCCTGGTCTTTGAGGGCAGAGTTGCTGGTGCCACCTGCCTTGTCCTGCATGCTCTAAGTTAGCCAGCTCCTCCTGGCAGCTGGTGGCACCTTTTCAGTGGGCCACTGAACCTGCTCTCAGCTTTAGTCTGAACTTCAAAAGAACTTCCTAAGGTGCTGCATCCATCGCCCCCAATAGGTCCAGCACTTGGAAGAGATAATTTAAAGTTAAGACTAAAACCCAGAGGAGATTCATTGCCCCTCTGCAATGGACAGCCCCAGCCGCCACTGCTTGTTACCTGGTGTTGGAGGGGACTCTAATCCCATTGCAGGTATTGAAATGGAATACAGGGGCCAGTTTAGTTGCCTTTTAGACATGGAATAGAGGTAGGGGAAGGTATCATGACCTTTGAACTAAATCAGCAAAACTGGCTGGATCCGGCATAACATGTGCCATTTAAAAAACTCCCCCCAAATGCCCATTTAGATCTCACAACAACCTTGTAAGGTCAGCTGGTGCATTTTAAATTCCCCCCCCCCCTTCTCAGCGTTCCACACTTTCCCCAGAATTGCTGAGGGTGATTTGCTGTGTTGCCCTGCCGCCACCACCAGTTGACTGCCTGGGTTCTATTGCAGCAGCAGCAGTGGCATCCCACCACCACCACCAGTTGACTGCCTGGGTCCCATTGCAGCCCGTAACTGGTGAGTGGCTGACGGAATGAGAGGAGGGAGGGGCCCTTGTGAAGCTGGGAGTGTAGATGCAGATTGAGTGGCAGGAGTGGATTGTGAGGAGGAGAGGGAATGTGCATATGGGTGGTGATTGGTTGGGTGTGTTTCCTGAGCAGCCAATCAGAACACTGGGAAAGGAAATATACTCAAGAGTTGAAAACATACTCCAGCCTATTGTACATACCCAAGCCTTTTATATAGATTGATGTTTTGGGGTCTCTCTTGTACATGCTCCCTCCCTCCCTCCCTCCCTCTGGTTTTGTCTAGACAATGAAAAAAATCCTCACGTAATGCAAAGAGAATACCGTTTGTCTTGATGGGATCCCGTGGGGGATTCGCCATATTCAAAAGGAGGGGGGGTCAAAAACTCCATGTACTGCATGATAACACAATAACAGCCTTTGCTTTTTCTCACAAAGTTTTTTTAAAAATACACAGAAATGCACATTCCAACCTGTTTGGATAACCAATTCGCATTGGGGCACATCGCTGAAGTCAAAACGTGATTGGTCAGATGTGCGCAGGAGTGGGCTTGCCAGTGATGAAGTGGCTGGAGCTGCCATTGTTCATTTTCACGGAATCAATTGTGTGTAATTTTCAAGTGTTAAAGCAATATATATATATATATATATATATATATATATATTCTCTCCGGCTTTTCTTCACAAACGAAGATTCAGGAAGGACTCATCCAGCGCTTTCTGCAAGCGCACTGATGACTGAAAAGGGATAAACAAGTCCGGTTGCAGAAAGCACAGCAGAAGGTCTCCTTGGATGATGTTTCCGGATTGTGATTCTTTCTGTGTTGTCGTTTCTCTTCAAGACTTGTTCGGCGTGAGTTCTCAAATAAGGCTGCAGCTTTATGGATAGTGTGTCTCCATGCCTCCCGATGTGAGGCCAGGGTGGACCATTGTTGGTGATCAATTTGGCTGAGCCTGAGATGTTGTTTCAGGGAGTCCTTGTATTGCTTTTTTGGAGTGCTCCTCTTACGCTGACCCATAGAGTACTATTTTTGGGAGGTGATGGTCCTCCATCCTAGAAATGTGCCCTGCCCAGAGCAGCTGTGTTCTCAATATCATGGCCTCAGTGCTAGTGATCCCTGCTTGCTTAAGGACAGCAACATTCGTCACATAGTCAGTCCAGTGTATATTTAGGATTGTGCATGTACACTGCTGATGAAAGCGTTTGAGGAGTCGTAAGTGTTGGCGATAGGTGACCCATGTTTCAGACCCATAAAGGAGAATAGACAGTACAATGGCTCTATGCACACACACACACACACACACACACACATATGTGTGTGTGTGTGTGTGTGTATGCAGAAGATTGCTTTTATGCGTCTCGGATTTAAGGAGTGGGGGAAGGGGAACTCGCAACCACTATCTTTATCCGTAGGCATGCTCCATGTGAACTTCAAACCACAGATAGCTTTCCAAACCAGCAATCCTGCGAATGCATCACAGAGACAAATGAATGCTGCTGTGATGGCGAGTTAATGTGTTATTTTCTGCAATTAATTCTCCCATCTAGCTGAGCCCCTTCTCTCTCTGTCTCCCTACCTACCTCTCTTTGTGTCCCTCCCCCTCCCCCCCTCTCTCACACGTATACTGACTAATTACAAAATGAAAGTGTATGTTGTTGCCCTGCTTGGAAGAGGCTCTCTCAGCTCTAAGATCAATTGCTGTGTGGAGGTTGCCTGCCTTTGATCCCATTTCTGTGTCGATTCAGTATCATCCTCTGAGACGAGTGATAGGATCAATGTGGATCGAGCAAAATGTCCACTTGGATATGCCAAGAGCCTTATCTAGACTGGACGCAGACAGATAACAAGCCTGGAGGTGAGTCCTACTGTAGATCTCTAAGAGTTATCTCCACCTGACAAAGTGCAGGATATTCATCCTGAAACATAATTTCTCTCTTTTTCTCTTTCTCAATCTCTCTTCCCTCCCCACACTCAAATACACACATGCTTGTTGTTCACTCATTCTGAGCCTCTGTACCCTCCACTGGTATTCTTTCTCATGAATAGCTTTCCTACAGTTAACGTTACAAAGTTGGAGGTGTGTGTGTCCAATATCTGGAATCTATTAGATCTGAGATTTGGTCATAAAGTCAAATATGAGACCATGAGGCTGGATTTTAAAGTCATTCCAACAGCTACAATCCTGAGTTTGTAGCTATACATACAATGACAGGGAAATGTAGCCAATTACAGCAGTATCTGTATGACACATGTCTTTTAAGACACAAGTCCATTGGGTCCACAATATACATGGCTAAAATGTATACAACACATTTTATTTTAGGAGTTATCTAAACGGTGAAAAAACTCACAGAATGCATGGAGAATATAATCTGTCCCAGTGGGATCCCACACCTATTTCCCATATTGTGAAGGAGGGGCCCCCAAAGCACCATATACTCCACAGGAAAAGCCTTTGCAATTTCTCCTGTATTTTTTGAAAAACAGTGAGGGGGAATGCTCGTTCCTGCTCATTGAGACAAGCAACCGAATTGATTCACTTTCCCAATACGAGCAGATTATTGGTCGGCCATATGCAGGGGGTGGAGCTTGCTAACAAGGCAAGTGCCTGGAGCCTCCACGTTGGATTTTTGTCTTAGTGAATGAGCGCTAAGGTGATAAAATTGCTTTTTTGTTTGCTTTTTTGTTAAAGCGAAAGGTTGCTCTTTCTCACTTGGGATATGGTTTTTTAAAAAATACTACCAGCAGCAAAAAATTGAGGTAAGTAAAAATGCAAGTAATTCACTCATGGCCACCATTTTGATTGCAGGCATGCCCATTTGCACAGCAAGCATGGATAGCTTTGCATATCTGTGATCTGCCCCAAAACACAAAAAAACCTTTAAGAGAAATAGTTGCTGCGAATTGCCATTACACATCTTTTTGCCTCATATAGACAAGCCCATTTTCCTTAAAAAAGAAAAAGGAAATAACAGCCATACCTTTATAGGAGATGATGTTTCTCCCCATTCTGGTTCCATACCTCTGCTGGCACATGGACTAGAACTGGGCACTGTCCCTGATACTTTGGATGCTGGATAGGGGTGGTGGGAGTTGTAGTCCAACCAATCTGGAAGTTGCCAGTTTGGAGCATGCTACACTAAAGATATAGGATTGCATTCAGTCTCACAGTTACGAATGCTCAACCTAGAGCTACACATCCATATTGCTCCATATTCAGAGTCCCTATGTAGTCATGATCATGGCACTATTGCAGTGATCATAACTGCCTTCTGAAATCTATTTTACTGGACATCTGGTCCAAGAGAAGGTCCATTCTGCTGGTGATTGAGACATAGGCGGGTGACACAGGCCCTTCCTACCCAGTGAGTGTGGTTGCAACAAAGAATTGCAACAAGGGTCCCGCTTCTGACAGTCACAGCTTCATTCACTGGAAGGAGAAGGTGGGGTGGAGATGTCACCCTCCTTGCATCCCAATCACCTACTTTAGTGGGCATCAGCTGCAATGAGAGAAGGAGGTCTGTTCTGCTGGCAATCAGGAGAACATTTCCACTCTTCTTAGCAGTGAGCAAGGCTGTGACAACCAGAAGCCAGGTCCCTGTCCAACAATTCCTTGTCACAACCTCACTCACTAGCAGGAAGGGGTTGGAGACATCACCCACGCATGCACTGATCACCAGCAGAATGCAGCTCCTTCTCTTGGTATGGCTGATTCCCAGTAAAGTAGGTTTTTGGGAGGTGGGTGAGTGGGCCGGAAGATGCTACTAGATTCCAGTCTATATATAAATCAGTCTCCTCCTACAACATACCTGGTCTGTTTCCCTACTTCAACATTTGTGTGGCAATTCATTCTGTATCCAGGAAGCTCTTATTATTTAAATATTGAAATTAGCTATGGTGTATGGGTGGCTTTGAAAATGACACAAAGGCTCTAAGAAGCAAAACTAAGTGGCTTTAGGACTGAGATGGGATGGTCAACCAGCCTGCAAACACCCATCAAAAAAAAGAGGACAGACTTCCTTTCTAACTGACACAAAGACCAACCAATCAGGACTATATGTAGCCAGACTCAAATGGTGGGAATTGCTTTGCAACTGACACAAGAGCCAGTCAATCTGGACTGTGCAAATCCAGCTTCTGTTCTGGACTAGAAAGGTCCATCTAGAGTCTAATCTTTAGAAAAAGACATGCAGGGAACATGCTTCCACACCATTTAAATAATATGCATCTGTCTTAGATCAAATTAGATGGATACTACTTCTGCTGTTCCAATACTAAACAGTAACTACATTGTATTTTAGTTAACACACTAACATTAAAATGCTTGGAAGTAAGTCTCAGTGTGTTGAATGAGCTTATGTCAGGATCAGGTCTTAAAATGACTTTTTCCTCCATTAATTCTGTGTGCTTGGTGACCGTTTATGTTTTGCATTCCTTTGAAGTGTAACAAATTGATGTACTGAGAATAGTGAGAGAGGATGGGTTCTGAGTAAACAAATGGTTGGAAGGATACTGCAGCAGAAGGGGGAGATGGATATTTGGAGAACCAATGGATGAGTTGCCCGCCAGATTTTGGCTGATTGTAAATACTTTATATTACAGTTGTCCCTCCATATCCACGGATTTAAGTATTCATGGCTTGAAAATATTCTTTAAAAAATAATAATCCAAAAAGCAAACCTTGATTTTGCCATCTTATATAAGGGACACCATTTTGCTATGCCATTGCATATAATGGGACTTGAGTATTCACAGATTTTGGTATCCATGGGAGGTCATGGAACCAAACCCCAGTGAATATGAAGGGACAACTGTATTATGTTTTTTCTTTGTGCTTCATTCGAAGCAACAATGTTGTACTGTTAACTCTTTAGATTTCTGTTAGTAATAAAGCTTACTGTTTAACCCTGAAGCTGTTGACTACTGAGTCTGAAGAAGGGGGTACATGACAGCTTACTCCCAGGTCAACATGCATCAGGTGGCAGCCTTATTACCTGTTATTCATATTTTCTTTCAGAACAAATAGTGAAGAATGGGGTAAATGCAACTCTCCCCACCCTCCAAAACCCCAGCTAATAGTGAAAGAGACAGTTCTTCTCTCCACACCTCCTCTGCATAATGTATGGCCATTACATATTGCCCAATTAGTGATTATTTTACAAGCATAGAGACTCAGACTCTAGTCAATGTAGACACCGTTAAACTGGCAAGCTTAACAGAAACTTGGTACCCCATGTGCTATGAAGCAGCCTAACCATACTAGCTGGGGATGGTGGGAGTTGGAATGTGCAGAAGAAGAAGAGTTAAGCATTCCTTTCCCTGCTGTCTTTTCTTCCTGCAAATCAGCCCCTCTTGACTGCCCTTTAAAGGGGGAAGAAATTGACAGCTGTATGGTTTCTTCCTTTATATGTAGTCACAAACTGACCTTAGAGATGGAGAGGTGTGTTTTTGGATCTGAGAGCCTTAAGAATTTTTTTAGCCCTTTTGCACCTCCTGAGACTCATTGTGAGAAGAAACACACATCACCTCAAGAATTTATGCATTTATGGAGTTTATGGGGCATTTCAGAGAACTATGGTGCCCATAAAACAATGCACACTTTATAAAATGTGAGCGGCTAAAATGTACACCACTGAGAAAAAATATGTACAAACAGACATTAGTCCATGGGCTAAATAAGTATACTACCCAAAACAGAAAAACAAATAAACTGAAAAGCAGACATTTTTACCACCCTTAAGTATGACATTGCTTGTCAGGGAAGAAAAACACTCTATAGACAGGCTGGAGCTGTTTGCTCCTGGACTAAGTTGCTGGTACTGAAATTGCATTCCAAAAGTAAGACATTCATTTATATTACATTTAGCCTTTCCTTCAAGTAATTCAAAGTGATGAGCTCCCCTCTCTCCAATTTCATTCTTACAACAACCTTGTGAGGTAGGATAAACTGAGACCATGACTGTATATCCTCTGACATTTCACAAATGAAGACAGGGTGTGTGTATCCAAGCAACATCAGAGTGTGGTCAAGACTACCAAAGACATTCTTCAGGATCTTCATGAGGTGCAGCCATTCTGTAGCCAGTAGTCTTCTGTCTAAAAAATGAAGACCACAGTCCCAGGCTGGAGAGCTTTGGCTTATGGGACCATGATCTTTACTTCTTAGATAAACAACTACTGGCTACAGATGGGCTGCATCTCAGGAAGCCTGGGAAGAATGCCATGGCAAGTCTGATCAAGAGGACTTTAAACTAAATCCTTGTGGGGTTGGAGATGATAGCTCAAAATCAGCCTAAAGGCAAGCTTTAAACACAGGAATGTGGATTCTAGAGAAAAAGTTGAGGTAAAGAATGGGATCAGCAGTAAACCCAGCAGTAAATTAATTGGTGAGAACAAATGAAGCTTCAGATGTCTATACAACAATGCACAGAGTTTGGGTAACAAACAAGATGAGCTTGAAGTCCTAGTTCAGGAAGGTAAATATGACTTTATAGGTATAACTCCCAGGATTGGAATATAACAATTGAAGGATATAATTGAAGAATATAACAAATGAACAAGTTGCAGTGGGTTGGACAATGACTAGAGTGTGTCTGGCGAAAAACTCGGCTCTTGTCTGACAAGACTCATCATAGGAAATTTCTTCGTTCCTATAGAGAGGCAATATGTGCAGCAAGGAAATCTTTCTCTTCGGCACGCATTGTGTCTGCAGAGTCTCACCCAGCAGAGCTGTTTAGGGTGGTGAGGGAACTGACACAGCTTCCACCTGTGAAGAACACATTACTAAACCTGACAACGGCCTGCTGTGATGCATTTAACAACTTCTTTGCAGATGACATCTCTTAGATAAGAGCCAATTTGGACACCGGGGTTGGAGCAGATTCAATTGACGAGGTGTCCAGTAACTCAGTTGACGAGGTTATACTGGATCAGTTTCAATCTGTAAGTACCAATGATGTGGACAAGCTCCTTGGTAGAGTGAGGAAGACTACCTGCCCTCTTGACCCTTGCCCTTCATGGCTGACCATCCAGGGGGGGTGATGCCTTGAGGATGTTCCTCAGGGAGATCATCAATGCATCCCTTAGGGAAGGTCATGTTCCATCTTGCTTGAAGGAAGTGGCGGTTAGACCACTCCTAAAAATATCTTCCCTTGACCCTCTGGATATGAAGAACTACAGGCCAGTCTCCTTATTACCTTTTTTGAGCAAGGTGATCAAGTGGGCGGCTGCCCTTCAACTCCAAGCTGTCTTGGAAGAAACCGATTATCTAGATCCATTTCAAACTAGCTTTAGGACAGGTTTTGGAGTTGAGACGGCCATGGTTGCCTTAGCTGATGATCTTCGCCTGAACATCAACAGAAGTGTGTGACCCTGTTGGCGTTACTGGATCTCTCAGTGGCTTTTGATACAATAGATCACGACATCCTCTTGGATCACCTGAGAAGGTTAGGAATCGGAGGCACTGTGTTGCAGTGGTTCTGCTCCTTCCTCTTGGGCAGATTCCAGAGGGTGATGCCCAGGGACAGTTGCTCTTCAAGGAAAGAACTTAATTGTGGTGTCCCACAAGGTGCCATCCTGTCCCCAATGCTATTCAACATATATATGAAGCCACTGGGAGAGACTTCAGATGGTGTCTCTTCTCTCACTGATTGTCTTAGGGCAGCAATGGACTGGATGAGGAAAAACAAATTGAAGCTGAATCCAGACAAAATGGAGGTTCTCACGGTAGCAGCCCCGAACCCAGGTGCTAGGATACAACCTCCAGTCCTGGATGGAGTCACACTCTCCTCCAGGGACTGTGTTAGCAGTTTGGGGATATTCCTAGACTTGTTGCTCCAGATGACAAATCAGTAAATGCAACGGTCAGGAGTGCCTGTTATCAGCTTCGCTTGATCCACCAGCTGTGCACTTTCCTGGAAGTCAGGGACCTTGAGACCATGGTACATGCTCTGGTAACCTCCCGTCTTGATTTCTGTAACGCACTCTACATGGGGCTACCCTCGTGCTTGGTCCAGAAACTTCAACTAGTACAGAATATGGCAGCTAGACTGGTCTCGGGTATATCTAGAAGAGACCATATAACACCGATGTTAAGATCACTCCCCTGGCTGCCCATTAGTTTGTGGGCCCAGTACAAGGTGTTGGTTACCACCTTTAAAGCCCTAAATGGCTTGGGTGCGACCTATCTTCGGGACCGCCTCCTTCCATATAATCCTCCCCGCGCGTTCAGGTCCTCTGGGAGGAATCTGCTGCAACCTTTAAAAACTAGGCTCTCCTTGACCTCCAAGAGGACCTTTTCAGCTATTGCTCCCAGATTATGGAACAGCCTGCCAGATGAGATCTGGCACATTACCATCCTAAATAGCTTTTAAAAAGCTCTTAAGATGGATCTCTTCCATCAGGCCTTTCCTGAATAGATACCCAGCCATCAGAGAAAAAAAAATCTTATTAGTCCAATCCCTATCCAGCTATTTTATTGTGTTGTTTTTAGTATTTATTAAGTATGTTTTAAATGTTTAATTATTTAATTGTATTTTAAGGGGTGGGTGGGATGGAGGGGTTTGTATGTATATTTTAATGTTGTAAGCCACCCCGATTGCATTTTGTAGAAGGGCTGGGATATGAGATACAAATTATTATTATTATTATTATTATATAAGCTATTCAAAATGAATAAATGTGGCAGAAAAGGAGTAGGAATAGCATTATATGTCAATGATAAATTCACTTGTACAGAAATCCATGTGAGTGATCAAAGTGGAATAGTTGAGGGCATTTGGACAACAATAAATGGAGAAATAAATAAATGCAACATTGTGGTTATAGGCCACCAAATAAGGGGTTTGGTGGCCTGTAATAGACTCAGAAACAACTATCAGAAGTCTCCAAGATGCAAGAATTAGTAGTTATGGGAGACTTTAATTACCCTGATATATGCTGGCAGTGTAATTCTGCTAAGCATAGGCAATCCAACAAATTTTTGACGTGCTTTACAGATAATTTACTATTTCAAAAGGTAGAAGAAGGAACAAGGGGAACAGCAATCCGGGACTTGATCCTACCAATAGGGAGGGTTTGGTCATTGGAATAAAAAAAATGGTACTTTAGGAGGAAGTGATCATACAAGAATTCACAATTGTGGGACAGAGCAAAGAAGAATATAGTCAAACATGGACCTTGGATTTCAGGAAAGTTGATTTTAACAAACTTAGGGAAATATTGGCTGGAATTGCATGGCTAGAGATGTTAAAGGGGGGAAAAAAACAACCACCAAAGGTGGGAGTTCTTGAAGGAGTCCTGAAAAGCACAATCACAAACAATTCCATGGAAGAAGAAAAATGGGAAACATCTGAAAAACAACACACAGGATAACTCCCCAGCACTAACCTCTCAGACAAGATAAACATGACAAACCACCAGGAACTGTTATAATGGACAATATATAAGACATTAGAATGCAGCTAAAAATCTACTGACAAGGCCAATGTGACTGTGCAGGAAATTTAAGGAGGAAGTGAAAATTTTAGAAAGAGCATGTACAGCGAGCCCTCCATATCTACCGTGGTTTAATTCTGGACCACCACCATCCCTCACAGACACACAGATAGCAAAAACCATGGGTGACAGTGATGTGTGCATGGACTTTTGGGCAAATCCGCATGCACGTCACTACCATTTTAGGTATGGGGCATGATGATCCATAGTCGCTCAAATCTGTGGATACTGATCCTGCAGATAAGGAAGGATCACTGTATAAAGAATGGAAGGAAGAATGAATCACCAAGGAAGAATACAGATGTGTAGCCCAAGCTAGCAGGAATAGTATAAGGAAAGCTAAAGCTCCGAATGAGCTGACCTGGCTGGGCAAGCAGGGAGCAACAAAAAGGTTTTTTTCCGGATATATTTCAGAAACAAGAGAATGACCAAAGAAATCGGGGAGCTGCTGTTCAGTAAAAGACAGTAAAATGCCGACAGATCACAACAAAAAGGCAGAATTACTCAATACCTATTTTGCTTCAGAACTGTGTGCTTCCAGAAGCAGAAACCTTGGCAAGGAATCTGAATTGCAAATCAAGATTGATAGGGAGTTAAAAATCACCTAGCTAACCTCAATTACTTTTGAAGGGCCAGATGAATTTCATCTCAGAGTACTGAAGGGAGTTGCTGATGTACTCCGTGAACCACTTACTATTATTTTTGAGAAATCTGGAAGAACAAGTGAGGTGCCAGAGGACCGGAGAAAAGCAAACATTGTCCTTCTCTTCAAAAAGGGCAAACAAACAACAACAACAAAAACAAGATTTGGGGAACTATAGACCAGTCAGCCTGACCTCCGTACCAGGAAAAATATTAGAACAGTTTAGAATAGTCTGTTTGCAAATATCTAGATAACAATGCAGTGATTAGTAGGAGGCAGCATGAGTTTGTCAAGAACAAATCCTGGCAAACTAATCTTACATTTTGTTTTAATCAGGCCACTAGTTTAGTAGAGGGTGGGAATACTGGAGATGTTGTTTATCTGGATTTCAGCAAACATTTGATAAAGGCCTCTATGATATTTTGATTAAATGTGGAATAGATGGGAACGCTATCAGATGAATCCATAATTTGTTGGAAAACGATGTTCAAAGAGTCATCATCAATGGCTGTGGTTCAAACTGGAGGGAACTCAAGAGTGCTGCAGGATTCTGTTCAGGGGCTGGTGGTCTTCAATATTTGTAACAATGACTTAAATGATGGGTTGGAGTTCATCCTTTTCAAGTTTACAGATAATACAAAACTGGGAGAGGTGCTTAACACACTGGAAGATAGGAACAGAATTCAAAAGCACCTTCATAAACTAGAAAATTGGAATGAAATTCAACAGAGACAAATGCAAAATTCTACATTGAGGCCAAATAGCTAAAAGCACACTTATGGGATGACGGGTACCTCACTTAGCAGCAGTACATGTGAAAAGGACCTTGGGATTATTATTTATCATAAGTCAAACATTACCTAGCAGTGTGATTCTGCAGCAAAGAAAGGGGAAAATATTTTAGCCTGCATTAATAGAACCATAGTTTTCAAGACAAGGGAAGTACAGTTGTCCCTTCATATTCGCTGGGATTTGGTTCCAGGACCCGCCATGGATACCAAAACCCATGAATACTCAAGTCCCATTATGTGCAATGGCATAACAAAATGGTGTCCCTTATATAAGATGGCAAAATCAAGGTTTGCTTTTTGGATTATTACTTTTTAAAGAATATTTTCAAGCTGTGAATACTTAAATCTGTGGATACCAAATCCGTGGATACGGAGGGACAACTGTAATAATTACACTATATTTTGTGCTGGTCAGGCCTCATCTGGAGTAGTTCATTGAGTTCTGGGTGCTTCATTTTAAGAAGGATATCAATAAATTGGAACAGGTTCAGAGAACAGCAACAAGGATGATAAGAGGTATGGAAACATATGAGGAAAGGTTGAGGGAGCTGGGCATGTTCAGCCTGCTGAAGAGAAGACTGAGAGGTGACATGTTTGCACTATTTACATACCTCAAGGGCTGTCACAGAGGAGGGGGCAGGTTTGTTTTCTGCTGCCCCAGAGAGTCCCTCTCTCTGGTTTTTCTTCACTAGGTCTAATGGGCTTAAGATATAAGATGGCAGATTTTGATTGAACATTAGAAGGAACTTTCTTGGCAGTAAGAGCTGTTCAACAATCGAACCCTACATCTTTCTCTGGATGTCTTGAAAAAGAAGCTAAACAGCTACCTGCTGGGGATGCTCTAGCTGGAGATCCAGCATTGAACAGCAGATTGGACATGATAGCCTATGGGGCCCCTTCCAACTCTATGATACTATAAGATGGCAAAAGTTATTAATGAGGAAGAACACACAAGCTAAGAGAGGTTGCTACAGTTTGCTTTTTCCTGAGCCTACTGGGAAGAGCATGATTCTGCCCCCCTCCCACCCTTCTGAGTTAATTGACTTTTGACTTTTGGATTCAGTTTGCAGCAAATGAAGTAAATTAAGGACAAAAGGGGAAAGTGGGATGAAGGAACAGAAACTGGGACATTTTAAGAACAGCTGAAAAACTGAGGTTACAGGATTAATTGGCACTGCCCCTACCAAGCTGGGACATTTGGAGAGTATGTGACTGATCCAAAGAGCCCAATGAGTTTCATGGCCAAGCAGGAATTTGAACCTGGGTTTCCCAGTCCTGGTCCAACACTTGAACACTATATCACCCATGGCACAAATTAATTAAGCTGTGTTCCCCATGCACTGGTTTGTATGGTCAGCTGGATTTTTATACAGATCTCCATATAGTATGTGAAAACCACTTTATCCTGAACATGTTAAAATGAGCTGATGAGTTAGGAGGGTAGGGAAGGAGCATCTTTATAGTTTCCTGGAGGCAGGTGAGCAGAACAGGTGAAAACGTAGCCAGTCTGACACTGAGGAATCAAGGACAACATTCAAGATTCAACACAATAAGTCTTTCATTGGAAGCATAGCCTCACAACTCCTGTGATTCCTGAACTGTGTGTTATTGTTATTGTTTTTTGGCCATCATTTAAAGGCCATGGGAATTACAGCTTTAGACAGAGACAGTGTTTGCTGACTGCTAATGTCACCCTAAACACGACAGACATATTCAACACAGCTCACTTTACAATAGAAAGGAAGCTAGATAACCAAGGAGCATCCATAGTCTAATGGCTAATCTAGCCATGCTCAGAACTACAAACATTATAGCCCCTGCAGTGTTCATAACTCTGAGATTCCATTGTAATTGGTTTCTGGAAGGCCAAAATGCACTTTTGAGAAAGGACATGGTGCTGCTTATTTCCCCATGTTTCCTCATTGGTGATGTGGACTTGCTTCTCTCCCATATGACCTCATGAGTTTGCTGAACTCCCAAGAAGCATATTTGAAACAATCTCTGCAAAACCAGTCACTTCAACCTCAAAAATTCTGATGGGGGGACAAGGAGACCGAGCTGTTTTGCCCAGGGCATAATAGGACTGTTGCAGCACCTAAGCTATTCTGCTCACTTTCAAAGAAAACTCACAGCATAAGTCCTCATTCACTCTGAATAATAATGTGCTAAGGTCTCACCAAACTACTCACTACGAAGATTGAACAACCATGGGCTGACACTTGGTTCTATTGGGCTACAACCTCTGTTCCCAAGACTATGTGCAATGAAAAGAATGGCATTGCTCATACATGCCTCCTGTGTTGACCCAGCAGCTGTCCTCCAGAAAAGCTTCTTTTTGCCTCTCTGTGTGAGTCACTGCTCTGGCTGCTTCCAAGAAGCTGCTGGTGAGAGTGAATCCCAACTTGACATCATCAGTTGGGTGGTTTGATCATTCCCAATGCTAATGCCAAGCATAAATAATCCACAAAGGGGAAAGTTGTTGCTTTCAACTTGCCTCCACCCCAGGAAGTTGCCTTATATCATATCAGATTCTTTATCCATCTCATCCAGTAGTCTCTGCTCTGGCTGGCAGCAGCTCCATGTAATCTCTGGCAGCAAGAGGTACAATCAAGTGGTATTCAGAACAGTGACTCATGCAGAAACCGGCTCCTCTGGGGCATGTCATTCCTTTTACTAGAAGGGGCATATTTCCTTTTGACAGTCAACATTAGGGATGTAATATTTCATTAATTTTATTCTTGGAGGAAGCAATGAGTAATTTTAGCAATTTCCTTCCTGTTACACATTTGTGACTGGTTCATATTCATTATCACTATATATTCACTAGTGTAGGGACTAGTGAATATATATATATAGGGACCATTAAAAGTCCTCCAGTCCCTACTTTTTAGGCAGCAGCTGCTGTGAGTGACAGGGGTCTGGTCCCTTGTTGGTTCCAAAGCAGCTGATTTATGATCCCACCACCCCTCCTGTGAATTATCTCTGCTATAAGAGAGAATTGTGACAGAGACCCTGGTTCTAATTTTCACACTGGGGATCACTCATGGGAGGAGTAGGAATGTCAGCTGCTTCCTGATCGACAGGAGAATAGACCCATGTCACTTGCAGAGGCTGCCGCCTGACATCTCTTAGCAAAAGCAAACAAAGCCAGGATGATCTGTACATTGTGCAGCAACTGCTTGTTCAGTTCTTCTCAGGGCTTGGAATGTCTTATTGGAGTGATTATGACCATTGTCTCTTCTTCCCTTGGAACATACACAATTACAATAGTTTTGAATAATATTTTAAGGATCAGTCAGCCGAAGCCTAAGTACATAAGCAAGAAATTGCTTTATGAGAAATAATTGACTGAATAGGTTATGTAGACCTGGTCATGGTGGGCCCACTAATACTTTTCACACCAACATAGGGATGCAGGGGGTCAGGCTGGAAGACTACTTAGCTATATAACTGAGGTAGTTATGTAGCTAAATAGGTGATACAGAACCACAGTTGTTATTTTCTGCATAGAAAATTCTGTTTTCTGTGCAAAACACCTTCATGTGATTTTTGCACATAATAAGTCCTGAACTGTGAAGATTCTTACCAGTCAAGGATTCTTCTCATCAGGGTTTGTCAATACATGTTTTTCATCATTTTTTTTAAATCATTTTTTTTTCTGTCCCTAGTCAACATCTTTCCACATCTGACAGGTGGCACATACTGAGCATCACTTACTGCAGTTGCCCCAGGAAGATCACAGAGGGGGGAAAAACCCTGGCATAATTCTGAGAATGTGCCTGCTTAAAGATGGTGGCTGGAATCTTATTGGTCAGTTATGAATGCCTAACCTAGGCTGTTGCTACACTGCAGAAATAACGCAGTTTGATACCACTTTCACTATTATGGCTACATCCTATGGAATCCTGGGATTTATAGGTTTTTTTGTGACACCAGAGCTCTCTGACAGAGATGGCTAAACATCTCACAAAACTACAAATCCCAGAATTCCATAGAATTGAGCCATGGCAGTTAAAGCAGTGTCAAGCTGTATTCTTTCTGCAATGTGGCAGAAGCCCTAGAGTTTCATTTCATATTCACGATCCTGACATAGCCCCTAGTTTAGGGGATACAGGGGGACCATGATAGTCTCCTAATCCCCACTTTCCACACAGCAGATGCTGTGATTGATGGAAGTCTGTCCCCCTGTGGATCAGGAAGCAGCTGAGTGATGTTTCCACCCCTCTTTCCATGAGCCATCTCCAGTGTGAGGGGGAATTTCAACAGGGATGTGGCTTCTGTCTGTTGCACTGGAGATTCCTCAGGGGAGGTGGTGGAAACCTCATTTAGCTGCTACCCAATTGACAGTGGGACAGACCCCTGTTGATCACAATGGCTGCTTCTCAGTAAGAGGAGACTGGGGTAACAGGTTAAGGTTCATTGTGTGGCACCATAATTCTGGTGCTTACATATTTTTAACTCCCTAAAAGGATTCCAGCCAGTACTTAATTTCTGTGTGCTTCTTTTGGTGAAAAATTAGTGATTTTAGTAGTTTTAAAAGCAAAAGAAGCTATCCTACAACAGACCAGACTCTTTGTCCATCTAGTGCAATGCAGTACTGGTAGAGCAGCTGCTCAGAGACTCTGGGAGAGATCTTTCCCATTACTTGGTACTTGATCCTTTTAACTGCAAACTCCAGGGATTGAACCTGGGGGCCTCTGCTACCAAAGCGTGTGCTTCCTCACTGAGCTAAACTCTCACCTCATATGTTGTTGTTATATGCCTTCAGTTAACTCTCATAAGGTTTCCATAGCTAGAATTGTTCTGAGGAGATCTGCTAACATTTCCTGCCTCTGAAGCTGAGAGAGGGCGATTTGCCCAAGGTCACCAAGTGGATTTCCATATCTGAGTGGGGATTCAAACCCTGGTTTTCCAGAGTCTGATACTCCAAACACTGCACCACACTAGCTACCCACTCCCACCCCACAATACATGGTAAGTAATGGCCAGAATCATGTTGGTGCACTACCCCTAGCGGTAGCACTTCTTACTACCTGACACAGCAGTGGCAAGGGAAGGGAGACAAAATCTCACAGCTCTGAGCAGCCTCTTTCTCTGATGCCTGACTTCCATCACAGCTGCTGTGCCGTTCGCCTTTTCCCACTATCTGCCACTACCTTCACCAACATGATTACCCCAGTGTAGGACACCAAGAGTATTCCCGTTATTGTATAATCTTTCTCCTCTCCCTTCATTCCAATAACCTTGCCGTCCAAAATAACTATATACATGTTGTCCACCCCCTCTCCATATTCTCGGGAGATATGTTCCCAGACCTATCGTTTATAAATGAAACTGTGGATAATAGAGAAGCCTATTAAAATAAAGGACTTCCAGTACAAACATACCATAGAGTTGGTTTGGAGGACCTAGCGATTCCTAGAGGACCCCTCTGTAGGCATTTTCCAATGCAATTCTATGGAATGTGTCTCTATTTTTTCAGCCACAGATAACCAAAACTTCAGACATTGTTTATGTGGTTAAGGGGTGGGGGAGGCGACCTGTATCTGGAAGTATGCATCATAGTATCATAGAGCTCAAAGGGACCCCAAAGGCCATCTAGTCTAACACCTTGTCAGTGCAGGAAGCCACAGTGAAAGCCTCCCTGAGAGGGGGCCATTACAGCCTCTGCTTAAAAAGCTATCTACAACAAAGCTATAAGACTGACTCCTATTGTTAGTGTCAACTAGAGTAGACCCATTGAATCATTATGATTTACCTATGTAGTGACTCACCATTCAGCAATTGGTTCATTAGAGCTATTATAGTTGGGATGAAACAATGGGATTCAATGCACTTTATTAGCTTTTAAAAATTGACAGAGGGACTCTCCAGTTGCAAAATGTCAAACCTCAGGGTAGAGCTAGGGGGCGGATGATCCAGACTTATTTCCAGTCTGTATAAAGTTTCACATATATTCATTCATAAATGTGTTCCATGTATGGCAGGTGAGGGCAGAGTGTGCCCCACAACTGCATGTGGCCCTCCCAGGCCCCCGGGAGTCAAAAATATTTTTGATCCAAAATGCTCTCTAGGAGATGTGGGGGCATTTCCACCATATTTTGGGGCCTTTCTGAGCCAATTTAGGCCCAGAAGGGGCCCATTTTTGAAACAGAAAGTGACTTTCACTCACTTCCTGTCATTAAGGCTTCCCTGAACTGAAAATGGTTCAGGAAGCCCCACCCTATGGTGAAAATTCTCCCCATATTGCTAGAGGGCATTTGGGAGCAAAAATCGATTATATATATCGTGATATATATATGGGAGTTAGATTCCAAGAGAGGGAGCTTTTCTGAGTTCTGATTTTGCTATGTTTTGAACTGAGAACTGTATTAAATTATGTGGACAGATTATTAAGATCTATGTGAATGTGTGAATCAGCAAGTCATATTGGGATTCAAAAGGCTGTATCCCTCATAGGTGAATGTCTTGGTGAATTCTTTCTGCATTGTAGGTGTCTTTCCAAGTGAAAGCCACTCAGTTGGTGGGTGGCAACTTCAGTGGGAATCGACTTTGAAAAACTGTGGAGGAACAGTTTCCAGCTTTGGGCGGAAGATTTGCTTCTTATGTGCTGTTTTGGAACTGTTGAAAGAGATGGCAGGACCTCTGGATTCAAAGGCAGAAACCATATCCCAACTAGAAGTTTCAACCTCTGTCAGTCAGCAAACCAAGAAGGGCTCAAACTCTGTCCAACCTCAGCAAGATCGTCTTTATTATGCCACCAGTAAATAAGTAAAAGAAAATACAAAATAAAAAAAAAGTTCCTCCCTCCCCACCCAAAACAGCCCCAAACCAGATCCATGCATCATCAACCAAGGGAGAGAGAGAGAGAGAGAGAAACAGAGAAAGAGAGAGAGAGAGAGAGAGAGAGAGATCGCTCTTTGTTTTATTATATGTAGAAATAACGGCATCACGGAATTTTCCCAGGCCACAGTGTGCAATCCCACCACCCACACACACCCCACAAGGATAAGAGAGAAAAAATGAACCAAATGACAATTGAGACAGTTCCACTCATGATATTATAACTCCCCCGAAGTCTTTATGACGTGGAAGAGAGTCACATTGTAGATGACCTGGTGCCCATTGTTCCAGGTGTAGAGAACCCTCTCCCGGGGGTTGTAGTCCAACATGGATATGTGGGAATACTGATTGTGGAAGGGAATATCCGTGTATTCGTAGCTAGAAGTGTTTGTGTAGTAGGCAAAATAGATCTTAGCTCCCGCCAGGTGAGAATTGGTCACATAGAGGGTCCCACAGATGATGAAGGACTCCCCGGCACTCCGCTTGGGGTAGCCGGTGTCCCAGCTGCGGAGAATCTCCAGCGTCATGGGATCCATCCTGCTGACCACAATATTGCCAGCATTTTGGTTGGTGGTGTAGACCGCCCAGAGCCCATTTTCATCTACCATAAAGTCCATGTCAGAGAAGCCACCCCAGGAGTATGGGAAGGTGTTGTTGTAGCCAGCGGTGTTGAGGCTGCGCTGCACAACCACACTCCGAGAGCGGAAGTGGTATTTCACCACAATGTTGCTCTGGTATTTGTTGTAGTAGAGGGACCCGTTGAAGACCACATGGCCGGTGCCAGCCCAGGGATGAGGCAGAAGGTGTTGGACAAAGTTTTGACCTGTGATGAAGTCGTTGAGGGTGCGGTATTCCAGAACACGGCGGCCTTTGTAGTAGCCATCCATGTACCAAACCTGAGGAGTAACCAAAAGGAAATTAGGATAGCCTTCATTTATATACTGTATTTACTAGTTACATTTAAAGCCCATTTCCCCCCAATGGGCCAAAGATGGTCAACCTGTGTCTCTTTCTCCCCACTTTATTCTCACATCAACTGAATGAAGCATGTCAGGCTGTGAAAGAGTTAAAGACTCAACAACACCCACCGTGTTTCTTGGAGGAACGGGGTCTGGAACCTGGATCTCCTAAGTTCTAATCTTCTAACTGTTCTACCACCCTAGCTCTTCTAAGACTACTCTGCTTCAAATCAGTGTAGCCACAACAAGCACAGGGCAAACCGAATATTTCATGATGGCCAAAGCCAAAAATACAAATGACACCTTCTCCATAGCAAAAGCCTACAGCCTATAGGAGACATCATAGGAACCATAGGATAATATGAAATCTGCCCTTCTGATTATGGGGAAGAGAGATCTTAGAGGGTAGGAGGAATCCAATATAAAATGCCTCTTCCAAGCCCCCATGGAAACTTCCATGGACCCTGTCTCTTCAATGTCACTTACCTAACATGAGCAAAAGGTACACCAACCCTAAAATGGAGGGAAAGGAGGAGAGTAATAGGAGGAGGAAAAGGGGGAATTGAGATACATCAGGGATCAAAGGGGGCATCAGTTTGGAATACAGCATTTTGCATTCTGTGAGGATTTTGAGTTAGCTTGCCCAGCCTTCTCCAGCCTAGATTTTTCCAGATGCTTTGGACTATGAATCTCATCAAGCCCAGCCATCATTTCCAATGGGCAAGGATGATGGATACTGCAATCTACAATGCGTAGTTTGGGGCGGTGGCTGGATATTGTTTCCTTTGACTGTCAGGGGCATTCCAGGAGTTCTGGAATGGCTCTTTCTCCATCTTTCTACCTGAGATTCTTGGACTTGGAAGTGGTAAGGACAGAACATGGGACCTTCTGCAGAGAGAGAACATGTATGCTGCAACTGGGCCTTCATATCTTCCTTGACGTTGCAGAATTTATCTTGTTTAACTCCTTACTTATTTGATCTGAGTCTTTGTAGGCCAGGAAGTAATAAATATTCCCCACACACGTTTTCCCTAATTCCTCACGCACAGCACCTAATTCCTAATCCCAGCTCCTCCAAATTCTCAGCACCTTATTCAGCAAGGATGGTATTCACTCAGTCATTAACTGACTGGAGCCTTTAGCAAACAGACTATGCAAATAGAGACTTTGCATGTGATGTCTCAAGCAAAAAATAAAATAAAATAATTTAGAGTTTTAAAAAAAGATCAGTAGAATCAAGTTTCAACTGGCTCTTGCAAATCCTTACTGTCAGTTGGCAGCATTCAATACTTAATGTTGAGGTGAGCAAAGGCTTTCCAAGGCAATAGAAGAAAGTAGGGGGAAATATTAAACAAAACTTTCTGGACCATGAGAGGTGAATTTGACATGAACAGGAAAAGGTAGGTTAACATTCTGTCTCTGGGGCCAGTCAAAACATGGATGAAAATGTCATCTCAGATGAGGAGCTTATCAAGCTACCTGTGAGTTTTAAATAAGCTCACCTGCCTACAGAGAGTTACATAAGCCATCTATTGAAAACTTAAGGTCTGGAAGGGGAAAAGAAAATTAAAATAACCAAGAACATTCAGCAGTATTTAAAATGCACCTATCATTTATCTTCCTTTTAGACTGGGAGGTTATACATAAAACAAGCTGATGTATGAATTTGCAAAGCACCTGGGATCTTTCTGCCTCTTCCCTCCCCAGAAGAGAAGGCCTAGTACAAAGAGAGACAGATTGGTTCTTACTAGAAGCATCTTATACAGATAGCAAATTGCTAGGCTGCAGTAAAGCAGGAGATATTTTCCAAAACCAAAGCAGAACTGTTCAAGCGAAACTGATATTACAAATGAAGCTTCTCCATGGACTGAAAAACGATTGGACAAAGGCTATCCATGCAGAACAGTGTCTCAAAGTTTACGCAAAGTGTCTCAAACAGTGCATTCTGATATTTTAAGGAAACACTCTAACCATGTGAATGCCTGTCTTACTTTCAAGTACATTCCTAATAATTTCCAAGACATCACACAGAAAAAAAACCCTACAAGTATGTACAACATATACCAGCTTGATAGGACCAGCCCCAGAATTTGTTTAAAAGAACCAGGAACTTGAGGGACATACTTGTGAGGAGGGAATTCAAGGAACAGAAGGGGAGATTACATCATGTTGCTCTGCCCAAGAGACATCGGTTCTGCAGGCATTATGTCTATCACAGATTGGCAGAGGGTTGGCCTAGATGGCCCTTGTGGTCTCTTCCAACTCTGTGATCCTATGATTCTAAAACAACAGGGGCCCCCCCATTTTTTTTAAACAGAGGAACATATCTGTCATATAAGGAGTGCTAGAACAGGTCCACCCTTAGTGGATCATTTCTGGAACGTCAGACCTCTACATCAGACCTCAGCTTTGGGGCATAAGAGAAGGTAAACACTAGTAATGCCAGGTTCTTCCTGAAAAAGGAGCGGATTTTAAAATTAATAACCTTAGCTTCTCTGGGCTTCAGTGAAGACACTGAATTTCTCTCCCTTTTCTAAAAACTTGTAGTGTTTCTAGACACTACCTTTTTGTTTAACTGAGACACACCCACAGTCCCCTTGATTATTTATCTATTAGTTCTAACATCTGCTCATAACACATAAAAACCTTAGCCTCCATCCATATGCTTTCCATTTGCCAGTCCATAATACTGGAGCCATCTTGATTTGGATTTCTGCAGGACTCTGCTTTAATATGCGCACATAGTCAATACAGAAACATTAAAATGATTTTATAATATCTGATGCTTATACGTATGTATGGAGTTAGGGTTGCATTCTTTTTCTAGGATTCCTAAAAAAAAAAAGGTTTCAAACATCTAGTGGGCAAAGTGTATCCAGCTTTTCAGTTAGTAAGCTCATTTTTCAGCATCTTGAGAGCTGTCTCTCCTTTCACTTGCTATCACAAAGAGAGAGAGATTAGGATATATTATTATAGAGAAAGTAAATGTTCAGACTGCAGTAAAGCAAGAAGCAGTTTCTGTTTTGGAGTACAGCTCCCAGTATCCCCTGTCAACAAGACCCCCTCCATTGCTGACCATGCTGGCTAGGGGATTCTGGGAGCTATACTCCAAAAAAGGCCTATTCCAAGATCTGAGATGTATCCAACATGGGCCCCATGAGAAAGAATAAAGGACAAAGTCTTTGCACATCCCAGAGCTTGCCCTAGCAATTACAGCTGAAAATGGAAAACAGCCAAGAGAACCAGAAATGTCCCTGCCTTGTTAGCAGAAGCTTCGGGTGGATGGATCTGGCTTACATTGATTAAAATGGCACTCTTTTATTTATGGGATCACTGGGCAGGCACAATGATTGACAGATGGGGATGTCTTAATGCCTGATAAACTAGGAGACTTCAACCCTTTCAAGTAAAGGAGCCAACAGTTCCCAAAACATCAGTCTATAACAGCAACCGAGGAGTCTATAGTAAGAGCAAAGCTCACATAAATGCATTCCCATTCAGGCCAGGGGTTAAAGGGATGGTAATGGACTTTTCTAGGAGATGCTGTCATGCAGAGGCATTCTGCTGGATGCAAAGGAGGACATTTCTGTAGTAAACATCATGCCAACATGTAATTCGTGGTTCTATAAGGGCTAAGGCAGAGGTGGAGTGATGTATTGTGTTTCCATTCCAGTGCCAACATGAAGCCTCTTTCTCAATTAGCATCTATACATATGGATTTTCCTTGGGGTTTTTTTTTCTGGGCTGTGAGGCCCCTGTTCTGGAATACGGTAGTTTCTTTCTGACATTTCGCCTGCATCTGTGGCTGGCATCCTCAAAGAATGGTTGGGTAGGTGTGTGTGTGGAGTTTATGTGCTGTGAACCCCTGTTGGGGAGTATATGTAAATTTGTGTAATTGAATGGTTAGTTTTTGGGTATAGAAATGCAAGGCTCGTTAGTGTCTGTTTGGCTAATGGTTGGTTGATGGGCCATTATCTGCTGGGAATCCTCTTGTCCTTGGGTGGAATTCTTTTGTAAGTGTTGAGTTTTGATTCTAGGCCAGGCCAACAACTTATCATGTCAGAATGCACAGAGAAGCTATTGAAATCCACAAACACTTGGACAACTTCAACAGGAAAGAAGAAACCTTAAAAGAAATCACAATCTGGCTCCCAGTTTTGAAAAACAATAGAATAAAAACCCAACACTTACAAAGGAATTCTACCCAGGGACAAGAGGATTCCCAGCAGATAATGGCCCATCAACCAGCCATTAGCCAAACAGACACTAACGAGCCTTGCATTTCTATACCCTGAAACGAACCATTCAATTACACAAATTTACATATACTCCCCAACAGGGGTTCACAGCACATAAACTCCACACACACACCTACCCAACCATTCTTTGAGGATGCCAGCCACAGATGCAGGCGAAACGTCAGAAAGAAACTATTCCAGAACACGGCCTCATAGCCCGGAAAAAAAACAACAAGGAAAATCTATGGATGCCATCCGTGAAAGCCTTCGACTTCACATCTATACATATAAATTAACACATGTAATTCTCATGCAAATCTCCATCCTCTTTTGTCCTTTTTTCTGGAAATGCATATGGGGCCACCCTCTACCCCTTGCCTTGCCATCCTGTTCCTGGTTTCTCATTTCCAACAGCCCATCTGCAGGGCCGGTTTAACGAATTTTGGGGGCCCCTGCAATGCTTTATTTTGGGGGCCCCATATGTTTATCTCAGGTCAATGTAACCTAACCTATTCACAGTACAGGATGTTCAGGTTACAGGAGGACCCCCGTATCCACAGATTCATTATCCATGGGACACAAAACAGCACACCTACCATACAGTCTTCCTAGAAAATGTGTCCTCCCTAGCCATATTCTAGGCCCTCCAGGGCAACTCTATGGTATTTTAAACCAGAAGTCCCATTATTTTCAATGGTGTTCACTATTATCCACAGTTTTCAGAATCCATGCCCGCACAGAACCAATCCCCAGTGGATAAGGGGGGGCCTACTGTATTACATAATTTGCCACCAATAATTAATTTAAAAACTATATTATAGGCACTAATAAAATATTTTTTGTTAATTAGCAATTAATGTAATAGTGTAGATTTCCTCAAAAAAAGAAAGAAAGTAGACTACAAGCTAAACATGAGTTAGCAGTGTGATGCAGCAGCAAAAAATGCCAATGCGATTCTAGGCTGCATTAATAGGAGTATAGTGTCCAGATCAAGGGGAGTAATAGTGCCACTGTATTCTGCTTTGGTCAGACTTCACCTGGAAGACTGTGTCCAGTTCTGAGCACCACAATTCAGGAAGGGTATTGAGAAGCTGGAATGTGTCCAGAGGAGGGCAACCAAAATGGTGGGAGGTCTGGAAGCCATTATGCCCTATGAGGAGCAACTTAGGGAACTGGGTATGTTTAGTCTGGAGAAGAGAAGGTTGAGAGGTGACATGAGAGCCATGTTTAAATATTTGAAGGGATGTCATACTGAGGATGGAGCAAGCTTGTTTTCTGCTGCTCCAGAGACTAGGACATGGAGCAAAGGGTTCAAACTCCAGGAAAAGAGGTTCCACCTAAACATTAGGAAGACGTTCCTGATGGTAAGAGCTGTTCAGAAGTGGAATGCACTGCCTTGGAGTGTGGTGCACTCACCTTCTTTGGAGGTTTTGAAGGAGAGGCTGGATGGGCATTTGTCAGGAATGCTTGGATTGTGTGTTCCTGCAGGGCAGAAGCCGATCGGATGGGATGGCTGTTGGGGTCCCTTCCAGCCCTATGATTCTAGGCTGCATTCAGAGCCTAGGAAAGTTACTTTTGCTTCCACCCTGAAGCTTGCTTCCACCCTGCCCCTTGCTTCCCGCCCCTTGCTTCCACCCTGAAGCTACAAGAACTGCTTGCCTGCCAGAGTCAAGACCTTGGCTGGGCTGGGTGAGTGTTTTCTGGGGAGCCACGCCCCTTGCTTCCACCCTGAAGCTACAACAACTGCTTGCCTGCTAGAGTTAAGACCTTGGCTGGGCTGGGTGAGTTTCTGCTTGAGTTTCTGCTTCAGTAGTGTGGCTTCAAGCTGGGGGTGGAGAGTGAGTGCTTGGCCCTCCTCCTCCTCCCTAGGAATACCAGCCTCTGAGGGCCTTCAAAGCCAGCTCCAGCCAGACCATCGGCACCATCAGTAGCAGCAGTAGTGTGTCTTCAAGCTGGGGGTGGAGAGTGAGTGCTTGGCCCTCCTCCTCCTCCCTAGGAACACCTGGCCTCTGAGTGCCTTTAAAGCCAGTGCCAGCCAGATCACCGGCAGCAGCAGCAGCAGTAGCAGTGTGGGTTCAAACGGGGCGGAGAGTGAGTGCTCTTCCATCTTACCTGAGGCCGGGAAGGAGGCAGGGGCAGCCATCAGAGTAGTGTTGGGGAATGGGAGATATGGCTGGAACAGAGCGAACAAATGTTGCAAGAGAAGACAGGATCGCTGTTTGAAAGCTATCCCGTCTTCAGTTCCCTCTGTTTCCCAGAATGGCTTGGAGAGCAGACCAACCATTCCACAGAACCTCACTCTGCTCCTCTGCAATGCCAGGTCAGTGAGGAATAAGACTCATATCATCCACGATCTTCTCTTGGATGAGGACGCCGACCTGGCTTGCTTCACGGAGACCTGGCTGGGAGAGGATAGCGCTGTCACATGGGCGCAGGCCCTCCCAGCTGGGTACTCTGTTAGCGAGCAGGTGAGAGGAAGTGGGCGGGGGGGGGGCGGAGTGGCTCTAGTCCATAAGAACCACCTGACCTTGACCAGGATACCTGTCTGGAACACAGCCCACTTCGAGTGTATATACCTAAGCCTGAAGACCAGGGACAGTTTGGGGATTCTGCTAGTCTACCGGCCACCCTGTTGTCTAGCAGACTCCCTAACTGAGCTGACACAGCTGGTCTCAGAGCTGCTGCTGGAGTCCCCCAGACTTTTGGTTTTGGGGGACTTCAACATTCCGCTCGAGACCAGCCTAACAGGTGCGGCTCGGGAGTTCATGGAGACCATGACAAACATGGGCCTATCCCAATTAGTCAACGGGCCCACACATTGTGCAGGTCATACACTCGATGCGGTCTTTAGTTCGGATCAGGCATATCCGTGGGCGGAGGTAATCAGTACCTCTGCTTTGTCATGGACGGATCATTTCCTGGTCAAGATGGAACTTAGAGCCTACATCTGCCCCACCGGGGGTGGTGGACCCATTAAAATGGTCTGCCCTCGAAGGCTAATGGAACCTATGGGTTTCCAGAAAGCCTTAGAGGGTTTAATGGTTGGAAATGCTGGTGATCCTGTCGATGTTCTGGTTAATACGTGGAACACCAACCTTACCAGAGCTATCAACACGATTGCTCCCAAGCGTCCTTGCCAACCCGCTTCTAACCGTAGGCCATGGTATACACTTGAGCTTAGGGAAATGAAGCAGTTTGGACAATGACTAGAGCGCAGGTGGCAGAAGACTCGACTCTTATCTGACAGAACTCGCCATAGGAACTTTCTTTGGTCCTATTGGGAGGCGATGCGCGCAGTGCAGAGATCCTTCTCCTCTGCACATATTGTGTCTGCAGAGTCCTGTCCAGCAGAGCTGTTTAGGGTGGTGAGGGAGCTGGCGCAGGTTTCCCCTGTGCCAAATCCCCTGCTTAACCTGACGACTGCCTGCCTGCATTTAATAACTTCTTTGCAGATAAAATCTCTCAGATAAGAGCCGACCTAGATGCTACTATTGTAACAGAAACAATGGACGAGGTGTCCAGTGACTCCGCCGATGTAATCGTACTGGATCAGCTGCAATCTGTGAGTACCGATGACGTGGACAAGCTCCTTGGTAGTGTGAGGAAGACAACCTGCCCCCTCGACCCTTGCCCATCTTGGGCTGGCTGTCCAGGGAGGGGATGCATTGCAGAAGTTCCTTGTGAGCATCATAAATGCATCCTTCAGGGAAGGATATATTCCATCATGTCTAAAGGAGGAGGCTGTTAAGCCTATTTTGAAAAAAACTTCCCTGGACCCCCTGGCTATGAATAATTATAGGCCAGTCTCTTTATTACCATTTTTGAGTAAGGTGATTGAGAGGGCGGTTGCTCTTCAACTCCAAGCTGTCTTGGATGAAACCGATTACCTAGACCCATTTCAAACTGGCTTCAGGACAGGCTTTGGGGTTGAGACTGCCATGGTTGCTTTGACCGACGATCTGCGTCTGAGCATCGACAAGGGTAGTGTGACCCTGTTGGTGCTCCTAGACCTCTCCGCGGCTTTTGATACGATAGATCACAGCATTCTTCTGGATTGCCTGAGGGAGTTAGGCATCGGAGGCACTGCTTTGCAGTGGTTCCGGTCCTTCCTCTCAGGCAGGACCCAGAGAGTGCTGCTCGGGGACAGTAGCTCCAGTAAAAGGGAGCTTACCTGTGGAGTACCACAGGGTGCTATTCTGTCCCCGATGTTATTTAACATCTATATGAAGCTGCTGGGTAAGATTATCCAGAGTTATGGAGCTGGGTGTTATCAGTACGCTGATGACACTCAGATCTATTTCTCCGTATCTCGTTCGTCGGTCTTGAATTCTGACGGCATCTCTTCTCTCAATGAATGTCTTCGGGCAGTAATGGGCTGGATGAGGAAAAACAGATTGAGACTGAATCCAGACAAGGCGGAGGTGCTCATGGTAGCGGCCCCGAAACCAAGAATCGGGTTGCAATCTCCAATCCTGGATGGGGTCACACTCTCCGACAGTGACTGTGTTTGCAGTCTAGGGGTGCTCCTTGACTCGTCACTCCTGATGACAAATCAGGTAAATGCGACAGTCAGGAGCGCTTGCTATCAGCTTCGGATGATACGCCAGCTGCACCCTTTTCTGGAAGTAAGGGATCTTGAGACTGTTGTGCACGCGCTGGTAACCTCACGTCTTGATTTCTGTAATGCACTCTACATGGGGCTACCCTTGTGCTTAGTTCGGAAATTACCAGCATTCTCTAGCACAGTGGTCTTTAAACAGAGGCTGGATGGCCATCTGTCAGGGATGCTTTGATCATGATTTTCTGTGTGGCAGAACAGGGTTGGACTGGATGGCCTTTGTGGTCTCTTCCAACTCTACAATTCTATGATTCTATGATATCCTCACAGGGGGTCCACAAAGGCTTAAAGCCTGTTTGGCCCACCTCCTCCCTGTAGTGGAACAGCCATGTGACAGGAACCAAGGCAAAGGCTGGCTGGCTTAGCCTGTACATTGCCATTCAATCCACTCCAGCCACAAATATTCAGGAAGAAGCAAGAGTGCCTCTGAGGGAAAGGTTAATGGATGGTGTAATTGTATTGTTTTTGTTGTTAGCTATTATTATTAGGGTTTTAAATCTTGAGTTAAGTCTTGGGGCAACAAAAGATATTTAAAGGGGGTCCCTGGTAAAGAAAAAGTTAAGAACCACTGCTTAGCCCAATGGCTCTCACATAGCACTAA
Organism: Gambelia wislizenii; assembly: GCA_030847615.1. NCBI lineage: Eukaryota > Metazoa > Chordata > Lepidosauria > Squamata > Crotaphytidae > Gambelia > Gambelia wislizenii. The sequence goes on along the minus strand of JAUMIR010000002.1, from coordinate 249,436,111 downwards.
TGGGATACTGGTGTTTTAGTGACAACAATAAAACCATTGTTCCCAGTAATATTACTCCAAATTTTAATTTATATTCTTTATATTCTTCTGTTAAAAGAACCAGAGTTGTAGAAGTTTCAGCATTGCCCTATGACTGTGGAGACCAGGGTTCGAATCCTTACTCAGCCATGAATACCCACTGGCTGACCTTGGGGAAGTCACACCCTGTCAGCCTCAAAGGAAGTCAAAGGCAGACCCTCTTTGAACAAACCTTGCCTAGAACCCCCCATGGTAGGTTTGCCTTAATCAGAAATGACTTGAAGGCACATAGGCAAACACACACATTCCTTTTGCAGGCTGAACTCAATTGGCAGCATGGGGAGGAAGCTGAAGAAGACCAAGGGGGAAAGGGAGGGGAGAGGCACCAAGACAGGGAAGACAGAAAGAAAGAAGGGAGGGAGGGAGGAAGGAGAGAGAGAGCGACAAAAAGTCAGAAAGAAGGGAGGCAAAGAAGGAAGGAAGGAAGAGAGAGAAGGGAAAAGAAAGAAAGAAAGAAAGAAAGAAAGAAAGAAAGAAGCATTTTCTGAAGATAGAGCAGGGGAGAACAAGAGATAACCCCCTTCCCCCCCCCTCTCTCTCACACACACACTCAACCCTCTCCTGGCTGGTTTGCCTTTTGAGGATGATCATCGGGAGGAGGGGGAAGGGAGGAACAAACTCCCTCAGAATCAGCCACACAAAGAAAGCTCCGTCTTTCTCTTTCTCTTTAGCTTTCTAGTTTGGGAGACGCTGGTTGTTGTTTTTTAAAGCCAGCAGGGTTAGGTCCAGAGGAAGGTTAGGTCCAGATGGGGGCCCCTGCTGGTGTGGGGCCCCCCGCTGATGCTGATTTGGCAGTATGGTTAAGCCGGCCCTGCCCATCTGCTTGCTTCTTTCTCTGCACTCTCCCCATTTCAACAGGCCTCTGTGCCCTATGATTTTCATCTGGTCCTTTGCTCGGGCTGCTGGGAAGACTTCTGGAATCTCTGACTGGAAAAAGCTCTAGCCAGTATGAAGATCCAGATTATCCTTCTCTCCTCCTGATTCCTTAAGGGCAGCTGGGACCTACACTGGTACTTCCATGATAATAAGGTGCCTAGGCAACCATCTCTGCAGTTATGAAGCTTGTGGGAAATGAGCAAAGGGAACCTAAAGTCAGGTCATTGGCTTCTTTTGGTAGAACTCATAATCCAAATACAGGGTGGGACATTTGCAGGTGAGCATTTACTGGGGGGGTGGGGGGACCCTTGTCTTCCCTGCTGAGTCCATGTTTCAGTTCTTCCTCATTGCTTCTCCCTTCATTATACCTTCACCTGCCTCCAAAACTGGAAATGAGACCAGGGCCCATACACATCACACAGTTACAGTGGTATGATTCCACTGTAACTGTCATGCCTGCATCCTATGGATTCCTGGGATTTGCAGTTTAGGGAGGGGTATTTGGAATTGTCAGCCAGAGAACTCCTCTGGTGCTGTTGACCAGATAATCCCCTTGTAAGACAAACAAAAACCTCCCAGCCATTAGGATTCCCAGATCTGGGTAAGAAGGAGGAATCTCAAGGTGAGAGTATTGCCTTTTTCTCATTTGTTAGACTCCCATATAATCTGCCCCATACACTTAGGTCCTCTGGGAGATATTTGCTCCAGCAAGCTGACTAGGGTGGCAACTGTCACCCAGAGGACTTTTTCTATAGCTGCCCCTAGACTTTGGAACAGCCTGCCGGAAGAGATACGATAAGTGAATATGCTGTCGGAATTTAAAGCAGCATTAAAGACCAGTCTCTTCTGGCAGGCCTATCCAGATGATTTTAAATTGTGAATTTTAAACTGTGCATTGATTTTTTAAAAATGTCTTGGTCTTACCTGTTCTTTTAAATTGATATATGTTTTTAACAGATATTTGTTTTTTTTAACTAACATTATGTTTATATGTTAATTTGTTGTTCCCTGCCTTGATCCATGGGGAGAGGCAGGTAAGAAATGATGATGATGATGGTGATGATGGTGATGATGATGATGATGATGGTGATGATGCATACTCTGTGCAAATATGGTTGATGCTTACTGTATCATTCTAAATAGCATCATCAGGGTCCATCTTCAGTGACATCAGAAGGGTCTGAGTCCCTAGGTCAGGTTCTGGTGCTTAAATCTCTGGGCCTGGGATAGTCCTGACCTGGCAACAACCCTATCTGTAGTAAGTGTCACAGGGGAGAAACAGCATGTGAGGAAAAGGTTAAGTTCCTTTCCTCTCCCAGTGATGGTTCCCCTGCAGATGTCCCATCTTCGCTTCTGCATGACCTCTACTTGGCAAACACTATCAAGAACCATGCTTGCCCAAGAACAGTGCTGTCGTTCTGCCCACCATTGCTTGTTCATTGCACAAAGTAAGGCAGACCATTAGCATGCTCTTCAGCAGCTCTCTCCAGCTCTGACCAGATTCCAAGTCTCTGAGCTCCGCCATTCACCTCAAACATTTGCAAAAGAGACAGCAAGCCCTGAGTGTATAAACTTTGCCGGAGGCTTCTCTGCTCGCCGTCTGACACTGGGGCTCCATAGAGCAGCCCCCTCAGGGGTCTCCACTGCTCTCTTCCCCTTTCATTCTTCTTTAAACAATTAAGCCCATTTGATGGAGCAGCTGACATCTCCCTGCATTGGATTAGCTGTGTTCTGCCAAAGCTTCTTTTTCTCTCCAAAGCTCCAAGCTGCCTTTTGAAGTTTCAAATATAATTCACTCCAAAGACTGGGGGAGAAAACCAATGTAACATGTGAAATAAGGTTGTCTGGATTCTGAGACCCTGGATTCATATGTCAACCAGATGGAAGATACTGCAGAGGGTTGTGTGATCGCTCAAAGTCACCTGGGCCATAGCATGAGAGCAAGATGAATGAAGGGGCAAAAAAGTAATGGTTAGAAATTGGACATACTTGACTTGAACATTCAAAGAAGCAGTTCCAGCACCTATTGTTCCAGCACCTATCAGACATCTATTGTGATCCCAATTGGCCCCACCAAAGATGACCCCTTGTCCTGGGCTCTCCAAAGCAGGTGATGGTCCAGGAGCTACCATTTTAAATCTCCCCTAATGTCCTCAGACATAGCTACATTGGGATACTGTGGGAAATTTTAAATGGTGGCTTGCAGCCACCAAGGGTTAATATCAACTAGTGATTCAGGGCCCACAGATGTTGGAAGGGGCAGTCCATTGAAACCAATCAAAAGTGGGCATGGAAAAGTTACTGTCTGGGATAACAACTGGGGAGGTAAGCTGAGTAGAGGATTCTCATACCCTCCAACTGTCTGGATTTGGCAAATTGAGTCCTGATTGATCCTCTATCATTCCACTTTTTCAACTACTTTTAAACTGTCCCAATTTCCTTCTTCTCTCTCCACTTTCTCCCTTTGTTCTCATCTTATTTCAGTTGCTACAAAAGTAGTTTGCACTCAGTTAACTCAGCAGGGGAGAAGAGAAGATAAAATCTTGCGCTTCCTAGTAGGGCTCCAGCAACACGCTGCAGCCTCTCCCAGCTTATCTGTTCCTCCTCAATAATAACTTTTGCCATCTTGATCATGCTCTGATGTTGCTTGGCCACAAGTGGCCCAGTTTTTATCAATGAAATATTGGAGGTTATGGATTCAGTGATTGTGGATTTGAAAACATGAGGCAATACAAACATGCCATTTGGGATTACCATAGTAGCTGGACATGGGCTTGCACCATCACTCTCCTTGCATCAGTAACGACCTTCTCTGGTTGCAAGTTCTTATGAAAACCCCTATCAGGATTACAGTTGCAACCAGGCCACCTGATTTCCTAATGCAAGGCTGGAGAAAGTGCAGTCCCAAGCCCCCCTGCCCCTTTTTTTTTTATTTTTTGGGGGGGCAACATTTGAAGTAAGCTGAGGATGGAGGGGGAAGTGAGAGGAAAAGAGAAAGACTTGGATTTTGGGCTATCCAGTTCATTCTGTCACTTGTTATTCCTTCACTGGAGATACTCTTTCCAAACTCGCCCTAAATCCACATCCTGGGCATTCTGCCATCCAAATATCTTCTGTTTCCTCTCAGCTTTACATTGCCAAGAAGCTCAACTGCGGAGACTGACTGAGTAAACATACCGCAACCTTTATGGATGATTTACGCTTGTTTTATTAAATGTTTTCTCTCCTTTAATTTACTGAGTTAAAATGCATTTTCACTCTTTTCTGCTGATCAAATGCCCGAGCAGTTTTTAATAACCAAAGAAATGTTGTGATAGCAAGAGGCGGGCAAGATGGATTTCACACTTGGAGGATGATCAGACAAAGTTCTCCTCCTTGGTCTCTTTAGGAGAGCTGGGGTGGAAGTAGAGGGTGGAAGGAAGGTTCTTGGGTCTTCTTCTCAATAAATCATAAGCTACATAGAGCCATGGGATGTTGCCAAATCCTTGAAAAACTGAGAATCTGTGCTCCTGCTAAAGTTCAGAAAAGTTTGTACCTAATGATATTAATATTTTCAAGTCAAAATCAAGGGGCTTCTCTAGAGGAGCTATTTACTGCAGCTTCCCTCTGTCCTGGAGCCCTGCAGTCCAAATGAGCAGGACTCTTGCTTTGTTTGGCCTCCGGGCAGTCCTGTCAATGCCCAAAGGAAAGCTGTGGGGGGGGGGGAGCTGGGGAAACCCATTTTAAAAATTTTAAATTAACACTAGAAAAACCAGCATTATGCAGGAAAACTAGAATGGGTCTGGTATGGGAACTCAGGGTCTGTACCTATATGCTGGCTTGTATTGTCGGATGCTGATGCCACCACTGCTGGAGTTGCTCTGAAGCCAGGAAGGAGGCCTCCAGCATGTGATCAAGGCCCCCTACATGTGACCAGCCTTGATCACATACAGAGGGCCTCCTTTCTGGTTTCAGAGAGTGTGACGAAAGCGAGGGAGGAGTCCACAGATATCAGCTGGCATATGCATGCAGACTTCTGTCTATGTTGTCATGTTAATGGGGTGGGGTTCAGTTTTGGGCTAGCTCTGGGGCCAAAATACACTGGCCAGAAGGCAGGGTATTCTGCCTGGTGTAAACAAGCCCTAAGTCTCAGTGCACGCAAGGATAATAAATTGGCTCTCTGTGAACAGAAACCTCAAGTGAGTATAGCAGCTCTAGATTACAACAGCTGCTACAGTAATCATAGAGTGGAGTATGAAAAAAGCTACTGGTCAAATCCAAGAAGGGAGGGTGGTTAAGCTGTTGGTGAGAGAAGAATGAAAGAGACTTTGTCTAAAGTAACAGTAGCAGATATTGGAATCCCTAGCTGTTACAGAGTGTATCTACACTGTAGCAATAATGCAGTTTGACACCACTTTCAGTGTGTAATTCCATCCTATGGAATCGTGGGATTTGTAGTTTTACAAGGTCTTTAGCTTACTCTGCCAAAGTTACTTGGCAGAGTAACTACAAATTTGGCACAAAACTACAAATCCTAGGATTCTGTAGGATAGAATCCTACTGCATTATTTCTACAGTGTAGATACACCCACAGTCATCCAGAGACTTCTCACTATATTGAGCTTTGTTCACAGGGCCCCGTGTGAACTGGAAATAAGTTTTCCTTTTGTTTCTAATTAACATGAAAGACATAGAACCAGGAGAATTATATTTTGGAATTGCAGGGCAGGTATCCTTGGTCTTCCTATAAGAGTCACCTAGAGCAGTAACTCCCTAACCCTGGTCCTCCAGGTGTTTTGGACTTCAACTCCCAGAAGCCCCAGCTGACTTGAGAACTCCCAGGAATTCTGGGAGCTGAAGTCTAAAACATCTGGAAGACCAAAGTTTGGGAACCACCATCCTAGAGGAATGATAAGGCAATCATTCCAGCAGGTTGCAGAGCACAGGGAGAAAAGAGAAACTATTCCATAAGCCACCTGAACCACTTCCATCTAGGAGGTGATCATTATAAGAACTGCATTTTCTTGTTTTATTTAAGCAAGATGCACTGTCATGCTATCTTTGTAAGCTGCTAAAGGGTTAAAAGGAAGAAAAACAGACAAACAGACTAACTTCTTAATTAGTAAGCTAGTTAGTTGCCATCAACTGGAACTGTCCCCTCCTCAAGTTTTATCTTCTTCCTATTAGACTTTCTGGCTGACCTATGTAACTAAGACGATGGCATCGACCAAGTACAGAGTGGAGGTGAATTATTTGGAAGCTATCCCCAAGTCAAGCCAAGGTACTACAGGGAAAGCAACCCTAGTTTCTTCCTCTATCCTGCATCACTTGGTAATTGGTAATTTCCCCAAGAAACTAAGAGTAGTACAGCTGTGGCTTACTCCATTTTGTCCACACAGCAGCCCTGTGGGAGTATGTTACCCTGGGGAAAAGAGCAGCTCCCAAACCCACCCACCCCATCTTTCCAGGGAACTTAATAGATCAGGGGGTATTTGAATCCAGGCTTCTCCATTCCCAGTCAAAGGCTAGAATCCTCTTGGTGACTTACACTACTACAACCAGGGGCAACAGTACTATAAATCATTTCCAAAAAGAATGTTTCCAGTATCTCCTTGCACAATATTTTTTAATGTGAGTGTGCAAAAACTTCCAGATGGCACCAGTAGCAGCTCTGCCCCTACCCTAAATAGCAATGATTGGCTGGGAGGTGCACAAGCAAAGATCTTTCATGACATTGCCCAGATGATGTTGCCACCCCCGCCCCCAGACCTGCTGTGTATTACAGCAAAAATCCACCAACCTATGCACTACGATTCCTATACTTACCATGTTCTTTCTGGAGCAAAAGGTACTGGGCTATACATTTACCCTTACCACCAAACAGCCTATCCTATCTTCATCAGCTACCCTGCTTAGGGCTTGCTTTTAAAGGTCAGTTTTAGAGGATTTTTTTTTTAAGTTTTATGTGACACACATCAATTTAAAACTTTTTAACAACAAAAACTCACAAGTCACAATGAATAATGGGGAAAGAACTAATAGCAATGGATTTCTCTATATGTTTTGTTATAAGTGTATAACAGGAATTAGTCGTTTTTAGAAGCTGTTTTCCAAACTTAGATTGTACACCACAACTGAATGGTTGTAAACTAAGATGATTTATGAACCACCTTGAAATGCATTATTATCATCATCATCCTTGTCGTCGTCGTCATCAAGACAAGGTGTTGCTGCCTCCCCACCATTCACTTTCTGTATAACAAGTCTTCACACAGAAGCTGAACTCTCTGTGTAGTTGTGGGACCTTCTCCCTGGTGGCTCCCTATGCAATGGATTTTCCACCTGAGACAGATATGGCTAGCCTCCTCAGTGACTGCTTTGAAGAGCATTTAAAACCCTAGCTTTCAGCCAAAAAGTGTCTATGGTATTGCCTGAGAAACCATATTTTTGTAAACTGCACTTTATTGCAAATAGTCTGTTAAAACTGTTGGCCAGTTTCCTAGATTAGCTACTTAATTACCTAAATTAAGTAGCATCTCCTAGCCTTATCCTTCCCCATCCTGCTTTGCTAGGCAGCAGCCTCTGCAAGCAACAGAGGTCTGTTCTCCTGTCAATCAGGGTGAAGCAGAATGATGTTTCCACCCCTTCCTCCAGTGATCTCTGGTGTGACAATCAGAAGCAGGATCCCAGTCACATTTCCTTCTTGCACTGGAGATTGTTGGTGTGTGGGGGGGGATGGAAACATCATACTGCTGCTCCCAGCCAACAGGAAAGTAGACTTCCATTGCTGTCAGTGGCTGCTGCCTGGTAAAGCACGACTGGGGGACTTTTACAATTGTGGCAATAGTGCCATGATTGTGAATATGTAGGGACCATGAATACAAATCAGTTAACTCTAGGTTATGCATCTCTAATTGTGAAAGCGAATTCCAGCCATTATTTTTGATTGAAGTGATTTTTATAAATATGTTTGACATGGAATTATATTCTTTTCATGCCACTGTTAGCTACCTTGGGAACAGTATTGTCATGAAAGGTGCCCAAGAAATATGTAAAATAAAATAAATGCTTGGAAATTCATGCCAAAGTAGAGAGACGCTCAGAACAAGCTCACACATTTCTTTGGATATGTTGAATCTAAACTATAGATCATCCACCAAAAACCAAGAGAGGACAGAGAACAGCAGGCTGATGTTCCACAGCCCCAGGTAAATTCTCACACCTTCTCACTTCTGTTCAAGTCATTCCCATCCCCATGGGATCTCTTACACAGAAGCTCCTTGCTTGCTCAGTGTACTCTAGTTCCCTTACAGTAGGGTCATACTGTTGTGTGCCTTCAAGTTATTTCCAACTTATGGTGACCCTAAGATGAACCTATCACAGTATTTTCTTGGTAAGATTTGTTCAGAGGGAGTTTGACATTGCCTTCCTCTGAGGCTGAGAGAATGTGGCTTGCCCAAGGTCACCAGTGGGTTTCTATGACTGAGCAGGGGTTTGAACCCTGGTGTCCCAGTCCAAAGCTCAATCCACTACACCACACTGACTCTCACAGTAGGGCCTTCACAATGGTTAATGATGCTTAACACTCTGCCTCATTGCCATTTGGTAGTTCTTTGCCTTTTCCCACGTGGAAAACCTTCCTGAAATTATCCACAATAGGCAAGGGCAGTAGCTCAGCAAAAAAGCCAAATCTTGGAAGTAACATGTTAGAAATAATTATGTAGTACTATGTATCCTTAACTTAGTTAAGTAAAATTAACTAAGTAATCTCACTTGGCCCAAACTTACCCCAGACCTGATGGAAATGTCATTCACCTATTCTCCAATTGCCAGTAGAATAGACCTCCTTTTCTCCATGCAGCAGATGCCCGGTAAAGTAGGTGGGCGAGTTAAAACTGCAGCAATAGAGTCACAATTGTGACTAAGTAGCAAGTGTGAATACAGAACAGTTATGGATGAGTAAATCTAGGTAACAGTTCTGTTTTCATGATCACTATTTAATCACAATTGTGACACTACTGTATTACTACAATCTTAACTCATTCTCCAAACCTACTTTAATAAAGCTGCATGGGGAGAAGGAGGTCCATTCTGCCACCAACTGAAGGATGGATGAATGACATTTTCATCAGCTTTGGGATGGGGCCAGTCCAGGAGAGGTTACTGACTTAAGTCCAGAGAACAGAATCAGAATTCAAAATGACCTTGACAGATTAGAAAGCTGTGCCAAAACTAACAAAATCAATTTCAAAAGGGAGAAATGTAGGATACTACACTTGGGCAGTAAAAATGAAATGCACAGATATAGGATGGGTGACACCTGGCTTGATGACAGTACATGCGAAAGGGATCTAGGAGTCTAGTGGACCACAAGCTGAACATGAGTCAGCAGTGTGATGTGGCAGCTAAAAAAGCCAAAGGGATTCTAGGCTGCATCAATAGGAGGATAGTGTTGAAATTGAGGGAAGTAATAGTACCATTCTATTGTCTTCTAGCTTATTTTCTGCTGCTCCAGAGACTAGGGACTTTATCAGACTAGTCAAATAATGCATCATAAAGATGCCTAATGATCGCGAAAGAGCACACATACCAGACGACATCGCCCTTTCACGGTCATATATTGTTTAAAAACGATAGTTTTTTTATTGATGGTGCAAGATGTAAATTGATTCTCTGTAGCGATTTTCTGCAAGCATTGCCGGCGTTTGAATCTGCGTGCCGCGGTACTCACATGAATGCAGAGTCAATGGGCAAACACTTCCGGGTGTCAGGACAGCCGGGGGGGGACACTCTTTTTATGACACACCCAGCACCCTTTACTTGGAACTTTTAAAGAGTGTTTTGGTGCTTTCCTGAACTTTTTGTGTATTTATTTTGTTTTTGTTTTTTAAAATTTCTCGTGAGATTTGAAACCAGGAAGTGAATGGAACTCCATTCACTCAGTGCCTGGGAAACTTCTTTCACACGAAGAAGGTAAGTCCTGGTGGGGAGTTCTTTTGCCGGCATAAAAATGCCACAATTTATGCCAGCAAAAGGACTTTTACAGGGGGTGGTCTGATAAAGATAGTACATGGAGCAATGGACTCAAACTAAAAGAAAAGAGGTTCCACCTAAACATTAGGAAGAACTTTCTGACAGTTAGAGCCCTGCCTCAGTGTGGTGGAGTCTCCTTCTTTAGAAGTTTTTAAACAGAGGCTGAATGGCCATCTGTCGGGAATGCTTTGATTGTGTGTTCCTGCAGGGCAGGGGGCTGGACTAGATGGCCCTTGTGGTCTCTTCCAAGTCTATGATTCTATTATTCTATTCTGCTTTGGTCAGACATCACCTGGAATACTTGTCCAGTTGTGGGCACCACAATTCAATAAGAATATTGACAAGCTGGAACATGTTCAGAGGAGGGAAACCAAAATGGTAAAAGGTCTGGAAGCCAGGCCCTATGAGGAGCAGCTTAGGGAGTTGGGGGTGTTTAGCCTGGAGAAGAGAAGTTTAAGAGGTGACATTATAACCATGTTTAAATATTTGAAGAGATGTCATACTGAGGATGGAGCAGACTTGTTTTCTGCTACTCCAGAGACTAGGACATGGTGTAACTACAGGAAAGAGATTCCACCTAAACATCAGGAAGAACTTCCTGAAGGCAAGAGCTGCTCAACAGAGGAACTGCCTTGTAGTGTGGTGGAGTCTCCTTCTTTGGGGATTTAGAAACAGGCTGGATGCCCATCTGTCGTGAGTGCTTTGATTGTGTATTCCTTCATGGCAGGGAGTTGGACTAGATAGTCCTTGTGGTCTCTTCCAACTCTATGATTCTATGAGTTAAGTATGCTTAACCAAATAGATGATACAGAATACTGGGTGTTACCTGCTGCACATTGCTTTTGTGAGGCTATATTAACATAATGTATGCAAAGGGTTCTTGTAAGCACCTTTGAGACTAACTGAGAGAAAGAAGTAGTAGCATAACCTTTCATAGACTTCAGTCTACTTCCTCAGATACATGGAGTGAAGTGCCTAGAAACAGACCTTTATGAGTAGACAGTATGAATAGCCATAGAAATGCAAAACTTGTGGGTATGGTGATAAGGTGACAAGTTCAGTTCAGTCCTTGGGGGACAAAGGCAGGACAAAATATGTTGCCTAAATCCAAGTTGATTAGATAACATATAAATCGTGGAGGGAGTTACTGAAATGTAGTGTGATGCTGGCTGGGAACAAGAAAGGGGATGTGAGAAACTGGCTAAGAGCACCCTCACGATGCTGGGGTGTTAACTAGTGTTATAATATGTGTAGTGTGCCAGGAAACCATTGTCTCTATTCAAGTCAGAGTTCCACCCTAACACAGCTACATGTTTGAATTGTTCTTAACACCATGTAATATCTTTTTTGTTGTTGTTGTAGCAGGCAATATCTAGTTGTTTAAATGTTGCAGGGGGCATTTTCCAGATGATTTGTGAGGATTTTATTAATTTAAACATTAAGGGTTAATAATTTACAAAGAAGCAGTGTGTTATAATGACCAATGTTCAAAACTGAGAATACTAAAGGGTTGTTTTTATTAAAAAGAGGATGATACTAATGCATTATTTTTTTTAAGCAACATTCCATGCTCTGGGCAGAGCACACACTTTATTTGGAAAAATAACCAGGTCCAATCACCAGTGAGGGATGAAAGGAAGGCCTGCCTGAAACCCCAGAGAGCCAGGGACAGAGGTGGCACTGGGGGTGCAGAGAGGCCAAACAGTACCAGGTGATGGAGGGAGGGGTGACACCAGCCTTAGGAACTCTGCAACAGCTGGAGTGGACAGTGCTGAGTGAGACGAACCAATGGTCTAACTCATACCCCCAACTGTACTGATTTGGCAGGGACCGTCCTGATTAATCCTCTGTCATCCCACTTTTCCAGCTTCTTTTGAAGTGTCCCAGTTTCTCTGTCTTTCTCCTCCACTTCCCCTTTTTGTCCTCGTCTTACTTAAATTGCTGCAAAATGAGTTCAAATGTCAAATGTAATTTGCACCCAATTAACACAGCAGGGGGAGCCTCTTCTAGCTTATGTGATCTTTCTCATTAGCAACATTTGCCATCTTGATCCCTTTCTGAAATCTGGGATCTGACATGTTGGTCACACATGTCCTGTGTTTCATCTGTGAAATGTTGGAGGGTATGCTAACTCAGAATATAAAATCAGAGTCCCGTATTTGTCACCTGTTGTCCAAACTAGACATCACATGTTGTCTTTATGGCAGTAGAAGACCTGCCATACAGCAATTCTTTTACACAGCATGTGTTGTCAGTATCTGTTCTATTATTTTATTCTATTCTATTCCTAGGGCTGCATTCGTTCAAAATAATGTGTCAGGAGGTAAAGCCACTCTGAATGGGGCCATCCATTTTCTCTCTCTTTCTGCCATCCCCCTTTCTGTCTCTTTTCATGCAATCTACAATCTCTCTTCCCACTCTTTTTATCTTTCTTTCTATCTCCCTGAATTGGTTACTGACAGACAGCTTCCCTTTCCCCCTTCAATTTCTCTGTCCCTTTCATCCCCCCGCCTCTCAAAATCTTCCCCTCTTTCCCATCTCCCTTTGGGCTTCTCAAACTTGCATGGAATAAGATTCCAGCTTCACCGTATTTCTTGATCATAAAATTCATAATCGTTAAAACGTGCTCCTGATACACAAGGGCTGAAAAACAACACATCTCCCTCCTAGGCTTGATCACCTGACTACCACACCCAGGAACATTGCCATCTCCCCAGCTCCAAATTTTGCCTATAATAGAGGTTCTGAACCTTCCAGGGTCTGTGGCACTGCCCACGTTCAAACCTCTAAATTCCTCATGCAGCATCAATTAAGCTGAACTGCAAAACCAATATAAATGAAAGTGAGAAAAGATGCTGACTAAGGAATCGTGTCTTCTTTCTTGGAAAGCACACATACACATTCTCCTCTCACACACTCACGTGAGTTTCTGGCTGCATCTAAACTGCAAAAAATAATCCAGTTTGACACAACTATAACTGCCATGGCTCAATGCTATGAAACACTGGGATTTGTAGTTTGTCGTGGCACCAGAGTTCTCTGACAGAGAATGCTAAATATCTCACGAAACTACAAATCCCAGTATTCCATAGCATTGAGCCATGGCAGTTAAAGCAGTGTCAAACTGGATTATTTCTGCAGTGCAGACGCAGCCTCTGTCACACTCCAGCATTAATAAGAAGAGTTTTGTGGGAAGGGGCTTGCTCTCGAATCCTCCTTTCTGAAAAGGAGGAGGATAGAAACAGTTTCTTAAAGACTATGAGGCAGGTAGGGTCCGTCCCCTATTGTTAGGCAGCACAAATTCTCTCCAGCAGCTAAAATAGGGATATATGAAAGAGCAGGAAATTATAACTTACTTATTATTGTTTTATCATTATGGGGTTGTCTATACAAGCCCCCAAAACCTGGAGTGATCCGCAGTAAAGACAATTTGCAGCAGCTGCAACTTGTCTTAATGGTTTTACAGCCCCCATAAACTTCGCATGCCCTGTATTCAAGATGGCGGACATGAGTGAATTATTCGTGTTTTTAAATCTGCTGTTGCCAAAAAAAATAAAAAAAAAACCCTATTTCCAGGGTGCGCATAAGCAATACCGTATTTTGCCTTTACACATAAAAAGAAAAACAACACCCATTTTATCACCTTAGTGATCGTTCGCTAAGGTGAAACTCCAAGATGGCAGCAGAGGACGCTTGCCCTGTAAGCAAGCCCCACCCTGCTTGTCCAGGCATTCAGTTTGCACTTCATCTCCTATGAGAAATCGATTCAAATCAAATCGCTTGCCCCAGTGAGCAGGAATGCACATTCCCCATTGAGCTTTTTAAAAACTCCAGGAAAAACTGCAAAGACTTTCCCTTCACCGTTTATGATGTTTTTGGCACCCTCCCTCTGAATACAGTGAAATGATGAAGGATGCTATTAAGACAGCCCGTATTCTCCTTGCATTCTGTGAGGAATATTCTCACCATTTAGACAACCCATCTGAGTTATTTATTATTGTGGTATCTGCACAACCAGGAGGAGCACTTGTACAATTTTCTGTCACAGGTGCCAAAATAAATTGGGCAGCATATGTTACTAAGCACTTTTCATCAGAATGGTGAGCATATTTACTTTGGTGGGTGGGGGGAATCGTTTGTCATTCTGTCCCAGGCAGGAAAAAACCCCTTTTGGTCCATCCTTGGAGATGGGAAAGTTGAAGGCAACCCCTACACCTTCCCTATCCCATACTCCTCCATCCAAGCCACTGTCTCCAACATGGAGCCACTGGGCCTTTTCTCCCCATCCCCATGGAACCCCCTATTTGCAGTCATCAGAGAAAGGGAACTATGGCATGTCAGAATGCTGCACAGTCTACTACAAGGTGGGCAGCCTTTGGTTGTTTTGGACTTCAGCTCCCAGCATGTACAGTGGAAAGGGACTATGGGTATTGTATCCAAAACATCTGGAGGCCAAAGTTTCTCCACTTCTGAGCTAGTGGAAGACACTCTATTTCTGTGTCCCCCATCCTATCTGATCTGATCCAACGCTGGGCCCAGTGCTGGCTTGTGGTAATGCCCATCTGCCTCTGTGATCAGCAGACCAAGTTGATGGGGAGAAAGCTTTGTGCCACATCAGCCCAGGCTCATTCTTAACTCTCAGGGCTGGCTGAAGACATTATGATAAAGAACAAGATGTTCTCCCCTCCTATTCCCATGTAGTGAATCTGACCAGAACAATACTTGAATTTTCACCCCTGTCAATAGGATGACATCTTTCTCCACAGGGCAATGGACTAGCTTGAAAGGGGGAGGTTCAGTGACACTCCACTTCACCTGGCATCCACAGAGGCAGCTCCCTCACTCTGCCTAACTGCAAGACTGGCACTATTCCCCTTGAACATTCGGAGAGTTGTAACTCAAAAGGATAATTTATCCCATGCTCTCAATCTACATAATGTTAGACTGGAGGTGGGAAGCTCCTAGAATCATAGAATCACAGAGCTTGAAGAGACCACAAAGTCCATCCAGTCCAACCCCCTGCCATGAAGGAATACACAATCAAGGCACACCCGACAAATGGCCATCCAGCCTCTGTTTAAAAACCTCCAAAAAAAGAGACTCCACCACGCCCTTCCTGCAGTTCTCCTTCCTTCCCCATGGATTCCAGTCCTTGCTTCCCCCACATACCTCCTTCTGGAACTTTTTAAAATGCCATTTTCCCCACCTCTCCTACATGCCAATGTTCCTTTTTTGCAATTAGGATAGATGTCTTAATGCTATGTGGGTGGTGTTGTCTCAGGCTTATTTTTCTCCACTGATGAGTAGAGTTTTGTGCTTATTAAGTCAGGTTTCACTCATTAGATCAAATAACTTGGGGAATTTATTCTATTTGTGTTGGATTTAAGAGTGTCACTTTCTGGGTTGAGGCAAGTTGGCTTTTCAGCTGCTGGCAAATGAGCAATAGGCAGCTCAATAGTTTCCCAGTCCAACCTTGAGTCTACTGAGAACTCAGAAAAGTCATTTCTCAGACTACAGCTCCCAGAATCCCCTTACCATTCTGGGAGTTGTAATTCACAAAGATAGTTTTACCCATATGCTAAATCTATGTAATGTAAGATGAACATTACTTGTGGGAGATGCTGTTCTAAATCTAATTGCTAGTCTCAACTAGAGCAGACCCACTGAATTCATGGGAACACTTACATCAGTTCCATGGATTCAATGGGTTTACTGTAACTTGGTCTAGCGGATTTCAGCTGCTGAATCTCAGGTACTCACCCGGCTGTCAGAGCTTGGGGCCATGGTGTCCGTCATCCAAGAGCCAAATCTGGATCCTGAGGCCCGGATGGTGATGGGGTTGCTGACTCCTGTGAGCTTTCCACACCCTGAAGCACAAAAACAAACAACACAACGAGACATTTAGGAGATAAAGAGACAAAGGAAAAGCCAGAGGTGGATCTAATTATTTAAGAGGAAACAATGTGTAAACCTTTTAGACCTTTGTGTTTAAAAATGTCTCCTTGGCCATGGGTTCCCTAAGCAGTTGTAGAGATGGCAAAGCCTCTTTTCACTCTTCCTTCAGTAAAAGAGTGTTAGGGAACTTTACTTTATTGTGTTACAGAATGAGAAAGGGCAAAACTACATGGTCAGCAGTATTGTCTTATTGCTGAATCCTACCACTTCATACTACAGGTGCAGAACTGTTACATAGTTGAATCTTTGATCCTAATTTTTTTATTTATTAATTAATTTTTATTTATTTATTTATTTATTTATACCCCCGCTCTTCAGCCACAAGGCTATCAGAGCGGCTTACAAATTGTTTTAAGCAATAGCTATTTACACATCCACATTGCATTAAACAGTTTCCAATGTGTGTTAGCTAATTGCCCCCACAAGCTGGGTACTCATTTTACCGACCTACGAAAGGATGGAAGGCTGAGTGAACCTTGGAGCCCTCCAGGATCGAACTTGCAACGTGGTGACTTGCAGTACTGGCATTTAACCACTGTGCCAACAGGTCTGCCTGTTACTAATTAGGATCAACATTACACTACACAGTTATAGTCCTATGATTTCACTTTGACTGCCATGGCAACATCCTGTGAAATCCTGGGGTTTGTAGTTTGGTCAGAGGCACCAGAGGAGCTCCCTGGCTGAAGCTTCTCAAGGCCCCTCCTTACAACTGCCAACCCCAGGATTCCACAGGAGGTTGCCATGGCTGTTAAAGTGACCACATAAAACTATGACTGTGTATTTTCAAAGGGCCCCAGGTTTAGAGAAGGCAGCAACAGACACTTTCCCGAACTGCTCTGTTCTCCCTAATAAACTTTTACCCAGTTAACAAATCAAGCCTTTCTGTCAAAGGCATCACCCCAGCAAGAGGGCCTTCAGTGCTTTGGAAGGCAATAATCTCAACAAAATGCCTTCTTAGTGGCAGAGAAGTGGAGTAACTGGCTGCCACAAGGGTCAAAGGCTTGAATTTGCTCCCCATGTTGAGAAAAATTCCACACCTCAAAACTCCCTGCAGACAGAGAAGCAGTATGCCAGAGAAGGTAGGTTGAACTCACTTTTTCCTGGTATGCTTGTTCTTTATAAAACAGATCATTCAAACAACTGAATTGTCCACTTGCCATCTGAAATGGTACAGTCTAGCAATAAATATTGACCAAACGCACACTACCTTGTTGCAAAGTTTGCTACAAGAAACATATGTGAAATACTTTGAGATTCAGAAGGTCTCACCTTTGAGATAATGGTTGGACTAGATGAGTTTTGATCATCTTCTACTCTTGATGATTTGTTAGCTGTGATGATTTGTGATGGGCTTCTAAAGTGAAAAGTGTGTGTGTGTGTGTGTGTGTAAGGAAGAGAAAGTTCTAAACTAAATGTACTTTGCTTGTAAAATTCACATTTGCATTCTCCTAATTAGCTCTGCATTCTCTATTATGGATGACCTTATACTTAAGGTTTTTAAAAATAAACTAGACATTAATCCCCACCATAGCCTTCTATTATTCAAAATAATTGCCTAGACATTCAGTGAGGCTTATTTTTCCAGATTCAAGAAGCCACATTCAGAAAGTCAACTTTGAATATGTCCAGCATTCCCAAAAGTTGCATTTCAGATTTGTACAGAATTTTGTTTCATCTTTGGAGGACCAATTGACACAGTCAAACAACATCCCTTATAATCTTCTCTGTGTGTTGATTCCTGTTTTTTTTGGGGGGGGGGGTAAGGGCAGGCAGGATTCTAGGTTGCAGGGTCATTTTGTCTAGGAGGCCTTGTGACAGCTAATTCACATTATCCATCCAACCCGACCAGAACATGGTATCCAACCATTCTGTACAGATTTTGACTCTTGATTAAAAGAAGACATGATCATTATCAGTACATACTCCAATATCCCTTTTTGGGCAAGTTTCTGGAGCACGTTGTGGCATCTCAACTTCAGAGGTTTCTGGATGAAATAGATTATCTAGCTCCATTTCAAACTGGCTTCAGGCCTGGCTATGGGACGGAGACAGCTTTGGTTGCCTTGGTGGATGACCTATGCAGGGAACTAAAGAGAGGGAATGTATCTCTGTTGGTTTTGCTGGACCTCTCAGTGGCTCTCAGTACCATGGATCATGGTATACTTCTTAGCCACCTCTCTGGGATGGTTCTTGAAGGTGCTGTTTACAGTGGAACCATTCCTTTACAAAGAGGCAAACCCAGAAGGTGGTGCTGGGGGACTCCTGTTTGGCAACCTGGCCATTGGCCTGTGGTGTCCCTCAGGGCTCTGCCTTCACCAATATGCAAATGACACTCAACTCTCTCTCTCTCTCTCTCTCTCATTTCCATATAACTCAAGGAAGCTGTCTCGATGCTAACCCAGCGTCTTCTGTCAGTAATGGAATGGGTGATGAAAAACAAATTGAAGCTTAATCCAGACAAGACAGAGATGTTCCTGGTCAGGTGGAAGGCTAATCAGGAAATAGGGATTCAACCTCTACTGGATGGGGCTTCACTCCCCCTGAAATTTCAGATTTGTAACTTGGGCATACTCTTGGATTCATCCCTGAACCTGGATTCCCAGGATTCAGCAGTGGCCAGAAGTTCATGTGCACAGTTAAAACTAGTGTATCAAGAGTGCCTGTTTCTTAAGATGCCAGATCTGGCTATGGTAACACATGCCTTGATTACATCCCAGTTGGATTACTGTAATGCACTCTATAAGGGACTGACTTTGAAAACTGTTTGGAAACTTCAGCACGTTGAAAATGCTGCAGTTAGACTGCTGACTGGGTCTGGTTATAGGGAGCATATAACTTTCCTGTTGAAACAGCTTCACTGGCTATGGGTCCATTTCTGGGCACAATTCAAAGTGTTGGTTTTGACCTAAACAGCCCTATTGGCTTGTTGTTGTTGTTGTTGTTGTTGTTGTTGTGTGTCTTCAAGTCATTTCTGACTTGGAGACCCTATCACACGGTTTTCTTGGCAAAATTTGTTCAGAGGAGGTTTGCCATTTCCTTTCTCTGAGGCTAAGAGAGTGTGATGTGCCCAAGGTCACCCAGTGGGTTTTCATGTCAGTGTGCGGATTTGAACCCTGTTCTCCAGTCATAGTCCAATGCTCAAACCACTTTACCACACTGGATCTCTCCTATATGGCTTAGGTCCAGGCTGTTATTATTTGAAAGCCCGTATCTCCCCATATGAGCCTACTTGAGTATTACAATCTTTGGGGGAGGGCTTTCTCTCCATCCCACCACCCTCTGAGGCTTAGTTCGGGACACAGGAGAGAACCTTCTCAATGGCTGCTCCTAGGTTTTGGAACTCCCTCCTGAGGGAGCTTTGATCTGCCCTTCTCTGTTGTCTTTTTATCAGCAGGCCAAGACCTACTTGTGTAAACAGGCCTTCAGCCTTGGCTGACCAGGGTGGACTGATGTGTAACTGGATGGGCTGTTTTAATATGCATTGTGTATTTTAAGTGTTTTAATTTCTAATGTTTTAAAAATAGTGTTTTAACTTAATGTGCTATTTAATACTTTTGAACTTTTTTACTTCATACTGTTGTAACTGCTTTGTTTTAATCTATGCTGTAAGTCACTTTGAATCCCGTTAGGAAGAAAAGTGGAATATAAATAAATAAATAAATAAATAGCCCAAGCAAAAAATGAACCTATATTTGCTGTGCCAATTCTTCTCCAGCCATTTTCATTAACTTTGCAATAATGCAGTTAAACACAGGCTGAATTACAAGCTGTTGGAGTGGTGAGTCATCTGAATTGACCCTCCTCTAAGTACACCCCATTGATGCTCTGACATCCCTGCATTTTTATTTTTGTGCTGCATAGCCGTGAGGCCCACACGATGCCTGGATTATTATTCGCAAGGTGTCAGCAGTGCAGCAAACCAAGCTGAGCTCATGAGCCCAGGAGAGCTCATGGCAGCTGCTGCTTAGGAAAATAAAATAAAATAAAAGGTATAGCAGCTAATAGAGTGAAGAGCTTGTTCCAGATACCCCCATGGGTTGCATTTAGATGTCTGAAAACAAACTGGGCTTTGTCCTTTATAAACACCCTATAAGCACTACCTACATTACATCTATCTATATATGACATAACTTCTAAAAGATCTGGTTCTAACACACAGCACCAGCATGTGGTAGAGTCCTTCTGGGTCTCTGCCACTTTAAACAGCAGTTGGTGGGACACATGTTTGAATGTTCAATCACGCAAAAAACTCCATGCCTAAAGAAAGCTAAGGTTTTTACCTAGCTCTCTATCTGGCTTGTTAACTTTTTATGAAGATGGGAGTTTATACATGAGCAGAGAAACATTTGGACCCTTCACTTTCAGGCCAATGTGGTACAGGCCAATGTGGGCTCTGTCATTTGACAGAACACTACAGGATTCAGTAGGCCCTCTAAGCAGACATGAATGAATGTCCTGCATGCGTAGTTGGGAGGTCATCTCATGAATCTCCTGACTAAGGCAAGCAACTCAATTATAGACAGCTGGCAATTTGGGAGCTGTTGAGTTCACTAGAAAGATAACATGGAGAAGTTATTTTTTCACCCTACAAGTCCTAGAATACTTCAGCCACCAACAAGTAGCCTGAAAAGTAACTTTTCCAAGCTCTGCTAGGGAGCCTAAACTGACTTTCAAAAAAGTTTTATTTCTACTTTTGTTATTATCAATAAGCACCTTTTGTTTGAGGTGTGTTCTCAGCTGCAGCCTTGACATATCATTTTTTAAAAACAATCCAAGTTTTGACCACAAGAAGGAAGTGTGCAAGATTCTCTAAAGGCATTGGTGGATGATGACTTTTATGTCAGTAGCATGGCGAATCCTCTGAGGGTTTTAAATAGCTGTGCTATTTTACTGCCTGAGACAAAGGATCAGATGGCACCCTCCCTCCTATTACACACACACACCTAGCTTACTGTGTCTTACTACAACAGTAGTGACAGGACAGTGACTTTACTGCACTGAAGGACAATATATTAGCTTAGAGAGTGGAAGGCAAGGCAGGCAGGATATACTACTCTGCCTTCCCACAACTTGCTGTTGCTCCCCATCCTGAGCATCTGCCATTTGAAGTAGCCACCTAAAAATAAGACTGCTGTATGCCCTCTGATATTTCTTAGATAAAAACCATGCTGCCAAGCAACTTCCGAGTGGGGTCAAGATGGCAAAATATATTAATGGAGGGGGGGGGGGACAGGCTAGGAGAGTCTGCCTCTGTTTCCTTTTGCCTGAGTGTATAGGGAAAACAAGGTTCTCCCCTTCCTCTTCTCCCTGATGAGCTAAGTGAGTACAAACTACTATTGCACTTTGAACTCAGTTTGCAGCAATGGAAGGAAGCTGAGGACAAAGGGGGGGGAGGGGAGGAAAAGAGAGAAACTGGGACATTTTAAAAGCAGTTGAAGAAGTGGCAGAAGATTAATTGAGACTGCCCCTGGCAAACCAGGACAGTTGGAAAGTATGTTGGTGCTGTGAGTTTCTTGGACCCCTCCCTCCTAGTTGTGTAATGGGCCTGCTGCAGTCCCACTCGGAGCATCACATGTGCTGGGGGAAGGCTTTCAGAGAGTGAGTGCAGAAATGGTCTCAGATTAAGTGTAGCTCTGTAACACTGATGGCCCTACTGTCAGGCTGAGTGAGGAAGGCGATTTTTGTTTGGTAACAAAAAAGAACAGCACATGGTTATGTATTCAGCTATTATAACTGCATTTTACTGCAAGGGAAGGAGAGAAGTGCTGATATGATTTTGTGTCTCAGATGGTAAAATAGCATCATTGACTACAAGGAAGAGTGAAAAGAATGTCTTGGAATGCCCCTGCTTTTGTGTTTCCATTTGCTAAGCTAATGGGTGGGCCATTAATGAGAGCTGGGCCAAAGCTAACAAAATGAAATTCAATATGGAGAAATGTAAAGTACTGCATTTAGGGCGGAAAAATGAAATGCATAAATATAGGATGGGAGAGACCTGGCTGAATGAAACCACGTGCGAAAGGGATCTAGGAGTCCTAGTAGACCACAAGTTGAACATGAGCCAACAGTGCAATGCGGCAGCTAAAAAGGTCAATGCGATTTTGGGCTGTATCAATAGAAGTATAGTGTCTAGATCAAGGGAAGTAATAGTGCCACTCTATTCTGCCTTGGTCAGACCTCACTTAGAATACTGTGTCCAGTTCTGGGCACCACAATTCAAAAAGGATATTGACAAATTGGAGCGTGTCCAGAGAAGGGCAACTAAAATGGTGAAAGGTCTGGAAACGATGCCTTATGAGGAGAGACTTAGGGAGCTGGGTATGTTTAGCCTGGAAAAAAGATGGTTAAGAGGCGATATGATAGCCCTGTTTAAGTATTTGAAGGGATGTCACGCTGAGGATGGAGCAGGCTTGTTTTCTGCTGCTCCAGAGACTGGAACACGGAGCAATGGATGCAAGCTCCAGGAACAGAGATTCCACCACAACATTAGGAGGAACTTTTTGACAGTAAGAGCTGTTCGGCAGTGGAACGCACTCCCTCGGAGTGTGGTGGGGTCTCCTTCCTTGGAGGTCTTTAAACAGAGGCTGGATTGCCATCTGTCGGGGATGCTTTGATCGTGATTTCCTGCATGGCAGGGGGTTGGACTGGATGGCCCTCGTGGTCTCTTCCAACTCTGCAATTCTATGATTCTATGATTCTTAAGTTTTTTCACATCAAACATGCAGATTTTAATTTGAACAACCAATTTGTTTTGTGTCTTCAAGTCAATTCTAACTCATGACAACCCTCTCATAGGCTTTTCTCTGCAAGATTTATTCAGAGGAGGTTTACCATTGCCTTCCTCTAAAATACAGTGTCTCTTCCAAGTATGAACTGGTGCTGACCCTGGTAAGCTTCCAAGATCACACAGGATTTGGTGCCTTCAGAGTATTTAGACAATGTGGCTCAGTTCTTGTGTTTGGCCCATACTGTTAGCTGGGGTGGTGGTGGTAAAAAGCAACATGCAGATGAAAAGGAAAATAAAGGATGCATGTGTGTCTAACTATAAAGGACATAAGAAAGGATCTAACCCTTTCCTCAGTTGAAGTTGGTGGCTTCCCTGTCAGTGGAGTAGTGAATCCACTCCAGGTTTTAGTCTGAATTTTGAAGGAGCTATCCAATGAGCAAAACCTTATCCTCCAAATGGACTGAGTACCTTGGATAGTGCCTCTGAAGTGTATAATAAAACCCCAGGTGGATTCACCACCTCAGTGGCATGGAAGTCACCACTGCCTTTGCAAGAACAGGTTTGGAAATATAGATGTATTTCTGTGAGTCCTTTGTTGCCTGAAAAACAACCAGTCCAGGGGGAGAGGGAGGCAGTGCAGCAAGAGCAATGTTGCTCACCCATATGTGGCTTGAAACACTGCAACTGCCTTGGGCCACACCATTGGCCCATGTAGCTTGTTGTGGCCTACACTAGCTTTCCCCACTCTGTCCCTCTTCAAATGGGTCAGGCTACAACCACATCATTCCTAACCAGGATAATCTAGAAGACACCATGCTGGAGATTACTGACATGGTGGCTCTTCAAGTTTGCAGGAAAGAGTCTTTTCCAGGTCTACTTGGAGATGCACAGACAGAACCTTTGGCTTGTATAGCTTCTGCTTTGGCAGTGAGCCCCCTCAGCTAGTCTGATGTCTGCCAGGCACCTAGGGCCTCTATTATCTTCAGGGTTGTAGGCAAGATTTTGTCTAACCCTTGCCTGGAGATGTCACATATTTAACCTACAAATCTACTTCTGAGCTTGAAAAATGTTTCTGTGTGTGTTTGTGTGTGTGTTTAGAATGTTCAACAGTGAAAGGAGAGGCTACAATCTTTTAAAATCAGAAACTGGTGCTTCTGGAGGATTCTAGGAGAAGGAATTTAATTTCCCCCTTTTTGACCAGAAAAAGGGTGGTCTGGGGAGCCTGCAGGGCCATAAAAATAGTCACAAGGGGACACGTGCATCCCTAGCACCACATTTTGCCCATCCTTCTTCTAGATTCCAGGCATTTCCCTTCCTGATAAGCAACAGGATGCCTTGGCAGTGCATCTCCAGCTATCTGATGTGGCATTCCCCACCCCCATATGCCAGGGCATGACACCATATTTGTGCCCGTTGGATACAATAGTTTCTTTCTGTCCTGGCAAGCCACCAGGGACCAGCAACCAATGGCTCAGGGACTGGCGCCTGTCCATGGACCACCACTTAGAGTAACTGACTTAGAAGAACTTTGCTTGTACACAAAGTGTGATGCTTATGGTGAGCTTCTGAGGTTCAAGTACCATCCTGTTCAGTGGTAGGGTTTTGCTTGTGGTGGCTGCCACCTTGTGCTCCAGGCCAGTGGTTTTCATGGGCTCTGGAGGGATGGGACTGGTGTTCCTCTGATGTTTTGCCCCAGAGGTAAGGTAGAAGAAGAAATGTATCTACAGTAGTGGTTCAGAAAGGACTGCCCAGTAGTAACTAAGGCTGACAAAAGATGAAGAGGAGAAAGGGGGAGGAGGTAGAGAGCCTGGTCGGAAAGTAGACTGACACATACTGTGTGCTTCTCAATTTTCCTGTATTAAACACATTCACTATCCCCTCTTATCACTGGGGTTCACTCTTGTTCTCTGTTTGTGGTGCACTCTGTTATTTGCCTTGATTGTAGGCTGAAATTCTATGAAATTTAGGTTTGGAAGAAATTGCACTGACTGAGGCTTCTATTTTCAATCCAGCATTGTTTTCTTACTCTTCGTTTTCTTTTTCTTTGAAAATTCATTGGTGTTACCATCTTCTGAGCTTATAGCAGGGTACTGTTTCATTTAATCTCAATAAAGTGCCCTGTGAACTGACACTTCTAACAACCATGATAGTAAATGAGCAGCGGTTGCCCACCTCAACTCTGCCATAGGCATTGCAGAGGACATAGTCCTCCACACATAGTTTGGAGCTGGACCACACTTAGGACTTTATCAGACACGAAATACGGCATCATCACAATGCCACAATGCCAAAAGGGCACGCGGATCAGACGATGTCACCCTTTCACAGTTAAAAAGAGCCCCAAAACTGTATCTCTTAATTGACAGCTTAAGCCGTCAATAGATTTCCCTGGTGTTTTTTTTTTGCCGGCATTGCCAGCAAGTGACACCTGTATCCCTTAAAATCTTGGACTTGCCCTGACAATGGCTGGACTAGTGCGAACACTTCTGGGTCAGACCAGGACATCCAGGTAAGTGACAAACTTTTTTTTTGACCCTCCCCAGGTTACTTGGAGTTTTTTTTTTTAGTGTGTGTGCGTGCTTGGTGTGACTTTCTGATGTGTATTTTTATTTTTGAATTTCCTGCACAATGATTTCAAAAGAGGAAGTGAACGGAACTCCACTCACTTCATCTTTATTCACGGAGCTGCCTGGAGCTGCCTTTTCCAGGATCACAAGGTAAAGTGCGGGGGGCGACAACATTCTTTTGGCAACATAAAAATTGAATTTTTTGTGCTGGCAAAAGAATGTTTAAAAGAGGATGTCTGATAAAGTCCTTAGTTAATCTGTCAATGGGATAATCAGCTCACAAGCAATGGGACGTTGGCTGTTACAAAAGAGCAACTGCTTCCCCAAATTTAAAGACCTCAGTTCAAGCCCACTCCCGCTCCCACTCCTGTGCTTGACACCATTTGAAATGGACCTTGAACAGGATCCTAAATACTGGCTGATCTCCTGAACCATAAATCTGAACCAACCCTTATTCACAATTTCTGGGAGGCCATAGGCATAAAGGAAGCCCTGGTGGTGCAGTGGGTAAATGCCAGTATTGCTAGCTACCACATTGCGAGTTCAATCCCAAAGGCTCCAAGGTTCACTCAGCCTTCCATCCTTCCATAGGTCAGTAAAATTACCCGGCTTGTGGGGGCAATTAGCTATCACACATTGGAAACCGCTTAATGTGGTGTAGATGTGTAAATTGCTATTGCTTAAGCAATGTGTAAGCTACTCTGAGAGTTTTTGTGGTTGAAGAGCGAGGTATAAATACCTAAACAAATAAATCAATAAATATAAATAAATGGGTTGCCAGAGTCAGACCTTTCTAATATCTTGATAAAATGGTGAGATCCAGTCTTGAGCTCCAATGTTTGGATTTCCCAGTTGCAAAACCAGAAGGGAAAACTCCTTGGTGTGTGGGTATGTGTGTGGCAGTAGGAAGTGCTTGTAACACTCAGGCCAGAATCCTGTATGGCAGGGTGTAGCATAGTGGTCCCACACAGGGAACTATGCTACAGCTGGTCATTCACTACCTCTGGACTTACTGTTCAGCTGCTGAAGCCCCCCCCCCCCCGTCTCCATGACCATTCAGAGGTTGATGGAGAGCAAGGGAGGATTGGAGAAGCATATGACTATGTCATTGTAGCCAGACATGAAATTATTACATCTTCTATTGAAGTCTGCCAGGATCCTCTGGAAGTCTCAATGGATGATGTAATCATTTTGCATCAGGCTATGGGGATATAGCCAGATGATTCTCTGATCTCCTCTGATCTCCAACAGCCACTGAGTGGCCATGGGGGGCGGCTGCAGTAGCTCAATGGTAAAGTCTGGAAGTGGCTTGGGTTGCTGCAGAGGGATGAAGGAAATTCCGACCTCCACAATGACAAAAAGAAAAGATATATGTAGACTTAAGCCAGACCTATGCCTGCATATGCCCCTAAGAGGAAGCCAGCCTCACTCAGTTCCTTGCCACATCCAGTATTTCTGAACCCCTTGCTAAATCCATTGCTAGCCAGGCTCTGAATTGAATCATGACTGCCATAATGAGCAAGAAACATTTTGCCCAAACACCCTTACAAAGGTTGGCTTTTACTCAGGCAAGGCTAAACACCCCATGTCCTGCTTTTCCCACAACTTGGCAAAGTTGGGGATGTAAGTGAAAGTGTGGCAGGGGAGAGGTGGGGGTTTACATTTTAAGCATTTTCAGATGAGGTGGGCTTATCTTAAAGATGAGGTGGCTGAGAATTTAGGCCAATTTTTTTACCCCTGCTACATCAATCCCCACCCCACCTCTGTGGGCTGCTTTTTTTAGTACTTGGCTGTCCTCAGCAGCCTTCTAACATTCCCTTTGTTATTTTGGACCAATGCCTCATGGGAATGATGCTACTTCATGACATTTTGTCATTTTGGAAATGACAAAATATCAATGACCAAAGTGGTCAATGTGATCTGGAAGAACTATTCAACTGTGGTGGGAAAGGAGGCTTTCTTTTGAATTCAGGGGCCCATGAAGTCAGCAGCAAGTCTGAACACAGATACACAGCTGGTCCACCCCATTTACTGTGGTTAGGGGTGCAGGACCCACACAAAAAGTGGGAAAACTGTGACTATCTCTAGGCCCCCGATCCATGCACACACAAAAGATACGATCTGTGGATTCAACCTTTGAGATGGTGGGGTAGTGGGGTTCCTTCACAAGGCAGAAGCAGGTGGCTGGCGGGACTTGCCACTGCCGCCTCTGCTGCTGCCCTACGCCATTTCAATTAGGGACTTACAAGCCTCACTGAACATTCACAGTCTCTCTCAGTCTCATGAGGCTTACAGACCCTGTTAAAAATGGCATAGGGTAACAGCAGAGGTGGCAGCAAATAAGCTGCAAATAATCAAATCCACCAAACTGAAACCCACAAATGTGGAGGGCTGACTGTATGACATCGTGGATAGGGGTGATAAGAATAGGCATCATCCCAGAGAAGAAAGGAGAAAAGGAACCATTGGATCTCCCACCTAGCTTCTGCATACAAGCATGCAAGCGGGCCTCCAGAACCAGCACACGCTGCTGGAGCTCCTCATAGTCGTAGGCACCCATCTCTTCCTGGATCTGCAGCAGGTTCCCAGAAAGGTTCCTCACTTCCTCTTTGAGCTGCACGATGGTGCGGGTGTCTGACTTGTACTGGTCCAGCACAGGAATAAGCGGCATCAGCTCTGTCATTTTGTCCTTCAGTTCCTGCCGGTGGAGAAAGAAGACATCTATTAAGGGACAAGAAAAGCACACCTCCACCCTTGCCACGTCATCCACAGGTATTCTGCTACCAGCAGTTCTTCATATTATTAGAGCGTGCAAGGCGACATTGATTTGCATTTGCAGGCTGACTTGGAACACAAAGGACTTTATCAGAATACCCTCCTCAAAAGGTCTTTTGCCAGCATAAATTGTGGCCTTACCTTGCTCACATTAAAGAGGCTTCCCAGGCACTAACGGGAAGTGAACGGAGTTCCATTCACTTCCTGGTTTCAAATCTCACTGAATCTAGCGAGAAGATGCTTGCGTGGGAAATTCAAAAAAACAATAACAAAACAAAAACACAAAAAGTTCGGGAAAGCACCCAAACACATTTTAAAAGTCCCAAGTAAATGGGGGGGGGGTCATGAAAAGAGTGTACCCTACCTGGCTGTCGCAGTCTCACTTGGAAGTATTTGCCCATTGATGCTGCGTTCACATAAGTACAATAGTGCACAGATTCAAATGCTGGCAATGCCAGTAGAAAATCACCATAGGGGATCAAATAGGACAGTTTTTAAACAATATATGATCATGAAAGGGTGACGTCATCTGGTACGCGTACCCTTTCGTGATCATTAGGCATCCTTATTACACCGTATCTGATTGGTCTGATAAAGTCCAAAGTCACTCTGCCCCACATCTGAGAACAAGGAAAAATGCAGCAGCATCTCTTAGTTGCTACTGCTGCTGATATTATGACAGATTGCCCCCGGTAACCATGGAATCAATATCCATGGTTTCAGTTATCCACAGCTGAAAAAAGAGGGACAAATACCATAGAGTCATGCTGGAAAATGCCTAGAGAGGCACCCTCTCCAGGAATCTCTAGATCCTCCAACGCAACTCTATGCTATGTTTGTACAGAAAGTCCTTTATTTTAATAGGTTTGCTATTATCTGCAGTTTCACTTATAAATGATAAGTCCAGGACTGTATCCCTTGTAGATATGGGGGACAACCTGTATTAATATTATAGGTTGAGTCTCCCTTATCTGAAATGTTTGAGACCAGAGGTACTTGGGATTCTGGAATATTTTGGATTTTGGAATACTTGATTTTATATAATGAGGCATCTTGGAGATGGGACCCAAACCTAAACATGAAATTCATTTATGTTTCACATAAACCTTATACACATAGCCTGAGGGTAATTTTATACACAATATCTTTAATAATTTGTGCATTAAAGAAAGTTTGTATACATTGAACCATCAGAAAACACATAAAACATAAAACGACCTGTCCTGTTGCCAGTCAAAAAAACTTACAGATTTGGGAATATTTCAGATTTTGGAATTCGGGATAAGGGAGCATCAACTTGTACAACTTGTAGTAGTAGTACAGTAGTAGTAGTAGCAGTAGTAGTAGTGTATGCCACAACTTTATATTCTATGTTGCATAACTTTATGCATATTTAGCTACTTGGCAGAGGCACTATGGAACCCTCTTAGTGAAGATGGAAATCAGGAAGAAACCAGCCAGTGTCCCAATGAGTATCAGACTCTACCAATGTGCATTGACACTCCCTAGCTGGTATCCCAATGCACACTGGGATCTAACAGTGTGCACCAGCAGACCCTAACTATTGTCTGGATGGGCATTAGCACTCATTACACATTGGTCCCAATGCACATGTGTCCCCATTGCACATTGTTCCCAATTGTCCTGATGCACAACAGCCACTCTGCTTCAGTCCCGATATGCAATGGTCTCAATGCGCAAGAATACGTTTGCTGGCTCCCCTATACAGTAGGAGCCCCGGATCCACTAATTCATTATCCACTGATTCAATTATCCATGGGACACAAAACAGCACACCTACCATAAGAGTCTTCCTAGAAAATGTGTCCACTCTAGCCATTTTCTAGGTCCTCCAAGGCAACTCTATGGTATTTTAAACCAGAAGTCCCATTATTTTCAATGGTGTTTGCTATTATCCATGGTTTTCAGTATGCACGGGGGGTGGGAGCAGAACCAATCCCCAGCAGATACGGGGGTCCTACTGTATAGTAAAGTCATGGCAGCCCCTGGCTGAAAATAGACATTGCAAAACTGCTAAATTCTATTTCCCATAGACCTAACTCCACTTACTAAGACACAAGTCCAATACTGAACTCCAGCCATTATCTTCGGCCAAGACCCCCACCACCACAGCCAACAGTTTGTAACTTTACACATCCATAATGAAGTAGCAGAGTCCCGATGAAATCCTGTCAGTGAATAGTAAAGGTGCATTACACGGCACCAACAAGACAACCCTGACGCACAATAGGCACCAATGCAGTTTGGGGCACAATGCACATCGGACACTCCTGTAGGTACTGTTGCATAAAGAGCGCGGTTACATGGTAATGCCCCGGCAACCCCAGGGGAATATGGATATTGAGCAACTGCTCATTTCTCTTTCCTACATACATAAGTCCATTTATGTCAACGTAAGCTCCCCAACACAATGCCAGCCTTGGTTCATATACTGCCTTCCCCCGCCCTCAAGTTTGGGACTCAAGGTGGCTTACGAATCAAATTGATCAGAATATAATAATAAAAACACAACAAGTCAGTGTTAAAATTAAACTATAAACCATATTAGGGCCATTTAAAACATACACTTTAAAAAAAGGGGGGGGACCAGTTAAAACAGTTCAACTGAAAACAACACAACACCCTCTTCCATTCCTTTCCTTAAAAGCCCTTCATTCTACAAGTCCGTCTATCTGCCTGCAGACAGAAGGATAGCAAGGAACTGGCCATTCTAGCCTCCCTAAGGAGGGAATCCCAAAATCTAGGGGCAACCACTGAGAAGGCCCTCAAGAAGAATAGAGCTTACCTTTCCAAGGATGGGGGACTTCTTTCAGCCTGAGGGACAAATTCAATTTCAGAGACGTTCCCAGGGGCCACACTCCAGCAGTGTGGGTGGGCCCAAAGGCAAAAGGGTGGGCTAAAGTTACCATCAAGTTGTACCTTAAAGCTCATATGGAAGTAACTGAGCCACAGGAGTGGCATTTTAAGCTTTAAGAATTGGGGGCGGTGGTGGTGGTGGGGAATTTATACAAAAGCTAGGAAACTACCAAGTGATGCTGCCATGGGGAATGGTACGTGGTCATCTAGGGAAGCCCAGAGGGCTGGATGGGAGCCCAGTGGATTGTGGCCAAATTAAAAACAATCCAACATCAGAGGCACTTAGAATTTTCCTCTCTTCATAACGCTATTTTAAGTAGGATAGTCACTCACAAAGCACCAAAAAAAAAAAAAAAAAAAAAAAAGAAGCCAAAAGTAGGCATGAATTTGTGTAAAAGTAACCTGTGCTAATTTATCTGTATTGATGCAAACAACAACGAAATCGGAATTATAATTTAAATCAGAGGTGGCCAGTTTTGGCACATCTGGCAGCTAACTGCCCCTGTGACCCTCCAGGGACTGCACAGACTGACAAAAAATGAGGGGGAAAAGCGAAGTAACCCAAAGTCCCTCTCTGGTCTTAGGGGGAAAAAAGTTTTTAAAAAATCTTTTTGATCAGTAGCAGAATGGGCATCGACTGGTTTAGAAAGTTAATTGCTGCTCCTGGACACTTTCAAGACAGGCAATTTTTTCTGCCCAAAAGGGGTTACAGTAGGACCCCCGTATCCGCTGGGGATTGGTTTGGGGGGTGGGCTTGGATACAAAAAAACGTGGATAATAGTGAACACCGTTGAAAATAATGGGACTGCTGGTTTAAAATACCATAGAGTTGCCTTGGAGGAACTAGAAAATGGCTAGAGAGGACACATTTTCTAGGAAGGCTCTATGGTAGGTGTGCTGTTTTGTGTTCTGTGGATAATTGAATCAGTGGTTAATGAATTAGTGGATATGGGGGTCCTACTGTGTTTGTAAAACAATCTTGGGTGCCATACATGGCCACAGATATGCACTTTGCCCATCCCTGATTTCAGAAAAGATAGAATACATCTCAGCATATCTCCTGGGTGGCATGTCTGCCTGCTGCTCAGCCTGCTCTCTGGGTATTAAGTGTCATCCTTGCTGTAAGAACAGGAAACTATCTCAGACACTCTTGTGATTATCCACTCCAACCAAGTAAAATGAGGTCTTGGGCTGCTGACACACAGCAAAAATAACTCAGTTTGACACTGCTTTAACTGCCATGGCTTCATCCTATGGAATCCTGGGATTTGTAGTTTGTTGTGGCACCAGAGTGCTCTGACAGAGAAGGCTAAATCTCTCACAAACCTACAAATCCCAGAATTTCATAGCATTGAGCCATAGCAGTTAAAGCAGTGTCAAACTGCATTATTTCTGCAGTTTGGCAGCAGCCTAATTCACCTATTTCATATCCTCCAGCATTTCATAGGTGAAAATTGGGACATATGTGGTTTCTTACCTCAGAGTGTGGTCAAAATGGTAAATGTTATTAATGAGGAAAAAAGTTTGGTTGCAGCAATTCACTTTTGCCTGAGCCTACAGGGGCGGGTATGTTTCCAGCCCCTCCTCTCTTCTTCCCAACGAAGAATTAATCAGAACTGTCCCTGACAAATCAGGACAGTTGGAGGGTATGCTATTTGCACTTTTCAGCTACAGTCTGTTTACAAGACATCCACACTGCTCACTTGAAGACTGAGACATTGGCATGAAATCTGGTGTGCATTTTCAGAAAGCAATTCTATGGCTGAACAAAGCTCAGCTTGACTCCCACAGCTTTTCTTAAAGGATGCAGAAAACTTGTAAAAGGACAAAGGAATGGAAAGGCCAGCATAATGTCATCCCTGACTTGATGACTGAGATATTGGAAGGAGAGCTGGTGTGCATAAACAAGGGTCACCATTCTTGGCCTGACCCTGCTTAGCTTCCAAAATCAGGTGGGATCTGTATTTAGGCTACCCCCACCCTATTCTCCAGCCTTCCTTGTGTTTCGCTCTGGTCTCAAGCATACACACAACCCCCCACATAGCACCCACACGGCCGTGCATGTCTCCCGTTATTCAATATGCACACAGCCATCCCAGCAAGCAGTTTTACAGCTTCTCCACCTCTTCCTCACCACACTAGGCACCAGCCCAACCAGCCTCACTTTAGCCCCACAATGCTCTCTTACTCCCCAAGCTGTGCTCTCCAGGCTCTGTCTTTCCCCATGCTATTTTCCAGCATTCCTATTTTCCCCTCTCCCGCATCACTATTTTCCAGCCTTCCTGCCTCAGCATTACTATCCTAACCACCCAGTTCCCACTCCTTGGAAACAAGCATCCCTTTGGCTGCTGCTCTTGTTGCACACACCCTCTGCTGGCCGGATGAGGAAAGACAATCAGAAGGGCAGCCTGTTGCTTTGATGCTGAGTGGCTATGACTGTTTTGCTATTAAACCTGAAGCTTTGAACTTACCCATACTTTTTTAAAAATGTTCAACCTGTCTGTACTGCTCAGTCTTTGGTTTTTTAAAAAATGAGTCCCTGTACCCATGCAGCCAAAGGGTGCTGTGGGGGAGGGGGCTATTTGGGAGCCTCCCCAGAGGGAGACCAGAGGCTTCTGGGGCTTGGAACTTTTGTACCAAGCTAACCACATGAGGGAGGGCACAGAGAGAAGGGATAAAAGCCTTTGCAGCCCTCCCTTGGACCCGTACCAGGTTGTTCTCCCTCTCTTGCTCATCCCCAGTTTGTTCTAAATAAGGTTTTAGGTCAAATAAAGTGGCCCTTATTTTAACGCAACATCTGTTTCTGGTCTCATTATTTCAGGGTTGGTCACCAATGAAGAAAATCAGCTTGATAGACTTCTAGTAATAAGTGGATTGTGTTTTTGTTGTTGTTGCTGTTGTTAACTGCCATCAAGTCAACTTCAACTTATGGCAACCCTACGAACGAGACACCTCCAACTCACCCTGCCATCAACAGCCCTACTCAGGTCTTGCAGACTCAGGGCTGTGTCTTCCTTGATTGATTTTATCCATCTGTAATGTCATCTTTCTCTTTTCCTACAGCCTTCTACCTTACCAAGCATTATTGTCTTTTCTCCCCATTCCTACTCTATACGGGAATCCACTTCATTTTTTTTTTTTAATAACAAAGAACGAGTCTTGTAACATGGAAATCTCAGCCATGTTGTTCCTGGGGTGACCTCAGGCCAGTCATTTTCTTTCAGTCTCACCTACCTTGCAAGGCTGTTGTGAAGATCAAATAGTGCAACTCAATGTATGCTGCCAATGTTGGCCCAGAGGTGGGCCAGAGGTGGTGGCCACCCCCTTTGTCCTGAATGTGAAGTTGTGTCCTTTTTTGAGTCATAGTTGAAAATTAAAAGAGGAGCCAGTGAGAGTATTTCAATCACAGCTTGGAACTGACCATATTGGTTGGAGGATTCTGGGTGCTACAGTTCTAACTCTTCCAAACACTGGTGTTTCTGTCTTTTTATTTCTTCGAAAAGAGGGGTAAGCATCAGATGTGAGCTCTGTTGTGGCAGGGTGGCCCTAACAGGTGCCTGAGGATTAGGGTGACCAACTTTTGACCATGAATTCAAGGGAGATTTAGTCATGAGAAATTTTGCACATTTTTAGCGGTGTGGCGTCACTCCAGCAAATGTTTATTGACATAGGATTACGTCTTTAATGGCCAGGCCATATTTTTTAATATTTGGATTGGCTTTGTATGTTTGTGTCCGTATGCACTATCCAGGGAACTTAAGCAGCAGCAACAAGAACAACAACTGTTCTAAAAAGATCCCAAGCACCACTACTAACTTTAAAGAAAACTGAAATATTACAGATATCTTATCAAAACAGACACACAAAGACATACACTCACTCCTACAAATCAAAAACCTTCTTTTATATACAGAGATACAAAAGCATACATATGCCCCATTTCTCCCTCTTACAGGGCCATGCAAACATACACTTCCCTTCCTCACATGCACACAGATGCAACAACACACACATCTCTCTCTCTCTCCTTCTCCCTCCCTCATATACAGACACACATTCTCCCTTCTCTGACGTAAATGCAAAAATAAGAGAGATCCTGGGAAATAAGGGAGAGTTGGTCAGTCTACTGATGATACACCTGAACTTGTATATTGCAAGATTGTGATGCAGCATCAGTCGGTCCCGAGAAAAAGCATCCTTCTCTTTCACCTTCCTCTAATGAAGATCAAAGGGCTTGCTGTTTGCCACCAACCCATTAATGATGACAGAGCTCCCAGAATACAGTTAGAGGCTGCTTTCGACAAGCACAAGGCACACCAGATAATAACACGTTAATAATAATTATGAGGCTTAGCTAACTCTGGTCATTTCGAGCACTTTCAAGAACACCTAATTGCTCATTACAGCCATGTATAATATTCTGCAGGACGCTGGACGAGGCTTCAGCAAGGAGTCTGTGGTTCCAAAGGGTAGTAACAGAGGGCTGGAGCCAAACTTAGCCACACATAAAAAGGGGACCAACTGAAAGAGAAGAAGCTTAAGTGAGTCACATCAACAAAAATCCAATTGATTTTGTGGGGTCTACATTAAATTGGGAATTGGATTCAGTGCAGGGAAAGCAGCCCATGCTTGACCAAAGTTTGGCGTCAGAGTTTTGTAGACCTTTACCCAAGAAACATAAATCTCCCCTCCTGGTTTTGTCAAAGACAGAGACTTAAATCTTACTGTTAGACTAAACCAGAATAGACTCATGGAATCAGTTAGATTTACCTGTGTGTTGACTCACTGGTTAATAGTTGATCCAATGGTCTACTCTGTTTGGAACTAACCAACAGTGTTCCAGCTAGAAGCTCCATTCTAGCTCTTTTAGCAGCCACATAACTAACTGCTAGGTCTTGTGGACCAAGCACTGACAACCCCCATCAGCTTGGGCAAATATTCAGAGGGGGGGGGGGACAAACAGTAGCAATACTGGTAAACACTTAAGTGCAGGTAGTCATTGTGATAAGTCAGATCCAAGGATAAAGGCAGCTGTGTCAATCCTGCTCCACAAAGCCATTCTAGCAGGTTCCATCTCTACCAATAAAAGGTATTTTGTAAAGCTAGAGAGTCTTAAGCACTCACTGAAGAAAAAGCCATCTTTTAGCTAGGAAAAATCTATCTCCTGCCCTACCTACCAACTATTGCACAAAAATATCATCTTACCTCACTGAGCCATGTCTCTCTGAATAGCAATCTGGTAGTGTTTGACAGTGATGAGGTGGTCAGATTGAGGGATGAACTAGAGATGGTTCCATGCACTTCTCTGATTATCACTGAAGGGGTGCTCTATAGGCCTTTAGTGTTTTATAGGAGCTATCTGAGGTACTGAATCCTATGCTCCAAACAGGTTCAGCACCTTAGATAACTTCTTTAAAGTCCGGTCTAAAACCTAGAGGAGATTTAATTGACATAGAAACCACTAGCCTCTAGAGCACTGGTGTCCAACCTGTGGCCCTCCAGGTTTTTAGGACTACAGCTCCCACAATTCCTGATGATTGGACCACTTGGCTCAGGCAGGCTTTTGGGAGTTGGAGTCCAAAACACCTGGAGGGCCGCAGGTTGGGCACCATTGCTCTTGAGCATCAACGTAGTGTCCCTTTCAGGTGTTGTACCTGTGTTACCCTTCCCTTCCCCCAGGAGCCAATATCAGCTTCTGAAAGTGGACTGTTTATACGATAGGACCCCTGTATCCACTTGGGATTGGTTCTGGGCCCCACCATGGATAACAAAATCCATGGATAATAGTGAACGCCATTGAAAATAATGGAACTTCTGGTTAAAAATACCATAGAGTTGCCTTGGAAGACCTAGAAAATGGCTAGAGAGAACACATTTTCTAAGAAGGCTCTATAGTAGCTGTGCTGAAACTGAAACTGAAACTGTGGATAACTGAACCAGTGGATAATGAATCAGTGGATACAGGGGTCTGACTGTATCAGGAAAAGTGCAAAAGAGGTGGGTGAAATACCCTTTCTCAGACAACCATGCCCTTGATCTTCAAAGCAACAGGAAAAGAACTACCAAAGAAAAGTGGGGATAATAAACATCTCCATTGCAGCTCTTGTTTACCACTTCCAGTCTGACTGAGGGTGCAAATCTCAGAGCTTTATAAACAGACAGTGATCTGGCAATCCCTGGGATCGCCTCTCCAGAATTGCATGAATGATTTCAGTCTGCAACATCAGTCACTCAGGGACTGAGTTCCCTCCTCCAGTCCCAGTGGCAAAAGGTGTGGGAAATCAGCACAAAGGTAGAGAGGTGGGTATAATGAGAGCCTGTGTTGTATAGTATTTCAAGGGTTGGATTGAGGGTGGGGAGATGTAGGTTCAAGTCTTTACTCAGCCATGAAACTCACTGAGTGACCTTGGCCTGGCCATTCTCTCTCAGCCTAAGCTACCTCACAGGGCTGTTGTTGTGAGATGAATCAGGGAGGAGGGAAGCCATGTATGCTAGCTTGAGCCAGGACTTAAATGGAACATACAACAAATAAATAAAAGATATAAGGGGGAAATAAAGAGTAGCATGTTAGAATTCTACAGTTAAAGCTATGAAAAGTATGCATGATTGAGCTGTCTCCCTTAGATTATAACAGAGCGTCCTAGTAGGTAACCAAGTGCCCTCCAGATGTTTTTAACTACAGCTCCCGTTAGCCCTATCTAGCAGAACCAATAGTCAGGGATGGTGGGAGGGAAAGTCGAAGTCATCTTGAGGATGGCAGGGTGCCTAACCCCAAGAAGTGAAGAGAAGAGGGAAGAGGAAGCTAGGAAGCTGTCCCCTGTCCAAGAAGACTTCCACCCACAGCAAGTTAAGCTGCTGGCCTCACTGCTGCACCCTGCTGGGTGTCTCCTCCATTCCAGCAGTCTGACACCCAAAGGTGAGCTGCAACACAGCTGCCAGCTGCCACTGCCTTTTGGCAATTCCTGCATTATCTTCTGAACTTTAAAGGCCAGCACTCCCTTGTTGGGGAGGGCTGACTGTGTGGCAAGCTGAGAAGTTTTAAAGGTGGCAGAGAAATTGCTGCTGCATTTTTTATGACCTTGACTGGATGAAAACGAGGCATGTGGTGGTACTGGAAATGGGGAGGTTCATGGGGGGGAAAGCACAGCAACATGGAAGGACAGGCTTTGGAACAGAAAAGGTGGGTGTGTGAATGTGTGCGTGTAATAGCTGGTCTTACTGACACTGGCACAGACAGAGGGCCATCAGAATGGTGAGTTGGGCAAGTGCTGTGGTACAGGCACACAGTGCATTTGGGTGCACCAACAGGGGATAGGCAAACAATCAGGAAAATGTTTGTGTGTCCACACATCAAAAAACATACTTTTGCATCCATGCAGCATGTTTTTGTAGAACATTGGTCAGACTATGGCTGCTGATGGCTCTGCACATGTTTTGCACCCAAGTCTTAGATACAATCCCTGGAATTTCCAATTGAAGAAGGATAATATTAGCACATAATAGGAAAATCCTCTGCCTGAGTCTCTGGAGACCTGCTGTTAGTCAAACAGAGTAGCCAATACTGGGGTGTATCTACAGTCCACAACTATAGCAGTTTAACCCCTCTTTAATTGTCATGGATTCCTCCTGTGGAATCCTGGGGTTTGCAATTTAGTAAGGTACTTATAATCTTCTGCCAAAGAAATCTACTATTTATTTATTTAGCACCATCAGTGCACATGGTGCTTTAGATGAGTGGTATACAATTTTGACTGCCCTCAGGCTTACAATCTAAAAAGACACAATACACAAGGAATAAGGAATGGCAGTTGGGGAGGGGATTAAATCCAGCAGATGCTGGCTGCTCTTCTTTCCCTCAGAGGCAAAAGCAGTGGCAGTTGGGAGGGAGGGAGGGCCTTTCCTCAGTTGCCGGGCATAGGCACAATGGAGCTGTGCCTACCTGTTCTTCTCTCCCTCTGAAGCCAGAGCAATGGCAGTTGGGATGGAGGGAGGACCTTTCACCAGTTGCTGGGCCTAGGTGCAATGGAACTGTGCCTGCATGCTCTTCTCTCTTTCAGAGGCCACAGCAGATCTTATGCTGTAATTCAGGGGGAATATAAACTAGAACTCTTTAGTACAGCCCTAAGTACATCACCTAACTATACATCCCAAAATTCCAAAGGATGGAGGCATAGCACTTAAAGTAGGGACAAACTGCTACAGTTGTGAACTGTGGATACTGCCCCCTCCCCAGATTAGATGGATAAACAGTCTGACCTGTTTTATGCCAGATTCCTTATGTTGCTTGTGACATTGGAGGAAAGTAGGTAGAACACTGGTTCTTTGAGTCTTAGGGACTTGTGCGTATGGGGATTTGTTCCCAAAGACATTCAGATTCAAGGAGTCAGCTGCAACAGGATAAGTGTGCTTGTGGAGCCTTGCTCTAGGCAATTGTGTCAAAGAGTAGGCTGACTCATCTCCCAGGCAATGTGTCTATTTGAGAATAAGTGCTCCAGTTTGCCACTTGACTTAGGACAGAGATAAATAATGGACAAAAGGAATCAAGCTAGCATTGACAGAGCATTTTTTCAAGTGTTCAAAACATGCCACATCACTCCCCCTATTAAGTGGGGGAGAGAGGCTAGAGCTCATGACAGATCACATACTTTATGGGGTCTGATACAGTTCGTGGCATCCCCAGGCAGGTCTCAAAGTCTCCTATCCAGCCTGAAGAGCTGCTGACAGTCAGTGCAGACAACACTGTGCTAGATAGGTCAATGCTCTGCCCAGTTATCATATATGGGAACATCTTATGGCCCTCGTACAAAGGTGTAGTCATAGGGAAAATATTTCAAAATACTTTCTAAAAAATGGTTTAAAACAGGTTTTTACACATTGAGAAATCTTGATGAGAAGACTCCTGGACTATCAAGAATCTCTGTAGTTTAGGACGTTTTAAATGCAAAATTCACATATGGTTGTTTTGTGCAAAAACAACAACAGCCTTTTCTGCACAGGGAACAGCTTTTTCTGCAGAGAAGTATTATTTTCTGCACAGAAACTGCTGCTTTCTGTGCTGAAAAGGCTGTTTTCTCTGCAAAAGAACCATGTGCAGATTTTGTATTTAAAAAGTCTCGAATTGCTAACAGACTTCAAAGACTTTCTTGCATGGGAAGAAAATTGCTAAAATTACTTGTTGCTTCCGTCAGTAAGAGATTTAATGAAAATGTGAAGTCGAAGGCTTTCATGGCTGGCATCCATAGATTTTCCTTGGTTTTTTTCCGGGCTGTGTGGCCATGTTCTGGAATATTCCAGAACACAGCCTCACAGCCCAGAAAAAAACCAAGGAAAATCTATCGATTTATAATGAAAAATTACATCCCTATACATCTGTGAATGTGCTGGTCTCCAAAAAACAAGAGTAGGAAGAGTAGGAAGAGGGCAGGAATGAACAAAGGGAGGGATAGATTGTCTGAGCAAGTGGCAGGAAGAAGAACATAGGAAGTTCTTGGTTTTTCTACAATAAGAGATCTACGGGGCCGGTGGGGGGGCACCTTTGGCTGTGCAGGCATCCAAAAGGAACAATTTCAACTAAGAAACCAGCAGAAACATAAACCACTGGAAATGGAGACACTTACAGAGGAATCTCAGCCTCTTCATTTCCAACTCAGTTACAGCATCTTGACCATTTCTGATCTTTTAGGGAAGGGATAAATAAAGTCAACAGTATTGGGAACTACTGAAAAGATGTAAGAGAACATGAGCAGGAAGAAAAAGATGGCAGACAATGCGGGGGGAAATTGAATGCCTGACATAATAGAATGGGGCTGAAAAGGAGTTCAGTAAACAGGAATGAATTATATAGGGTGTCCAGATCCTCTACTTGGGATAGTGACAGCACAGTTATACTACTTTAATTGTTGTGACTCTGCCCTAGCATTTGTAGTATTCAAAGACATGTCCTTATTAGTCCATAAAAAAGGTACAAAGGAATCCTGTAGCACCTTTGAGACTGAGAAAAAGAAATTTCTAACACAAGCTATCATGGATGCTAGTATTGGTATAGTGGTCTGGAGTCGACAAAAGGTTATGCTGGGATTTGTAGTTTTGGTGAGGGACTCAGCTCTGCTAGAGAGAACTACAGTCCACTCCTCTAAACTATAACATTAGAGCTCTCAAGTAGAGAATTTGAAACTCATGAAACTACAGCTCCCAGGATATCATAGGATGCATGTTTGGCAGTTAAAGTGGTATAAAACTGCTGTAACTCTGCAGTGTAGATACATTCCTCACCTTTCTGTTCCCATGCAAGAAAAGGAGCAAAATGGAGAAGGGAAAGAGTATACCAAATGAAATATAGTGAGGTGCACAGTTTGGTATGAAGAACAAAAAAATGTACAGTCAGCCCTCCATATCCACGGGTTCTGCACCCACAGGTTCAACCAACCATGGCTTGGAGATGTTGGGGGGGGGGATCCAAAAAGCAAACCTTTTGCTGTTTCATATAAGGGATGCCATTTTACTATGCCATTGTATATAATGGGACATGAGCATCCACGGATTGTTGTTTCCACGGGAGGGGGGGAGTCCTGGAAGCAACCCCAGCTGATATCAAGTGCCCACTCTACTCTGACTTCATTTTAGAAACAGAAAAGCAACACCACCACCACCAAAGTCACTGTTAATCCACAGCAAAATAAAATAAAAGTCGGAAAGAAGTAGGCAGGATACAAACACTAAAGGAAAAGCAGGAGCTGAGGATGTATCCACACTATGTAGTTAAAGTACCTTAATACCACTTCAGCTGTGGTGCCTCCGTCCTACATAACCCTGGCGTCTGTAGTTCCATGAAGGCCTTAGGATTCTTTGCTTTCGTTGTTGTGGTGGTGGTGGTGCTGGTGGTGGTTTTCTATTTCTAAAGTGAAGTCAGAATACAGTGGGCCCTCGGTATCCACAGGGGGTTGGTTCCAGGACCATAGAGTTGTGCTGGAGGACCTAAAAGAT
This sequence comes from Gambelia wislizenii, assembly GCA_030847615.1. Classification (NCBI taxonomy): domain Eukaryota; kingdom Metazoa; phylum Chordata; class Lepidosauria; order Squamata; family Crotaphytidae; genus Gambelia; species Gambelia wislizenii. The sequence continues at coordinate 249,394,258 of JAUMIR010000002.1, read as the reverse complement.
GCCTAGAGAGACTATATTTTTTCAGATGCAGATAAGTGAATCCGTGGGTACTGATCCTGCAGATACAGAGGTTCTAGTATTTAAAGTTTCAGCTAGCCAGGACATCCCCTAAGATATGCTGTTCCATCTGATTCCATTTTTTCTTTTCAAACAGTCAACATTCACAGTGACTATGATGAAGCATTTTAAAAAAAATAAAAATAAAACTGGTGTGTGTGTGTGGTGGAGTTGGAGGTACTCCTGCAAATCTTGGGGTGTTTGGGGACAGGATGATACCTTTCTCCCCCTCTCCGCCCCAGTTGCTCTCTTTTGACTCCAGTTCTGTCAACACTCGTCACCTTGAATTTGTTTTCAGAGGAAGTGAGGCTCGGTAATGTTCAACATTCCTTTTGACATATATTGATGACAGAATACCTATTTAGAGATAAGGGATGGGCCTGCGATATGGTTGCTGCTGCAGGAATCACGTTCTGTCAAATACCGGAGACAAATGAAAGTACCCACTGCAATAAAAATGGTTAGATAAAAATAGGGGGAATATATGCCCTTGTGTCAAAAATAATGAAACATCTTCACATTGAAAGGAAGATAGAAACTGGATATATTTATTCATAAATGAAAAGGAGCAAATTGCCAATGCTGTCCAATTTGACCACAGCCTGCTGACAGTGTTGGAATGTTGTGCCTACCTAAACAGTGTCTAAATTTGCCCCTATATATATAAATTAGCATGTGCAAATTTTATCCAATTCTCTGTTCTCTTTTGTGCTGAAGCTTTCCCTATTTTTGTTCATGAAGTATTAAGTGGTAACCTGACTTTTTGAAAAGGGGACATAGGTTTTCTAGAATGTTCTGGGATGCCATCCTGAAAAATCAAAGGATAAATAGGTTTCCTGAGAATCCTTGGAGACAGAGATGGCATTACAGTAGTCACTGTGGCATATACAGTGGGCCCTTGGTATCTGCTGGGGTTTGGTTCCAGGACCCCCCATGGATATCAAAATCCATGGATGCTCAAGTCCCATTATATACCATAGTATAGTAAAAAGCTGTCCCTTATATAAAATGGCAAAATGAAGGTCTGCTTCTTGATTTTTTTAAAAAAAATATTTGCAGGCTGTGAATGCTGGAATCTGTGGATGCCAAATCCATGGATACAGAGGGATGGCTATATATCCCTTGAGATTTGCCATTAGTCATTACACTTTCAAGTAGGATCTACTCAAAATAACAGAACCAGGTTTGGGAGGGATGGCAAAGGTCATATAGTCCAATCCCCTGCCATGAAGGAATACACAACTAACACACTTCCAAAAGATGGCCATCCAACCTATGTTTGAAGACCTCCAAAGGAGAATCCACCACCCTTCAAAGTGAACTGTTGAACAGCTCTTATCACCAGGAAGAGTTTAGATGGAATATCTTTTCTTGTAATTTTCATCCATTGGTTTGTGTTTTCTCTGGAACAGCAGAAAACAAGATCACTCCCCCTTCTATATAATAGAATATCAGAAAAAAAAACTCCACTTTCTACATGACATCCTTCAGATGATTAAAGATGGCTATTGTTTCACCTTTCAACCTTCTCTTCTCCAAGCTAAACATATCTAACTCCCTATGCCATTCCTCAGAGGGCTTCATTTCCAGGCCTTTTACCGTTTTTTAAACTTAATGATTTGTAACAGATCAGTTACATTTACATCCTGTTTTTCCTCCAGTGGGTCCAAGGCAGCATAGCTATAGCTTGGAAGCCCAGAGTTCCAACCTAAACAAGCAATTATGTTGGGATATGTAGTTTGCAATCCAATAAGTTGAGATGTTTGACTGTTGAAAGGGTTAACTGATAGAAGCAAACAGAATGTATGATGTAACTTCCTATTGAAATGTGATTGGCTTTCCAGAGAAAGAGGTGTGTCCAAGTCCTTCTCTTTGTCTGGAAAGGTACCATGAGGTTTACCAGTTGCCATTATGTTTTTCTAGCAGTAGGATCCTCCATTGAGAGCGCCTGCATATTTTTGTTTTAACGTGTAGTTTTTAGTTGTTTTTTACTAGTTTAGCCTTCGCTTGTTGAAATGCTGCTGATATTCACTAAGATATGCACACCGACTGTAAGTAAAGATGTTTTTATACTTTTAAATTATTTTTGAGTGTTTTAAGTCCTTTTTATGCTAGAGAATATAAACTGGGGTAACTTGTGTGGTTGGTTATCTTAGACCTGCATGCTGCAATCAATACATGTCTGCTGCATATGTGTTTTAAACAGAAAACTCTGCTGATTAGTTCTGTGCTTTCTGAGGGAATTAAAGCCATCAGTTTTATGACGCCTGTTTTGTAAGGTACTTCCAGTAAAGCACAGGGGGGTAACAATATTGCTATTTTTAACAAACCCCATTAAATTAAACCAACTTATATAGAATGCTTACAAAAATATGAAATGGCAACAAATGATTGACAAAAGGCTATGATACAGAAACTCACCAATAAGGAGCAAGTACTGTACTATTTCCAAACTATGCCACACTTGTTCTTTGTGTCTTACTCCAGTGTTCTAGTTGTTATCATATCAGCACAACATGTTAAGGGGTTTGGGAACATGGCTCAGAATGTTTTGCACATGTTTAACTTAACTTGAAATCTCTAGGAATTTACAATATTTTCTATGTCTAAGCAAACATTTTCTTCCCCATGGTTCTACTTCATTTAAGCCTCATGGTTGCTTTCTGGCTTTCAATCTTCAGCAATTCTTCCCTACTTTTATCAAGTTTGGGAGGGATGGTAAGAGTCACATAGTCTAACCCCAGTGAGATAGATCAGTGGTTCTTAATCTGGGGTCCATGGACCCCCAGGGGTCTGCAATGTCCTCACAGGGGGTACACAAAAGCTTAAAAGTTGCTTGGCCCTCTCCTCCCTGCAGTGGTGTAGCCAACTGACAGGAGCCAAGGCAAAGGCCAGCTGGCTGGCTGGCTTGGCCTGCACATTGCCATTCAATCTGCTCCAGCCACAAACTTGCAGGAGATAAAAGTTTTCCCTCCCATTCCAGTGCCTCTGAGGGAAGGTCTAATTGATGGTGTGACTGTATTGTTGTTGTCGTCATCATCATCATCATCAGGTGTTGCTCTTAGGGGATCCTGGCAACAAAATATATTTAAAGGGGGTCCCTGGTAAAGAAAAGGTTAAGAACCACTGAGATAGATCATGGATTAGGGTGTGTGCGTGTGTGCGTGAGAGAGAGGTAGGGGGCAGAGAGAGAAGGACTACACTAAATTTGCTTAGTGCAGCAGTTCTCATCCTTTGGTCCTCCAAATGTTTTGGACTTCATCTCCCAGAATCCATCATCATTGACCATGCTAAAAGAGGCTGCTGGGAGTTAAGTACAAAACAGCTGGAGGCTCAAACGTTGATAGTGCCTGGCTTAGAAAACTGAGAATTAGAACATGAACCTTTCCTGTCAAACTCTCAAACTCCTGTACCACATTGGCACTTCCTTTAATTTGCTTCAATAAGGGAAATGAAAAAAAAATCTGCTCCCCCTTTACCCTTGTGCCAGCCCAGGATATTCATATCAGAGAATGAGACCTCCTTGAACAGAGGTGTCATCATGGGAATTGTTACTTGAACATCGGGGCTTGGACCATGCCACCTTCACATCTTGTGCCCTGCTAGACACTTTCACATGAGAGCTAATTGGAATCCCAGTAGCATGGCACTGAGAGCCATCTGTCCAGCAGCTGCCTCTCAGCTACCACCTGCCTGAACCATAGCACTAACTCTCAGTCTGAGTCATGGGTCATTTTTGTAGTCCCAGTAGCAAACAGCAACAGTGACCCAGAGTGTTGGCAGCTTGGAAAGGCTCCATCCATTCTAATTAGCCTCGCAATACTAGGTCAGAATTGTTTCATGGGGAGACTAAGCACAGAAATGGCTTCAACAGTGTCCCTTGTGACACAATTCCATTACCACCCAATACTGTCCAGATAGGTAACCAGGATTTTTGGCCTCAGTTTAAAATGGGAAAGGGGGGAGGATAGAGCAAAAAGAAAAGGGTGATGGGAGTGGGGAACTATTATTGAAAACACAGTCTAATGAAAGGATGGTACAGGAAAGGTATATAAAACTGTTTAAAGAAAAGGCTGAACATCTTAGGAAGAAAAAGTAGGGAAAATGGGAAATGTGTGGCTTTATTTAGACCTCTGGGAAGAAGTATGGAAGTCCAAAATAGGACAGGTAAATATGGCCCATGAGTGGATGGACCCCAATGGAATATAAGCAGCAGTACAAATCTTCTCTTCTACATCTTAGTTGCTCCATCTTTATGCTCCAAGCTGATATAACTTACTTCTTAAGCTGTGGTTAAAAATAATTTGCTAGAAACAGAAGCAAATTTTAAGAAGCGAGATGGTCATGGCTGAAAAGAATTACAGAAAGGCATCCCATCCTGAGCCACTCAACTTTGAATGTTAAGTAAAGCTGATTTATTTTTAGGCAAGCATTACGAAACAGAAAGGGTTATATTAAACTGTGTTCTTCTGGTTAGGAAAGGTTTTTTGATCGACTGGAGGTTTTCCGAAATGGAAGGGGGGTGGGTTTCCCCCCCCTAATTCTTCCCTCTCTCTGTACCCCCCCTATCTTCTCCAGAGAATTGGGAAATGCTCTGGAATGGGATGGGAGGTCATCAGGAGAGATGGGGGAGTTTGCAAAATTTGTTGTCCTCCTCTTTATAGACACTCCATCCGAACTGAAGGAACTTCCTGGAACAGATGGAGATGAATTGGTTGCATGCATGATGCACAAAACCACCCTGAAGTTATAGAACTGAGACTTTAATGGGGTGGGTGTGGGTGTTGTAGTTGCTGTTGTTGTTGTTTAATGAGCAGGAAGGACTGGAATCTTTGCTGTGCCCCAGGACCAGTGATGAAAATGAGCCAGGGCATGGGCGGGTTAAAATTCATGCAAAATGTTATTCAGTGGGTTGGATGCAGCCAGGTCACACTTAGAACAGACTCCTGCAAATCAACAGGTATTATGTTAAACCAAGGACTCAATTCACACTATGCAATTATAGCACCATCATTCCACTTCAACTGCCATGGCTCTAAAGGCCCCTGGGATGGGGCCATGGCAGTTAAAGTGGAATAATAGTGCTATACATTCATTGTGTGAATGGGTCCGTGGTGAATTGAAGACATAATCATCCCACTGATTTTTTCCCAAGCAGGTCTACGCTAAGGGTTCATCTACGTGCGCCAGGATACTCCAGCTCCCCACCAACGTATCCTGTCCATGGATCAGGCCTGTTCCTCCCCCATCACCTGGATGAAATGGGTCAGAATCCAGATGGTTACGCCGGCCTGTCCCTGCAGCTGCCGCCACCACCACTTGCATCCCACTCTCAGGATCCAGGCAGGAGGCCTGCAGCATGTGAGCAAGGCTCTCTGCGTGTGACCAGCCTTGGATCCAGAAGAGCGATCTGACACGCTTGTGAGCATGTGACCATGCTTTCCTGGATCCAGAAGAGCGATGCTGCTGGAAGCTACAGCAACAGGCTGCCATGCTGGAACAAGCTCCTGTGGTCACTTGAGCCCAATCTGATTTCTGCCAGTGGGCGCAGTTTGTCCTGGGTATTTTTTTTTTTTTTAATGCTGTAACAGGCCTTATCCTATCTTCCCCCTATCTTAGCCCCATTTTTGTCCCATGGGTTGCAAGGACTGCCTGGGGACAAAATGGGGCAAAAGCTCTGACAGTCAGAGCTCTTTGGCAATGGAATAGACAGACTTGGAGTGTGGTGGAGTCTCTTTCTGTGAAGGATTTTAAATAGAGGCTGGATGGCAATCTGTCAGGAATGCCTTGACTGGGTATTCCTGCAAGGCAGAGGGTTGGACTGGATGGCTCTTGTGGTCTCTTCCAACTCTACAATTCTATGATTCTAAGTACAGTTGTCCCTTCACGTTTGCTGAGGTTTGGTTCCAGGACCCCCATGAATACCCAAATCCGTGAATACTCAATCCCATTATATGAAATGGCATAGCAAAATTGTGTCCCTTATATAAGATGGCAAAATCAAGGTTTGCTTTTTGGGTTAATATTTTTTAAAGAATATTTTCAAACTGTGAATACTTAAATCCGTGAATGCCAAATCCATGAATATGGGGGGACAACTGTAGTTTGCACTCAACTCAGCAGTGGAGTTGCTGCTTTAGCTCTTTCCAGTAGGCTCAGGCAAAAGCAAACTGTTGCAGCCTCTTCTAGCATATCGGTGCTTCCTCCTTAATCACTTTTGCCCTCTTCTTCCCTGGCCCTTTTGACCACACTGTGATGTTGGTTGACCACACGTCTCAGTTTTTACCTATGAAATGTTGGGAGGATATGGTGCTTGCTGAGCTGGTCTGCCACTTCCATGCCAGTGGAGAATGATATCCCCTGTCTCACCTTAAGATTCAACTGCCAGTCTGGTCAGCTTTTGTCCAGGGAATTTGGTGGTGCTGGGTGGGTGGGGGAGGTGGGAGACACCACCTTGTCCTTTTTCCTCAGGCAGCAGAATGTCTTTGGACACCACTGGGGCCAAGGTGCAGGTACCCATAAAAAGCAAACCATCTTTACACCAAGGAGGGTTTTGTTGAAGCCTAGTTGAACTGATGATAACCTGATACACACAGAGATCTCTCTTATGTTGTCAGCCACTACTAGAAGGGAAACCATAGACTTTGACAGCCCAGCTGTCTTATCGAGAGACTTTCTAAAGGGTCACCTCCATCCCAGCTGTCCCTGGGACACCGTGGTGCTCTCTCTCTCTCTGCTGTACTGCTCTCTTCTCCAGCATGCAACAAACCAGAGGCCCATTATTCTCAGCAAATATCTCTAATCACTGTGGCTGGGGGTTGAAAAATTACCAGGGAAGGTAATTGAATGGCAAACGGCCCAGCAGGGGGATGGTTTGTGCTCATTTATCAGAAGAATTTGGTTACTCCTTGCAGGTGCCTCCAGGGCTGGGGGAGGGGGAGGAGGGAAGAGGCTTGTTGATAGGATTGATTTTTTAAAAAGAATTGCAAATATGATGTGCAAATATGATGTTCCCCTCTGGCTGATTAATGCACAAAGTCTACAGAAGCTACCCAGAGCAACAACCTTCAAGGCAAAGCAATCCGTTCACTGGCTCACCTTCTGCACAGAGGCCCATTGCTCTGGGGAAAGGCCAGCGTGAAACTGCTGGAGCCAAGCAGAATGTTTGTTGCTGCTAAAAAGACCTGCAAACAGATAGCAACTGCTTGGATGGTTATTCACGAGTTGCTTCATATCTTTGGAGCAGGCACTTGGAGCAACATAGCATGTGAATGCAGCCAACCAGCAGTACACCCAGGTCAGTTTAGGTTTCGTATTTTCGTAGAATCATAGGATTTTTGAGTAAGAAGAAACCACAGGGGCCATCTAGTCCAACCCCCTGCCATACAGGAATAGAAAACTACAGCACTCCTGAAAGATGCCCATCCAACCTGTTTAAAAATGAAGGAGAGTCCACCACCAAAGAAGGATTCCACCACCTGCCAAGGCAGTTATGGCATGGTTGAACATTTCTTCCAATAAAGAGGTTTTTCTTAATGCTTAGGTGGAATCTCTTTTCTCATAATTTGAATCTATTGGTGTCCTAGTCTCTGGAGCAACAGAAAATAAGCTGGCTCCATCTTCCACATGACATCTCTTCAAATATTTCAAAATCATGTGTCACTTCTCAGCCTTCTCTTCTACAAGTCTTTGTGGTCTTATGAGTCAAGTTGGAGATGGTAATATGCATTACAGTTGTCCCTCCATATTCACAGATTTGACATTCATGGATTTAAGTATTCACGGCTTGAAAATATACTTTAAAAAATAATAATCCAAAAAGCAAACCTTGATTTTGCCATCTTATATAAGGAACACCATTTTGCTATGCCATTACATATAATGGGACTTGAGTATTCACGGATTTGGGTATTCACGGTGGGTCCTGGAACCAAACCCCACCGAATGTGAAGGGACAGCTTTACTTTGCATTCTTCAAAATGTGATAAAATAGCCCTGTTGTGTTGGTCTCCTGCTCAGGAAAGGTTGGAGACTCTGGGGCCAGTAGGGTGGTGAATCTGCTCTTGGTTTTAGTCTGAACTTTAGGAGCTACCCATGGTGCTGTACCTGTTTGGAGGACAGGGTTTAGTTCCCTGGGTAGTTTCAAATGGATATCGTCCATCTGGATCATGCCACTGCAGCAAACAGATGCTTACAAGCAAGATACACTCAGCTGGTAACTGGGATTGGCTGCAGTTCTCTGTTGAGGATACAGGCAGTGGCAACTCTGGGCTTATATCTACACAATTCACAAAAGTGGTCCTAAGGTTCTGTAAGTCTCTTTAAATAAAGGTGAGAAATCCAAGTTTCTCCTCCAGAGAGGCCTGATGTATGTGCCCAGAAAAAGCTAACATGTTTGAATAAGTTATGCAGAAACATACAAGCTACAGTATTGACTAGGCAGGCCTGCATCCATCCATCCTTTTTACTGAGGCATGCATGTGCTGGTAAGCCACTGACAAAACATCACAAACACAAACCCTGCCCCAAACCAGCTGCAATCATACCTATGGTCACATCAGGATCTGCATTTGGAGAAAGACATGTGTTAACAATGCAGAAATGTGCATCAGTAATATAGAAATGAGAGTGTGGTGGGGAAGTCATGAAGGAACCCAAGAATGGGCAGTTTTCTGGTCAAACTTAGAATGGAAGACACAGCTTCATTTTCCCCATTCCTTCTTGTATTATTTTTATTGGATTTTTAAACACACACACACACACACACACACATTACAAAGAAAAGACAAAAGCAGAAAAATAAAAATAGAGGCTGGAGAAGTTTATAGGATACAAATAGGGCTGGGCAGACACATTAAAACAATCTGACAATTTGTCCCAAAATGCATTTTCATGGAGAGGCCATCTACAAAAAAAAAAAAAATATGTTCATGAATAGCTAAACCAGTAAGATCTTCTGACATTGAGTGATGGATGGTGAGGTGGTTGGCAACTCTCCCTCTTCCTTCTCCACAATGAATTGCTTTATTAGTGACTTATGCAGTGCTTGCTTGGTCACTGCCCCAAATGCTTGCTTGGTCACTGCCCCAAACTCCCTTGTGCAGCCATTCAAGTGGGACTAGGGGCCCACTCTCACCTTCTTGCCTGAGTTCCTATTGTTTCTCAGTTGCCCAGCAGGGCTCCCCAGGCCATAGTCCTGATTCATTGACTGCATTGTTTAATAGACCAGACAACCCACCACCTGCATAGCTGTGATTAAAACCAGCCAAGCCATTTGCCACCATGATGACATTTAATCAATGTCTCATCTTCTGCAGCTGTCAAATACAAGGCCGCACTGCTTTGCACATCTACCTCTCCTTTGGCTACATTTCACAGCGGGGAGACATGCCAACTCCCAATGCAACAATAAGGTTTCTCTCTCTGGCATAATTTAGCAAGCTTTAGAAATTCCTCTGGTGCCTCCTGCTTCCATAGTTCAGAGGGGGACATGCTCTACCCCACTCAGAGTTCCCTGGACACCTAGAGAAACCTGCAGGGGGCAGGGATATGTTTGTCTCATCCCTAGTATGCCCAGTACCACTGAAATATAGGTCTCCCCGTGTATCCGTAGGGGATACATTCTTGGATTTACCATTTGTAAGTGAAACCGCAGTTAATAGCAAACCTTATTAAAATAAAGGACCTGGTACAAACATACCATAGAGTTACATTGGAGGACCTAGTGATTCCTAGAGATGACACCTCTCTAGGCATTTTCCAGTGCAACTCTATGGTATGTGTCCCTATTTTTTTCATCCATGGATAACTGAAACAACAGATATTGGTCCCATGGATTCGGGTGGTGATCTGTAACTCTTTACTCCATATCTGACTTCCTGCTTGTTGGTCTAGAGCACCAGTGGTGAACCTCTGGCCTACGGGTGATGGTTATGGCCCGGAGGGAGTCTGTCTGGCCTACCTGCCTCTTCTTGGGCTCTGGCACCACTGAGCTGTAACCGAGCTATAATCAATCAGCTCAATAAGCTGAGCAGTGGAAGGATGGCAGAATTCCTCACTAGCTGGGGGAGGGGCTGTTGCTCCTATTTCACTCCCAGAGGGCAGAAAAACAGCCCATGGCTTGCATCTACTTAGGATCATCTTGTCATGCCATGGATTTCTCCCAGTGGGCATGCTGGGGGTGGTGGCTGATCAGTCAGCAGGCAGGCCATCCAATGCCTGGAACTGTTATTTTAGCAACTGTTATTCTATTTCTGTATTCCTTCCTGAATCTTCGTTTGGGGGAAAAAAAACCCAGAGAGAGAGATCAGTGCCAAAGCACTCCCTAAGCGGTTTACAATGTGTTAGCTAATTGCACCCAACAAGCTAGGACTCATATTACTGACCTACAGAAGGATGGAAGGCTGAGTCAACCTTGAAGCCCTGTAGGAGCAAACTTACAACATTGTGGCTGCAGTACTGGCATTTAACCACTGCGCCACCAGGGCTCCCTTATTCTATGTTGCACCAAGGCATTTCAGCTGTCACTAATAAATGTATGGCCATCTTTCACTCCAGCAAAGTGTCTCTGTGTTTGATTTTTACCATGTGATAGTCCTCCTTCACTATTTAGTGAGGGGACACACCGTAAGCTTAAAATTAACTAAAAGTTACAGTCATACTACAAAAGGAGTGAACTCTAATGCTAAGTTACAACCATGACGTGATGCAATGATACCTTAGTTATTGGAGAAAGAGATGAATTATAAGTGATTGGTCAGTTGTTGACTAATTACTTCCATATTATGGCATGTAATCAAGTTTGATGGCTTCCTGCCAAAGTCTTGTGTGATTTCAAGTGGTCTGAGACTTCATGGCTTCATGGTCCATGTCTCCTGGGGCCAAGAGATGACCGTATCATACTGTAAAGTCAGGAGATGGCATCACAAAGGAATTACCATACTGTAAAGCCCTCCTCCACATCCCATCACTAGGAGAAATACATTGTGGGAGGACATGGGAGAAGGCCTTTTCTGCAGTGGCAGCCCAGTTGTGGAATTCCCTCCCTCTGGAGGCCCGTCTGGTGCCAAGGTTTGAATCGCCACTTGGCCATGAAAACCCACTGTGTGACCTTGGGCAAATCACATACTCTCAGCCTCAGAAAACCCCATGATAGGTTCACTGTAGGGTTGCCATAAGTCGGAAACAACTTGAAGACGCACAACAACAACAAAATTATTTATTGTTTTAAGTTGATTTTATTGTAAGCCATCCTGAGATCTTCAGATAAAGGGCAGGATATATATATGTATATAAATAAATAAATAAAGCCAGATGATGACATCACAAAGGAATAAAAAAACAAAACAGGAGGGTTTTCCTAAACAGATACACAACTAGATTCTCTGGGATGTATATTTTTTTCAATAAAACAATTTACAGCAACCTAATGTGCTTTTGTTAATTTTTATATTTTTCTATGCTGTGTCACACCTAATTTTTTTTTTATCTTGTTAGGCAACTGTACTCAGTGTTAAACCACGGCAACACAGAGAATCAATTGGGCTGACTGTGGACCAAAGAAATATGGAAAGTATAATTACAACAAGCAGTATTTTATACTGATCCAAACTTACCTGCTTTGGAGATTTCACCACAAATAGTTTGGTGCAGAGACAGACCTCTCTTCCCTCTGCATACAGCGGAGTAAATTGAAACAACTTGAAAGTGAAAGCTTCTTGAATGGACATTTCCTTTTGTAACTTGCACCTACTGCTACAGGACTTTGTACACTAAATTATAGGATGTATTTATTGGTGTTATTTATTGTTATTTAATTGTGTAATATTTATTCTTGATATATTTATTTGTGTAATAATTATGTATGTATTAATGTGTATATGTAGAAATGTTTATTAATTATTTGGCTTAGCAACAATTTAGAGTACAATTGCCTAACAAGATAAAAATATAGCATAGAAAAATATAAAAATTAACAAAAACACATCAGGTGTAAATTGTTTATTGAAAAAAAAATATGCATCCCAGAGAATCTAGTTGTGTATCACAAAGGAATAGTCATGTGGCGGCTGCAGCAGCAACCAAGACCAACTGGAGAAGGAGTCTGGGAAACTTTTATGAGTATATGTTCTGCCAAGTATTTAATCAGATCCTTAGTCTATGCAACCTAATATGTCTGATCTGACCACCCTAGCAGCTCCCCAGGCAGATGTCCTTCCCACCATTTCCTCCTTGATCATCTTAAGACTGGAGAAGGCTGGAACCTGGAACCTTCTGCCTGGAATGCTTATCCTCTTTCATAAAGAGTATACGTGCATCATATTGGTATATACTGGTCCTAGAGAAATTCTTCCAAAAGAACAAGCTGACACAGTGAAGGTTACACAGTATGCATGGTATATTTTGTTCCTTGCAGGAGGCTGCACATGATCAGCTGATGCCTAGAAGTCAAAGCTTCCATTGAATTTGTTAGCTTGGTGGAATTTTCTGAGAATATGCACTTTCCAGTAATGACTTGGCTATACTGGCAAACTATGTTAGAGTGGGTAAGTTCATGGCTCAGGGCTCCTGTTCTCTTCAGATTCTAGTCTGTCAGGGTGGGAGACAGAAATGCATTTCTTTTCCTGAATAAAGTTGGATTCTTGATTCACCAGGCCTGGTCTTCTAATTTATCCCAGGGCTTGTCTAGATGGGCTATTTACCCCATCTTTCCCCAACTTGGAGCCCTGCATTCCAAACGATGCAGGGCTTTTACCCTGTTTTGCCCCCAGCCAGTCCTGATGACACCCAGGGGGGAAGACATGGCAAAGCCCATTAAGGCATTTCATTAAACTATCTGGGAAAAACTGCTTCATGTGGGGAAAACCCAGATTGGGCCCCATGGGAATGCAGATCAGGAATGTAGGAGTCCATACCTGCACACCAGCCTGTATCTGCAGCCGCCACTACCACTGCCACCACTGATGTCTCTCTGAAGCCTGGAAGGAGGACCTCAACATGTGTTCAAGGCCCCTTGCATATGACCAGCCTTGATCATATCCTGAGGGCTTCCTTCCTGGCTTCAGAGAGAAACCAGTGGTGGCAGCAGATGCAGGCTGGCATGCAGGTATGGTCTCCATCCCGCTTCATAGGTAATGGTTGGGGGATGGGCCTGATCCAGGGCCAAAATACACCAGCAGGAAGCCTGCAGATTCTGGCAGGTCTATAAAAGCTACTAGAGTCTCAGGAAGGTAAGCTCCCTTCAGTATTGTTCAACTACAGAATTTGATGGTAGTCAACAACTTAAATGGATTTGTGGGCGGGAAGATACAGGCAAGCTCACTGAGGGTAAGATAACCAATGGTGACAAGTTTATATATTTTGCCTATAGGATGAGAAGCAGTGAGGTTTCTGAGTGTCAGGCACTGAGGGACAACACTGGGTTAGTACTACTGGCTTTAGGTCCTGCTTGAGTCCTTCCCATAGGCATGTGTTTGGCCACTGTGGAAACAGGGCTCTGGACTAGAAGAGGTCTTTGCTTTGACCTGGCAAAGCTGGCCTTATGGCCTTAGATATCTTAGGTTCTTAGAATTTCTTGTCTTTTACCCTCTTCCTTCTTAAGGTTCTTAGGTTTTCTTGTTCTTTACCCTCTTCCTTCTGAACTGAGCTTTTAGGGAATTGTGCCAACTGATTTAAGAAGCAGGACTGCCTCATGCATTCCATGAAAGAAATCTAAATCCTCACTGGACAAGGCATCTCTCCCCCCCATGCATTTTTGCATTCCCCCCCCCCAAAAAAAGTGATAAAAATCAAGACCAGGAATATATATCTTGCTATATACTTAGCAAGAAGCCACAGACAACAAACCCTTATCAGTAAGTAATAAATACCATCATTTTCAAATCAACCGATAATCAGATGTGGGAGGGAAGGGCCTCTTATTCACCATTCACTAAATGCTATCCAAATCGCCCTTAGCGAAACAGAACTTCACTTCTTATGATGACCAGCACACTCCATTCTCAAACACTTCTCACAATTAGTAGACATTCTTCCTACAGGCTGACAGGTTTTTTCTTTCTTTCTTTCTTTGTGATAAATGTCACCATACTCAAATCTAGCAACTTTATGCAGATTCAATTGATTAATCAATCAACTCAAACTCATACAATGACAACCCTAACTGGTATCGATTGCATAGTCTGATTAGCAATTCATTTCTCTTTCCAATTTGCTCAGTATTCAGAATGATTTCTCTCTCCCTCCCTCCCCCTCTCTCTTTCTCCAGATAACCACTTGAGCAAGGAGATGGATGTGATCAAGGAGAACTCATATCTAAGCTATGGGGCAGGTCTCGTCTTTGCCAGCTCCTCCATCCCATAAATCATCGTGAATTAGATTGGACTAAAGGAAATCACTGTGTTATCATTGTTGTTGTTATTGCCACCTTTAGCTTGACCATAAGAAGAAAATATGTTCTTCCCCATATAAGTTGCCCTAAAGGAGGACCACCAGTTCTTCACAAATTGTTTATTTTCAACAGGGATCTGGCTGACTTGAAACTACGTGTCTTAGTAGTTTCATAATGCGGTGGCCATCAAAAGAATCCCTACATTTTTGTCCTTTCTTCTTCCCTGGTACCATCTAGTAAACTATACACATGTAATATGGCATCTGCACACACATCAGCCAATAAACTAGCTCATGATGGCCAAATATTATCCCCAAAGGTATATTATATCTAGGATTCCTATCAACCCCATTTTCTGGGTAACACAAGCAGGATAGTGTTCTTTGCCATCAAAGATCTTGGAAAATAGGTTTTGCTGGACTATACTTCCTAGAATCCCTTGGTTACACAGGCTGGGGGCTTCTTGGAATTTTATTTTTAAAGAATAAACTATTTTGTGTTGCTGTGTGCTACTTGTGGGCTTCCTAGAGGCCTCTGGGTGGCCACAGTGGACAACAGAATGATGGTCTAGGGAGGCCTTTGGTCTGAGACTCATCCTGCTTCTTATGGAGCTCGTGAGCAAGGAAAACAGCGACCTGTTTTGGTTGGCAAGGCATTACCATGGAGAGAAAAGAAGAGGCAAGATGAAGCTGCTGTTTTGAACAGCTACACAGTTCTTGTTCATGCTGGAATTCAAGAGTAAATTACATGCTATATACACATAAAAGCAGGTTTAGGACACAATGGGACTGAATAGAGAAGTGCTGGGTATATGCACAAGTGGATGCTTCACTCTACCCCACCTCTTTTCCCCCCCATTCAAAATCTTCCTCTTTCCCAGTGGCATCTCTCCCTGTGAGATGGTTACTTGTATGGGGTGGGCAATACATCATATGATGCCTCTTCATCTGGTCCAGTCTAACTGCAGAGGGAAGAAGAGTCAAATCTATTGGCTGAAGTAATTTTTTCCATCCATTTCTGTCCTACCTTCCCCACAATAAAGGCCCCCGGTCAGGATACATATTTGGCAAAGCATTTGCTAAAAACAAAGTGCTCAAACCACAAAACCCACTCTTAGGAGTTTATCTCATGACACTGTTATACTGCAATTGCTCTGCATCTAGTCCCATCCTTGACTGGTGCTTATTGCAAGATGTTGTGGCTTTCCCAGTGCTCTACTGTAATTCTGTGCTTAAGTCTGTTCAGCAGTTCACCTACCTGGGAAGCATCATCTCCTCAGATGCCAAGATTGACAAAGAGATCGATCACAGATTAGCAAAGGCATATAGCGCATTTGGAAGACTTTACAAAAGAGTCTGGAGTAATAAACACCTGAGGCGAAGCACAAAAATCAGTGTGTATAGAGCCATTGTACTGTCTATTCTCCTTTATGGGTCTGAAACATGGGTCACCTATCACCACCACTTACGACTCCTCGAACGCTTTCATCAGCACTGTTTATGCACAATCCTAAATATACACTGGACTGACTATGTGACGAATGTTGCTGTCCTGTCCTTGAACAAGCAGGGATCACCAGCATTGAGGCCATGATATTGAGAACACTGCTGTGCTGGGCAGGGCACGTTTCTAGCATGGAGGACCATCGCCTCCCAAAAATAGTACTCTACAGTGAACTCGCCACAGGTCAGCGTAAGAGGGGTGCTCCAAAAAAGCGATAGAAGGACTCCCTGAAACAACATTTCAGGCTTGGCCAAATAGATCACCAACAATGGTCTGCCCTGGCCTCACATTGGGAGGCATGGAGACGCACAATCCACAATGCTGCAGCCTTATTTGAGAACTCACGCCGAACAAGTCTTGAAGAGAAACGACAACGCAGAAAGAATCACAACCTGGAAACATCACCCAAGGAGACCTTCTGCTGTGCTTTCTGCAACCGGACTTGTTTATCTTGGATTGGCCTTTTTAGTCATCAGCGTGCTTGCAGAAAGCGCGGGATGAGTCCTTCCTGAATCTTCGTTTGCGAAGAAAAGCCAGAGAGGAGAGACTGTGCTGCACCAGTGTTGCATCATTTCAAAACAGATTCCTTTCCCATCTGAAATAATCTGTTAATAACCCTCTGTTCTGTTATGATTTAATAACCACTTTGGGTATGACTGTCTTGTTCTGCTTTGCTGTGATATTGGGAGGATAGTAGCTGCAGGGCGGGTGTGGTTTCATTGCTCCTCCAATGGGGTTTACCTGGGATCTACAGCAGGGAAACCACAGGCTATTTCTGGTGGTTGGGCTGCGTTGACACCAAAATTACCAAGAGTTCCCAAGAGAAACTCATGGGATGGATTTGGATCTGGTTTTGTTTGTTTGTTTGGGTTTTTTTTGGCAGACAAGGCTGCCCCTGCAATGTATGTATAATACAATGAAATACAATACAATACAATACAATACAATACAATATATTTAGTATATTCTATGCGATATAATATCTAATACAGTACTACATGATAGGCTAACTACTGTACAGCCACTGTAACAAAGGTACCTATCATCAGTTGGTAAGCGCCCCATACACCCCCACCACACCACACCCCAAAATGTTATTCTATTAGTGGTGAATCTGGGATGGAAGAAGTACTTGGGTAAGGAAAGAGTTACCTGGAAACTTTTGGCATTCAGATTTTTCTGGCTTTCTGTGGCCACTTTCAGCCTGGAGTCCAGCCCCTTCATCAGCGACTCAGTATTACGGACATATTGCAAATCCCGGTAGGTCCTAAGGTCCAGCACCTCCATTGACTGGGAGATGTTTTGCACCTGCTCAATGGAAAAATTACACAGAAATTAGACACACTGCCTGAGGAATTGTTGAAACCTAGATCATAAGGTCAAAGTACTAATAATAGATAGATACAGTGAGATAATACAGGACAAAGGCCCTTTCGGTGGTGGCATCCTGATTGTGGGATATTCCTGGGAACCAACACTATTGCATGTTAGTCCAGGGAGAAGAACTTTTGATTTTCCAAGACATTTTAAATATGTTTTTTATCTCAGATGTCAGTTTGGGGCTGTTCTGCCATTTTTGATGTGGCTAGAATCCTAGCTATGTATACTATGGTCACTTCCCCAATCTGGAGCCCTCTAGACATTTGGATTATTAATCCCATCGCTGCTGTCCATAGTGGCTTGGGCTAATGAGAGGTGAAGTACAAAACAGCAAGAAGACACCAAGTTGAGGAAGGCTGTATTAGGCAGTAAATCTCATGAAAGGCTGTGGAATGCATTTGTTATAATAGGCATGACTAGGGCTATTGCCACACTGCAGAAATAATCCAGATTGACATCACTTTGACGATCATGGTTCCATTCTATGGAATCATGGGATTTGTAGTTTGCTGTGGCATCAGAGTGCTTTAACATAAAAGTCTAAGGATCTCACAGAGCTACAAATCCAAGAATTCCATAGCATTAAACCAGCCATGGCAGTTAAAGCAGTATCAAACTGCATTATTTCTGCAGTGTGGCAGCAGCCCAAGACTGAACTGTATGCTTACAGTGGGCCCTTGGTATCTGCTGGGGTTTTGTTCCAGGACCCTCCATGGATACCAAAATCTGTGGATGCTGAAGTCCCATTATATACAATGTCATAGTAAAATGGTGTCCCTTATATAAAATGGCAAACAGCAAGGTTTGCTTTTTGTAAAAACAAAATTTGGAATATTTTCAAGCCATGGATGGTTGAATCCATGGATAAAGAACCAGTGGCTAGGGAGGACCAACTGTATTTCTTTATTCTTATATGCAGTGCTGCTGGTTTACAGGATGCATTACAGAGTAAGATCCCTGCCCCAAAGAGCTCGCAATCTAAAAACAACCTAAGAGAAAGGAGACAGGGAGGACAGGGGCAAAGAGTGAGGCAATATGCTGTTGCATCTGTCGCACATGCTTAGACTAGGGAAGAACCTGCATTACAGTAGGGCTGTCTTTATCGGATACTGCCTCCTTCACTGTTATTATTTTCATCCTTCATTATTACTGTATTCTATAATGATGTCCTTTTTTTTAGAAAGGCAAGGCAGACATCTTTAAAACAGACAATCGAAAAATACATGCATGCACATAGGGTCTATAGAGTGTAAGGAGAAAGTATTCCCACCACAGCCTTTCCCCCCAAAACAATCTTCTGTCCCTCTCTGCATCACAACACACTCATTCTTCACCCAGTGGGCAAGGGATCTCCAGGGAGGGCATTGCAGCATTCTGAGACTCTGCAGTATGAGACGTAGTGCTCTGCGTCTGCAGAGCTTACCTACCCAGTTCACCCTCTATCTCCCCCACCCCACCCCATGGTAGGTTCAGGATGGAAACTTGGGATAATCTCTTTCATTTTACTACAATACCCAGAATCCCCCAGCCAGCATGGGAAGTGACTGCAAGGATTTTGGTAAAGGTAGCAACATACACACACACACACACATTCCACCAAGCTCTCTACAGAGCGATGGGTGAGCTTTTTTTTTTTCCTCTGCACCCCTAAGAACTCTGCTACTACAAAGGCTTAACTTGGAGTCAGGAAACAGGCACAGCAGGAAAGGTGCCTTCATCCCTTGGCATGGGATGGAATGTCTCACAGCCTTCACATCCAGAGGGTTCAGGGCAAAAAGGGCAGAGAAGTGGAGTTTGCCACTTTATGCCTTAAACTGACTGTAGAGGGCTGACTATGAGGGGAGGAGTAAGCAAGCCACACTCGGAATATTCAGTTCTCATCTATAGCAGTTGGTGTGTGTATGTCATTTTGACCATCAGGCATTTGGAGAAAATGTTTGGTTGTCTCTGCCTTTAAAAGAGACTGCTTCACTGCTGGATCTCACTCTTTCCTGTACTGTGAGTCCACAAGATTAGGGTGGGACTGGGCAATGTGTGACCTTCTAAATGCAGCTGGACTCCAATTCCCATTCCCTCTAGCCAGCAGAGCCAGTGGGAGGGCTGATGGGAGTTACAGTCCAGCACAGTCAGGAGGAACTTCCCCATCAAGAAAGACAAAGAGAGTGTGTGTACCTGAAAAGTGAGATGACCAGGGCACCTTTGGCCATGTATTCCCAGGCCCCCACTGTCATCTTAAAGACTGGGTGCATGGTTCAGCAGGCACACAATGAAGTCTTTTCTGCTGAGACCTGAGTTGGAATCTGCAGTCTGCAGCACCAGCTGGAATTGAAGTTTCCGTCCCCTGCTTTGCACCCATGAAATATGGATGATAATGTAACCAGACTGAGCTGAATACTGATTAGATTTGGGCAGAAGAGGAGGGGGGAAGAGGGAGCCACCTGCTTGTCTTGTAAAAGCGCTGGAATGACGAGAGCACCCCACTTTTAATAAGGAACACTAGAAGGGAAAATCTTAACCCAATGCAAGCATCATTGAATCCCTGGAGTCTAGCAACACTGGCATGCAAAGATGCCATATTGTTCAACCAACTCTGCTGATAAAGAAGTGGTATCAAAGGGACCCCACATCAAACTAGACTGGAAGTGTGTGGTTGCCACTAAAAACATCCAGTCTGCATCGTTTCCCACTTCTGTAGCATCTGCCATCACTCGCCCCTTGTTCTGATGCCACATACATTCTGCCTTTCCCTAACTCCTTGCTCCATTTGCTGCTGGTGCCAGTGGCTGGGGAGAAAGGGAATAAGAGACAGGGATATAGACATAATGGCATGGGTGAGTTCTTCTACCAACCTAGCTAAGGTCCCCACATTGGAATTGCAACTTCCATCATCCCTTATCATGGATGAGGCAGGTTGGCTGAGCATGCCGGGGATTGCAATCCAACATTTGGGGGATCCTTGTTTTGGAAAGACTGTATATAACTAAGATATTCTGAGTAGCAGTTTAGGGTGACATTAAGTCCTACAAGCTTCTGACATTATCTCCAATCGGTGATAATGATCAGTGATTGGAGATACAAGATAAGAAAGTATTCACTGGCAGGGAAAATGCTGCATGGCACTGAGTTGTAATTTGCAGCCTGGGCAGATAATGCATGGAACTGAGCTCTGCTTTGCAGCCGGTGAAGCTGCTACACTGGAGCTTCTTCCTGACTACAAATACATAACATTGTTCCACATTCCTCAGCCTACTCTCTCTACTCTCCATGAGCTAAACCCTTGGCAGCTTTGAAGTTGTTGGGGCAATGACTCCATCCCAGGTTTCCATTCAAATTTTAAAGTAGCTATCCAAGGTGCTGAAACCCACCCCAAAGTTTAGAGTAAACCCCAAAGTGCATTCACAGCCCACTGATGTCAAAGTCACCAGCTTCCACTGATTTGAAAGAAACAGGTATCCTAAAAACGATGATCAGAATGCAGAGAATGTCAGACTTCCCTCCCATTAATTATAGCCAGTGAAACAAGTCCCATTGTTTCCAAACAGGACATAAGAGTGAACTAGCTTTCTTTGGACTGGAATGAGGAAATAATCTCCAGCTGACCTTGGAGATGCCAAGTGTATAGATTTGGCACTGAAAATACCTCCAGAATAAAGGAGTAATCTCTGTGGCTCATCCTGACTTTCTGGTCCATGTGGTATGTCAACAATACACTTCCTTAAACCACTGACAAGGGTCTCCCCCCCCCTTGTGTGTGTGTGTGTGTGTGTGTGTAAAACTTCAGAGTGTGTCCAGGCTTTGCAGCTGCTTTGGTCAGGGAACCTGCCAAAAGTGCTGATTGTTCTGCCAAAGGAGGAGAAGCCTCATAAAGGCAAGGCAGATGAGACACCTTCCACTTGGAGGGCTGCCACTGTATTTCTGTTTTGTCAATTTGGTTTTTCATTACCAGAGGGTAATCTCATCAGTGGAGTTTTGCCAAAAAACCAAGGAAATTGGATCCTAAAACATGTTGCACTAATAGAGGCACTGGCTGTGTTGTGAGTGATCTTCAGAATTCACTTCCCATCTGTCAATGAACTCAAAAGTTAGCTATTCCCACCCTGTGTATCAGGGGAGATCAACTTCCCCAGTCTATTGGAGGCTCACTGGAAACCTCTAACCAGTTAAAGGAGTGGGCTAAATCTCTGTTCATGTTCCTACCCTCATTGCTATTGTTGCCATGCAAATTTGGTGGCAGTTCGGTGGCTTTCTATGGTATCAAGATGCCCTTTCTCTACCATGGAGCAGAGGTGGGGAAGAGGTGGCCTGCAGGCAACATGCAGACCCCAACCCCTTTTCTGTAGCCCTTCAAGTCCTCAGTATCCCCCCAAGTACCCCTCTGGAACTAAGATAGCCTTGAAGACTGGCAAAGTGGAGAATCTTCTTTTATAGAAAGGAAGCCATTGGAACCAAGATATCTTTGAAGACAGACAAGGCTGAACAACTCCTTCCTTTATAGAAAGGAAGTCAGTTTTGAGAAAACATAAGTTTGGAATTATGGACAGCTTATATTAATGTATCTGCTTAGTCCATGTTCCTGTCCTATGCATGTTCTCTTTCATTCTTCTTTCTTTCTTTGTAAACACACTTTAAAAGTCCAATATTTTAATTAATAAATAAATAAAAGAGAAGGGAAGGGAAGATGGAAAAGGGGTGAGTTCTTTTAACTGCAGCACTGAATTTTAGCAGCATTATTGTGCCACAGCAGCCACTGGTGGCAGAAAAACCGGGTGGCAGAGGCTGTGGGCCACTCACCCTGTGCTCTATGATGATCAAAATCCAGCCAATCCCAACCTGGCACCCTCCATATTGTTTGGGTGACAACTCCCAAAATTTCTGACCATTGTTGATGTTGGCCAGGAGTCAAAGTTCCTGAAAGGCACCAAGTGGAGGAAACCTACCAATTTCAGTACCTTCAGCTAGTATAGGTTAAGGTGGAAGACTAAGTTACTTGGATGCCCAATTAACCCAGGATGGTGTTCCTCGCAAGCACCCGCTCCTCTCTCATCTCATCACACACTGCAGCACAATGTCCGTAGCCCCAGGTTAAGAGTAGTTGCATGAAGATATTTGCAAATGCAATTTGCTTGCTCAATGGTTCTGTGTGGTGTCTCGACTGGCACAACAGCCAACCGTACCACTTCCAGTTAAACAAACAGTTAAGAGACTTAGTTGCAGTAGACAAAGCATAGACTGCCATCTCTGAGATAAAGTACACCTAGGAGGCCCGGCGTCCACTTCATACAGAGCATTTTACTTCATACAGAGCACTTCATACAGAGCATTATAAAACAGGTGTGAGTTCAACAATAGATTCCAACAGTGGTCTTAAATTACTAAGTCATAATTATTATTATTTTCAGAACTTGAAAATGTAATTTTGTTGGGCTACAGTTGCCAAAAAAAACCCTCTATGCCATGACCATACTAGCAGGGGGTGGAGGTGGGTGAAATTATAGAAGCTGCAGTTCCAAAAGCAATATTTTGAAGCCCTATTTTTTTAAAAAAAAAAAATGATGCTTCGGATTTAATGCAAAAATAAATACAGCATAGGTATAACTTTTACAAAGATACCAAGATGAAACCTGGTTTTTAAATTCTATTTGTTGTTGTTGTTGCTACTGCTGTGTTGTGTGTCTTCAAGTCCTTTCTAACTTGTGGCAACCCTAAGGCAAACCTATATGGGGTTTTCTTGGCAAGATTTGTTCAGAGGGAGTTTTGCCACTGCCCTCTTCTGAAGCTGAGAGAATGTGACTCGCCCAAGGTCATCCAGCGGGGTTTCATGGCCAAGCGAGGATCTGAACCCTAGACTCTAGAGTCATAGTCCAACGTTCAAGTCACTGTACCATGCTAGGTCTCTTCATACTGTACATGTATTTGTTTTCCTCTACGACAGACGTAAGGAAGTTAGAGAAATGAAGTTCCAGCCTAGGTTTCTGCTTTAGTTTCTTCCTCTGCAAGAAAATTCCATCTGATGTGATTGAAAGATAGGAAGATCCTCATACCTTCATCACCTGCTATCTAGACAAGGAAACCTGGGTCTCTAATTGCAATCCCCCTTAACTCCCATGGTATCTGTAAGTTAGTTTATTTTGCCTGTTTTTCTTTTAATTCAAAAGAAGTAAGCACAGAAGTCATAGAATCATAGAATTGTAGAGTTGGAAGAGACCACAAGGGCCATCCAGTCCAACCCCCTGCCACACAGGAAATCACGATCAAAGCATCCCTGACAGATGGCCATCCAGCCTCTATTTAAAGACCTCCAAGGAAGGAGATCCTATCATGCTCCGAGCGAGTGTGTTCCACTGCCGAACAGCTCTTACTGTCAGAAAGTTCCTCCTAATGTTGAGGTGGAATCTCTGTTCCTGGAGCTTGCATCCACTGCTCTGTATTTAACTGGAGCAGCAGAAAACAAGCTTGCTCCATCATCAATGTGACACCCCCTTCAAATACTTAAACAGGGCCCCTTAACCGTCTTTTTTCCAGGCTGAACATACCCAGCTCCCTAAGTCTTTCCTCATAAGGCATGGTTTCCAGACCTTTCACCATTTTAGTCACCTTCCTCTGGACATGCTCCAATTTGTCAATATGCTTTTTGAAGTGTGGTGCCCAGAACTGGACACAGTATTCCAGGTGAGGCCTGACCAAGGCAGAATAGAGTGGCACTATTACTTCCCTTGATCTAGACACTATACTTCTATTGATGCAGCCCAAAATCACATTGGCCTTTTTAGCTGCTGCATCACACTGTTGACTCATGTTCAACTTGTGGTCTGCTAGGACACCTAGAAGTATTAATATCAGCTCTCCTTAACTGCTGTATTGACATAAAAGGGTTATTGTGTTTTAAAATGAGCATTTTTAGAAGGCTGGGGTAATTTAAATCCCAGTAACATGGATGAACAATGTTTTGTTTACTGGTCACAGTGCTCTTTTTTCATGAAGCCCTTAAATTACAACAGATCTCTCTCTCTCTCTCTCTCTCTCTCTCTCTCTGACACACACACACACACAAAGAGAGATTGACAAAGAGAGAGAGAGAGTCAGATTTTACAGACTCAGGAAACATAATCCATAACCACTTCTATTGTCTAGTGGCCAAGAACCAGAGAAATAAGCTGGACTTCTATAAAAACAGTCTTTGTGTTTGCAAGAATCTCCATTCCTTTCCATGAAGGTCTGACTGAAGTTTTAAAATGTCTGATGTATAATACCAGCATGATGTAGTGGTTAGAAGATTGCGACTGGGGAAATCCAGGTTTGAATACCTGCTGAAGCATGAAACTCAATGAGGGACCTTGGGCCAGTTACTCTCTTTCAGCCTGACCTACCTCACAGGATTGTTGTGGGAACTGCAGCCCCAAACAGTAGCTTCCCTGAGTTCTGATTATTCCTAATTCAGTCCTACAAACATCAATTATATATTTTCTCTTTCTTTGGCTAGATATTTGAAAGGAGATTATCTTCCTGGTTCCTGCAGTGGACAAGAGGATGAGTGTTCAGAAATTGGTGAACAAGTCTTAGTTCTATTCCAGAAATAAGAACACTGTTCCTTCCAATTACAGGGGACTTTTCACACTACATGTTTATAGCACTTTGATTCCTTAATTGCCATGTCTGCCTCCTATGGAATTCTGGGGTTTGTAGTTTGGTCAGAGGCACCAGATGATCTCTCTGTCTGAGGATTCTAAACACCCCTCCTTAAACTGCAGGTCCCAAGATTCCAACCAATGGAACCACAGCAGTTGAAGTGGAATCATAGAACTTGTCTACACTGCAGAAATACAGCACTTTGGTACCACTTTACCGACCATAGTTCTATCCTATGGAATCCCGATATTTGTAGTTTGGTGAGGCTCCAGAGTTCTCTGATAGAAAAGGCTAAATATCTCACCAAACTACAAATACCAGGCTTCCACAGGATGCAACCATGGTGGATACAGTGGTGTCAAACTGGTGTATTTCTGCAGTGTAGACAGGCCCACAGTGGTATAACTATGTCATGCAAATGAGTCCCTAGGCAGAGAAGTTGAAGAAGAAGCAGATCTCAGACCTGAAAGATCAGAGTGGACAATAGAATGACATCAAGTAGTGGTTCTCAGTGCTGGGGGAAGAAGGATAACAGAACTGAAACTGTAGAAGACAGAAAGAAGCCTTGAGTCCTTTCACACTATACAATTCTAGCATTGTGATCTCACTGTTAACATCTATGGCTGCATCCAGTGGAATCCTGGAGTCTGGTCAGAGAAGCTCCCTGGCTTAGTCTTCTAAAGGGCCCTCCATTCATTTGTAAGCCACTCTGATAGCCTTTGTGGCTGAAGAGCAGGGTATAAATACCATCATCATCATCATCATCATCATCATCCAATGAAAACCCCAGGATTCCATAGGATGTAACCATGGCAGTGAAAGTGAAATCATAGCGCTATTAATTATATACTGTGAAAGGACTCTAGGAACTGCTGGTGGTTACAGCAAAGTAAAGAAGTGAACACATATCAGTTTGCAAATTTATACTAATAATGTAAATTTGAGGATGAGTAAAATGGTAGAAAAAATTCTCAACAAGACATACTGTCTTGACACATGGGCATGGTTTCTGTATTTTTTACAAATATGCTGCTGTACAAACCATGGTCTTGTGCCTTTGCAAAGCTAAGCCCACACACACACACACACGAACCCAGAGCAAGCACAGGTCTGGCTGATGGATCAAAAAGGCACAAACAACCCATCCAATGCTCTATTTGTTTTTTTAAGTCCGCGGAACAAGGCAACCGTTATTCTCACTCAGCGATGCAATTTGTACAATTTATGCAAAAAACATTCTCGCAAATGAAGAACTCTTTCAAGACTAATAGAAAACATTTCACTGGTCTTCCAGGCGAGGAGAACAACGTTGGCCAACAAGCTGATTGAAGATTTACACCCCATCAATAGCTCCCCTTCCCTCCCTGCTACTCTTTTGCATAGTTAGAATGGATCCATGTTGTCTTGAGGCTCTGTAGAAAGCCCAAACACACACACACACACACACACACGTTAAACAGGAGTAGCTGAAGTCAACCCCCAACCCCCCCAAAAAAATGAACATAAAAGGTTTCATTAATATAGTTGACGGAGAGGTAAAACAAGAATCAACAGCTGGGAGATGAAGCTGGACAGGTTCCAAGTCAAGATAGGATACAAAATGAATACAGTACCAGGGACTATGATTAACTGCTAGAGAAGACTGCCAAGGAAGGTGTGGATGCACCATCTCTTCCAACCTCCAAAACAAGGGCTACCAATTCAGAGACATGAAAAGGCAGCCAAGAGGTCATCCGGCTCCTCATCATGTATTGAGTTCTAGCTGAAAGGTTATCTGATATTTCAGATAAATGCAGGGCTGTGTCATAGGACCATCATAGGAGTACCTTCAAAATCAGCATTGGGCTTCAAGCACTTGTCATCTTGTGCTAAGGCAATCGCACTAAGTGCCAGTATAGGGTAGTGGTTAGAGTAGCGGTGGGGAACTTCAGGCCCTAGACCCAAATCTAGCCCTACTGAGTGCCGTTTACATGATGAAAATGTAGTGGGAAGAATTTGTGTCGAACCCTGGTTGTTTACCCATACATCGGGTCGGGCACGTGATTTTCGGAAACGGGGCCACCTTTTATCCCACAACCTGCGGGACTTCCAGTCCTGCGGTTTGTGCCGGTTTTTTAAAAAGTCACGGGAGGATTCGGAAAATCGGAAATGTAAACAGCCCAGGACAAGCTATCTCAGTACTAGATGATGACTGGAAATGGTGACCGGGGGCAGGCTCAGAGATCAGCGACCAGAAGAGGAGGGGTCAGTCACCCATTCAACGGATTCAGCCTCACCAGCTGAAAACAAAGGCATCCCTTCCAGCTGCACGAAGGTTTGTGTGTGTGTGCGTGTACTAAATCACCCTGTTCAATGGATTTCTATATTGTAAACCCTTCAGATTTAACTTGTTCCTCAACTGCATGTTACAAAGAGATCGTGGGCAGAGGGTCACCCATTCATCCCCTGCCTTGATCAGCTCCCTGGGTCCGAATGGATAATCAAACATTCATCACCCCCCCCCCAAGGCACAGTAAAAAAAGCCAGTGTCTGGGTCTTTCAAAATGCCTTCTGTGTCACTGGCTTGAAACCTTCACTCCACAGCTGCCTCTGCTTAAAGGGTTAACATTTTAAAGAGACAGGGCAATCGCAAGCCTCTGTCCCCCCCCCTGCACTCCACTTTTTGATCTCTCACACACTCCCCAGCAACAACTGATTGCTCATTCCCACCCCCCAGTTTAGCTGGCTTTACATGGTGTTCTTTCATTTCTAAAGGAAAGCACAGGGTTTAGCCACTGATCGTTCCTGCCTCTCAATTCCTTCCCAATCCCCTCAGTGCCTCATCCCAAAAGCAACACTCATTAACCCCCTCATTCCCAACCAGAAGCCTGAACAAACATTTGAATCAGCCAATAGCATTGCTCGTGGCGGGGAACTCTAAAGGAAGTACGTCAGTGAGGTTGTGAAAACATGAGTAATCGCATCCTTGATTGACAGCCAAATATATATATATATATATCCTGGTACGCTAAACATGTGTAAACAGCAAAAGCATGGGATATAAGAGTGCAGGATAAATGAAAAAATACAGGACCTGATGCCATGTAAATATGAATCACGGGATCTTCCGGAATTTCCTTAAGAGGGACAAAAATCGTTTAAACAGCTTGGGACGAATACGGGATCAGGAAGTCCCGGTATGCCCCACGACAAAAATTGCCATGTGACTGGCACCCTAGAGTCTCAATATGGACTTCTGGGCTCCATCCCTCTTCCTCATGTCACCATCCTTTGGTGGTTTCCCAGCTAATGAGCTTTTCCCCATTCTAGAAAGTAGTAAAGCCTCCCCTAAGGTTTCACTACTGGCAGTCAAAGCTGTAAGATACAATATGGTGGTATGTTTGATTTCCTTACCCTTTTGCCATTGGCCCTGCCTGTCACTGAAATGTGGGTACCAAAGATATGTCTAAAATTGAATTTGGCCCTCTGTCTGAAAGTGTTTGCTCTCTCCTGTGTTAAGAGTACTGGATGGGAGCTTGAAAGATTAGTGCTTAGCCATGAAAGTCACTGAGGCTGCATCCTCACTGCAGAAATAATCCAGTTTGACACTGCTTTAACGGCTATGGCTCAGTGCTATGGAATTTTGGACTCTGTAATTTTGTGAGATATTTAGCTTTCTCTGTCAGAGAGCTCTGATGCAACGACAAACTACAAATCCCAGGATACCATAGCATTGAGCCATGGCAGTTAAAGCAGCATCAAACTGGATTGTTTCTGCAGTGCAGATGCAGCCTGAGTGGCCTTGAGTCAGCTACTATCTTCCTCTCAGCTTTACCTACTTTATAGGTTGTTGTGATGATAAAGGAGGAGTGGAGCCATCTTGAGCTCATTAAAGGAAAGTGGAATATAAACTTAACCAAAAATAATAATTCATAAGTGGCCTTGTGCTTCATCATAAGTGCAGAACACTGAGTGGCTTATGCTAAGTTTGAGTGCTCTTTCTGATTTCCCTCAGCATAGTCTCACAATGGTTTTACATAGGAGATGGCCCAAGATGTTCTGCCACCCGATGCAGACTAGCAAATACTGCCCAGGCCCAATTGCCACGTCTTGGGTCATGCACCTTCTCCTTCTTCTCACCAGGTCTATATGATTCACTAACCAACCCACCGTGCTACACATTGTGATGGCCAGATGAGATGGCTTCTCTGAACTGGAGCACCACCATTGGGTATGCTGCAGAAGAAAAACTCTTAAGACTTCTAGGCTACCGCTCCTAGCTCCTCCACAGCCACTGGAAATGCTAGCTTCCTCCCTGGGACAGGGTACAAATGACTGTGCATGATAGGGGGGAGGGAAAGGGGGATATGGGCTGGGAGTAGATGGTGACATCAATGGGTGGAGTAACAGCAGGCTGGCCTACAATGGACTGAGATCAGTTGCAAAAGGGTATGGTGTGGGTGTATGTTTCTGGGATCTCCCATCCCTCCTCATCCACCTGCGTCAGGAAGCCCACCTTGGCTCATGGAAGGACCTGTTTGGATACACAGAGGTTGGAAATGGAAAAATTATTTGTTTGAACTACAATTCCCATGCCTGCCTGGGGGATTCTGGGCACTGTAATCAACGAATGAATTTTCCAAGCTCTGTTTGAGAACCTCCAGAAAACAAGTTCACCTGTTTTCACATGTTGGTTGGTCTAATAAAAATACTGCCCATCTGTTGGTTTGGGGGTTTTGTTGTTCTCATTAACCAATGAAGTTATCTTTGCTTTTTTTTAATACCACAACCACAATCAACCAGATTCTGGCATTCACAAATGACTGTGTGAAGCCATTCCTAATTCAGTTCAGGGGGCACTATCTTCATCAATTGCTAGTGAAAAGTTCAGCGGCTCTGCATTACTGAGGCATCTAGCTGAAATTACAGTATCATAATGTGAATTATATGGTAGCGGAAATTGTTCTGAACTCTGGTTTTGCAGCTGCCGAACATATTATGGGCTTCATGCAGAGCCAGCTGGAGTGGCCTGTGTTTGGCAGCTCCTCCTCACATCCTCCTCCTGCATGTGTAGATGAGACCCATTTCTGTGTGGTACGTTTCTGGGTCATGGGTCAATTCTGCCTTATGTGTTCTCTCCAGAACACATGCAACTGGTGACCCATGCAGCAGGAACTTGATTGCTCATCATTTGATCAAAACATTCCTATGATGCCCTTCCATTCAACATTTCAAGAGTGGTTTAAACAATAATTAATCAAATAGGTGTGTTATACAAATAGAATTGCATATTAGACATGAGTATTTTATGTGGGTGCTATATGTATGCTTGCTGTCCTTGAGCAAGCAGGGATCACCAGCACTGAGGCCATGATATTGAGAACACAGCTGCACTGGGCAGGGCACGTTTCTAGTATGGAGGACCATTGCCTCCCAAAAATACTACTCTACGGTGAACTCACCATGGGTCAGCGTAAGAGGGGTGCTCCAAAAAAGTGATACAAGGACTCGCTGAAACAACATCTCAGGCTCGGCTAAATTGATCACCAACAATGATCCGCCCTGGCCTCACATCGGGAGGCATGGAGATGCACTATCCACAATGCTGCAGCCTTATTTGAGAACTCACACCGAACAAGTCTTGAAAAGAAATGACAACGCAGAAAGAATCACAACCCGGAAACATCACCCAAGGAGACCTTCTGCTGTGCTTTCTGCAACCGGACTTGTTTATCTCAGATTGGCCTTTTTAGTCATCAGCGCGCTTGCAGAAAGCATGGGATGAGTCCTTCCTGAATCTTCGTTTGTGAAGAAAAGCCAGAGAGAGAGAGAGATGTATGACTGTATGTGTCCACACATGTATACACACAGACGTGTTCACACACTTTCAGGGGTTGTCCATATGAGGCAAAAAGAAGTGGATTGCTCTGCAGTAAAGACAACTCACAGCAGCTGCGATTTTTCTTAATGGGTTTTTTGGGTGGGGGTTAGATAGATCACAGGCATGCTGTGCAAACAGGCATGCATGTGAATCAAAATGGCGGCTGCGAATGAATTACTCCCGTTTTTATTCTCACCAGTTGCTGCCACTGAACAGTATTTTTTTTTTAAAAAGAGCATATCTAAGGTGCAAAAGTGCAATATTTTGCCTTAACAGAAAAGCAAACAAACAGCCCCCCTCCCATTTTATCACATTAATGGTAGTTGGCTAAACAAAAAAAACCAACAACATGGCAGTTCCGGATGCTTGTCTTGTTAGTAAGCTCCGCCCCTTCCCATCCTCATCTGGCCAATCAGCTTTCAGCTTCTGCTCCTTCGGGAAAGCAACTCAATTCCATAGGAATGTGCATTCCCCCTGCTGCTTTTCAAAAACTCCCGGGAAAATAGCAAAGGCTTTTCCTGTGGATTATATGGTATATTTTGATTCTCCTCTCATCCTATGAGGAGTATTTTCTCCATTTAGACAACCCTTTGTCCTGTTAAAGAATGTACATCTTCACACATGCAAATATGGAGTTGTGCCTATAAACTTTAGGAGTAAACAATGTTTTTTAAAAAAATTAAAAAAGCACTAAGGGGTAAGTGGGAAAGGATGTGAGGGCAGCCTTTAGTGAGTAGTACATGTGGCTCCCGTATCTTGGGTAGTTGCCCACACTTGCTGTTTAGAAACATTAAGATGGAAAGATGAACAAGACATGGCACCTCACAGCGTGATCTTTTATTGTTCAACATGGCCCATAAGTGCCTCTTAGGTTACTTCTGTTGCGCTGGGACAGTGCTAAGTTGTGCTCCACAGGCTTCATTTGCATGTGGTTATTACGTTCTTCCTCCATCTGTTGTCATGGGTGATGCTTTGCTAGTATTTTGCACTACACTTATCCATTATATGAATGTGAAATCTACACTGGGAAGCTGTACCCTAATTCATTCAACTGACACTTTAACTCTATTCATTCTTCCCCAAGAATAAGTCCCATTGAATTCATTGGTACCTACATGTGCATAGATCCAGTAGAGAATTCCACTGTAAATATCCTTTTCTGTTACCTAGGCTACATGGATCACAAATGGCATTTTCTAGTTCTTGGGGCATGGTTGGAAAGGAACATGATCAGCAAGTGTGTTAAAGGTAAGCAGGTGCTGGTGTGGTGAGTGCCTGGATAGAAGACTGCCAATGTACATCATTACAACTCCCACGAGGGATGAAATGTAGGCTATAAATGCGAAACTTGGATATGGAGGGTGCTACAACTCCCAGTGATCATACTGGCTCTGAGATTCTGGGAGTTGTAGCCCAACCCCCAACCCCAAGCTTTGTATAAATGTGGGCTGGAATTCATGACTGCAGTTACGAACATTGTAATTTATTTCTATTCACAATCTATATGTATTCAATAATGTAGGGAACACGTAGGGAACTGGACTTACCAGACAGCAGTGAGAGCAGTGTGACCTCTTCTCTTGGTGATCAGGCCCACAGCAGATTGATTTTTCCACCCCCATTCCCATGAGCAATCTCCAGTGTGAACAAGGATTGCAACAAGGACCTGCTTGACTCTTGCACCTGAGATTGCCGGCAGGAGGGGGGGTGAGAGAGTCAATCTGCTGCATCTGAATGGATAGGAGACCCCTGTCACTCACAGCAGTTGCTGCCCAAGTCAAGGTCTGGGTAGAGGTGGGGATAGGGGCTTGGCCAGGAGATGCTACTTAGTTATGTATACAGTGGTCATAGAATTATAGAGTTGGAAGAGACCACAAGGAGACTGGAGACCACATCCAGTCCAACCCCCTGCCATGCAGGAATTCATAATCAAAGCATTCCTGACAGATGGCCATCCAGCTTCTGTTTGAACACCTACAAAGAAGGAGGCTCCACCACACTACAAGGCAGTGTATTCCACTGTTGAACAGCTCTTACTGTCAGGAAGTTCTTCCTAATGTTTAGGTGGAATCTCTTTTCCTGTAGTCTGAGTCCATTGTTCCGTCTCCTAGTTTCTGGAGCAGTAGAAAACAAGCTTGCTCCATCCTCAGTATGACATCCCTTCAAATATTTAAACATGGCTATCATGTCACCTCTCAACCTTCTCTTCTCCAGACTAAACATACTCAGCTCCCTAAGCCGCTCCTCATAGGGCATGGATTCCAGACCTTTGACCATTTTGGTCACCCTCCTCTGGACACGTTCCAGCTTCTCAATATCCTTCTGGAATTGTGGTGCCCAGAATTGGAGACAGTATTCCATAGTGGCACTATTACTTCCCTTGATCTGGACACTATACTCCTATTCATGCAGCCTAGAATCACATTGGCTTTTTTAGCTGCCACATCACACTGCTGACTCATATTCAGCATGTGGTCCACTAAGACTCCTAGATTGAAAGGTATTACAAGTGAATTATATAAAATATTGATAAAAAATAAGGATAATAAAGACAAAGTAGAATATTTAAGGGGAATATGGAAGGAAGATTTGAAACAAAAAAAATTGGAGATTATGAATGGGATAAGATTTGGAAACAAAGACATCTAAAAATATGTCAATATGGATAAAAGAAAATTATTATAAAATAATATGGAGATGGTATTTGACACCAGTAAGATTGCATAATATAGATAAGAATAATTCTAAACATTGTTGGAGAGGTTGTCAAGAAATAGGTACATATATGCATATGTGGTGGAATTGTAAATATGTACAGCAGTTTTGGGAAATGATCTTTATAGAAATAGAGAATATTTTGAACATAAATATAGAAAGGAAAATGAGTATAGCATTGATGTCAATTTATAACGGAGAGAATGGGAATCAAGCAGAAAAGGATTTAATAACATGTTTATTAACAGCAGCAAGATTAATTATAGCAAGATACTGGAAAATACTGTAAAATTCAAATAAATGTACAAGTGGAGGAGTGGTATAAAGATGTTTGGAAAATGGCAATAAATTATAAGTTAACATGTAGAACATGTAGAATTAAAGTAAGAAGAGGAATATGGAAAGAAAGTGATTTTGATA